>OZ022243.1:37089350-37339350 GCA_963978895.1 Erpobdella octoculata | reverse complement strand
CAAATTTAAACAAAAATAAAAGTTAAAAATGATTGATGAAAATAAAAAAAAAACAATTTTGAGGTAACTTGAAAAGATAATATTAAAAAAATTTTCGGTTTTTTTATTAATCCATCATAGATAAATTTCTGCTCCTACACGAGTGAAATGAATTTGATTTTAAAAGTATTGCTTAAGTCAGATATTTCTGTCTTTTTTTCACTAGTTCTTCCATTTTCTATCTGTTACTTCTTAATTTCTTTAATAGCGGAGAAATCTGACCAAACAATTCATTTTGAGTTTCATGTATTCAGCACCACGTCATACCAAAACTCTGTTTTCTCCATTTAATTCTTAAAATCTTCAAGCAAACAAGCGGAGTTCATTTGTTTTCCACTAAACAGAAGAAATCAATGCCAACAAAATGTAATTCAAAATAAACCAGCTAAAATTCATAAAACTAAAAAAAATGAAAAGAAATTAGTGTGAAAAAAACATAAAAAAAATCTCCTCTGGATATGACAAAGCACAAACGTCGTAAACTCTAATCCTAGTTTTGCCAAAATCTTCTGATCAAAACGTCAAAAGGTGTAAAGTTCAGTGATATAAAAAACAATCTTTATTTAATCAATAAATTGTTTTCTTTACACCCAAGTGTATGTATGTGTATTGTGAGTACGAATGTGCGTGTTTATGCATAGATTTGTACGGTTATGCATGGCTACGCATTGTATAGAGAAGTGTATGGATAATGGGCTTTTGTGTGCATGCAACAATTATAATAAGTATGCATACATGTATATTATATAGAGAAATGTTTAAATGACAAATGTGTACATTAATTAGTGTGTATAATTAGTTAAGTTTAAATGGATATGTATTCATGCAGCATCTGTATGCTATATAAAAAACTGTTTGTATATATATATATATATGATGTTTTTAATTAAGTGTGTATGAAAATATTTGCCTAGTTATTCATTTGCATTGTCGTATGATATAAAAAATATAAATAAGTTATTTGTGTGTATGTTTTGTATATAATGAAATGTGTGAATGCTATTATTTTGGACCAACACAACTTTTGTTATCAAAAACTATTAATAAATTTTTAGAGGTGCTGGTGGTAGAGCGTTCGCCTGTCGATCGTTAGGTCGGCAGTTCGAACCTCGCCGGCGTCACCAGCGTAACTCCCTTAAGCAAGTAGTCCAGTCGCGTTGTTAAAGAGGTAGGCGGCTATAAATGACTGACTTTGCAAGGACCCTTTCTCGCCTTTGAGCAAGACTTGTCTTGGAAAAGGCGTGTACTAAATCTAAGTAAAAAAAAAAAAACTAAATAAATAAAGTACATCACTGGTTTATTTTGAATAAAATGCCTCTATTAAATATATCGCCACTGATACGTGTCCCTATGAAATACTTTGTTTTAGGATCATCGTCATTACCACAACGTTTTGCGGTATGGTAGTAGTATGGGAAAGTTTAGTTAGCCTTTTATAAAAGCTTCTTACTACAAAACAAAATTTATGGTAAAATCCAGTTTGCTTTCTATCTAAAATCTTCATTGTCGTTATTTTAATTAAACTAATTTCAATCTCAAATAATAATCTTTTAACGTGAAAATGCAATATCTTTAGCTTCGACAATACAATGACAAATAAAATTGACAAAAATACAACCTGACAATTGACAAAAATACAAAAGAAAACACAAACCCGAGTATTTATTGATGGTTGAAATATTCCGTCATGATAATCAATTTGTTTTTAAACTGAAATGTTGAACTCTTTTATTAGAGATCATTTTAACTTCAATGTTTACACAAGTTGAAATAATGTTTGTCGCTCATTTCATTTAAAAAGAACTACGAAATTGTTTTTTGTCACATTATGAACTTCTGAAATGAATATCTGTCGAAGCGTGGTGGAGCCGTCATCTTCAAGAAGAAAATGTAATAAAAATCTCTTTCAGATGTCACCGCGTCTGTGATCAGAGACGATTCGAAATGCAATTCTCTTCAATTCTCCTGCAGCAATCATATTACGCGGCTTTTTCTTCGCGAGCGTTTGATGCGTGAAAACGCATGCGCTCTGCCAGTGAGCGGTTTGGTTGCGTTGGACGCGTTTGCCGTTCGGTTGCGTTTATTGGAGACAAGTTGAAATGTTTTCACAGATGAGCTATGAAAAGTGCAGATAATTCTTCAAGCCGAATACACGCATGTATGTACAATGTACATACATTTTTTAATAAGTATTTTAAAACTTTGTCAGGTTTTCTACTTGAAATCGATTAGTCTTAATTTTTCAGTTGGTAAGCATATTTCATTTTTTATTTATTTTATTTGTCTTTTTCCATTTTAATATTTTTGTAAGTGATTTATCTGAAAAAGCGATAGAGACATTTTGATTCTCAACAAGACTAGAAAACGGTTTTAGCGAGTTAGTTTTATCTTGGCAGGTCTCTACTCCGTTTGCACACGTTTTAATTAAAACAAAATTAAACAACCAATCAATATGATTTAATATGAAAATCTTGCAAACCTTAAAAAATGTATATAACCTTAAGAATATAGGTTTGTATCCAAGGAATACTGACATTTTTAAAAATGTTTTATGATTGTTCCAAAGGTTTTGGTGCAAAAAAAGAATGTCCATACACACTTTCCTTTTTATATAAACTATTATAGACAATGATTATATATATTTTTTGCCAAATACATTCAATTTGATGCTGCTGAATATATTTAATTAATTAAATAAAATTTACACATATTCTCGACATCAATGATTTTTGTCATAAATGGATACTGCACAATGTTCAAGTCATTTGACCAAGGACTCATGCAGTCAAATAAATACATAATTCAAATTTGCTAGGTTCACTTAAAAATAAATAAATCTTTCGAAACATTTGTGTTTAGCTTTTCAGCTACTTTTTAACAACGAAGCTTTGTCTAAATGCTTCCTTAGGTTAAGAATCAAGATTCCTATGCTCATCCTTAAAAGTTGGCTATTTTAAACACATGAACAATGGATGACAACGGGTGCCTGTTTTGCACTTCATAAATTTTAAATATTTGTCACATGTGCAATAATTACAAATTAGTAGTTTATTCGATGGTATGATACTTTATTTGTTTTTTAATTTTTCCTATTTTATTGCTGGTTCCTCATCGAAAAATACGAATCACCTGGAAAATATTCAAGAGAAATAAAAATATAAAAACGTTTAAGTTATTATGAAACTTATGCAATTAAATCAATTTGGACTCGTTATAAAATTTTCTGAGGTGAACTGGCCGGAGGACAAACCGTCAACTGCTCATACACTTCAGGTAAAAAATGTTTGCAAAAACCCAAACAAAATTATCTTGTAGATGTTATATATTATTATTTAAACCTTTAAATTACTGCCAATCTAAAGATTTGTGCATTAATTTATCCGTTATTAGATAACCTCCAAAGCTTCATGTACCATATTTGATTGCGAGCCCACCACCGCCATTGCACTAAAACATTTATAGAAAATATACCTTGATTGCGAGCCCACCACCGCCATTGCACTACAGCATTTATAGATTTATGTACCGCCAGATAGAGGTGTTTTTATCACGCTTGTATTAGCTTTACTGGATGTTTATTTGCTTGTATGAAAATATTCTAATCGATTTTGCGACCACTTTCCATTTATCTTTTGACTTCAAATTTATTTTGCAATAACGTATTCTCGAAGAGAAAACACAAATTCAAAAGCGTCATTAGAAGCTCAAATCAAAGATTTTTCAAAATATTTGTTTAAAAAAAAAGAAATGGAAAGTTTCAGGCAATTTTTGAAATTGAGTTTGGGTTTTTATGTTATTTGGGAGTGGGGGAGGATGTAACCCTCAAGGATTTTTTTCAAATTATTATAAAAAAAAGTTTTATACAAATTGGGTAAAAAGTGGGAAGGTCACTGGTCTGTTAAAACATTTTCTATAAAAGATTTTAACCAAAATTATAGAGAAAGATTTAGAATATTTTTGGAAAAAGTACCTAGACTACCCTTTCCCCACGGAAATCCTAAGAGCTTGCTTTATCGAAAAAACTAGTTTTACGACACTTTTTGTTGTTTTTTATAGGTTTTTTCAAGTCTCTTCTTACAGTTGAAAGAAGTTGATTTTTGCATGCAGGTGTTTATTCGGTCGCAAACAAAATAGTACCATTGATACAAACTCGTTATTTCTTTAACTTGTTTCCACTCTACATTTGATGTCCCAAAAATAAACTTATAAAAAATAGTGAAACGCCTATATCTTTATTTTTTAAGAGAAATCTGAATACTAAGCTTTGCATCTGTAACATTTTCAGTTTTTGAGTAGCAGTTATTTTGAAGAAACGTATAATTTTATTTCCACCCCATCATTCCAAATTTTTAAAAATGTTGAAACGCGTACTTTTTATTTAAAAAATCTAGATATCAACTTTCAAAACTTTTAAATTTTTAAGTTTTGAGTCTTTACTATTTTATTAGATTATTACTAATTAATTACTAATTAATTAATATTTAATTACTAAAGAGAACAAAATCCTAATATAATATTTTGCAGATATATCTAGCTTCATTTGCAAAAACGAAACCGCAACCCCGCAGCCTATCGTCCACAACCATATTTATAGAATTTATTGCTAACAGACAAAGGTGTTTATTAAAAAAACTTATTTAAACGTAAAAATTAAACAAACAGCTACAATACGCATACAGAAACTGTTTTTAAAATGATTTTGTCATGTTTTTTTTCTTCAAATTTTATAAAATATTCTTTATATTTATACCTTCAAAATATTCTTTATATTTATACCTTCAAACTTGTTTTACTATGTTTTAATTGAGCATTGAAAACTTTTATTTTAAAAATTTGAGAATTTTAATAACTTTAAAAAAACTTAGCTGCATACAAATTAAAAATTCAAACAAAATAGTACCATTTATACAAACTCGTTATTTCTTTAACTTGTTTCCACTCTACATTTGATGTCCCAAAAACAAACTTATAAAAAATAGTGAAACGCCTGTATCTTTATTTTTTAAGTAAATTCTTAATACTAAGCTTTGCATCTGTAACATTTTCAGTTATTGAGTAGCAGTTATTTTGAAGAAACGTATAATTTTATTTCCACCCCATCATTCCAAATTTTAAAAAATGTTGAAACGAGTATTTTTTATTTAAAAAATCTAGATATCAACTTTCAAAACTTTAAAATTTTTAAGTTTTGAGTCTTTACTATTTTATTAGATTATCACTAATTAATTAATTGATTAATTAAATGAAATTTAATTACTAAGGAGAACAATATCCTAATATAATATTTCGCAGATATACCTGGTAGCAGCGGCAAAAGACCGCAATCCCGCAGCCTATTTTTTTTTTTTTTTTTTTATGATAGTTTATAGTCCTTTACACCAAGTGTTTTAAGACTGAATTGGCTGTATGTAGGAAGCACATAAGTACTTCCTGTCGTGGATCAAAGTTTGATCCTTTTAACTGTCCCTCCTCCTTCATCCAGGCTTGGGACTGGCTCGCAATTAGCGAGGCGGAGTTCCCGCAGCCTATCGTCCACAACAATATTTATAGAATTTATTGCTAACAGACGAAGGTGTTTATTTAAAACAAAACTTATTTAAACGTTAAAATTAAACAAACAGCTACAATACGCATAAAGAAACTGTTTTTAAAATGATTTTGTCATGTTTTTTTTTTTCAAATTTTATAAAATATTCTTTATATTTATACCTTCAAACTTGTTTTACTATGTTTTAATTGAGCATTGAAAACTTTTATTTTAAAAATTTGAGAATTTTAATAACTTTAAAAAAACTTAGCTGCATACAAATTAAAAATTCAAATTGAACTCTTATTCAACAAGAGATTCCTATTGATTAATCGACTTGAAACTAAACATTGTTGTAACATGTACAGCACTATAAAAGGACATTCCTAGCTGGAGTGGCTAAATAAACCAAAGTTACTGAATCCAAAAAATTTGATATTTCAAACCCAAATAAAATGTTTTATTAATTTTGTTCTTAAAAATTGAAAAGAAATGAGAAATCCCGCATGCTTTAGCTGTTGTCATAAACTTCTATATGTTTGCTAGTGCAATTTTTTTTCTAACGAATAGATCAAGATTAGAAAGATTTCATGCTGTTTCAACAAAAAATGTAGTTTATAAAGAAATATTTATTTATAAATCGTTAATTGATGATGAAATTATTTTCCAGATTTAAATAGGTTTGTTTGCTTTTTATATGTCTGCCGTCCAACGGGCTTTAATGCATGTTCATTAATATTTCTCTGTTGTGAACATTCTGTTGTGTGCCTCTTGATATTCACTGTCTGATCTTTTATGTCTATTGAAGCTTTTGATCAGATTTCTATCTTACCTCTGGCAAACTAAAAAGCTGAATCTTTCAACATAATCGTAAACCCGTTAAATGTCATTGAAAAAATAAAAAACAAATGAAAACCTTGTATAAATTTTTGATTTTTTAAAAAAATTTATCTGTTGAATATATAAATTTTTTTTGTGCATCTGGTATTTTCTTGTATTGTAAAAAATGTAACCAGCCAAAATAGACATACAAATTTTTTTGAAACTGATTTCTTTAACTAATTTACATGTAGAGGACCATGAAACAGCTATGTTAGTACCGCGAGCGAGCAACTCATTTTGCACAACAATATTTGTAGATGTCTATGTTTTCTAGGCAAAGGTGTTTTTAAAAATAAAGAATTTGGTGTTTTCTTAAAATGTAGAAAATGTAACCAGCCAAAATACACATAAAAATTTCTTTGAAACTGATTTCTTTAACTAATTTACACACAATTGAAAATATATAAGAAAAACTTCAGCCATCATAGCATTTTTGTGAATCATCATCAATATGGAGATCAGCAAAGCCACGAAACTTATCTTCTAAAATAAAGGCCTAAACACAAAGATTTAAACAATTTCTTTAATCTAGTTATAATAAAAATAAAAATTTTAACTGTAATAAATTTTAACTGTAATAATATTTTGCAGATGTTTCTGGTTGCAGTGGCAAACGACCGCCATCTAGCAGCTTATCGTCCACAACAATATTTATAGAATTTATTGCTAACAGACGAAAGTGTTTATTTTAAAAAAACTTATTTAAACGTTAAAATTAAACAAACAGCTACAATACGCATACAGAAACTGTTTAAAATGATTTTGGTATTTTTTTTTCTTCAAATTTTATAAAATATTCTTTATATTTATACCTTCAAACTTGTTTTACTATGTTTTAATTAAGCAATGAAAACATTTATTTTAAAAATTTTAAAATATTAATAACTTAAACAAACTTAGTTGTATTCATATTAAAAAATTCAAATTGAACTCTTATTGAACAGAGATTCCTATTGATTAATCGACTTGAAACTAAACATTGTTGTAACATGTACAGCACTATAGAAGGACGTTCCTAGCTGGAATGGTTAATTAAACCAACGTCACTGAATCTAAAAACTTGATATTTCAAACTCAAATAATATGTTTTATTAATTTTGTTCTTAAAAATTGAAAAGAAATGAGAAATCCCGCATGCATTAGCTGTTGTCATAAACTTCTATATGTTTGCTAGTGGAATTGTTTTTTCTAACGAATAGATCAAGATTATAAAGATTTCATGCTGTTTCAACAAAAAATGTAGTTTATAAAGAAATAATTATTTAGAAATCGTTAGTTGATGATGAAATTATTTTTCAGATTTAAATAGGTTTGTTTGTTTTTTATATGTCTGCCGTCCGACGGGCTTTAATGCATGTTCATTAATATTTATCTGTTGTGAACATTCTGTTGTGTGCTTCTTGACATTCATTGTCTGATCTTTTATGTCTATTGGAGCTTTTGATCAGATTTCTATCTTACTTCTGGCAAACTAGAAAGCTGAATCTTTCAACATAATCGTAAACCTGTTAAATGTCATTGAAAAAACAAAAAACAAATGAAAACCTTGTATAAATTTTTGATTTTTTAAAAACAAATTATCCGTTGAATATATAAATTTTTTTGTGCATCTGGTATTTTCTTGAAATGTAAAAAATGTAACCAGCCAAAATACACATACAAATTTCTTTGAAACTGATTTCTTTAACTAATTTACATGTGAAGCACCACGAAATAGCCACGTGAGTACCGCGAGCGAGCAATTCATTTTGCACAACAACATTTGTAGATGTCTATGTTTTTCAGCCAAAGGTGTTTTAAAAAAAAAAGAATTTGGTGTTTTCTTGAAATGTAAAAAATGTAACCAGCCAAAATACACGTAAAAATTTCTTTGAAACTGATTTCTTTAACTAATTTACACACAATTGAAAATATATAAGAAAAATTTCAGCCATCATAGCATTTTTGTGAATCATCATCAATATGGAGATCAGCAAAGCCACGAAACTTATCTTTTAAAATAAAAGCCTAAACACAGAGATTTAAACAATTTCTTTAATCTAGTTATAATAAAAATAAAAATTTTAACTGTATGACATGACACAGTTTTTCAATGGTGTTTTTATAATTGTAACAAATTCAGAAAGTTTTTAATCAAACACTGCAGGCGCCAAACAAACAATTTTTTTTTAGTTTACTATTGACCCGTATCACCTTTCGATGTTTAAGTCACGTCATAAAATGTTAAAACAAAAAGTCAACATAACGTCAGGAAAATAAACCGTTGCACGTGAACATTTATAGAATTCTGTGTTGAAATTTATATTATGTTAACAGCTACAATACGTTTGAAACAAACGATTTGAAAATGAATTTTACACCACACATAAAAATGGTTCAATTTCAGACGGTTGTACTAACTCCAAGCCGTTAAAAATAGCAATTTTGTTGAAACAGAGTTAGTTTGTTGAAATAATGTTTGGTGGGAATATCTATGCAGTTACCTAGCGGAACGTTTTTTGTTAAATTTTAATAGTTTTAGAATTAAAAAAATCGAACCAGTCCAAATCAGATTTGAAATGGGATCAAATGTCCTGAAAGAACGACGATGAAATTTTTCTATAGTGGAAGTAGGTAATTGATGGGTTACCGGGAAGGTAATAAACGAATGGTCTGAAAAAGATGGTTGAACTATCAATAATTCTTTTACTGAGGTTGAGGAGCGATTAATACACATACGATTGTTTTCAATTCACTTGTTGGTCGGCTTGCATGAACCCTACGTGGGAAGAACATTTTATTTGTCACTAACGTTTGTCAGAGTTCTAGTTTTTTGGTAATACGCTTCACTATATAGATCGCCACAAAGACTTGTATTTAACGTCCTAATTGTAAAAGCTTACTCAGTAATTAAACCAAAAAAAATAAACTTTTTACGTCTGAATTAAAGTTTCTCAAGATTTTTATGGCGCAGCTTTCTGCGTTAAACTGCATATAGTTGTCCTGCACAACTAAATAGATGTTTGCTGTCATTTATTTATTTATTTATTTATTCATTCATTCATTCATTCATTCATTCATTCATTCATTCATTCATTTATTCATTCATTCATTCATTCATTCATTCATTCATTCATTCATTCATTCATTCATTCATTCATTCATTCATTCATTCATTCATTCATTCATTCATTCATTCATTCATTCATTCATTCATTCATTCATTCATTCATTCATTCATTCATTCATTCATTCATTCATTCATTCATTCATTCATTCATTCATTCATTCATTCATTCATTCATTCATTCATTCATTCATTCATTCATTCATTCATTCATTCATTCATTCAATCATTCATTCATTCATTCATTCATTCATTCATTCATTCATTCATTCATTCATTCATTCATTCATTCATTCATTCATTCATTCATTCATTCATTCATTCATTCATTCATTCATTCATTCATTCATTCATTCATTCATTCATTCATTCAATCAATCATTCATTCATTCATTCATTCATTCATTCATTCATTCATTCATTCATTCATTCATTCATTCATTCATTCATTCATTCATTCATTCATTCATTCATTCATTCATTCATTCATTCATTCATTCATTCATTCATTCATTCATTCATTCATTCATTCATTCATTCATTCATTCATTCATTCATTCATTCATTCATTCATTCATTCATTCATTCATTCATTCATTCATTCATTCATTCATTCATTCATTCATTCATTCATTCATTCATTCATTCATTCATTCATTCATTCATTCATTCATTCATTCATTCATTCATTCATTCATTCATTCATTCATTCATTCATTCATTCATTCATTCATTCATTCATTCATTCATTCATTCATTCATTCATTCATTCATTCATTCATTCATTCATTCATTCATTCATTCATTCATTCATTCATTCATTCATTCATTCATTCATTCATTCATTCATTCATTCATTCATTCATTCATTCATTCATTCATTCATTCATTCATTCATTCATTCATTCATTCATTCATTCATTCATTCATTCATTCATTCATTCATTCATTCATTCATTCATTCATTCATTCATTCATTCATTCATTCATTCATTCATTCATTCATTCATTCATTCATTCATTCATTCATTCATTCATTCATTCATTCATTCATTCATTCATTCATTCATTCATTCATTCATTCATTCATTCATTCATTCATTCATTCATTCATTCATTCATTCATTCATTCATTCATTCATTCATTCATTCATTCATTCATTCATTCATTCATTCATTCATTCATTCATTCATTCATTCATTCATTCATTCATTCATTCATTCATTCATTCATTCATTCATTCATTCATTCATTCATTCATTCATTCATTCATTCATTCATTCATTCATTCATTCATTCATTCATTCATTCATTCATTCATTCATTCATTCATTCATTCATTCATTCATTCATTTATTTATTTATTTATTTATTTATTTATTCATTTTTTTATTTATTTATTTATTTATTTATTTATTTTTTTAGTTTAAATGAATACATTTATTTAATTTATAAATTTGAAATAAGAAGTCATTCTAATGTTTTGTATTAAATAAAAGTTTTCCGATTATTATTATTTATGAGGTTTGCTTGTGAATATTTCCATATCTATTAAGCGTTGTGCTTGTTCGTTTCTAATCGTTGTTCATATAGCCATCTTTAAAAGTTTTTAAATCAACAAGAAGTTGTGTTTGTTTGTTTTTCCATTGAACACTGAGGTGTAGTAGGGAGAGTGCAGGGGTTACGTTGTAGGGGCGCGTTCATTAGACTTTGCGCCGGCCGCCATAAACCCTAGCTACGCCATTGATTTTACAGCAGCTGTAGAAGTGAAAATTTTGATAAAATCTGCAATGTGGAACTATAGTAAAACAAAAGCAGTGAGAATAGAGCATTCTATTCGTCAGATTTTTAGTTTTTTTTTGTTAATACGCTTCACTAACTAGATAGCAACAAAACGTTTTTCAAAATACGTTTTTAAAGTTTGTATAAAACTTTTATACAAACGTTGTACAAAAAAAGTGTAAAAGTTTTATTGTTTGTCCTAGGAAAGGACAACTCAGAAGTCAGAATTTCGGTGAGCGCGATTTTGCTCTGCGGTATAGTGTGACTAGCATTCTTTTGTGATTATAATCTTAAATTTAGTTACCACATTCACAATTTTTGAAGCAGATAAATCACGTGTGCTAGATTCACTTATTAAATAACCAGATATATATGTTTATGTTTTTAATCTGTTTCTAGCTCCTTACAATTATAGAAAATAAAACCCAATAATCAACAATTCAAATAATTTATTGTATAAAATAATGCCAATATTCTCATTACTTTGCGTTTTATTTAAATCTGTGTTTTATACTGGATTTATAAAGCCACAAAAGAACAATTATTAAATCACCGCTAACGAATCTTCCTTCATGCGCTAAAACATTTATTGACTCTCGTCGCATCGGACAGAGGTGTTTTTCTAAATAAATATTTTGCTTGATATTTTATGTTTAGCAAGCAATTTTTATTTGCATAAAACAGTTGTTTCAAATTTAAATATAATGCGTTGATTTAAACATGTTTTATTTTAGTTGCTTAAATTTGCTTACATTTTTACCGAATACATTGTTCGCTGAACTGGTTGAAATAATAACTTATATTAAAAAACAATGTGTGTGTTCAAGATTCACATCTCAACTGCTGGAACAATTTGAAAAATAAATCACTTTACAAGCAATATTATTTTTTAGAATTTGTGCAACTCAGCCTAAAACAAATATTAGTTGTGCTAAAAGATAAAGGTATTTATTTTGTTTAAATTGCCAAATAACCAGTATATTTGTCTTGGACAAACAACAGTTATTTTAAAAAAACGTTTTTCAATTCAATTTTAAAACAGTTCTGTAATTTTTTACACACACTAAGGTTATCTAGATAAATTTAATAACTTGTTAGTTATGTTGTTAATTATTTCACAATCGTTTTTATCCAATTTTTCCTATTTTATTGCTGATTCCTCATCGACAAATACAAATTTGCACACCAATCACCTCGAAAATATTCATGAGAAATAAAAATACAAAAAGGTTAAAGTTATTATGAAACTTATGCAATCAGATCAATTTGGACTCGTTATGAAATTTTCTGAGGTGAACAGGCCGGAGGACAAACCGTCAACTGCTCATACACTTCAGGTAAAAAATGTTTGCAAAAACCCAAACCAAATTATCTTGTAGATGTTATTTATTATTATTTAAACCTTGAAATTAGAGATTTGTGCATTAATTTATCCGTTATTAGAATATCTCCAAAGTTACATTTAACCCATGTATGCCGAAGTTTGAATTTGCATGTTATATTGATATAAGCTGTTCTTCATATTGTTCTTACTGATAATTCAAATTTTTTTTTTAAATATTTCAACATTTAGTATTTTTGTTTCGCTTATGAAGATTGATCCTCTGTAAAGGATTGTCGGCACACAGCAGAACATTTTTTACTCTTTATTAGGGTTCTTCAAAACTTTATGAGCTAACCTATTTCCGGTTTCCATAAAAAAACAAGTGAACTTAAAAACGTATCTATATTTTAACCAACATGAAAAATGTAAATAAAACAAAAAATAATATCGTTTTCTATACTGATTTCTATACTTAACTGATTTTACTGCAACATTAATTTTATATTAAAAATTAAGAATTTGCAATTAGTTTAACATAGATCCCTTATAAATGATTGTAGCGATACACGGATTGTCACAGTTTGCTAGCACACCACCGCCATTGCACTACAACATTTATAGATTTATGTACTGCCAGATAGAGGTGTTTTTGTCACGCTTGTATTAGCTTTACTGGATGTTTATTTGCTTGTATGAAAATATTCTAATCGATTTTGCGACCACTTTCCATTTATCTTTTGACTTCAATTTTTTTTTTGCAATAACGTACTCTCGAAGAGAAAACACAAATTCAAAAGCGTCATTAGAGGCTCAAATCAAGGATTTTTCAAAATATTTTTTTGGAAAAAAAAGAAATGGAAAGTTTCAGACAATTTTTGAAATTGAGTTTGGGGTTGTTATGTTATTTGGGAGTGGGGGAGGATGTAACCCTCAAGGACTTTTTTTCAAATTAATATAAAAAAAAGTTTTATACAAATTGGGTAAAAAGTGGGAAGGTCACTGGTCTGTTAAAACATTTTCTATAAAACATTTTAATCAAAATTATAGAGGAAAATTTAGAAAATTTTTGGAAAAAGTACCTAGACTACCCTTTCCCCACGGAAATCCTGAGAGCTTGCTTTATCGAAAAAACTAGTTTTACAACACTTTTTGTTGTTTTTTATAGATTTTTTCAAGTCTCTTCTAACAGTTGAAAGAAGTTGATTTTTGCACGCAGGTGTTTATCCTGTCGCAAACAGAATAGTACCATTGATACAAACTCGTTATTTCTTTAACTTGTTTCCACTCTACATTTGATGTCCCAAAAACTTATGAAAAATAGTGAAACGCCTATATCTTTATTTTTTAAGAAAAATCTGAATACTAAGCTTTGAATCTGTAACATTTTCAGTTTTTGAGTAGCAGTTATTTTGAAGAAACGTATAATTTTCATTCCACCCCATCATTCCAAATTTTTAAAAATGTTGAAACGCGTATTTTTTATTTAAAAAAATCTAGACATCAACTTTCAAAACTTTTACATTTCAAGTTTTGAGTCTTTACTATTTTATTAAATTATTACTAATTAATTAATATTTAATTGCTTATTTTCCAGATGTTTCTGGTTGCAGTGGCGAACGACCGCCATCTAGCAGCTTATCGTCTACAACAATATTTATAGAATTTATTGCTAACAGACGAAGGTGTTTATTTTAAAAAAACTTATTTAAACGTTAAAATTAAACAAACAGCTACAATACGCATACAGAAACTGTTTAAAATGATTTTGTCATGTTTTTTTTTTCAAATTTTATAAAATATTCTTTATATTTATACCTTCAAACTTGTTTTACTATATTTTAATTTAGCAATGAAATATTAATAACCTAAACAAACTTAGTTGTATTCATATTAAAAAATTCAAATTGAACTCTTATTGAACAGAGATTCTATTGATTAATCGACTTGAAACTAAACATTGTTGTAACATGTACAGCACTATAGAAGGACGTTCCTAGCTGGAATGGTTAATTAAACCAACGTCACTGAATCTAAAAACTTGATATTTCAAACTCAAATAATATGTTTTATTAATTTTGTTCTTAAAAATTGAAAAGAAATGAGAAATCCCGCATGCATTAGCTGTTGTCATAAACTTCTATATGTTTGCTAGTGGAATTGTTTTTTCTAACGAATAGATCAAAATTAGAAAGATTTCATGCTGTTTCAACAAAAAATGTAGTTTATAAAGAAATAATTATTTAGAAATCGTTAGTTGATGATGAAATTATTTTTCAGATTTAAATAGGTTTGTTTGCTTTTTATATGTCTGCCGTCCGACGGGCTTTAATGCATGTTCATTAATATTTATCTGTTGTGAACATTCTGTTGTGTGCTTCTTGACATTCACTGTCTGATCTTTTATGTCTATTGGAGCTTTTGATCAGATTTCTATCTTACTTCTGGCAAACTAGAAAGCTGAATCTTTCAACATAATCGTAATCCTGTTGAATGTCATTGAAAAAACAAAAAACAAATGAAAACCTTGTATAAATTTTTGATTTTTAAAAAAAAATTATCCGTTGAATATATAAATTTTTTTTGTGCATCTGGTATTTTCTTGATTTGTAAAAAATGTAACCAGCCAAAATACACATACGAATTTCTTTGAAACTGATTTCTTTAACTAACTTACATGTAAAGGACCATGAAATAGCCATGTTAGTACCGCGAGCGAGCAACTCATTTGCACAAGAAAATTTGTAGATGTCTATGTTTTTTAGGCAAAGGTGTTTTTTAAAAAAGGGAATTTTGTGTTTTCTTGAAATGTAAAAAATGTAACCAGCCAAAATACACATAAAAATTTCTTTGAAACTGATTTCTTTAACTAATTTACACACAATTCAAAATATATAAGAAAAACTTCAGCCATCATAGCATTTTTGTGAATCATCATCAATATGGAGATCAGCAAAGCCACGAAACTTATCTTCTAAAATAAAGGCCTAAACAAAAGATTTAAACAATTTCTTTAATCTAGTTATAATAAAAATAAAAATTTTAACTGTATGACATGACACAGTTTTTCAATGGTGTTTTTATAATTGTAACAAATTCAGAAAGTTTTTAATCAAACACTGCAGGTGCCAAACAAACAATTTTTTTTTAGTTTACTATTGACCCGTATCATCTTTCGATGTTTAAGTCACGTCATAAAATGTTAAAACAAAAAGTCAACATAACGTCAGCGAAATAAACCGTTGCACGTGAACATTTATAAAATTCTGTGTTGAAATTTATATTATGTTAACAGCTACAATACGTTTGAAACCAACGATTTGAAAATGAATCTTACACCACACATAAAAATGGTTCAATTTCAGACGGTTGTACTAACTTCAAGCGGTTAAAAATAGCAATTTTTTGAAACAGAGTTAGTTTGTTGAAATAATGTTTGGTGGGAATATATCTATGCAGTAACCTCAGGAGTTAGTTCAGAGAAGTTATGGAAGTAGAGTTAGTCGGTTCGTGAGATCTAGATTTAGAGTTTTAGAGAATAGACGCTGTAGTTAAACAGCTTGACAAAAGTTATCTAATAAAATCAAAAGAGTTGTCGGAATAAAGAGATTTCTGAAACGTGAGATATAAATTAGATTGAGTCAGCGCGAAAGAAGTACTAAGCCGGAATTATAATTCGAGAAATATTATGCTATAAATAACTTCAAGCTTTAACGTTACAAATCGCTAGAAAGCATACTCGTCTACGTTTATATTATGAGGAGCCATAAACGGAAGAAATAGGGCTAGACTGTAAGCGCTGGAATCCAGCAGTGCAATTCAAGATTTAACGATTTGTGATTTACAAGACGAAGGTGTTTTATTCGGGATGCGGAAAGTTCGCCCCCGGCTTTTTGTCTGAGTCTTTCCGCCCCCGTATTTTCGCTCCCGTTTTTTGCCCTCGGGGAGATTTGACTTTCCATCCGTTTTCAAGTAAAAAAAGCAAAATCTTTTTGAAAAAGTTTTAAAGTGTGAGTTTTAAACATTTGTTTTCTCAGTTTTATGCAGAAATAACTTTCCTGCCCTCCAATAAATTTCAAATTTTCTCTCAAAGTCAAGTGGTCTGGATGAAACACTGCTGGCAATATTTTTCAGGGGTTATTATTACTTTCCCAAGGATAAAAGGTGTAGAAAGGAAAAAGTCGAAAACACCAGTAACTAACGTGTCTTTAGAAGAGCGTGCACAAAATTATAAAATGGTGAGAAACTTTTCCAAATAAAAAACCAGGGATGAAAACCAGAGCGAAACACTGGAAACAGAAACCAGAAGCAAATTTTCCCATGGACAAAAAACTAAGAGGAAAAAAATGGGAGCAAAAAATTGGGGGCGAAAAACGGGAGCGAAAAGACGGGGGCCAAAAACCGGGAGCGAACTTTCCGAAAACAGTTTGTCACTTACATTGGTTTTAGCTCATCGGAAAAATCTATTTCTTGTGGGGTTCCTCAAGTTGCAATTTTAGGCCCTTTGTTATTTCTTATTTGTATTAATGATATTGTTTCGTCTTCAACGTTTTTCGAAATTACCTTGTATGCCGATGATACTAATGTCTTAGCTTCTGACTATTCACTTGTAACCCCAATTGATAACATAAACAGAGAACTAATTTGTATCTCTGATTGGTTTATAAAAAATAAACTTTCTCTAAATATGTTTTATTATATTTGACAATTCGCAAAAGAGGATTAACTTTGACAGCATCAGACCGTGCATTCGAGATAATGAAATAGCTAATCGATCAAATCAATCAAATCAAAGAATCATTTGATTAGGCGATAACAATGAATAACCGGCACGTGATGGAAAAACAATTTATTTCTTCTATTAATAACTTATTCAAAAATTAACCTATAAGTTCACGGACCACACCTACAATGAGCACTTCACAATGAAATAAAATATAAAAAAAACTTTTTAAAATACCACGTTTTTGTGAACTGAAAAGAAGAAAATAATTTTTTTCTTGGCTGTGTGAGAAATGTCTTGATGGAAGCATGCATTAATTGTGGACACTTGTTCAACAAACGAGCCATAAATTTTTAACTCAAACTAACCATCTGCTATTTTTAAACAGGATAGAAGGCTTTTTTTGAAATATAAATGGCGCCCCACGTTTTAAGTTATGATTTCTTTTTACATGCTTTTATTAACTTTCATTTGTCCGAATGTCCATAAAATGTCGCGGACGTTTTTCAGTTTGGGAGATCATTATTAACTTAACTATCTTCAATAAAAATTTAAATTTAATTTAATTTAACAAAAATAGCTATAAAAAAAATTTAGAAACAAAAATTAGCAAAATACAAATTAAATGAGCATAAAACAATGAAAAACAAAATTTTCAATTGTCATTGTAACTACAAACATTTTTTGTTTATTATTCACCGGAGTAATATTTTTACGATAGGAGGTCACTATGAATTTTTTTCACCACACTTAAAAGCATGTTTTTAGTTTTTTGATTTAATTTTTGCTTTTTTGTATTGATTAGCTTAAAACTAGAGTTGTTGACTGAAACATCTAAGATGTAAATGTCAAGCGGGAGCAGAAAGAGTGTGTGGTTTGATTAACATCTGTATCTGTCATCTAGACAATTTAGAAGGTATGTATGAGTGTTTTGTGACGTATTTATGTGGCGCGAAACGAGTGTCCGCGTGTTGGCTTTGGGGCAGAGAGGCCGACAAGGCTTTCGTCGGCACATGGCTCGACTCACTCCAACCCGCCAATTACTGAGGTGCAATAAGCTGGACAAGGACCGGCAAATCGACCTCCCCTTCGGCTAGCAATATAACCAGTCTCGGATGAACCTCATGGGCTATGATATCGCTCCACCTTGCTCCCTCTTCAACCGAGCTCACACCATCTTGAGCAAAAACAATGATGTCCTATGATGTCCATTTATGACTTACTGTATTGCTAGAGAAAAGTGTTTTTAGGCAAATTGAGTTTTTTTCAATATTTTGAGAAAAACTGAAATCTGTTTATTTTTAAACGTGAGTAAAAACATCTAAAAATTTACATAGCTAAATGTCTACAAAGCTAATTAATAAATGTTTTAAAATTTTCATTAATTTCTTAATATTTAATGCTCCAATTTGGCATACAAATATTTTTATCTGCAGCGATTAGTTAAGCTACAATGCTGCTTTTAGCAACAATTATGTTTTCGTTTTACCAGTCTCTGCTTTCTATGCAAGAATGTTCTTCCGTCAAACTTCAAATTTAAGTTTTTGATATGAAATTGGTAAATCATTAAAATCGGTATAATAGGCATTCGGCAATTTTAATAGTTTTTTTCTGCAACATCGTCCGTAAATTCTATTTTCAGTCCAATTATTAGATTATTAACATTAAAACCTTTCGACTGAAAAATTTGGTCATTGAAGAATATTCATATTATAATAAATGAGCAATTGTTTTTACAAAAGCGTTGCAGTTTGTTTTCTGTTTTTTCTATGGCTAATAAATTTATTTTCTATTAAAAAAACTAAATGGCCCAATCCTTGACAAATTTATTATGAGGATCACGGAGCCTGCAATCTAAAAAACAATAACGTGCCCACTAAAAATGTAATATGATTTGATACGATGAACTAACAAAATTAAAAAATTTTTATAAGTTTAGGTAATTTTTTAGTTTATTGCATCAATATAAGAATGCATTAAAAACATGTTTTGCTTATGTAAGAGTATAATTTTAGCTTCAGTGTTGTTTATCAATACCGCTAATACGCCGCCGAGAGTCCACAACAACATTTAAACACTTTTTTGCTACGGACAAAGGTGTTTTTTAAACAAGCTAATCAAATACTCAGATTTTAATAATAAACAAACAGCTACAATACGCACCCAGAATCTGTTTTTAAATTGAATTTGTCGTGTTTTTTTTATATTTTATAAAACACTAGCAGTGCCCGACGCAAACAAAATAACATATAAAGTGATACAGATGCATATACTTTTCATGATTTTACATACACACACATGACAACAGTTTAGTAGCTTTCAAATTATCAAAACTTGTTTGTACTAAATGTTTCTTGGCAACGAAACCTAAAAAAAAACAATTAATATTTTTCAGATTTTTATGTCACGATTCTTAACAAAACCCAGTCCACTGTAATCAATTTTACGGTAATCTTCCGGTACCAGGGCTGGATTTGTGGGGAATCAGGGGAGTTCAACCATCTCTAGCAAAAATGCGACCCCCCTATGAAAATATAAAATGTGTGCTGGGGGGGTCGAGGTTGAGCCCTCCTTGAACCCCCATGTAACAAAATCTCACTTTACTGTGATATGATAAGAATAGATTCAATGCTAATTGCTAAAACTATGGAATCTACTATTGTAGCAATGTTCTGTGTTAGGTTACTTTAACTTACTTATTGTGAAAATGTTGGTTTTTCAGTTGGAATCGCTGTTTATATACTTTTTTCGTATCATATTCCGAGCATATATTCACTTCTTAAAACAAACCATACCAGGGTTTATAGAAAAATTTTATTTGAATAATCCTCCATACGTTTCCTTACTTCGTCCAATTCAAATAACGATTAATGTAGTAAGCGTAGTAAGTGCAAGGGATGGTTCATTAAATTGACCAACTGGTCATTTCTTGCAGAAATGGCTACGCTTAAGGACACTCTAAAAATTTTATAGGAGCTGTCATTGTTTTTGCAGAGAGAAAGTACAACCTTGATGCAATATTTCGTGTCGAAAGTGCATGCAAAAGAATTTTAAGTTTCAAGGCAGCAAACGGTAAACGTTTGCAGTCTTTAATTGTTCAATGGTCCAATGATGGTACTTTCAAATGCACTGATCTGAAAGAGCTCACTGATAAACAGAAGGCTGATTTCTTTGAACTGTTGAAAACGTTTTAATCATACTTTATACGATAATAACAGCAGCAGGTTTGATGACGCTAGTGTTGTTGCTAAAACCATGGTACTAAGTCCCTGTATGTGGCCCGATAACGAGATTGATATACATTATCTAAAACTTGACTAGATTCAATTTTGTTTTTTTAAAGGGCACTCTAATCATGTAACTTAAATGCTTATTTATGCACAAATTATTGAAGCTATTGATAACGATGATTATGTCATTGGTATATTTTGATTTTTTTGACGTTATTGTTGCAGATAAAAATTTTATTTTATTACATAAACTTGAGCACTGTGGTGTTTAAATTAGCTTGTTAAATTGGTTCATCAACTATTTTGAAAAACCTCAGACATTCATTTTATAGAAACAAAAGGGAATACAATTGAAACTACTTTCGGTGTATTTCAGAGATCTGTTTTTGTCTTCAGTTCGCATTCCTGATTATTTTTTTTAAAAACGTGATGCTGGCTTGACAGTATGCATTTAATTTGTGTTTCACTTTCTATAAACACTTATAGCATTCAAATACTCACTATATTTAAGTTTATTATGTTTTTTACTTTTTCATATATTTTGTTTCATTAGAGCCAACTCCTTTTAAATCAGAAACCAGCTTAACAAAACTATCAGCCCTGAACTAAAAACTTAAAAATAAAGAAATAATGTTAAAAATGAAGAAATTAATTACAAACATAACGAAACTGTTGCAATTGTTAAAAGTTATAGAAACATATAAAATGAACGTCCCAACGTTTTTATATTTTGTTTTAAAATATATAATCGAATAGTGATTTAGATGTCAAAAAGTTGTTTTTAATGTATTTTTATTTTACTTTTTTTAGTCTTCAGTCAAATTTGATAAATCTAACATGAAATTATGTAAATTTACGAATCCGTTCCGTTTCTAAAAACAAAATAGGTGAAGTTAAACGGCTAAAACTGAGCTAGAATAGAATATCTGGATAATTAGATAATCAACTTTGAACGGTGACAAACTGAACTCCGGCGTATTATTAACTTTTCATTTTTACTGTTTGTTTTATCAAACACATGAACACCAGATACAGACAATAGGAGACAGTACAATCTTAAAAGAAATTCACATTTAAGTTCGTCCAGCAAAAACTATGACCACATAGGCAGAAATGTACGCTTAAACAAAATTTATAAAAATAAAACCTTCAGACAATTGAACACCAGATATAGGAAAAAGTAATATCTAAAACGGAGTTTAAATTTAGTTTCGTTCGGCAGACACAATCACCATATAGGCAAAAATGTGCGCTCCAGCAAATTATAACGCCGTAAGTTAAGAAAGGTTAGATGGACAAAATAACCAAATTAACACTGTAAATGAAAAACTGGATGGTCCAAAGCTTTCAATAAAATCGCATAGTGGTACTCCATCATATGCAGCCATTGCCGCAAAAAGACTGTCTGTTACAGGAAGAGTGGTGCTGGAGATGTCAAAATTAGAAACAAAAAAGAGCAATATAATTATCAGAGGTGTTAGAGAATCCAAGAAATCTGACCATAAAGAAAGGGTAGAAGAAGATATGGCTGCCATAGTGAAAATTTTGGAGATTCGAGATACCGGACTAGATAATCTAGAAATTAAATCAATGATTGAACATTCGACAAGACTTGGAAAAATTAATCCTGATTTAGGGTATAGACCAATTCTTGTAAAGCTTAAAGACAGGTCACTAAGGGAAAAGTTGTTGGAAGCAAGGGGAAATACCAAATTGAGAGAATTTAATATAAATAATGGAACTAAATACAGAGTCGAACCAGACCTTACAATTGAGCAAAGACTATTTTATAGTAAAATGTGGGATGAAGCCAATATTAAAACAGCTCAGGGAAACGGGAAATGGGTTGTCTATGGTCCCATGGACAACCCAACTCTAAGAAAGTGGAAGGAAGGAGAGATCAAATCAAATCAAGCTCCTCAGTTACTAAAGTAAAACAAACAAATTCAAATAACAAAGACATTTTTAATTGTGTTGATGCTGATATAATCTGCTTACAGAAAACAAACATTTTAAATTATGACATAAAAAAACCTTTTCATATATTGCCACCTCTCTCGAATCCACTACAACAACCAGCGCCAACAAAAGTAGAACTGGGTCTTCCAAGTAAAAGATCCCGTCCTGCCAAGCCAAAACATCCCACACAGCGCCAACAAAACATCGGTAGTCTTTCCCAAGACAAAATTGACTTATTAAAATCCACAACAACTCTTTGTTTCTGGGCAAATAACCCTTGTTCACTGAATAGTCAGAAGAAAGACGAACTCACGGCCAGACTAACAGCACTATCAAAGAAAAACCAACCAGACGTTATGTTCTTCACTGAGACATGGTTTAATGAAAGGTCGGACACAATCGTGAATGGATACCAATTGCATAGAACGGACAGAAATAGCAAAGGTGGTGGAGTCGCTATCTATGTCAAGAACGAAATAGTTTCATTTAACGTTTCTTTACCAGAGCTTAATTCGAAAAATATTGAACAATTGTGGATAACAATTCGTTACGGTAAGGAATCGATCTTACTTGGCTGCATCTACCGCCCACATGATTATGACGATGAATATTTAACCAATACCATTGAAGCTATAAAAATTGCAAAAAAAATCACTAATTGGACTCAATTGTGCAACGATGTTGCTTTATGGTGATTTTAACTTCAGTCATACATGGTACGAAGAAGTTGATGTGGGTGGCAGAGTAGCCACAGCTGGTCATGTGATGGACGAGCGCCCAGGGGATATCAGATTTCAGTCATGTCTCGAAGAAAACGATCTAACACAAGTAGTGACTTTTTGTACTTACCGACATTCACGAGATGTTGCACCAAAAAGCACACTTGATCTTATTATCACCAACAAACCAGATCAATTCATGGAGCTTACAAAAGGCGATTCACTAGGCTATACGCAAATGGGTCAATCACATTGTTTAATAATGGGAAGAATAAGTGTAGCTGGCTGGCCGACAATCGAAAGGCACAACAAACCCCGATGTATATGGAGTAGAGCCAACTTTACGGCTTTCTCACACTTTATCGGCTCACAAGACTGGATAACCCTCTTCTTACATCGCTCAGTTAACGAGTGCTACACCACCTTGGTTAAAATTTACGATGATGCAGTAAAAAGATTTATCCCAACAACAACAGTGCCTTTTAAGAAAAAGTCAGAGGCATGGGTCACTCCAGAAGTGTTAGCGGCGGTTCAACTGAAGAGACAACTTTGGTCAAAATACCTAGCAGCCGGGCGTCACACACATGTCCAGCTTAAGCTAGCTCATAAAAAAGCTTGTAAAAACGTGGCAAAAGTAGTTAGACTTTCTATGCTTCACTACGAAGAAAATCTCGCTTATTCACCAAATCTACTTCATACTTACATTCGAAATAAACATGAAACTCAAGAGAAGATAAAGGCAATTGAAACGGCTGACGGTGACACATCGGTCGACCAAGAAGTAATATGCAAGACGCTAAACGAATACTTCCAATCTGTTTTTGTTACCGAATCAGGCAATCAACTGCTTTTTTTTGAACAGAGAACAGATTCCGAATGCAATATTGACGAGAGCGTTTTCACATTTGAAAAGGTTGAAAAAAGACTATCAGAACTCTTGGCGAACAAGGCTATGGGAGTTGATGGATTTCATCCTCGTATATTAAAAAACAGCGCAGCTGCTCTTGCAATTCCTATCACTCTCATCTTTAGAATGTCTATCACCACAGGCATGGTACCAGATCTATGGAAACTAGCTAATGTTACGCCCATTTTTAAAAAAAGGTAGCAAAATAAAGGCAGGAAACTATAGGCCAGTATCATTAACTTCCGTACTTTGCAAAGTATGCGAAAAGTTTATTCACGAGCAAATCACGTCTTTCTGCACTATAAATAATCTAATAACTAAAAGTCAACACGGATTTGTAAGAAAAAAAGGATGCGTAAGCAACTTACTGGAAACCCGCGACATTCTGACAGAAAGTGTTCATCTTGGTGTTTCTGTGGATGTTGTCTACACAGATTTTGCGAAAGCTTTTGACAAAGTCCCACATCGGTGTTTATTGCACAAACTGAGAGCGTACGGTATACAGGGCTCTCTTCACAAATGGATTGAATCTTGGTTAACCAATCGTCAGCAGAGAGTTCAGATCGACAGTTGTACTTCAGGATGAAAAAAGGTTACGAGTGGGGTACCGCAAGGCTCAGTACTTGGGCCTCTATTGTTTTTGCTCTATATAAATGACCTCCCTGACAAATTATCTCAACACATCAAGCTTTTTGCAGATGATAGTAAAATCATTGGGATTATCAAATCCGTGGAAGACTGTATCAGACTCCAAAACGATATAGATGAGGCAGTCCAGTGGTCACACAAATGGTTGATGCCATTCAACATTGACAAATGCAAAGTTATGCACGTTGGACGAACCAATCAGAAATCAAAATTTATTTATTCTATGTTAGACCCAGATGGAAATAGAAAGAATTTAGAAGTAACGACAGTCGAACGAGATCTTGGTGTTCTAGTATCGGATGATCTCAAAGCAAGGTCTCAAGTGAATGCAGCGGCTGCCTTGGCTAATAGAACTCTTGGTAGACTCAAAAAATTATTCCGAAGTCGTAGTCTCCATCTTTGGAAAACATTATACCAGGCCTACATTCGACCACACCTCGAATATGCAGTTCAAGTTTGGTCTCCTCATCTAAGCCGGGACATTGATACTCTCGAAAAGGTCCAGCACAAAGTTACAAAAATAATTACAACAATCAAACATTTACCATACTTAGAAAGACTACAGAAGCTTGGAATTACCACGCTTGAAGAACGTAGGGTTAGAGGCGATTTGATCCAACAATACAAAATACTGGCTCATATTGATGAAGTGAATTTTTTTGTATTGCAAAAACATCCCACATGGCAAACTAACAGATCCTATTGTTTGAGAGGTCACAACAGCCTTCTTTTACCACAAAGAATTAAAGGATGTGAAGAGCGAAAACACTTTTTCACAAATCGAGTAGCTTTCAGCTGGAACTCCTTGACGCAGGAAGCAGTGGACGCATGTTCGGTGAATGCCTTCAAAGATCAACTCGCTCTACTTTGATTGCAGTATAACTCGTCAGCACAGAGGGGCCTGATGCAGCACCTCTTCATCAATCATACATGCTATTATAATAACTGTCACGCCCGCGTAAACGCAGGTGCGTGCCTGGACCTATATTTTGGGGATTTCCGGCGGAGGTGATAAAAAGGAGTATTGCACCACGTTGCGTGTCCGGATTGTTGCGCGAATATTTGAACGTTTTAGCCTGTAGCCTGTAGCCTGGAGGGCTTGTATATATAAGGCTGTCGCGATCTACTTCTTCCCTTCTGGTTCTTGTTCGCCATTGTTCGCCATTGCTTGATCGAAGTTGAAACTGTTTTTTTATATCTGTCGTGTTATTGCTGATAGTTTTGATAATCTTGATTGGTATTCGTGAAAGAGTGTCTTTAACTTTATTTCGACTTAAATTTTCTCCGGCATATCGACTATCGCAAAGGCGAAGTCGTGACAGTGAATTTTTGGTGGCAACGGTGGTACGGTCAGTCGATACACCGATCAGTTTTGGGTGAGATTCGTCCTGGGCGATAGAGTTCATCGAGTTGGTGAAGTTCTACCGAGTTTGGTGATCTAACGACTTTGGCGGTATCCAGTGGTTTTGGCGGGATCAGCGGAATTCGACCGGGATCTGCAAAACCGACCAGGGATTCGACGCAAATCGACCAGATCAAGGAGGATCCTCATCGCAAGATCGACGATTGACGATTCAGTGCTGGAGAAAGAGTCCAGACAGTTTCAGACCGTTCAGTTCGACCACGTGGCGACATCCGTTTCGCAAGGAGGGCCGATCCACATCTCAGGTTAGAGATTTTATCGTTGCCGGATTGCCCAGTTAGGTTGTTCTTTCTTTTTCTTCTGTGTAGTAAGGTTTCGTAAATATGATTAGAACCCCTACGGTTGAAGAGTCAGTTGCGCTGGATAGTCCAACAGGGATCCTTAGCGAGGAGCACTATCAATTTGTTGATGATAGTCGGCGTCCACGTAGAGTTAGTGATGATGCTAACGTTAGTAAAAGTTCTAAGTCAGAAATAGCTGAGCGTAAGTTAGCATTGCGCGAAGCAGAATTGGCGGCTAAAGAAGCTAAGTTAGAAGAGGATAGGGCGAACCGTAGACTTGCTGAAGCTAAGTTAGAACAGGAGCGTAGACTCGCTGACGCTAAGTTAGAAGAGGATAGGGCGAACCGTAGACTCGCCGAAGCGAAGTTAGAACAGGAGAGCAGACTCGCTGAAGCTAGGTTAGATGAGGATAGGGCAACCCGCAGACTCGCTGAAGCTAAACTAGAGCTGGAACGTGAAAGGATTCAGGACCACAATAGTCTTGAGGTTTCCTTATCCGTTCGCACTAGTCGCTTTCTAAATGCCATGAAGGGTATAATGGCGGAGTTTCCTTCAGATCCTGCTGCAATACCGGGGTATTTTCAATATCTCGAGAATCAGTTTACATCATACCAAGTTGATGATGATGTGAAACCCAAAATATTGCAGGCCCATTTGAATAATAGAGCTCGCTCAATCTTGAGTCGATTGACCGTTGTTCAGTTAGGTGACTATGAGGAACTAAAGCAAATTCTATTGCAGGAATTTCGGGTCACTCCCAGTCTTTTAAGGGAGAGGTTTTATGCTGTAAAAAGGAGACCTGGTGAGACTTATTCACAGGTAGCTTCTGAATTACACACAGCGTTATCGTATTATATTAAAAGTAGGAATATTGATGAGAATTTCCATCAATTAGTTAGTTTGATGTGTGCCGATAGGTTGAAACAACTAATGTCTCCCAGTTGTGCAGATTTTATTTTAACTCAGGAAAAGGATGATTGGTTAAATCATCTAGAGCTTTCACGCGTTGCGGATAGCTACATGGCCACACACGAGCATGAGACTAGACCGCCTCGATTCAACAACCAAAAACCAACAGATAAAGGGTCAGGGTCTCCCATTCCTAATAGAATGACTAAAATATCCATTGATCCTAATATGGATAAGGATAAAAAGTATGGATTATGCTTTAAATGCCATAAGAAGGGTCATTCGTTCAAGGAATGTCCTCTACACAAATTCCCTTCCTCAAATTTACCTAATCCCAGAATTAATTGTTGTCAAACAGAAAATTCCTTTAATTGTCTCGGTGATAGGAAAACATTGGTTGATGATAAAAATTTGTCCTCTCAGTCAAAAAATTCCCTTAATTGCCTCGATGATAGGAAAACATTGGTTGATGGTAAAAATTTGTCTTCTCATTCAGAAAATTCCTTTAGAGGTCTCGTTGATAGGAAAATATTGTTTGATGGTCAAAAATCTTTTCCCTGTCCCGAAGCATGTCCCATTATAGATGTTGATGATTATCACATTAGGTATTATGAGAATGTATTTATCGATCAATTACCATCTATTCCAGCTTTGATTGATGGTGGTGCAGAAGTATGTTGCATTAGAGAAGATTTAATTAAATCTCTTCATAGGGTACCACATAAATTTATTAAATTATCTGGCCTTAAAGGTCAACCAGAAATTGTAGGTTGTGTTAGATTAGTTGTTCGACCTGATCTTGTGGGTGATGACGTTGTGAACCTAGCACCCAAGGTTCGTGCATGGTTTGCTGTCGTACCAAATCTTAATGAGCAAATTATTATCACTCCCTCCGTAAGTAATTTAATGAAAACGATATCATTGTATGATACCGTTGCATACCCTAGTAAGAACAAACAAAATGCACATGACTCTGATGTGAATGTTCCCAGTCTTGAAATAACTAATTCACAATATTTTGTTTTAGATGAACCTCGTAATGATGAGCATAGTCCAGATGTTGCATTGATTCTAGGTGAAGGTGTTTCTCGTGCTGCTGACGCTAGGAAAGTTGATTCTCAGGCCGATACTTGTCAGGACATAGGTGCTTCTGTGGTTTCGGGTGATGATATTTGACCAGGTGCTGATGCTAGGAAAGTTGATTCACAGACCGATACTTGTCAGGGCATATGTGCTTCTGTAGTTTCGGGTGATGATATTTGTCCAGGTGCTGATGCTAGGAAAGTTGATTCACAGACCGATACTTGTCAGGACATAGGTGTTTCTGTAGTTGCGGGTGATGATATTTGTCCAGGTGCTGATGCAGGCGGAAGTGATTCACGAACCGACGCTCGATTTACAACCGTTAACGATGATTGTCAGGGGGTAGACGATAGTAATGATCACGATGCGTTTGCCAAAGAGCAATATGATTGTCCTTCACTTAAGTCCTTCTGGTTGCTAGGTATAGATAAGCGTAAAAACTTTTATATCGACAGGGGACTTTTGTTTCACAAGGAGAATCAGTGGGGTCATTCCATAAAACAGTTGTGTTTGCCCAGGAGTCGTATACTTGCAGTGTTACAGATGGGGCATGATGCTCCCTATTCGGGGCACATGGCTGCCAAGAGTACACGGCAGCGTATTCGACTCAGCTTTTGGTTTCCCGATATGGAGAAACAAGTCCAAACCTATTGTGAGTCGTGCCCCGTATGCCAGTTAAGGGCACCTGTTAGAAAAAGAGATCGGGTCCCCATAACTCCCATACCACGGGGAGATGAACTACCATTTAATCATTTAGTTATGGATTGTATAGGGCCCATAATTCCAGCGGGTGATAGTGTGACTATCCGACCCAAGTACAATTATGCCCTGGTTGTTGTCGATTTGTTCTCTAGATGGCCGATGGCTTACCCATTAAGGTCATTAGATGCTAAATCTGTATGTGAGATCCTTATTCAGATCTTTATGACGTTTTCCATACCGCGAATAATTAGTTCCGATTGTGGTACGAATTTTAAAAATCAGTTAACGACGACTTTTCTTAAATGTTTGGGGTGCAGTCCTAGGTTTAACACCCCAGGGCATCCTGAAGCATCCGGGTTAGTGGAGAGGTGTAACCAGAGTCTTAAGAACATGATTTTTAAATTGGTTGAGGCACATCCTAAGGAGTGGTTTAAGGTTCTTCCTTTTGTATTATGGAGTTTACGTGAGAAACCGTCATCTACAACTCACATTGCTCCTTATACCTTAGTGTATGGTACTTTGCCACGAGGACCACTTGCTATCCTCAGAGACTCTTGGAGTAACGAAAAGGAGTTACCTTTTCATTTAGGTAAGAATCCGTACAAATACTTAGCCGATCTCAGACAAAACCTACAGTTAGCTAAGGAATTTGCTAAAATTGCAGGAGACCAAGAGCAGAGCAATTATGCACGAAAATATAACGTTAGGAGCAGTGATAGGTCTTTTTGTGTAGGTGACAGAGTAATAATTTTAGCACCTGTAAAAGGGGGGTCTAAATTTATGAAGAGATGGCAGGGTCCCGGGGTAATAGTGAAGGTGAAAGCACCATACTCTTATTTAGTGGAAATTGAGGGCTGTAAACACCATCTACATGCAAATAAAATTCGGAAATACCATGACCGAATAGAAACCGCCATTAATAATAATTGTTCTGTAGTATACGAGAAGGACCACGAATTTGGTTTGATTGATTTTCCAAGTAAGTTTGATCCTTATCAGGATAAACCTCCGAGTTGTAGGGCGGCAAAGGGCTGTTTTGACCATCTTTCGCAGGATTATCGCACACAATTATGTGACATAATTGATGATTTTCCCGAGATATTCTCAGAATCATTAGGAGTTTGTTCTGTAGTATCTCACAAAATCGCGATTTCTCCTGACTTTACCCCCAAACACCTGAGAGCCTATAGAACCCCTGAATTGTTGAAGGTGGAAGTGGCTAATCAGATACAAGATATGCTTCGCCAGGGTGTCATTGTACCATCGCAGAGTCCTATGGTAAGCCCGATGGTTTGCGTTTTGAAGGGACCTAAGGGAGAAAAGGGGGTCCGTATAGCCATCGACTATCGCCATGTTAATCGTTATACGAAGGGAGACTGCTTTCCCATTCCCGATATCCCCAACGTACTTCAGAAGGTCGGCAGAGCAAAATTCATAAGCTGTTTTGATGCACGCAAAGGGTACTGGCAAATTCCTATAGATCCGGAATCAGCATGGTTAACGGCATTTTCTTGTGAAGAAGGGTTGTTTGAGTTTCGCAGAATGCCCTTTGGTCTAAAATCGGCGGGAAATACTTTCATGAGGGCGATATCGATGATCCTTCAACCAATAAGATCCTTTACGGAGCCGTTTATTGATGATTTTGCCGTTATTTCGTCTAGTTGGGAAGAACACAAACTACATCTTTTGCAATTCTTCACCATCATTAAAAATGTAGGGTTGACCCTAAACCTGGAAAAATGTCGGTTTGTACAACCTAAGGTGGTATTTTTAGGACATGTCGTAGGTTCGGGGATTGTCGCACCTGATCCCGATAAAATAGCCATTGTACAAGAGATCAAACCTCCCACAAATAAAAAGGAAGTCAAGCGGATAATGGGGTTGTTCAGTTATTTCCGCAACTTCATACCCAATCTAGCCCAGACTGCCCATCCTATCACTGAGTTGACTAAAAAGGGTGTTCCCAACAAAATTCTTTGGGAAAGCAAACACCAGGTCGCCTTACAAAAACTCATAGACGACCTTACCAATGCTACAACCCTAAGCACAATTGATTATAGTAAAGGGTTTGGATTAGCAACGGATGCTAGTGGAGTGGCTGTTGGGTGTTGTTTGTTCCAGGGGAGTGGAGAAGGGGCAGAAGTCCCTATTGCTTTTGCCAGTCTGAAGTTAACCCCTACTCAGACGAGGTGGTCCACCATAGAGAGAGAGGCTTATGCTGTCGTGTGGGCTCTAAGTAAATTCAAATCCTGGATATTGTTATCTGAGATCGTGATTTTTTCGGATCATAATCCTCTCACGTACCTTACCGAGTCAGTTTCCAAAAGCGCTAAATTGACTCGATGGGCACTTGCCATCCAGGAATTTAATCTGACTTTCAAATATAGGTCAGGTAAACAGAATATAGTAGCTGACGTCCTGTCTCGATTAAATTAGGTTTGGAGTAGCTGTGGCTACAATTAGGTTTATTTATCCTAGGGTGTATAATCTTTGGTTAAGTATTTCATTGTTATCAGAAATTGGTGTTAGTTTATATGGGTATTTTTGTAACCTTCTTTGGTTAATTTCTTTCTTTGGGCGATCTTGGTTAACGATAAAGTGGATCGGTCGTGAGTTTATCTTTTGCAGGTATCCAGGGCGAAGAGCGCTTCATTGAACAGAGATGCCGGATGTTCTTCGACCACGTCGTTCTTTCGCGTGTGGCTCATCGTCGCGACTGTTCTGGATTTTCAGGTTCCCAACACGAGCACCAGGAAACCCGACGACAAAGGAGGCCATTCAGTCAACCCGATCCACTCAGCCAACCGGATCGACCCAGATCAAAGAATGAAGATATTGCCGATAACGAGAAGGATCGTTACCGACTTTAGGGGGGGAGGTATGTCACGCCCGCGTAAACGCAGGTGCGTGCCTGGACCTATATTTTGGGGATTTCCGGCGGAGGTGATAAAAAGGAGTATTGCACCACGTTGCGTGTCCGGATTGTTGCGCGAATATTTGAACGTTTTAGCCTGTAGCCTGTAGCCTGGAGGGCTTGTATATATAAGGCTGTCGCGATCTACTTCTTCCCTTCTGGTTCTTGTTCGCCATTGTTCGCCATTGCTTGATCGAAGTTGAAACTGTTTTTTTATATCTGTCGTGTTATTGCTGATAGTTTTGATAATCTTGATTGGTATTCGTGAAAGAGTGTCTTTAACTTTATTTCGACTTAAATTTTCTCCGGCATATCGACTATCGCAAAGGCGAAGTCGTGACAATAACTATTTAATTATTATTGTTTTTTTTGTTCTGTCTTATTTGTGATTTTGAATGTATGTATTGATAACTGAATAAACAAACTCAAACTCATTAACTTTAAGAATGTCTTCTTTAATTTGTATGTTTTAAGGAGATCCTTTTATTTTATTTTTTTACTTCACACTTTTTCTGGTTTTTTTTTCAAGATTATTAGATTATTAAGATTTGTTGTTGCTGGTTCATGACTTTTTTTCTATCATTAAAGAAACCATTACAACGGAATAATTAGAAAAAACACTTTTCAAATAATATTTGTTGTGATTTTAGTTAATTAATTTCAGTTTTTTTTATATTTGCTGTTTTTTGTTACTTAAATTATGTAAAACAAATAAAAGCACATTATAGAAAAATTAAAATAATAGTTGTTAATAAAAGTTTGTCTTCAATGTAATAATAATTATTTTTGTTTGTTTAGTTAAATAAATTCAAAAACCAATTTATTTACAAATATAATAAAAATTACAGATGTGACATACATATAGTAATATATAATAAAAATATAAGTCACAGCTGTGACAACCGGGTTTTCATGTGTTTGCTTCTTCCAAATAAACAAACGCTCACGTATTTTGGCTACAACCAACGACGTCAGTAATCAATTAAACGCACACGTAACAAAACTCCAACACAATTAAAATATAGGTAAAACAAGAGATAATCCCCAGCGATGCATCAACAACTTCATTCTTATGTTTGTTACCAGACGAAAGTGTTTTTAATTACTCAGAAAAATGTTATTAATTTTTGGTGCAGTGGCGTAGCGTGGGATTCAGCCTTCCAGTGCGGGAGGAGGCGGGGGGGTTGAATCTAACTGAATTTTTCTTCAATCCTACAAAAATAAAATGTTGTGCTGTAAAATGAAACCGATGTTTGCAAACTTTTATTCAGGTTACAATCTCTGTTTGCGTGTGAGTGTGTCTTTCTCTGTACGCAAATCTTGCAAGTAAAATTTAACCAAACAAACAAAAAAACTTAATTTCAATATTTTTTGTATTCCTAAATCGATTGTATTTGAAATAAAAGTTTGTGTTGAAAAATTAGTTTTTTCATTTACTTGTTGTTTTTAAGTTCTTTATATCAACCTCGCCTTGCTTGCTTGCTTGAACAATGCAGTGTTAGCTTTTTATGCTTGAAAAAACATATATCTTGTAATCCATTTGAGTTGATATTTATTGCTTTGCATTGTTGTTAATGATAGTGCATATTATCTCATTTTCAAATTAGTTCGACAAATATATAAACAAAACCTGAAAGAGTTTTAGTTAAAATGATAAAAACTACAAATGTTCGTCTAGAAAAACTGTCTTGAAACCATCCCAATATAAGTTATATCACTGAACTAAAAACTAGAAAATTCAATAAAATCATAAAAATACTTCAGTTATCATAACATCATCATAATTAATTAACATAGAAATCAGCTGAATAAAGAAAACGTTTAAAAAACACAACTGTAGAGCCTTCTGCTGTGTGCTTTTTGTAATTTATTGAAACAATTATAATAACCTATATATATATATATATATATATATATATATATATATATTTATATATATATATATATATATGAAACAATATGAACAAAAAAAAGCATGGAAGTAGGTTTTACTAAGAAGATGGTTTAAAATCAGTTTAAAAAAATTTTTTATTTTCAACGCTTTATAAAAACAAAAAAACAGCTTAATGATATTACTTTCAGTTACAGGCCTGAAATTCAATTTTAGCTTTGTCGAATTTACTAGTTAGTAATATTTCTGCAAAGCTGGTCAAAATAGGGCATGTTTGTTAACTTAAACAAAAGCGTGTAAATTTGAAATTCTGTCGGCGAGTTTTTCAACGTCAATTGTCACGCAAGACATTTTTTAATTTTATCACTAACAAGCTAAGACGTCACCAAATTTCTTTCCAAACTTTTTTTATTACACTTTTTTACTTAACTTGACTTTTCTGTCTGTCTAACTGTCTATCTGTCTGTCGTCAGATTTTGCAATCGATTTTAAACTAACTTCCCGATGAGCTAGAGACTTCAAAATTTAAACATACCTCCGAACTTATTAACAATGCTTTCTATCAAATTTTCGAATCGATTGGACAAAGATTAATTAAATAATTATTTGTGTTATTTTCGTCAAACTATTTATTGTCTATGCTTATATGTTTGTTGTTTATGTGGTAAAAAATACAAAAGTGTGTTTTTAAAAAACTCTGCTTTTGGTTCACAGGTTTTTAAATGTAATCTAAAATCCAGTACACAGTCAAGAAACGCAGGCGCAAGCCAGCATTGCACTAAGACATTTATAGAGTTATGTGTTGCCATGCAGAGGTGTTTTTCAGCAAATCAAGTGTTTTGTTTTTAAAGTTTATACTAAAGATTTAAAAAACACCTTATCAAAGACCAATATTAAAGATTTTTTTATTTGACTCATAATGTGTGTATGCCTGCATTATGGAACCTTGTTTTGTAATCGATTTTTCAACCACTTCTACAAGTTTAATTAACTTTAAAATTTACAAACACATGTTCTCCCGTTAACTAACAATACAATATTGTAATACTTTCATTTATGAAAAAAAACTTAGTTAAACTATAGTTAACTAAAATACGTCAGAGCATTCAATACGCAGGCTGTGAGTAATTCGTTATAGACGATTAAAAAAATTAGCTAGAAATCAGCTTGATCATAATATTACTATAAAACTATTAATTTTATATACGACTAATTACGTAAGCGTGACAGAATCAGTGAGTGAGTGACGTGGGCTACTATAATATAAATTTATTAGCAGTGTGCACTTTACATAAAACTTATTCAGAATCCATTCCTTTGAATCGCAGAATAAAACTTATCTAGAACTTTCGGAGATTGCCAAAATTATTTTAAGATATTCCAGCGAACGCATTTTTTCAATTTCTGGTTTAACGGTTAATTCCAATAACGGAGCCATGGCACGATTATCCGTTGACAACATAGTTTTTGTACACAAAATTTACACTTTTTGACCAACTAACATGAATTAAGTTTAAATTTTCAACTCTAGTTCTTTTAAACTGAAAGTTGAACTAATACGTCTGTTTTAAATTTTTGTTTTTTTTTCACGTCGTTTTCGTTTTTAATATTTAAGAAATAATCAGCAGAAACGCCGCCGCCGAAGATATGACGTCGGCGAACACCTAGAATAAACAAGATAATTTCTGCGTACCGCAGGCAACACTTGAGCAGTTAACCAAAATTATTTATACATTTGAAGGCTGCCAAGATAAGACAACTGTTTTATTAGTAATATTTATAAAAACAAGTAAAGAGGAGTGAGGATGGTTTTAACTAGTTTATCTTGTAAGCAGTGAACCGGCGGAAATAAGCCAAGTTAAGTTACATAATTTATGTCAATGATATGTTTGAAATAGTTAAGAATAACTCGGCGGAGCTGTTTATGTACGCAGACGACGCCAAAATATTTAAAACTATAAAAAGCAGTGATGATCGATTGATATTGCAGAGCTGTTTAAATTCATTAGGAGATTGGAGTAAAAAATGGGAAATTAAGCTAAATGCTGGTAAATGTGTTGCGGTGAGATATGGACGCCAATTAGATGATCGTCGGCTATATAATATAGAAGGAGTGGAACTTAATTTTCTTGACAAAATAAAAGATTTAGGTGTTACATTCCAGAGTTCACTAACATTTGTAGATCACATTTATGAAATAATTAAAAAATGTTTTTCACTGTTAGGTATAATTTCACGAAATTTTAAAGATTTGACAAAAGATTCTTTTATATTGATTTATAAAGCTTTGGTTAGATCCAGATTGGAGTATGCAGTCAGTGTGTGGTCACCATGGAAGAAAAAAGACATAGAAGCCATTGAAAGAGTCCAGAAGAGAGCAACAAAAATGGTCAAGGCATGCAAGGGATTGAAATATGAAGACAGGTTGAGAATTTTGAAGCTTCCTTGTTTAAAGTACAGAAGACTGAGAGGGGACCTGATCATGCTCTACAATTTTATTCAAGACAAAGAAGGACGTTTGTGTTTTCCTAATATAAAGATATCAGAAGAAAGAAGAACAAGAGGTCACAAGTTCAAACTGGAAACACAAAGATTCAACGGCAACTGCAGAAAATATTTCTTCCTGACCAGATCGACTGCAATTTGGAACAACCTCCCTTCGAAAATCATAGAAGCCGAACACGTTAACGAATTTAAAAGATTAATCGACTGTCATTTCGGAATAAGCGACATTATGTACAACTATAAAAAGGATTTTTAATAATATATACACACATTTATTTATAGAACATATATATGAACAATATTTTATATAATTCTAGATATGGGCATAGAGACATGTAGTTTGCGCCCATCATTTCCTTTATGTTATGTTTATGTTATGTTATGTTAACCAGTATAGTAGTAGTGGTAGTGGTAGGGGTAGTGGTAGTGGTTGTGGTTGTGATAGTGGTATTAACAAGTTTTAAAATTCGCGGCTGAGTTTTTTTTAACGACAATCTCATGTAATCCTCAACATTTAATCTATTTCTTTCCTTTGTTTTTAAATGAAAAAGAGTTGACAATCCAGTATTGCAGAGATATATTGACACAAATGGAACTAAAACTCAAAAGGCAAGCATCGTCACCTTTGGGTATGAATGATTGATACCACACCAGAATTGTGTAAACAATTTTTTCATTAAAAAAGTTACGTGCCGAGGAACCATTCAACTCCGCCTTGCTTCTGCAAGCCAGTCCCAAGCCTGGAGGAGGGAAAAGTTAAAAGGATCAAATTATGATCCACGACTGGAAGTACTTAGGTGTTTCTGACACAGCCGCCGTTTCAGTCTTAAAACACTTGGTGTAAAGCACTATAAACTATTATAAAAAAAAAGAGGAATCATTGCGCCGCAGAGGACAAAATCGCCCCGTCAAAACAGCCCCGACAAAACAGCCCAAGACAAAGTAGTCCCGTCAAAACAGCTCGTTAAATTTGTTACAATCATACTTCAGCTAATTGTTACAAATTAAAATAAGCAACTCTTCTTACTTGAGTAAATTTTTATTATTATTCTCACATAAACGTTTTTCAAAATTTAACTATAACCAAAATTAAAGTTAAACTCAAGTGCCACTCAATGCGATGACGTCATCGATAGACCACGATCGTCTCGATCCCATGCCATAGCATATTAATGGTAAAGCAGTGCGAGAAGCAAAGGTGTTTTAATTTCATTCTTGCTTTTTGTTCATAATTCAAGTTGTGTGATTACTAGAAACGCAGTATTAAAAGTTAAAAAGGGTAGAGTATCACAAAATTAAATTTTTGTTTTATCAAATACCAAAGAAATATTTCTTTGAAATTGTTTTATTTTTTTAACTAACTGAGTTTGGCAATTTGTTGTTTGCAATTTCCATAATGTATAGTTTTCAAGTATTAACAATTATTTAAATTTATTTGAACAGTTTTTAATTAAACTTTTTTTTAGTTAAATCTTTGTTATACAAAACATTTGGATGGCTTCATTTGTAACAATCAACTGCTGGCCATGTTAAAACACACAAAAGAATGCACATTAAACTGCAATTAATAAAATGCAAACCCAATTTTTTTCATCAAAAAGTTAAGATCTAAGCAAAAAAATAAATTTGTTTTAGCTTAGGCATCAAAGTTGTAACAAATAATTATTGTAACATACAGTTCCGGTCTCCAATGGAACTTCTTTGGATGTCAATTTTGATCTGTTTCAAATAATGTATGATGAATGTGAATATTTTGCATTGTTGTATAAAAAATAAATTTTCATAATGTTTCATTATTTTGTTATTTCTGGCTCAACTAAACGACAAATTTTCACTTAAATTTTTCAACAGTTTGGTCAATCCCACGGTAGGAGTCCATAGATTTTCACAAACTTTTGTTTAGTTTTAACTTATTTATTTTATTAATTTACTAAAATTAATTAGTTGTTTGAAACAAAACAAATTTTGAACAGAGGCGTCGGCATATAAGGGTTAACGATAATAACAGTAAATGAGATTTTAGAAAAGTTTTAAAGTCAGTTGTTTCTGATTTCTTAATTCCCAAGCCATCCATCACCACGTTTTGATAAATATACAAAAACTCATTTTACAAATAACAATACAATTGCAAAAGCAGACCGCAAAAAGCAAGATCTTATTTACAAATCCCTCATGTTTTAAGATTTGTTTAATCCAACTATGTTTTTTGAAGCAGCGTGTTTTTTTTAATTTTCAAAGTGTTAATTTTTATAAAATTATATTTGATTTTTATTGTTTTTGGAAAATATAAATTAATAATGCTTTTAAATAAAAAAAAAACATCTCAATTTTTTTTTTAAACTTTTAAAATTCAAAAATGCATTCATATTTTTGGATTGGATCTTGAAATTTTAGCAAACATTTTAACAAAAATATTTGTTAGTAAAATGTGTTATTGTTATCATTAAATCATCATCTTACAAGATAACTTAATCTCTATATCAACATTTCTTAAATCATGCTGCTAAAAGACTTCTTCAAACCCTAGGCAGATTTCAGCAAAACATTTACATATTTAAGCATTTTATAGCCGCAAAGCAAAGGTGTTTTTTAATTTTTTAACAAAACAAGTATTGCACAAAGGCGACGGTATATAAAAGTTAACGATAATAACAGTAAATAAGATTTTAGATAAGTTTTAAAGTTAGTTGTTTGTGATTCCCTAATGGAAGATTGTAAGCCACTCTAGGCGATCGGGGCTGCATCAGAAAAAGCTATTCTAGCATAATTATGGCGAACGCGTTGAACAATTAGGTCTTTAATTCTGAAACGTGGTAAACCAGAGCGATTTTTCTAGAATAATCGACTCTGAGACTGACATTGTTCTCGCCAGGCCAAACAATCAGAGGGAATCCCAAAGTTCCTGAACCGAAAACGAGTGAGTTTTTTATTGATAGCAGTTGGCATCCTACAAGGTCAACTAGGAGCCCTTTGTAAAGCTACTAACCTCATTGGGGGCATGTTGACTTAGAAGTTCAGACAAGATGGTTATCTAATCAAGCTGAAATTTTGTCTGCTTACTTGCCGTCAACATTTTTAAATTCGTTTAAATGTTTAGTTCAATTGGACAAAATTGAATAAAATATGAATTAAAAAATAATAATTCCTAAAAAAAACTACACATTTTCTGTAAAGAAATGTACCATTATTTTTTAATTTTTTTAAAAAACACGTTATTTGATTTTTTAATTTTAAAATTTACAATGACAACTTTTAAAAAAACAAAGTTTGTATCTTTGTAAAAAATTTTATAAAAACAGCCAGCAAGTTTGAATGTTCTGCGTTGTGTTTTGACACAAAATGAATGTGTTTTGTATCATCTGTTTGGTTTCGGTGAGATTGCCATACCATTCCTACCTGTAAGGCAGCCGGGTAATTTTGTAGGCACATGGTTTATTTCCTAGCCTTTCTCCATCAGTATTCAATAAATATACAGACGCTGATTTACAAATCACAAATATATTAACAAGCAGACCGTAAAAAACTAGATTTTATTCAAAAGTATCTCATGTTTTAAAATCTGTTTCATCCAATTATGTTTTTTGAAACAGCGTTTTTTAATTTCTCAAATGTTCATTTTTATGAAATTATGATTGATTTGTTTATTTTTTAGATTAATATCATTTAAACAAAAAATTACCACAATCATTTTCTTATAGTTTTTAAATTTCAAGAATGCATTGTTATGAGGGGCGAGTATATAAATTGGATGGTGAAAAGTTTTTTAATTTTCACTTTTGTGGTTTTCCTACAAGCGAACAATTGAGCGAACAAAACCGGCCTAAAGTTAATAAAAAGGAATTAACAAGAAAACCGTCAAAACAAGGTTAGGTTTCTTCACAACTCCCTCTGTTGACGGGAAAACGACACGGTGCGGAAAAGCAAGCGGGGAAGGAAAGGAGAGCGAGTAGGAAAACGCTAGAAAAACCTCTAAAAACCCATGGCAACGCCGGATACCTCGCTAGTTAATTAGATAAAATATTTAGACGTCGGGCTACCGATATCACTGTATGGTTTTATTCAGTGTGACGTCATACCTTCCTGGTGTACTGACCACCAGTATATATTTAGAAAAAATAACAGTGACATGATAACTCCGCCTCGCTAATTGTGAGCCAGTCCCAAGCCTGGAGAAAGGAGGAGGGAAAAGTAAAAAAGATCAAATTCTGATCCACGACAGGAAGTATAAAATGCTTCCTACATACAGCCATTAGAGTCTTAAAACACCTGGTGTAAAGGACTATAAACTATTATAAAAAAAAAAAAAAAACAGTGACATGATAACGGCAACTTAAAATATACTAATAAATGGAAGAACTATACAAAACAAAATAATAAATGAAGTACAATAAATACATTTACGACACAATAAATTTTCGTCACAAAAACTATTTAAATTTCTTTTAATCCCCGATATGGCGTCATGTCATTGACTTCTAAAACACGATAATTACCAAATGATATCAATGACCAGAAGAATACTGCTGCCGAACCTCCAGCATTTCAAAAACATTTTTATATTTGTATTTGTTACCAGAGAAAGAAAGGTGTTTTTATTAACAGAAATATAAATTTAATTTTCAATGTATAGTGCACTAGCGTAGCATGGGATTCAACCATCCGTGACGATGACCTTTACAACTAATCTAGCAATATTAGTGAAATATTAATCTTTTTTTTAAATGTCTGAAACATTATTAACATTTCAACAAATTCAAATATTTCAAGCAGATGTTTGTGGTTACAAATGTGATATTACCACTAAAGGTCCCCCATAGTATTAGAGGCGCTGGTGGCAGAGCGGTAGAGCGTTCGCCTGTCGATCATTAGGTCAGCAGTTCAAGCCTCACCGGCGTCACCAGCGTAACTCCCTTAAGCAAGGAGTTCACTCGCATTGCTAAAGGGGTAGGCGCCTATAAATGGCTGCCTCTGCAAAGAACCCTTCAGTGGCCTTGAAGTCCTTTAGGATTTACGCCACTCTAAATATAGTCAAACATTATTATTATTATTATTATTATTATTTTAGTAAATTGTTTTTTTGAACCGCAATTGTCTGGGACCCGTGCGCTAGCATATTAATGCTAAAGTATTACGTGAAACAAAGGTGTTTTTTATTCTTTCGTTTCTTTATTTTTTGTCAGTTTATAAATCAAACGACAGGCGGTAATTAAAAAAATTAATCAATATTCAGAGCTATCATAAATACTTGAATAATATTTTTTGAATTTGCTTGTTTTTTAATTTTCAAAGTTGTAGGCTGCTTGTTTCATAGCTCAACATTTTTTAAGTATTAAAAGTGCTTTAAAATATGTTTAATTAACTGTGCTACATGTCTTGCTTGTTTATTTGCTTGCTTGTTTGCCTAATTACTTACTTGCTATTGCTTAAATTATTGCAAACCTTGAAAGTGAAAATTAGCTAACTTTCCGTCATCTAATAAAAGTGCAATTTGAAATATAGGCTCGTTCTTTTTTTTATAAAAGTTTGAATGTTTTTTTTTAATGTTTTATGGCAGTACAATTAATAATTATATATGTTTCAAAACAAAAAGAAATTAAACATAATTAAATAAATGTTTACGAATATAAATTCAAAAAACTTTGATTTAAAGAAAATCTACAATAAGTAAAAAAAACGGCAAATCCTAAAAAAAGATTTGTAAAAAAATTGTTTTTAACGGCTTTTTTATTAAATCCTCATATTTAATTTACCGCCATACTTGTAGTTTTTAATTTTTTGCAAAATTTGTTTTAAATTTGGGAAATGTTCTAATTCTAAGTTTCAACAATTATATTTTTTAGAATTTGTGCAAATCAAGCTAAAACAAGCCTTAGTCGTGCTAATATATATTTTGAAACTAAAGTATTCCTGTGCATCCCAGCGGAGCATCAAAAGATACCTTTAGACAGTCAAAAAATTAAACCGCACTTAAAACTTCAGCAATACAACAAAATCTATATGCATCTATATTTTGCAGAGCAAAGGTGTTTTTTTACCTTTTCAAATCTTCTTACTTAATTTGTTTATTTAACTGACTGTTATGTAATTTGCTTCTCGATATGTACATTTATGTATATAGAGGTAGAGAGTTAATAAGAGTAGCGGTAGCTGTCAAAATAAACATTAATCTTACCTGTTGTTATGAATATATATTTAATGTAAAGCCTGTTACAATAAAGTCATTTTTAGTTACAAAGATGTAACAAGTTGGCACAGTCAGTTGTTTGTTAATCGCTTCACTAACTAGATCGCAACAAAAATTTGGGCCTACTGCGCTTTTTGACCCAATTGAAATTATAATCAATAAATAATATACAATGGGTGTGTTCGAGATTTACATCCAAACTGCTAGATCAAATTGAATAAATATTGTCATTGAGGTTGTTTTTATTGAAAAAAATCCAAAATCTATTTCGCTTAAACTAAAACTGAAGAAAAAAATACAATTATTTGAAAAGAGATTGCTTTATTTTTTTATTTTTATTAATTTACAAAACATTTTATTAAAAATTTCAATATTTTTAACAAATGATTTATTTTATAGTTTAAATTGATTATTCTTTAAGATTCATTTGCTCAAAAAATTTAAAAAAATGCGAGTTTAATAATAAGTTGTGCAGCTTTTTTGATTTTTTTTAAATAAAAACTTCACAATGTAAATTTATTAAAAATTTATAATGCATGAAAATTAAGAAACACATTTAGTAAATTTTGTAGTTAACAAAAAAATAGGAAACAACTATTTAATTTGAAGTGCAAGAGTATTAGATGTAAAACAAAAATTAAAATCCATTTTATAATAGTCAGTTAAAACGAGACAACAGTTTACAAATCAAACATTTTATTTTTAATGCATTTAAATTCACAAATCACTAAGAAAAAACAGCATCTCTATTTCAAAAAGTGATATTTAACGAGCACTAGTAAAATCATACCAATAAATATGTCATGCTGTTTGCAGTTATGACCGACCGCTACCCAAACTTTCCCAGTCCTTAATCAAAGTTATCGACTTTTCGTACTTCAAACAGAGGTGTTTTTGTTAACAACCAGGTATTTGTTCAATTATTCATGTTTATTTGATGATTTAATAATCATAAAACTGTTGTTTTTAAGGTTAATTTGACACAATATTTCACATCGAGTTGATTGGGTTTATTTTTAAATGCTAAAACGCGTTAAATGTATATGTAACTATCCGCTTCTTCGAAAAGAATCTTAGAAAAAAAAGAGAACCAGCAAATACCATAGCCCAAGAAGTTTATCCTAAGCTGGTTAAATTGCTAGCTAAAACGAAAGTCTAGTCTATTGCACTATAATATTTGGAAAGCTGAGACAAATTGAGCCATGTGGCCGCGAAAACCTTGTGCTTCTTTGTTTGATCAAAATTTAGTTTTCGATAGAATATCCCAGTTCGATGTTTTTGATTAGCAATATTTTTGCCATTCGTTAAGATAGCAATACTTAAGGAGTAGCACTTGTCCTCACAAAGACTTTGAATTTTAAAATTTTTCTTTTTCTACCTGCACTAAACAACATTGAGATATGCTTTGTAGACAACAAAATAAACAAGGTGACTCATAGAATTATAGCCTACTATAAGACCAGGCGCCTCCGAAACTTTTCTGACGGATCCGACGATTTCTTCAAAATCCGTCAAAATCCAGCAACTCTCAACTACAGGGTTTACTCCACAAAACTGGATCAATTCTTTTTTCTTTTTTTTGTGTGTGTGCCTCGCCTAATTTTTCCGGCCGTCATCTATCAGTTTTTCTGTCGTTTTCTGATTGATTTTTTCTCTCACCATGTTTATAGCTGCTTTTTTTCATTTTTCATTATTTTCATAGCTTCTTTGTTTTTTTTCGTGTGCTGCTTTGTTAATTTTTTTTTCATTTCTGCTATCAAGTTTGATAATTGTTAAACCATTTCTTTCAGATCCCACTATTGACACCAATGTTATGATATTGCTAATTGTAAACTGGTTCTTCTGGAATGATTCTACAATTTATTAAAAATAATAAGAATGAGGACTATTTCTCTATATTTTTTGGTCTGTCGGTTTTTATTAATTTTTCTTATGAAGTTTAATAATAGGAAATTCTAAGAATATTCTTGCTTTTTGTTTCGGTCTAGTTTAAATGTCAGTTTTTGGTTTTTGAATACCAAATGGGTGAGCCAAATAAAGACCGCAAATTTCCGTAATTGCTAAAGCCCATTTATTGACTTTTCGCACTTCAAACAGAGGTGTTTTTGTTTAAAACCAGGTATTTTTTGAAAAATTCAGGTTTAATTTGCTGATTTATTAACCGTGAAATTAATTGTTTTAAAATATTTTTGACACAATATTTCACACCGAATTGACTGTGTTTATCTTTAAGCGCTAAAACGCGCTAAAAATCTATGCATAGGCTAAGAATCTCAGCTAAAAGAAGAGAACGAGCAGCGATGGCAATATCATAGCCCATACAGTTCATCTAAAGCTGGCTAATTTGCTCGCTGAAGCGGAAGTTGATATGCCGGCCATGTCCAAGCTATTGCACCGTAATAATTAAAGAACTGAGGTGAACCAAGCTGTGTGCCCGCTAAAGCCTTGTGCTTTTGGCGGTTTCTCTGACTCAAACCCAAAAAATAATTCGCAAATAATACTTAACGGACCAAGACTACTTTGGGCCCATGGGTCTTAGCAAACGTCAGAAGTATTAATAATAAATAAAAAAAAAGAAGACATTCGTTTGTTTATAGATACTTACAAGCTTTTTAATACAAGAAAAAATAACAAATAAACCTGGGTGCTCTCACGTAACCCACATTTTATAAAAAAAAACAAAAAAACAAAACTTGATGTATTCAACCCAATTGGAGAATGTGATCACAATAGCCTTATTTTTGCTTCAAAAACAAATTAGACTAGCAACTATGGATGCACAAATAACGAATACAATTTTATTCGTGCTGATTATCGTGTTCTAAATGATTACATTATGAAATTTGAATGAGACAGTCAGTTCCTATATTCTTTTTTTTTTATAAATAACTGCTGGAACTTGTTCTGTTCAGTTCTAAGCACGCAAACAAGCACATGCGGTGGATTTACTGACAAAGTGAACTGTGAAACACTTCGTTACTTAAAAATTCTTTGTAATTTTGTTTGATACGTATGTTGAAATAGTTTATGAATTTCACCGAACAGCGCATAGATTTTTTTGCAGAGCGTTCAAAATATGTGGGGTTTTTTTTAGCGTGAATATCTCAAAATTATTTTTTGGTCTAGACCAAATTTCAGATCGATTGGATGACGGAAATAGGTTTGTGTTCAATCAATCAATCACACAGAAATGTGAAGTTAAAATAAAGGATTAAAATATATTTGAAACATTTATAAACAAGCTGATCATAATGTCATCTGGGTCAGTAGTAGTTTAAATTAACTCCAAAAAAAATAAAACATTAAAAACGGTACTGTTTTGGTAGTGCAAAAAAAGTTTGTTTGTATTATTTGTTTGGTTTCAATCAACTTACTGAATGACAACCAAAGGCCAAACTTTTTTTATAATAGTTTATAGTCCTTTACACCAAGTGTTTAAGACTGAAACGGCTGTGTCAGAAGCACCTAAGTACTTCCAGTCGTGGATCATAATTTGATTCTTTTAACTTTTCACTCCTCCTTTTTCCAGGCTTGGGACTGGCTTGCAAAAGTCAAGGCGGAGTTGAAAAAAAGGCCAAACAAGAAACTTGAAGTTTTGTGGGTACCCGACTTAAAAGTTTAACTTGCTGTTTTATTTTTGAATAAATAAACCAGGCTCACTATAATATGAAACTTTTATAACAGATATATCTAGAAATATCCTCCGTCGAGAATAACCTCTGTTACACCCATCGCTCAATCCTTCCTGATTATGCTTAGTAAGAAAGACGGTTGGAACCAACGTTTCATTTATTTTCCTTTCTAATAAAACACGCACAGAAATGAAAACACGCACACAAATAAAAATAAGCACACGCTATTGAGAAAACAATTTGTTTTTCTTATCATTAACTCCATCAGTCTCAAATAAAAATTACTTTTGGTGCACATATGCACGCATGCTCACTGCTCAAACCACTATACATCCATGGAAGACTAGAAAATAACTATTGACCACAGTCATATTTTTAGATAAAACATTAACATAAATGTATCAACTTGAAAAATGTATTTTTTAATATACAAAGCATATTAAATAAAATAACAAGACGACGACGATTTAACTAGTGAGACGAGGAAGAATGCAGGCTAAATTTTTGCGTCACATCAACATCTTTATACTTATGTTTGATACTATACAAAGGTGTTTTCAATTAATCAGATTTATAGCTATTATAATGTTTAATGCAATGGCGTCCAGTGGGATCTTCTCCGCCTGGGACGGAAACCTTTGGAAAAACCTAATGACGGTTGGGAGGACGAAACCTAACTGACTTTCTAGTTCTAAAAAAATGATTATCACGTAAAATAAATCTAATCTACATTAATGTTTTCTTAAAATTCACCACGCCGAAGAGCTTTTTGTGCCACTCCTCAAACGCTCCACCCATGTCGGGTTTGGATTGTTTCGCTACGCTGCGCCACGCCACCGTTATAGTGAATTAACACGTTATGCGTGGAACATCTGCTTATTAATTTAATTAATAATAAAAAATAATACGTAGAGTTAAAAAAGGGAACCTTCAGGAAAAAAGATCGCAGGCGCAAAGCTAATATTGCACTTTGACATTTATAAAGTTTTGTGTTGCCAGGCAGGGGTGTTTTTCAACGAGTCCGGTGTTTTGTTTTCAAAGTTCAAATTAAATCAACAACCAAAAAATACGTATGAACAGAGTTGTTTTGAATTTTATTTGTTTCAGTATTTTACACAAATCTAAAAGGTTAATTACCATGGAGTTGAAAACAATTTTTTCACGTAGATTTACCAAGTGAATGAAAAAGAATAAAAGAGATAGAGGAAGAAAAAATAGAATCGTACTTAGAAATATTGTACGTTATCATTACATCTGAACTACGTCATGCATTTCAGCTTAATAAAACTTGACCTACTACCATGTGTTGTATGAATTTAATAAATAATTTTAGTTTTTAGTTTTATTCTTTTCTGAAATTGTTTTGTCTTCATTTTATTTTACTTAATCAAAAAATTTAGTTTCTATTATTATTTAGTTTTGTGTATGTTAATTTACTTTTCATTTTATTGCAATTTCGAAAACAATGTTAGTTTTTTATTTTATTGAACTAAAATAATGTTTGTTCTCATTTGATTATTTTTTCAGTTCATGCTTTAAAAACATTTTTGAATTATAACCAACACCTGATAGTTATAATCAACCATATACTAAAAAATGTCCTTGTGAACCGCATACGCAATCCCCAACTCTGTCATACAACATTAATGTTTTTTTCTATCGGACGGGAGTAATTTGAGCGCATTTTTTGGAAACTTGTTAAACAAGTTAAAACTTGATGAAGACAGCGGTGAAATAATTGCAACAACATAATACTTATTTTTATATTTTTATCAAAACAAACAAATTTGTTTTATCAAAACAAAATTTTTCTTATAATAATAAACCTTTTCCGTTCCTCAGCACAAGTTACCGACTCTTGTTGGTTACTTAAGCATGTGTCGTCTCTTTTTTAGAGGTGTTTTTAGTCTACTTTATTCTTTTGGAATGATGTGTTATTAATAAGTTTTAATTGAGTAAATCTGTGTGTTTTGCAGCAAAATTGATCAGTGTTTTACAGTTTCAGCTATGAAAATACACTTACCCCTTTGTGCCTAGCGTGTCAAAACATGGGAAGCACGTTTAAAATCGAAAAACCAAAAACCTGTGCATGTATTTTTTTAATTTGTAAAAAAAAAAGCTATTTTAATGTTTACTGTAATGGCGTGTCGTGGGATCTTGCCACCTGGGACGGAAACTTTTGAAAAAAAACTTAATGACGGTTTGGAGGATGAAACCTAACTGAATTTCTCTTTAATTCTCGAAAAAAAAATAATGACTACAAAAATTAAACCAATTTACTCAGTTTATTTTTCATAAAAGTCAATGAACGAGTATAGATAATAAAATCTAATCGACATTAAGTTTAAATTAAATCAACAGCCGAAATACGTATAGACAAGGTTGTTTTGAAACTGATTTGTCTCAATATTTTACACAAAACTAAAAGGTGTTTAACTGTAAACTAAAATAGAGTTGAAAAAAAAATTGAAAAAAATTACTCAGATTTATTAAATGGTAATCTTTAAAAAAATGAATTAAAAAAAGAGTAAGAAAAATAGAGAAAAAAAATAGAATCGTACTTAGAAATATTGTACGTTATCATTACATCTGAACTACGTCATGCATTTCAGCTTAATAAGACTTGACCCACTACCAGTGTTGCTTGAGTTCAATAAATAATTTTAGTTTTTATTTTATTCGGAAACTTTTTTTGTTATTATTTCATTTTACTTAATCATAAAATTTTAGTTTCTATTATTATTTAGTTCTGTAAAATTTAATTTACTATTTTTTATTGTAGTGTTAAAGATAATTTTAGTTTTTGTTTTATTCAACTAAAATAATGTGTTCTTATTTTCTTATGTTTTAGCTTGTTTTAACAAACATTTTTAAAATGTAACCAACAACTGAAAATTAATAAAACCATACACTAAATTGTGCCCTTGTTAACAGCATACGCAAACCCAACACTGCAATATAACATTAATCGATTTTCGTTCTACCAGACGGGGTTTTTTAGCGCATTTTTGGAAATTTGTTTCTAAAAAGAAAAATTTATAAAACACGTTTGAACAAAACAAACATTTGATGAAGACAGCGGTAAAATAATTGCAACAACAAAAAACTTTTTTATGTTTTTTATCAAAACAAACAATTTTTTTATCAAAACAAACAAACTTGTTTTATCAAAACAAACACATTTTTTTCAAAACAACGTTATTTTTGATTGAATTAAAACAGCTTATCATCTTTAATTTTTTAATTTAATACTGTTTAAAATGAAGTATAATGATTTTTTTAACTTTTATTGTCTAGCTAACATGAGTTTTATTCAACATGTTTGCTGTGCCAGATATTGCTCTAAATAAATTACAATAACAATGCACTCAATTTGAACAAAAATTATGTAAAACTTCGTAAACCAAAGTTTACATAAAAAAAATGTTCTATTTTGGGCATCTCTATTTTTTATCTCTATTAGCTTGATCTATAAAAAAATTGCTAATGACCGAAAGCATTCATTTAAGTAAGAGCAAGAGTATATTAATGCTACAACTTAACGTGAGACTGTGGTGTTTATGTTTCGAGCGTGTTTTGTATTTGCAAAAGATTTTTTTTTAAACTTAGTTTTTTTATGGTTCACTCGTTAAAGCCTTTATATTAACTTATATCCTCAGTCTTTCGGTATGTCTGATTGAACACAAACTCGTTAAAACCAAAAATTAATTTTGAAACATTCACGATAAAGAAAAGCTTTTTATTTTGAAAAAATTAAATAAAAAATTATTTTGAGATATAAAAATAAAATTTAAAAACTTTTTTAAACAAACATTTTCCACGGTTCACTTGTTAGTTTATTGCTCATATGACACTTATCAAAAAAACGTGTTTGCTTAATTTTAGAAACTTTACTGGAACAAAGTTTTGTTGACCAAACTCTTATAACATTTGTTTTAATTTATTCAATTTTAACTTTAGCAAAAAAGCCGTAAAAATCAGATTTATTCACAAATCTTTTATATTTCAAGATTTGCGCAATTTTTATTTGTTGCAAAAATGTTTTTTTAAACAAAATTTCTCGGAATTGAATACCTGTAAACATCTATATAATTGTATTATTCTTTTAAACAAAAATAATTATGTTTTTAATTACAATCTTTTTTTCAAAAAATTATCTAACTTTAATAGAACGCCTGTAATAAAAAACGAGTCTATATCTAAAATTTCAGCTAGATTGGATGACGGAAAATTAGTTAATTTTCACTTTCAAGGTGTGCAAGCATTCAGTCAAGCAATCAAGCAGGTAAACAAGCAAGCAGACAAGAAGTTATTATAAGGGATTTAGAAGTTGCAACTTTGTAACTTTCTAGTTTCATAGTCTTGAACGTTTATGCATAAACTTATTCCTTTTCCAAAATATTAATAAAGTTTGAATAGAAAAAAGCTAAACATATTTTAGTTGTTTTTAGCTTTTACACGACATACCCTGTCAGTCACATTGAAACAAAACTTATAAAAATTGTTTGATAACACACTTATTTTTTTATCCGTTTAGAATTTATAGTTTTTTCATCAAACATCTCATTTATTTTATTTATTTATTTATTTATTTATTTATTTTTACTTTATTTACTTTATTCAATTATTTTTCTACTTCTGCTCCTACTCTTTGACGTGTGACGTGTTTTAACATTTCCTAGATGAAGTTATAAATAATGTAGGTTCTGTTATTCAAATTGCCAAAAACATAACTAATTACGTTAATTAACATACATTTCAAATAAGTACCTAAATTTGTTTCGACAAATTGTCAGTTAAACTAAAACAAGTAAAGAAAAAAACGAGTTTTTTAACACAAACTCTTATTTCAAATACACTTGATTTAGAAATATGAAAGATGTTCAAATTAAGTTTTTTTTCAATTGAATCATGTATTGTCATCTAATACAAAGCTATGCTGAAAGTTTCAGCTTCCTAGCTGGTCAAAAAGCTGGTTAAATTTTACTTGCAAGATCTGCGTACAGAGAAAGACACACACACACAAACAGAAATTGTAACCTAAATAAAAGTCTGTAAAAACTTTCCTTGGTGTTACCGAAAACACCTCTGTCAGACGTGAGAAAAATCAATAAATTTGGTTAAGCACGGGCACAGTTTTGGAAGCGGTCTGTAAATAAATGTAAAAACTCGTCAAAATTTGCAATTGATTTTAAACTAACTTCCCGATGAGCTAAAAATTTAAACCTACTTCAGAACTAATTAATAATGCATTCTATCAAATTTTCGGATTAATTGGACAAAATTTAATTAAATAAATATTTTTGATACTTTCGTCGAACTATTTGTTGTCTATGCTACTATGCTCGTTGTTTATATAATGACTAGCTGGTTACCCGGCGTTGCCCGGGGATTTTAAAGGTTTTTTATTGTTTTTCTCTCCTGCTCCCGTTTCCTTAACCGCTTGCTTTCCCGTTCCAGGTCGCATTTCTGCTCACGGTCGCTTTTCCGGCCCGGTCTCTTTTACTTTTCCCGATCCCGGTTCCTTTTACGCTTTACCGCCACAGATTGCTCTTCTTTTCGCTCTTCCGTTCCTCCATTAAATTTTAGAGCCTTGCCAATGTGGCTTAGATGGGCTGTAGCGGAATGCTGTGCACAGTCATCAAAATTGATCTGTTCTCTCGTTAACACTTTGTTGTTTGGTTTGCTCGTTTAGTTACGTCCTCAATTTTAATTACTGTTCTTTAATGTATTGGTTCCACTCTGCAAGTGTGATCTTCTGCTTATTACGATTGACTAAAACTGAAAAAAAAAATTTATTAGTTAACGCTGCAATAATGTTAAAATCCGCTCATATATCTCAACAAATTATAAATACTTGTAAGATTATAATTGCGTACAATAGATTTATCACACACTGTTCAACAGCTGCTTTTCGAAAAATCGCTAGTCTTAGTTTTTGAGTTGTTTATAGTTTTTAAGTGTCATGTCTACAGAAAGCATATAACGCTACATGTGGCATGTTAATAAATGTTGGCCCGTGGCTTTGAAAAATGTGATATAAAACACAGATTGAAATAAAACATGAAGTAATAATAATATTAAAAACCTTCAAAGCATTAACTTAATGAATTTTCCGAGAGTTTTCTGAGATCATCAATTTGGAACAATCGAAGAGTACCACTTTTATTTAGCAAATGATGCAATTATAAATTGAATGAAACAGCAGCAGATTGATAGGCTGGCTTGAGAACTTTGTTCATGATTTTGTTGAAACACAAAAATACTGCACTTGCTTTCATTTTTTTCAAATTTCATGTACCTCGTTTATCAGTGAAACTTTTACAATAAATTGGTGTTGCATGTAAGATTTTCTTCAAAATGTAATTTTCTAATTTCCTCTGAAAAGTAAAAAATAAAATAAGACCGATAAATTAATTCATAATCTTATAGTCATAACTACTCGTCAATAATAAATTAATACCAAATAAAAAAACACTTACCTGCCCAAAAAAAATTTTTATTTACTGATTTTGTTAAGTCTGGAACTCTTTTTGGGAAGCACAAAATATCTCTAAATTTTAGAAAATATTAAAAAAAAATTTTCTAAAACATTCAAAAACATTTGAACGATATACAGTAATTAAAAAAATTAAAGAAAATAATAGTGCTTCAGTACTTTTGATATTAGTAAAATAATACTCACTTTTGATTTTGAGAAATCGCGACAACCAACAACGGCGGAACGGAAAGCGACGGAAACCCTCAGCTTGTTAAGCCGCGATATAATTGCATAGACGAAATTATTTCTAAAAATTAATTTTCTAAAAACATTCAAAACAATTTTTTTAAATAAAAGAGATTATTTGTTAGGTGGTAAATGTTTATTATGTAAAATTTCGTGCAAATCCCTTCATTGGTTTTGGCGTTATTAATGAACAGACGTTGCCTTTTATATATATAGATACAAACTATATCAAACATAACACAAACATTTTTAATAATATAAATAATATATAACATAAAAGTGTGTTTTTAAAAAAACTTTGTTTTTTTGCTTCACTTATTTTCTTTTACTCGATTTATTTATACAGATAAATCTTAGTCAATAACAATAATTGCAGAACAAAAAATAACTAAACTTGAATAATCAACGTGGTACAAGTTTATTCGACGACAAAAAAATAAAACTGAACATTTAAGCCAAGTATTCATATTCGGATGGTGAGTTTTCTTTCTTTCCGAGATACTCTTTCTCGATCAGGTTGAATATCGTCTTGTTTATAAAATCTTTCGAAGGAGTGAAAAACTTGTGGGAATCTCTGAGAATTTCACCCGTCAGTTCCTCGTGATGCATGGAGCGCTTCGCTTTCATTATTTTGACTATGATGGCCTGCAAATAAAACGTTCTGTCGCTTTCTACTTTATCGATTATGCGTTTTTCGCTTTGATTGCTGTCTCTGTCTTTATCTTGTTGCTGCGGCTGCAGCTTGACTTTTCGTGTTTTACTATGAAACTTCAAATTCACTGCAAATTTTGAGTCGTTTCTAAATTCCCCTTGACGCGATACCAGGTTAGCAGCGACGAGTTGTTTTAAAATAGTTTCCAACGCATCAGACGGCAATCGAGTGGCTTGAATTAAGTCATCGAACGAGACGAAGTCGTTTTGGTTTATCGCATGAAGCACAGTGACCGCCATCATCGAAGATTCAATAACAAATTTATTGTCCAGAAAGGCCGCCTCGCAACTGCTCACGCCGTACAGCCAATAGAGTTTTCTCCCTTCGAATTTTTTGGCGTAAAATTTTTCAAAAACATATTGGCAATATGCTACATCGTCGGGCAGATAAAATCGAGCTGACGACTTTATCTGGTCGGGCCAGACGAAAGATTGCACTACAATTACTTTGAGCCTCGTGTTAAGTTTTGTCTCCTCGTCTATTTCAGAATAAAAAGCTGCTGTGAGCTCTTCGCTAAATCCTACATCGCTGTAGAGTTTCATCATTTTTTGAGTGTATTTAGAACCATAATCTTCGGAGAGTTTGGTAAGCATTGATTCCTCAGCTTCACGAGATCTGCTCGAGTAGTTGACAAGTCTTTTACATAAATAGGTGGTATACAAATTCCGAAAAACGTCTTTGTTGTCTATAAATTTGAGGACAGTGAGAGTATTTTTTAAATTGTTTTCCACTTCAGTTTCTTCTATTGCTTTGCTGCTCTTCTTGAGGAGTTGATCGCAATGCTTTGCCAACAGAGCTGCTACACTTATGACTCTACCTTTGTTCCGTTCCGACAGCTCTGCGCTCTCGAAAGCTTTCCTGAATCCTTGCTCTACGGCTCCAAGAAAATCTACTAAATTGCAGTTCTCCTGAATAAATCGTTGCAAATGCTTGTATTTCTCAGCAACAACTTCGACGAGTTTTGAAGTTGACTTTTTTTCTAACGCCTCGTTCAAAACCTCGAGCGACAATTTGTTGACGTGACTTTCAAACAAATCAGAGATTATTTTAAGAAAATCTTCGTGTGATTTTAGCAGTTCGAACGTTACCCTAACCGTTTTACCGTCGTTTTCCTTGATGGCTTCATCGAGACCTTCTTTTATATAGCTCTCGTAATCGTGAAAAAATTGTTCCGTCAGGAATCGAATAACCTCTTGCTTGAAAGTTAGGCTTTCGGTTAATTCCGCTAATATTTCGGTTTCCGTTTCAATGCACTTCAAACACGCTGTGCTGTATTCGGCAAGTTTAAGCGAACTTTTCATTTTGAGGGACCAGTCTTCGTAAAAACTGTCAATTTCTTTATATAAATCACGGGAAATTAAAGCTTTCAACAGACTGATTTCAACCTCATTAACTTTCTGGTCAATTTGGTTCAATAGGTCGCAAGCTTTTTTAATCGAGCAGTTTTTTCCATTCATTCCCGATTCGTTATTTACCAATTCATTTCTTCTGATTTTAATATACTCCGTAATCTTGTTGGCAATTAGAAGACCAAATTCACTTTCCAAAATTTCTTTCCATGTTTTACAAAATATTTCTGAAACTGCATCGTTGGGCGAACTGCTACCACGCTTTTCAATGTAGTTAGCAAGGTTTGTAGTACATGCTTCCATTATAGATTTATAATTGTAACTAAAAGTTTTGAAACTCTTCACTAAAGTGACAGTTTTACTGAGAATACTTTCTCCAAGTTTGCAAAAATCTTCGACATAATTTTGTTGCGGATTGGAATTAAAGTTTCTGTAAATTTCAGCAATACAAACATTGATCACGTTTTTAAGTTTTGCACTGTGATCGGCATCGTAAAGAAAAAATTGTTGAATATTCTTTGTGAATATAAGCATTTCAGCTCTGGTTATCTTCTCAGAATTCAAAGTTTTCGAAACAAAGGTTTTAACTTTATCTACTGCTTCAGATTCGTTATTATTCATTTTTGTTAACTGAATCAACAACAGTGATGCTAGTTTTTATAATTTTAAATTATAAGAAGTTTCAAGCGATACGAATCTTGTGAAGTCCAAACAAGAAAAAGAAATTAAATTAAATTATATATATATATATATATATATATATATATATATATATATATATATATATATATTTATATATATATATATTTATATATATATATATCTATGTTATTGTGTTTTTCCTTAATACAAAGAGCTAAAATTCAACGTTAACCGGTTTTTGTGTTATTCAAGAATTTTACAAGTCGGACATTGTAATTCATTCGCTATAGTTGAAATCCAAACGAACCTAGTAGATGGACGAGCCTGAAAATGTTTCTGATGTGCTAAACGGCCAGAGAAAGAACGGTCTCTTTTGCGATGCTGTCCTTGAAGCAGCTGGTGGTCGCAAGTTTTCCGTTCACAAAAGAGTTATAGTTGCAGCGGCGCCAAAGATTTCGTCCATGTTCAACTGGAGTTCAGTTGTTAAAATGCCTTTAGTTGATGGAAATGTTCTTGAAGCGATATTAGATTTTATCTATACAGGTGAAATAGCATTGAAGTTTTCTGATATAAAAACTTTTGATTTTTTAACCACAAAATTTAACGAAACTGCTGAAATATTTGGTTTAAAGAATGGTCAAACTAATATTTCTTTTAGTCCAATGAATTTTAAACAAGTATTAAGAGATGGAGTCATTGTGCAAGAAATTAGTTCGGACGATGTTGTAACGCCAAAAAGTACATCCGATGCATCGGACGAGATAAATGAGCACTTTCAGCCATCAAATCTAACATCATCTCAGGAAACAAGCCAAAATGAAGAGCAGTATGAAATTCCCGATTTTCAGCGCGAAGAGATGCAACTGACTGATAATAATAATAATAATACTAACAAGAAAACTTATAAATGTCACTGCTGTAAAGAACAATTCTGCAGTAGTCTGGATTTAAAAGAGCACACTGAAGAACCAGACCAGCGTAACAGCCGGGAGGATTCGTTCAACGACAGTTTCAGTTCAACGAAACATTTGCCATCACAGGCTAGAAAAAAGTCCCACAAATGCGAATACTGCGACAAAGCGTATTATCGTAGTGGGGATTTAAAAGAACACCTGAGAACCCACACCGGTGAAAAACCCTACAAGTGTCAATATTGCGAAAAAGCATTCGACCGAAATGGAGAATTGACAGTTCACGTGAGAACGCACACTGGTGAAAAACCCTACAAGTGCCAACATTGTAAAAAAGGTTTCGTTCGTAGCGGAGAACTGAGAATACACTCGAGAATACACAACGGAGAAAAACCCTACGAATGCCTGCTTTGCAAAAAATCTTTTTCTCAAAACGGAAGTCTGAAAAAGCACTTGAAAATACACAGCGGTGAAAAAACTTGAAAAACTGAACTGTAGCCGATATTATTACATTTTCGTAACAAAGTTACATCTATTAAACCGTTAAGTTTACAATTATTTTTGCGATTTACAAATCGGTTTGATCTTTAAATAAAACTAGATGATATTCTCTCCTTTGGAAGTCATTCATTTTTACACACTTTTACTTAACTTGACTTCTCTGTCTGTCTGTCTGTCGTCAAATTTTCCAATCGATTTCAAACTAACTTCCCGATGAGATAGAGACTTTAAAGTTTAAACATACCTCCGAACTGATTAACAATGCATTCTATCAAATTTTCGGATCGATTGGACAAAATTTAATTAAATAATCATTTGTGATATTTTCGTCGAACTGTTTATTATCTATTCTAATATGCTCGTTGTTTATGTAACAGAATGTGGCCTACACAATCGATTATATAAAAGAGTGTTTTAAAAAAAAACTTTGTTTTTTGATTCACTTGTTATTTTCTTCGCTTGGATCTTTCTTTAGTTGCCCGTGCCTGGTTTATAATAATAATAATATAAGCATGTTACGTTGGGGAAGGCGGGGAAGTTGACGTATGTTTTGAGAAATCTCCTGCACAGCCAATATTTAACGGAATTAGAGCGAGTTTTTTTTAAACACACTACTTAGGGTATTTAAAAACTTTCTCATCAGAAATATTTTTAATAGACAAGAGTAATTTTATGCATTTGAGTAAAATTGAACATCGGTAGGCCTAAATCCTAAGTAAACTTACCCCAGATAGTGGGGCAAGTTGACATCTACCAATACGAGGATTCCAAAGAGCAACTCAATTTTTTTTAACAACTCAAATAAATCAGAAACATCATTTAACATTAATAAAAATGAAAATTTGTTAATTATTAACAGTTTGAGAAAAATATTAATCAACAAAAAGCAGTTTTTAATACAGTTGTGACACAAAAAATGTCTAAAAGTAGGATAGTTTCCTCAAGATTCATGGAACCAGAGCATACAATTATAACATGTTCTTTAAAATCATCGTCCTTTTCATTTGTTTCATTGTGCTTAGTAAAAGTTCAAGCTTTAAAAACGTTATTCAATAAAGGCTAGTGGAAAACATCATTATGATTTTAAAGAATTTTGTTACTTGCGTGGATTTTATGCAAATGTTTGGGTAATCATTTCTTATTTTGTTGATCTATTGAAACTCCGATATAAATGACTGTAAAATTTGGTCTACAGCTTAACTTTGAGGTTTTTGACTTATCATTACAGTGTCATTGTATGCACATTATGTGACTTTCCAAATGTTGTTAATTTTTTTGGAGAAGCAATTTCTAAAAAAAACTGCAGAAGCTCCCGTTTTATCGGTTGGGGAAAACTGTGTCAAGCCAAACACTGGGTGAAGAGATGTTTCTTTACTAAAACTGAAGATCACTAATGCTCCATTTTTAGTTTAGGAACGTGCAACTTTAAAAAAAAAAACATCGCAAATGCCAAAATTCCACAATATGGTCATTTGCATTATCACCCGATTCTAGCTTTTTAATGTATTTATTCAAAGATAGAATATGCTAAAGGTTTAGAGCTTGCAAAAAAGACTCCAGGTGCTGCAGTCATAAAACTACGATAAGTGCATATATTTATATTAGTAAATCGACAAAAATCCATCCATAATCCATCACTTTTGTCGTGTTATCACTAGTAATATAATAACACTTTTAAGCAGTTATATTCGTAAGTTAGAAAGTGTATAATTCATATATATCTATGGAATAATTGCTGAATTTGTTTTTTAACAAAATTTTAAAAGTGCCGTAAATTTTATTCAAAACAAGTAAATTAAAAACGAATTTTTAAAACCAATGCTCTTATATGTAATTAAAACACAAATTTTGCAATCAATTTTTTCTTATATTACTCTTTTATTTTATGTTAAAGTCGAAATATCTTAATTATATCGAAATATCAAAATTAATTAAAATTATCTAAATTAATTGACTTATTGTAAAACTAATAATTGAATATTGCATTGTCTTCTATTTTAAGCATGTATGCAAAATTTGAAAAAATCTATCATCAGGAAGTGACTCAAAAATTGATTGCAAGATTTGAAACAGACAGAGAAACAAACAGACAGACAGAGAAACAGAGACGACGAGTTAATAAAAGCATTGGTAATAATAATAAAAATATCATCAAAAAGCATCGAATTTAAATATCTCAACTATTTTCATGAAAATTTCGTACACGCTTGAGAATCGCGGTCAGTGAGTGTGGTTCGTGTTAACTTGGTAAAATAGTCTGCCAGTCGGTTAGCGTTTTGTGGTCAAGAAAACCCTCAAGAAAACCCTCAAGAAAACCCTCAAGAAAACCCTCAAGAAAACCCTCAAGAAACCCCTCGATAAAATCCTCAAGAAAATTAACTAAATTAATTGACTTATTGTAAAACTAATAATTGAATATTGCATTGTCTTTTATCTTGAGCATGTATGCCAAATTTGAAAAAAAATCTATCATCAGGAAGTGACTCAAAAATTGATTGCAAGATTTGAAACAGACAGAGAAACAGACAGAGAAACAGACAGAGAAACAGAGCCGACGAGTTAATAAAAGCATTGGTAAAAAGAAAACATTTTTTATTCAAACTCTGACACATATTTTGATTTTTTTTTACTTTTTAATGAAGTCAAATCAGCTCAGTCCTACTTGTTGTCATTTGTAAACAGCAACGATGTCTTCGTGCGATGGGTCGAAGGGCGAAGATTCTTCGGCTTCTAAATCTAATTCTAATGTAGAGGTGGACAAAGAATTAGATGATTTACTAAATGGTGAATTTGAGTTTGTGTCAATCAAGTAATATGTGAATGTTGATAAATTCGTATAAATCGAGGTCTTCAGTGAGAGTAATAGAATGTAACTTAGTCTTAATGTAACTTGTAACTTGTAGTAACTTGTGTAAGTAAACAACTTGCATACACATTTAAAATTTAAAGTAATTTAAACCACCCACTTAATATCATTAGCTGAAAATATAAATAGTAGTCACGTTGCGATCCTTTTCTTAACCTCCTCTCCGCTTAAGCCTTATACTATAAGGCACTATAAGCCTAACTATAATTATAAGGGAAGGGCTTACACAAACTAATTGGTAGTAAAATACTGGTCAAACTGTCAAACATGATGTTTAAAAAATAAACATTCACAACATAATGTTAATCAACATATGTTAATCAACTATTAGCTACCTGTCAATTAAAGGGTAATGGTTCACTTTAGTACTTTAGTTGCACTGCTGTTTTTAAAATCGGTGGAGTAATACAATCTCAGCTATTAACACAGTCAATTATTAACACTAATAAAAGCATATAATATACATTGAGTCGATGAAATAGAACCAAAATTGTAGCGATTGTAGTTGTAGTATGGTCAGGTCTTACTTTCCAAACTTTCTTAGTCTATTTGATAGACTATTGAAAAATAGTACCATTTGAGGAACTATTTACATAACTGTTTTGTGAATAACAAGGTATTGTTTATTTAGATGCATTAGGTGACTTTGAAAAAGTTTCTTCTCAAGAAAAGAAATCAGAATCAGCTGATGACAAAGCAGATGTTTCTGTGCCTGTAAGTTTTATTTGACTTCTGTAAATATTTATCCGTTTTTTGATGTTATATGTAATTTACATGATGAAAATGATCGAATTAAAGTCAAAGAAGGGACACTGTGTTTTAATATCTTATCAACTTACCATCGTAAAGGTGACCCATCAAATGGGCCTCAGACAAAAGGACCCTGATATTACGGCTCCCGACAAATGGGCCCAGTCAAAACAGCCCCATTTGATAATTGGAAATGGAATTTTATGTTTTTAAAGATCTATAATAATGCTGTTTGCTAATTTTTTTTATTTATAACATTTATCATTTTTTTCTGTTTGAAATTCATGGTATAATTACAATTAAACATAAACAATAATTACTAAAAGTTATAGTAATGTACATAAAATCAAGGCTATACAAAGTAGGCCTTTTTGATAGGGTACCCATCATCAAAAACTTAGGAGCTACCAAATAACAAAAATATAAAGGATTTGTTGGTTTCAGATAAAAGTTGTTTGTTAGTTTGTGTGAGGTATGTTGGTGGAGGCTTTTCATAACCGCTATTAATTTTTAGTTTTAAATTTTCAAATTCACTTTGATTTATTTTTATTTCAAAAATAAAATAATTCAAGTTTATGTGATTTTTTTTTGTCTATAAAGAATATAGACCTGTCAGAGTTTTCAGCAGAAGACCTGCTGACTGATCCTGTCTTCGAACATCTCTATGACAGCATCTTCAAAATGGTTTCCGAAGAACCGAAGAAAAAGGAAGGAACCAAAGACAAGAAATCTTCTCAAGGTTTAATATGTCAAGAATCATCATCATCATCATCATTTATTTTTAAAACGTCCCTATTCCACGCTATGCTAGGGTTGGACGTTTTCCCATATCGGGCCCCTCCACAAGTCACGATCCAGGGCAGATTGATGCAAATAATATGCAAAAATATATTCTCTGAAATGTTAAGAATTTTAATTTTTTATTACAAACTTCAGAAGTACTGGTTCATTTTTGGAGTTCTAGTTTTTTCAGTATTTGTTTATTATTTTGCAATCTTATTTTTGGTTAACATGGCCATTTTTTTACACTATCACAATTTAAAAGAAAAATTATTTAGACATCTGATTATAACATTTAGATTATTATTATTTCTCATAGAAGATGCTGCAGAGACATTGAAGAAAGCTCTGGACAGCATGAGTCAAAATCTCGAAGGTTTACAAATGAATGTAAGAACGTCTGGCTGTTACTTCAATATTCAATCAGTTGTTATCACTTTTTATTATTACAATTTACTGGCTGGCATAACAACAGCGTTGTGTGTTTTGTTTTGCTTTTTTTTTTTGACAATGTTTAACATGGCGTTAATCGTGAGACTTCTAGGCCACGAAGAAAGAGCCCTTTGCAGAGGCAGCCATTTATAGGCGCCTACCCCTTTATCAATGCGATTGAATTCCTTGCTTAAGGGAGTTACGCTGGTGACGTCGGTGAGGCTCGAACTGCCGACCTAACGATCGACAGGCAAATGCTCTATCGCTCTGCCGTCAGCGCCTTTTTGCCATGAAATGCCAACCAGTTAGCAGATTCTCCTCTGAATGTGCTTCTTAAGTGTACAAAATTTCAATAAAATCAGTTAACATTTCTTTTTATTTTGATACATGATTACTTAAAATATTTTTTATATTAGATGTAATCTAGAATTAATAATCTTTTACAATTTATTAGACTGTAAAGTTGTTTTTAATCAAGAATTTATATAATTCGTTAAAATTAAACTATCAATTTTTGTAATCGTAGTCTGAGAAGGAAATGATGGAGATGCTATCAAAGATGGGCATTGACGGAGGTTGTGGTGATGATGACGATGATGCCCACATTGTGCCATTAGTGCAGAACATGATGTCAAATCTTCTTTCCAAAGACATTCTATATCCCTCGCTCAGTGATATTTCTCAGAAGGTAGGGATATTTACGATTAATATCAGATTGAAATAATTGCTCAGTACTTAGAGAAAATAAATAATTTCTTCTTCTATAACCCTTATTTTGACTTACAATTTTAAATTAGGGGGCTGTAAATTTGGCCTAGGCTACAGGCCCGGGAGGCTGAAATCCACACTATGCCACTGATTCATTGGTGAATCACTTTTTGTTTATGAGATCTTTAGATTCTCTTATTTTGTTTAGTAGCATAGACCAGGTTGCTACACAGCTTTTGATTAACTGGTTTCTCTATTTATTTATATATATATATATTTATTTATTTATTTATTTATTTATAGGTGAATTGCATAATAATATGACTGGTTGGATTGCATTTACAATTCCTTGGTTCATATAACCAATTGAATAATATAAAAAATTCCTGCTTGTTGCTTTATATTTCCACGACTTTTATTATTGTAATCAGCTTACTTGTCCTGTTTTATTATTAGCTGGACATCATCCATCACTGATTCAGTGACCTTGTGTGACTTATAAACATCAATTAAAGTCCATTTATTTTTCTATAAACCTTCGAATTATTTTGCATGGTTGCTTAGGTCCAAAACTTTTTTTTTCGGGCGACTAATAGATCTCGATCAATAATAATAATACAAAAAGTTACATCTCCAGTATCCACAGTGGTTGTCGGAAAACAAAGGAAAGATCGACGAGAAAGAGTTGGAGAAGTACACGAGCCAGTACAGGTTGATGCAGTCGATCGTACGGGAGTACGAGAGCGAACGACCGGACGATGACGATCGCGTCAAGCAAGCCAGGTTCGACAGGATACTCGACTTCATGCAAGAACTGCAAAAGTTGGGAACTCCTCCGAAAGAACTTGTCAGCAATATGGTGAGTGTTAGCCGGTTCTTCAGAACGATTCATAAATTGGGTTTCGTGTTATGTTTGTTTGTTTGTTAATTTGCACTGCATTATCTTCATTCCGAGAATTGATTTAGTTCCCGGTGACGTCAATCTTCTATTTATACTTAAGCGTCGTCAATTCCCCATCATTACGCGATGACAATAAACAAATCACAAGGTCAGACCTTTTAATATATTGGGATTTATTTAAATGAATCAGTGTTCTCTCATGGCCAGCAATATGTTGCCCTCTCAAGATAAAAAAATCCCCAGTATTTGAAAATCTTCATTAAGGATTCACATATTCAGGGAAATCTTTTGAACAATAAGACATTCGCGCAAAATGTTGTCTATCGCGAAGTTTTTCAAAAACCTTAGAAAAATTTATTATTAAATAATTACAAAACGTTTTCCAGATTTTTTTTCTTTCAAATTGACTCCATTTATATCTAAATTTTCATTGTAATGTTATAAATAAATAAATAAAATATTTAATTAGCTTATATTAATCCATAAAATATATTCAATGTTCATCTTAATGTTAAAACATCCGTCCTTGGGACGGGCGAAACCACTAGTTTTGATATAATTCTATAAATAATATTTGTACTTACACAGCCTGAAAATGCTCCTTTCGACATGAATGACCTTCCAAAGATGCCCGGCCTCAATCCTGACCCGAACCAATGTCTCATTACATAATTTTTTTTTTCTAGCTCATTTCATAATTTTTGGATGAACAAATTAACGTTTAAATATTCCACTGATTCGTTCTAGTTATGTATGCACTGTGATTTGTTTTAATTCGTTCAAATCGTTCTCTTAAGTTTTTGTAATTGTCTGAAATGATGAATTATTGAGCTCAGTGCAAAAGTACATGGTTTCAAGGAGTTTTCACGGGTGGGGTCGGCGGGTGTATTGTCAAAGTCTAGTTGGGTTCGGTTGGGGCTGGAATGAATTCTTTAATTAACTTCCACTGAGCCTTAATTTCAAAGGTTTATGCTTGATTTTTTGTTGTCGCCACGTCGCGTTTGACTAAATAAAATGAGGACACTACACGTGATATGCTTTTCCCTTGTTCTCAACCCTTCTAAATTTTATTCTATGAATCACATAGATGGCGTTCTTCAAAGTTTCATTCTTGTTCCACTTTTTTTTTTTTACATTCCTCTTTAACTTACCTAAAAATAAGTTTTTTTTTGTCTGTTTTGCTAACTCATTATGCTGGAGTTTCTTAGGGATTGTTCTTAAAATATGGATAAACAACCAACAAAATTGAATTTCTTTAATGTTTGGCTAATTATCAGAGTAAATAAGTGAATATACAGGTATACATGAAGACATCTGGTGATTTTCAAGATAACAAAAGGGTACATTTGTTTAAATGAAATTGTTATTTTTGCTTGGAGTCATGGCTTGTTCCAACATTTAAGGGCAGCTCTCCTTTATATATATATATATATATCGATGGTTTTGCCTGTCAGCAAAAAAGATGCAGAAACAATCATAGTTGTTCTGGAGCTATCCAGTGGTTTAAAAAACTGTAATCTAACCATTTGTTGGGTTTAAATTAATTTAATTAAAATCCTTAAGAATGTCATCACTGCCATCTGGAACTGGAAGAATGAGATTTCCTTTTATGGACCTTTCTAATTTACCTAATATCAACGTTTATGCCCAAAGTTTTTGACGTTTTAAAAGCAGAGAAAAGTGCATTGCTCTCTGATAAGAATGTCTCAAGGTTAAAAATTCAAGCCATGGAATTGGTAAACAAATTTAATCACAGCTGGACATGTTTCATCTGTTTGTAAATGTTTGAAGTTAAAAAAAAGCTGATAAAACCTCTCTGTTAGTTAATGTAGTAAGCAAAATACATCTAAAGCTACAAACTTTCAGTTCCAGATGACACCTATATGTATAAAAATGAGATTATGTATGTCTGTGTGTCCGTTATGCGACACCATTCATCGGATCGTAATGACATTTTCACAACCTTGAGACTCAATGGGGGAAGGTTTTTGTGATAAAAAAAATAATAAAATCGTTCCAAAAATGAGCGGGAACGGAAAAGCGAGCGGGAAAGGAAAAGCGACCGGGAACGAGAAAGCGGCGGGAGCGGGGAAAGAAACGGAAGCGAGAGAGAAACATTAGATAATCCTCGGGCAACGCCGGGTACACCCGCTAATTAATAATAAAATAATAAATCAAAAAATTTTATTATTCACTTAAGACAATATCTCCTTAATATTATTGCTCAAGCGTCCAACGGCTGTGTAACTGGGTGTGTAAAATGACCCTTCAAGTGCCAGGCGACGGGAAATTGGGAAATGCGTGTTTAGGTACTACTGTTTACTGCAAGCACGTTAAGGCTCCTGATTTCTTTTTCAATTAAAGTAAATTAAATTTTGAAGAAGTGGTGTTTTTATTCAATGATACTTAATTTGTATTTCGATTTTGTGTATTTTTTGGTTAATTAGTAGCTGTTCAGAAAAAAGCCTATAGTATATATATATATACTATATAGCATAGATAGCTTGTCAAAATGACGGATTTTTACACACTTTTACTTAACTTGACTTTTCTGTCGGTCTGTCTGTCTGTCTGTCAGTCTGTCTGTATTATATAGGAGTATTACATTTTACCATAGGTTTAGAGTTGTCATTTTACTTAGGAGGGGGAATCATGAATAATTTTGACTGGGGGTTGGTGTTTTGAAAATTTTTCTCCAAAAATAGCTGATGACCCCATGAAGATGCAGGGGTAGGCATGGCTTATTTTCAAATAGATTCAAGAAATAATAGAATTATGATCCAGCAAAAAAATGCGTTTTTATTTCTAGAACCTTTCAACTTTTTTGAATAGGAAGAAAAAGAAACAGATTATAAAATAACACAATCTTATATTTACTTACATCAATTAAGTATATCTACCAAATTATGTTATCATTTATCGATTAAATATTAAATAATATAGGTAGATAGTAGGTATACCTCTAGCGAATGATGCGTAACGTGATTCTAAGAAGCCGGTTTCTGTGCATTGTCTACTCATGTTTCCAGGAGGTATATATTGTCATTGTCACTTAAATGAAAAGAGATTTCAGTAATAAGTAATAAAATAAACATCAGTTCACAACGACCCATTGTTACTCAATACTAATACCAATTAGCGTATGAATGTGACTTAACCATAGATATCTATGGACTTAACTTAATGCCTGAAGCTGTTTAAAAGATATTTTCACAGTTCAACTCAATAATTTGTACTAGTTTAGTATATGTCAATGTGCAACTCGTATAACAGGGCGTCATAAATTTCCTTGTAAATACGTCCAAATTATTATTATCGTCAATAATAAAAATGTCGTTCGATTCCGTTGCTGATAATACGTTAAATAATTCTGTTTACAAAAGATAGTCTTTTGATTGGATGGATGATTTTGATGAATATGCAAAATAGACTCATCAGGCATACTATTGATGCGACTGAAGGGGAATATTTACGAGCCGTTGGCGTGCTGTGTTGGCCGATGTCGTTCGTTGTTATTTCATTTTATTTTAAATCAGTGAAAGTTTTGCGAAATTACAAACTCGTTTTGGCGCCGTTTTAACAGGCACAGAGTCGATTTCGTCTTCTATTTTTTTAAATGTTTTATTATTAAACGCTACAGCACGGAAAGTTGATAAATTCAAATCCCGGAAATTTTAAAAGTTCATCGACGCGCAAGCGCACTAGTTGCACAGGTGAAGGGATGATTGATATTTTCGGCGAGATAACAAACTAGAATTTGGAAAATCTATCAGAAAACTGGAGTTCGTGGAACTTATTTTTTGGAGGTTTGTTATAAAACTTTTGAAAGATGCTGTATAGTGTCCGTTATTAAATTGCTTTTCCTGAAGTCCTCTGAAGCTGAAGGAAGTGAATCAGATGAATAATAATTTTAATAATTGATGAAAAAGCTTGTTTTAAGTCCGCCCACGCTTTACGATTTATAATTCAGTTGAGCCGTAATTTGTGATAATAAATTGAAGATTTTTCTTGAAGAAAAACTGAGATTTTTCAGCCATATTGAATATTGAGTCAATATAGTCAATATACAGTCAATATTATTGACTGTTATTGTTGAACAATCAATCCTTCTATCTATCTCTAATTAATAAGTCTACTAATTTTACCATGTATTTGTGCTAGTATTTGCACTTCAGTATATGGAGTAGTATCATTTTTGGAATTAATGAGCATTTTTTTAAGCTTATAAAAAAAGTTTGAAAAATGCCTATATGAAAAAAATTTATAAATTTTTCGTTCTATGAAATTGTAAACGTTTCTAATTTATTATATTGAATGTAATCATCAAAAGAATAATAAAATATCCATGTCTGTCTATCGTTTGCATTTCCAATTTCAATTCCGGTTGTAGATGTTTTTAGTAGAGCCTGTTTTTTTATCTTTTTTATTCATTCTTTTTTATCTAACTCTTAGTAGTAAGATAAATGTTTACATATAGCAGCTTTATTTAGCATTTCGTATATTTCTTCTAAAATGTGTGAATTTTATTGTCGATATAAAAAACCTCATTGAAGTACTAAATTTGGGTTTCATTTGATAAACAAACGGGTTTATGTGGCTACAAATTCACAGTGTTTTTTTTAATCTTTTAGAACATTGATGTGTGATTTGAAATAAATTCTCTTTCTCCTGATGGCACTTTGCCTATCAAATATCAATCAATGTCATTCTATCTATTTTTATCAATTTGGGAGGTCAGATTTCTATAGCATTTACTACTGGTGTTTTTGTGTATATATTTATTATTTTGTTTTGTTAGGTAAAATTTTTCTTTTTTTAGTTGTTTGTAAATCATCTACTCGTTTATATACGATTGATTTTTTTGATTATTATTATTATTATTATTATTATTATTATTATTGTAATTATTTATTTATTTATTATATTTTATATGATTGTTTATTCAAAATGTTAGATGTTTCCTCTTATATGTTTGTCGATTTGAAGTTCGATCCAGTGTAGAATTCGGGCCACCGAGGAGGGGGTGTCAGGGATTGTTCTCTGGGGAAGGGCAGCATACTCTTTGCGGGGATCGACTTGGAACTTTGTTGTTAACCAAATTACCTACGACTAACCCTCCCCCTGACGGTAATCAGTTATTTTAGAATGAAAAGTTTTGAGAAGTGTTTACAAATATTCTTGAACATTTTTAATCAGGGCCCGGGATATTTATTCGCCCGGGGTCCAAGTTTCATCTCGGTTGGCGAACACTGTAATGTATGTTTTGCTCGTATTTTCCACTGATGTATGTTCGTACCGTGCCACTGCGATTTTATGTAGAGTTTATTTTTTTTATTTGTACCATACATTAAAAATTAAAACCGAGGATACTTTGTATTTATTTTCCACCGCAAGTTTTTAATTTCTAGATTTTTTTATATTTTTTCATCTCAGTGGTTTCTATTATATTATAATATCTATTTTTTTGGTTCTCATTAAGTTTTATTGTTTTGGCTTGTGGTTGGCAAAATCATTATAGGATTAATTAATGTCATCCAATCAAGCTGAAACTCAGAACATAGACTCAATCCAAATGACAAACTACCCTTTGAAACTTTGACGATCCTGTAACTCTTATGAACCCCCCCCCCAATATTTTGAACGAATTTTTGAATCTTAGAAGGACTCACTTCTCATCTTAGAACATGGAGCTTGGAAGATAAACTAAGACTCCCGATGAAAATGCATTCTATTGAGTTTTCGCACCCCTTCGATGTCCCAAATCAAATTTAACTGTTTTTTTTTATAAGAAAATTAGATGTTGTAGATGCCAAATCTAGGCATGTCGTGGTTTATACGAGAAAAATGTGAATTTTCTAATGTACACCTGTTTTAAATCCATTTCATTCTAATATTTTTAAATGCAAAATTATATTGAAAAGGTTACGTTTGTACTTTCACTAGTTTCACTGTATGTGTTAGCTATCTGACTAACACTGCCCTTGATGTAAGACGGGAGAGAATGGAAAGAGAGAGAGAGAGAGAGAGAGAGAGAGAGAGAGAGAGGGTAGATAGTCAGATAAGGTGAGAGTGGGAGAGAGATTTGAGGACTTGAAGTAACAAAGAGGTGGCTTTGGATGTGACTCATATCTTTCTGAATGGTGGTGTTTTACACCGTGATGAATGTTATTGGTGAATTGATTGCAAAAACTAAACAGTGACTTCTCTTTCTTTATCTGCTCTTGATTGTTTGTGTGCTTGACTGTTTTTATTTTTTTTTTACCATATGTACCTTTTCCTGCAAATACTTTCATTTACTTCTCAAGGTAGTTGTGTGCGTGCGTGCGTGTGTGCGTGTGCGTGGATGACCAGACGTGAAAACTGATACATGCTTTCTGCTGGCATACCACTCTTTGTCTGCTCCCGATATGGTTTCAACCGTCCATTAGTCACTCACTGGCTGACTAGATCAGTCAGTCTCCTACATCAGACTGGGGCACGGATGCTTCTCACTTTACTTACTTACCTGTCTGTCTACCTGACTGTCTACCTGTCTGTCTGTCTACCTGTCTGTCTGGTTTTTAAGTGGGTGGAAGAACGAGGAGAGCTGACTGATGGTGCGTTTCATTGTATGAGAAATCCCCACCCACCCTCATCTTCCTAGTCGGTCGTTCATTTGCATAAGTAAATGATATCCATGTGTTCATCTCTGTAGCTGTCTTGTCTTCAATGGTTCGTTTGTGTTTGTTGAAGTTTGTTCGTTCGTTCATTTGCTGGTCCACTCGTTCTCCCATCCACCAGCCATTCAAAATCTGTCCCATTGTGCTCTGTGATCTTTCGTTTCTTCTTTGAATTTCATCTTTAATTGTTGTTTAAATGATTTCTTTTCTATCCTCCTGTGTGCTTCGCCACTTAATTAGAGAGTTAGCACATCCATATCATCATCTGTCGTCGTATGTCACACACACGTCATATGGTCATATGTCGTAAACATCTATTCAACGGCACATGTTTTACCGATGGCATGAGGTTTTCATTGGCGGGGAAGCAAAATTTTCACGCAATCACTGTGGTGATGATCACGTCATCAAGTTCTTATGATGATGATGATGATGATGATGACTAATTATTATAATTGACTAGCTGGGTTACCCGGCGTTGCCCGGGGAATTTAAAGGTTTTTTATCGTTTTTCTCTCTGGCTCCCGTTTCCTTAACCGCTCGTTTGCCCGGGCATCTTTGCATCTATTGAAACATTTATGCAGATACTTTTGATTTTTAATTAAAAGAAATACAACAAACACATACAGTCATTTTATTGCAAAGCTTTCTGATACACAATGTTTTTTGTTTTTCCATAAGGTGCATTAATAGTTATACTATTATACTTAAAATACATTAATAGTTATATTGATATACTCACTCACAATAAATTTTTCAATTTTCTTGTCTGTAAGCACAAAATAATATCTGTTAGACTAAAAGTAGCACAAAATAATATCTGTTAGAGGTTAGAGTGGTTAGATTGGTTAGAGTGGTTAGACTGGTAGAGCGATAATGATAGCCTGACACACAACGACCGAAACAATTTACAATTTAATATATACACAACAATAATTAACAATTAAATAATATAAAAATAGTAGCCTAAGTAAATAATATAAGAATAGTAGCCTAAGTTTTTAAATTACTTTGATTTCGAGAAACCGAGACGATAAACAGCGAATGTAAACAAAACATAGCTCTGATACAATAGCGAAAATATTTAAAAAAATTAATTTTCTAAAACATTCAAAAACATTTGAACGATATACAGTAATTAAAAAAATAATAGTATAGTATATAGTATATTATATATTACTTTTGATATATTGATATAATTGATATAAGTAAAATAATACTCACTTTTGATTTTGAGAAATCGCGACAACCAACAACGACGAAACAGAAGTCGAAAGCAACCCTAAGCTCGTTAAGCCGCGATATAATTGCATAGATAAAATATTTCTAAAAATTAATTTTCTAAAATTGCATAGATAAAATATTTCTAAAAATTAATTTTCTAAAAACATTCAAAATAATTTTTTTAAATAAATGAGATTATTTGTTAGGTGGTAAATGTTTATTATGTAAAATTTCGTGCAAATCCCTTCATTGGTTTTGGCGTTATTAATGAACATACGTTGCCTTTTATATATATAGATATAGGGATTTGATTTATGTTAATTAGTTCACTTAATTGTTTATATATTTAATACTTTAGCGAAGTGGCCGATTTTGTTGTTCAGCTATTTTAGAATAAATAATTCTGTGAAAAGCAAAAAAACTGATTTTTAAAGTAGAATAATGAGTCACAGAAATACAGGCAAGGAAAACCTACTACAACAGTAGTAGTTGTAATAATAATAATAATAATAATAATAATAATAATAATAATAATAATAATAATAATAAAAACAACAAGAACAATAATAATAATAATAATCATCTCATAGAAGAAATAACTGTAAAGGTATAATTGGCCTTTTTCTCACGCCGACAAGAATTTCACCCGATCCACCCCATTGTTCCTCTCCTGAGTAGGGGACCCGTGGAGGTCATCTTCTATAGACCATTGTTATTTGTTTATATAATTTAATGTCCAAAATGATGACGATCAAATTGATAAGCGTAATATTCATTTATTTAATTTATAATTTATTTTGATTTTCCTCCTTTTTTTCTACTTCTTCTTTCATATAGGATGAAAGACTCCTGTGAGATCGCCTTCAAGATTGAGTCAGAACCATTCAGCAGTGTCTACGAGGTGTCCTCCGAGATAGGAAGGTAATTCGGTGCTATGCAATTCCTTTTTTCCAGTCTTTTTTTTTTAATTAATGCAGTTTCGTTTTTTCAATTATTTTAATTAAACGGATTTTGATTGTGCAGAACTGGGTCAATTTTTTTAAATTATCAAAGTCATCATTATCATCATCATAGTCATCATTATCATCATCATCATAGTTTTATTCCCACCCAATCATCATAGTCATACTCCACATCATCATTGTCATCCTTCATATCATCATAGTCACCATTATTATCAGCACAGCAATCATTATCATCATCATATAGTCACCATCATCTATTCCATCATCTTTATTATATTTCCATCATCATTCTCGTCATCATAGTCATTTTTATCAATATCAGCATAGTCATCATCATCATCATCATCACCATTTTTAATTTTAGTCATAAATGAATTGAAACATCACAGTTGAAATTTTGCCTTTTTTTAGAGAAGTTGGTTTCTAAGAAACCCTTTTCGATTTCTTTGTCACAATTTTCTCAATTATATTATATTATAATATCATTAAACTTTCTTCCCTCTTTTTAATTATACTCAAATAAGTTTTTAAGTTTCTATGTCAGAGTTTGAAAAAGGCCAATTAAAGTTTATATTTCATGCCGGTTCTTTGAATCCTGTTTTAAACGATCAAAGAGAACCAACGATGAAGTGAGATAAGAGTTGGAAAAAATGGATGAATAATGAAAAGTTTTAAAAAATGATGTCACATGTTCAAAGTGTTAATATTATTTTATTATATATATAAATATTAATTAAATACACGCGTTGGAACTAATTGTGGTTTCTGCCTTACTAGCCTGTCATCCTATGATCATGTCCTGTATGTATGTGTCTGCTCTTATAAATAATATATATTGTATTTTCTGAATAGTTAATACAAAAACAATTATTGCGGTAATGGTGGTAATGGTCGTGTTGACCATGATACGTAACGATCATATTATGTTGACCATGATACGTAATGATCATATTATGTTGACCAATAAACGTAATGATCATATTATGTTGACCAATAAACGTAACGATCATATTATGTTGACCATGATACATTCAAACAACTTGTTCTGGTTTCATGTTATGACTCGGTATGGGTATGATACGGTATGGTTTCATGGTCCGCTGTAATGTCTGCAGGTTTGAGGTTAATGCTAATGTTAATGAGGTTAATGTAGTTAAGTTTAATGTATCAGTCTCTTCTCTTAGGATTAACTTCAGTATGTATTTATTATTCTCCTTTTAGATTACCAAAATTATTTTCAGTTGAGGTCATTCATCATTTATTTAAATCTGCATTATTAATTTTGTTTTTTTTTCCGAATTCTTATATTTTATTTTTTAGGATTTGGATTTATTTTATCAAGTATTAGAATTAAAATTATATATTTAAATATTTTTCTATGAAAGTGTAACTGCGCTGTAACTCATTATCTCTTTAGATCAAAATAATTCCTCAACTAAACAACTTTTGTTTCTTGAATAATAATATCCATGGAGAAAAAAATGCTTAATCTAATTTTTATATAATAAGGCTCTTTGATGTCTTGATGTGCTTACATCTGGCTGAATGACTATTGCATGTGTCTGCATTTGTCTCTTTCTATATGTCTGTGTGTGTGTATGTATGTCTTTGTGTCTATCTATGTGTCTTTATGATTGCCTTTGTGTCTTTCTATGTCCTTTTCTGATGGTGTGCCTTCCCGTTGGTGTGTTTGTGTATCTGCTGGTCTGTCCTTGTGCATGTATGTTTGTCTGTCTGTCTGTCTGTCTCTCTGGCCATGAAAGTCTATAAACATATATGGATATATATATATATAGAGTTCAATGAACTGGCTCACTGACCACAGCATAATTGACTCAGCATTTCATCTACTACACACACACACAAACACACATACATACATACATACATACACATACGCACATACACACACACACACACACAAACATGATGCCTCTCTCCATATATATGTGGATGTTACATTACAAAGCTAGCATAACTCCACACGTTGGTCATTAAAAGGCCGATTCTAATTTACCATCGGTTTTGATCAGCCAGCTGTGTCAAAAGTCTATAAAATGTGCTCCTAGGTTTCACTTTATGTGTAGTTCAAATTGGTAATCGTAGTACTAATAGCAGTTAGCTATAATTAAATTGAAGTACTTTGATGTACTGGATTTGATTTGATGTAAGAGAACCAAAGTAGAATTCCTGAATACTTTAGAGCCTGGTTTGCGAGCCTTTGACATGGTGGTTAGTGTGCAAAAAGGCTATCTATCGACTTGTATGCGAAAAATTTGAAATCCCAGAAATTGGAAGTATTTCGCGTATCTATTTAAATCTCTCTTTCTTTATCAAGTTGTTACCGCTTCAGTATTTTCTGTAACGATGAGCAAATTCTTTTCTGTTTAGAATGGTTGACATTTTATCATTTAATGAAATTTCTAAGCTAAGAGTAAAAGTTATTACGTTCTGATTGATCAGCAATATTTTCCAGACATGCTAAATTATTTAGTCTATAAAATAAATATGATATATGTGTGTATATTATTTTATATGTAGCGTTGTGCTCTGTGTATGTATGTATGTATGTATGTATGTATGTATGTATGTATGTATGTATGTATGTATGTATGTATGTATGTATGTATGTATGTATGTATGTATGTGTGTATGTATGTATGTATGTGTGTATGTGAGTTTGAAACAGCAAAGCAACATATTTGACATGCTTGTCATTGAATTTTTGTTGTGTGTTAAAGGGAAATCAATTCAAGAGTTCAAATATTTTGTTTCTAAATATATATTTGTTTAGTTTTATATGTATATATTTACTTAACAGATATATAACTTCCTAAATATAGTGGTCGAAAGTTATGTAAATAGGATTGAATGTTGTATGTGTGTGTGTGTGTGTCGTTATCACTCCACCTGTGTCTTATTGGGTCGTGTTGTTGCTGTTCGTCATCTCATTCGTGTTCTCTGTTTGTTCGTCTCACGTGACGTTAATGTATCTTGGATTTCAAGTCAAGGTTGCGTAATAAATAATAAATAAATAATATTAATTATGCTTCTGTTACAGTACTACTTCTTTCTATTTTTTTGTTTTTCTATTTCGTGAGGAAATCAATAAAAGTGGAAATTTATGGAAGCTGTGACCATCGATCGTTTGAATAACGGGGCCTTCCAGAAGTGTGTATGTATGTGTGTATGTATGTATGTATGTATGTATGTATGTATGTATGTATGTATGTATGTATGTATGTATGTATGTACGTATGTATGTATGTATGTATGTATGTATGTGTGTATGTGTGTGTATGTATGTATGTATGTATGTATGTATGTATGTATGTATGTATGTATGTATGCCTGTGTGTGCATGTATGTATGTGTCTATGTGTGTGTTTTGTGGATCGCATTGCAGTGAGTAATGGCTGATCTAGTTGAAATGCTGGTCTACAACAAAGGAAATTGGAATTTAATGAAACACTTCCTTCTGAGCGAAAACGCATCATGGGGCTGTCTTTGTAAGGTCATTAATTGGAATAATCACCACCACCACCATCATCATCAGTATCATCATCACCACTACCATCATAAAGATGTTCTCTGGTAATATGTCCATCAAATTCCCGATATTTATAGTGTTTCAAGCAAAGCAAAGTATGGCATTTTTATAATTCTCTGTAATCTTCGAAACTATAAGTCTTAGTGTAATGGAAAGCGTATCTCTATCTGACCGTTTCATTCTCATGTGCGCAACACTTAAAAGAAAATATGAACAAACTCGTACTATCGCTAAGTAAGTAGCTCCTCTTCACAGATCCAGTTAAGCAATTACAGATACCTTTATCCAATTAAATGAAATTACAAATTCCGTTATCCAATTAAATGAAATTACAGATTCCGTTATCCAATTAAATGAAATTACAGATACCGTTCGTTATCCCATTAAATGAACCAAATGATCGCCAGTGTGTGTGTGCCACTACTGCCACTCTCTTTGTTCAAGAAGGTCTCCTTAATTGTCCCAGTGTTCTTCTGGTGGTCAGTCCTGTCACGTTGGCATCTTATAATAATAATGATACGATCCTGTCTGTTCTCTATTCACATGTTCACTAACTGAAAGATTTTATCTCTTGAAAGCGCTTATTATTTATTTTTCATCAATCCATCTCCTGATTACAGGAACCGAGTGAAAGCATCGATAAAGCTTTGTTATGTCCGGCTAGTTTGTACTGTTGTTTATGTACGTATGTATTGTACCCGTATATGTATGTTTGTAGATACAGATCTTAATGCAGCTGCGTCCATGTAGTGCTTGGTGGTTCCTAGTGAGCTGAAATGGCGCCTAGGCAGGATGGTTAGCCGTGATAAGGGACCGTTGATCAATTAGATGTCACACCAAAAGGTCACACGACCACCACGGCTTCACCACATTGGTCCACAACATGTGTTTGTGTTTGTATATTTGAATGTGTGTTTCTGTGTGCGTGTGTTTGCATTTTTGGGTGTGTTGTGTGTTTGAGTGTGTGCATTTGTATGCTTAAGTATGTGTGTGTGTGTGTGTGTTTGCGCGCTGACATGTGAACGCTGTAATTACCTACTTCTCCTGACATGGAGATCTGTCGCAAGATTTTTTGTCTGCATCATTTGAATTGAATCTAATAATTTTCGTTATCCTATTTTCCTTATTATCACTCAGAGCTCATCCAAGAAATTTTTAGTTTTTAAGTAGAAAAGATTTTCTTTCTTTTTTTTTTTACATAATTTAGTCTTATTAGTTATTTATGTATTATATGTCATTTTATTATTTACTCAATGTTAAGCATAGAATAAGTTCATTAACATCTTAGTTTCAATGACACAAACCAGCTTTCTATTCCCGTTACCCCCCTGAAATGTATGTTTACTGTTCGCATAAAGCTATTTGCTTTTCAATATCTTCCTCTACTTTGTTGCTTAAAGTGATAATAATTCCGATCCAACATCGACTAACACTCCTTCAGCCGCGGTGTTTCCGGTCAATCTAATCGACTAAGAAATACTAATTTTCCACCTCATAAATATCAAGAAACCAGGTAGAGGCTCTAGCTGGCTACTTACTGGCTGCTAGCTAGCTGTTTTGTTGAACGGCGAACGTTGGCACTGTCGTTTTGAAAACTTGCACTTTTCAAACAACAAGTTCGTTCATTGAGCGTCAACAATTCATTGAACAAAACGAGCTGCTTTCAATAGGAGATAATAATTCTATCATGTTCATCTTCGTCAATGTATTATTACACGGGCGTCATTGTCTTATGACATGATGATGACATGACGACGACGACGACGATGATAATGATGATAATGATGATGATGATAATGATGATGATGATAATAATGATGATGATGATGATAATGATGATGACAATTATTGGTACATCCTTTTGACATTCTGCTATTCTAGCTTATTGATTTATAAATGGTTTAAACGCGCGACTCCTCATAGTTTCCTGTATGTGCGCGTCTATCTCCGAGTGTGCTGCTGGTGGTTGTGTCTGTGTCAAGCCGTTCCTGGTTTGACGGTGGGAAATTTCAAATTTCGTGAAGTGTGTGTGTGTGAGAGTGTGTGTGTGTGTGTATGTGTGTGTGAGAGAGAGAGAGACCAAAATGTGATAATGCTTTTATTTATCTTCATCAAAGGAATCTTCTTTCTTTTTTATACATTTCTTTCTTTTATCCGAATCTTCGCCACTCGGTTTGAAATGGCAAAGAAGTTTAATTAGAAACAAAGCTTCAAAATAGTTCATGTGCTAGAAATAACATTTCACAACGATTATGATAATGAAAATAATAATAATAATAATAATAATAATAATAATAATAATAATAATAATAATAATAATAATTATAATAATTATAATGATAATGATAATAATAATAATAATAATAATAATAATAATAATAATAATAATAATAATAATAATAATAATAATAATAATAATAAGTGTCTCTGTCTCGAATTCTTCAAATGCCTTTGCGTTCCTCAATACAAACGCTGTTCTGCATTGCTCTCTCTCGTTCACTTTCTCACCTGAACAGGTAGGCCATTGATTGATTGGTTGACACCTGTTTGTTGCCGAAGTTGGTATAGACAGGCATAGGTAGTGAGTAGTAGTAGCTTTGAATAGAGTTACCGCTGTGGCTTTCTAAGCAGCTCGCACGCCAGCTAGCGTCTAACAAACTACCTATGGGAGAAATTAAAATTATTCTAATTATAGCGATAATATGAAATAATAATAAAAATAATATATTTAATTCTTGCAAGCTCGGTAACGTTTTCTTCAGGCTTTCGAGAATGCAATGTTTTGAAATTATAGAATAATAATTGAATTGAAATTATTGATTATGTAACTGTAGTGATTTGTGCATGTAAGTTATGTTCTGCATCATCATCATCATCACCACCACCGTCATCGTCATCATTATCATCATTATTATAATCGTCATCATTTTTGGCTGCAGATTGTGAGATCATACATGAGTTGTCTGGGAAATTGTGGCCGTTAGGGTTGATCTGGGGTTGGTGGTAATGTCAAGATATGTGGGTGATTGAATGCGGTAGAGGTTATTAATTACGAAGCGTGGCGTTGGCGATGGTGATAAATTATGTTTAGTGGTAAAGTGGGTGATGGTATTATGAGATGGTAAACGTGGTAATGCTAAGGTGATGTGGTGTGGTTGTGGTGACACTGAAGTGGGGGGAAATGTGTGATTAATAAGTTAATAAAGGAGTTTCTCGACCCAAGCTCGCCACAGTAAGCCAGCCACCATAGTTGCATCATTTTCCACCGTTATTGAATCATCTTCCTTTATCATCATCATCACCATTATCATCATCATCATCCTCATCATCATCAGCATCATCATCATAATCATCATTAATGACAAATCCGGTAATGTCCTTCGGCCATTTTCTGTGAATTTTAATTATAAGTTTATTTCAATGTTACGGACGGTATTAGATAATCTCTTCCTATCTATCACAATCTATCGATATCTAGGTGCCATCCTGGATGTATCACTTTCAGTCTAATTGGAATTTTCTCTGATGTTTCTCTCACGTACTACTAGTTACTAGTTGGTTTCTTGTGAGTTGTTGTTCGGTATTATTGTTGTTGTTGTTACTATTATGGTTGTTGTGCAATTTCGTTGGTGTTACGCAGCAGTAGTGTTGTTGTTGAATGTCTTTGTTGTAGTTTGCTATTGTGATTGTATGATTATATGCTTCTGACCATGTTTGGTAGCCTCTTGGCTAAGATCAAAGTTTGTTGTGTTTGGTAAAAGTCAGTGATAGTATTATAGGCAGTCTGTATTGTATTGGAAAAGTTACTTTAAAGTGAACATAATAGTGGAAGAGGTGGTGGTGATGATCATTTACAGATAGAAGTACAAAGATACTTAGATAGAAGTACAAAGATACTTGGATAGAAGTACAAAGATACTTGGATAGAAGTACAAAGATACTTCGATAGAAGTACAAAGATACTTGGATAGAAGTACAAAGATACTTAGATAGAAGTACAAAGATACTTGGATAGAAGTACAAAGATACTTCAATAAAAGTACAAAGATACTTTGATAGAAGTACAAAGATACTTGAATAGAAGTACAAAGATACTTAGATAGAAGTACAAAGATATACACACTGGTGCACAGAGCAACAACAAGTCAATACAATTTAAGGAATTTTCATTGTTAAATATACTGATAATGTGACCTCATCTTCTTGCGTTATCACTGATAAAAAATGTTTAAAATGTTATATTTGTTTCAAATCACTGCATGGCAAATTATAGTTATTTATTTTATATATATAATTATATCAAAAAGAGTAATTTTTTGTTGTTTTTTTTCCAAAAGTGGGGTCTTCAAAATATGTGGTGCTATAGAATGGTACATATTACATATATATATACAATATATTATGTGGTGCTATAGAATGGTACATATATATATATATATATATATATATATATATATATATACAATATATTTATATATACTGATCAAGTTTTAAGAAAGGTTTCCAAAACTCAACCTAGCTCACTGTTAGCCTGTCTCAAACTTGGATAAAGAAAAAAAGAGAAAGATAAGCATTATCAAATTATTAATTATGATCTACTTGACAGGAAATACATTGACAGGAAAAATATCAGTATTTCCTACATTGTGTTATTTGAGTCTTAAAACAAATTGTTTAGATGTCTATGTATGAAGAAATGAAAATAAAAAGTGGCTTCCATGGTGCGACACTTATTGTTTAAAAAAGAAAATGTTATTATTCATTGTGTATTTGAGAGATGTCGAAAGCTTAGTCAGGAAGATAATTAATGCAAATTGGTATGTCACATTCAATAAATTATGTTAAACAGATTTTATATAATATTATCCTATTTATAAACGTTAATAAATATAAATTCAACTCTTCCTGCACAACTTTATCACCATTATCGGGTTTTCCAAATGTGAATTTGCTTACAATAGAAGAACACATGAATGGTGTAGTAAGTAGTAGTGTGATCACTTTACCTTCCGGTTATGAACAAACAATAAATCAAATCAAATCAGACACTAAATCTCATTGTGATCATAAAACTAAAAGATTTATTTCTACATAGCTGATGCTATCCAGCAGGTTGTATTTTATGTATTTTCTTGAACGATCTCTCTGTTGTTGTGTTATTTATAATCGGTCAATAATTTTTAGTTTTTTGGCTTTAAAAATAATTAATTGTGAGGTGAATTTAATTTAAACTCGAAGTTGTATTTATTTATTACGTACGGTCGAAGAATATATCCTACCTGGTTGTCATAGTTGTTGTTGTTGTTGATGTTGTTGAGATTTTAACATTATAAAATGGTTGAATGTTTCGAATGTTGAGGTTTTAAAATGGCTGAATGTTTCCAATGTTTGAAGTTGTTGAAAGGTCAGCACAGTAAATTATTTTATTTAGACATTTATGACTTCTTTCTTCTTTTCAGATTGATTCAACGAATCCGCATAATCCATGTTTGAGATGCTTGCTTATTGTTGATTGATTGAAATACCTGATAATTGATTGAAGTACTTGTTGATTGATTGAAATACCTGCTAATTGATTGAAATACTTGTTGATTGATTTAAATACCTTTTCGATTTACTGAAATACATACATTCTGATGTTGATATATTGAACTACTTTTTGACCGATTGAAATAATTGTTGATTTACTGAAACAATATTGTTACTGATTCAATTGATTGATTGAGACGGTTGATTGATTTTCCTTTCATTTCATTAATTTCTTGTGCTCAACAGAGGAAAGTTTGCAGTGGTGAAGCGATGCAAGCACAAGAGCACGAGCGTGGAGTACGCCGCCAAGTTCATCCGCAAGAGGAGGAAGGGAACGGACTGCAGGAAGGACGCCCTCCACGAGATCAGGATGCTTCAGTCGACCGTCACGCATCCCAATTTCGTCCACCTGGTTGAAGTCTACGAGACGAACCATGAAATGATCTTGGTCACAGAGTTGTCAGTTTTGCTTCTTATTTATGATGTATCTTCCGAGCTGTTGAAGTATCAGTGATAAATATTAATAATAAAAATAATAAGTCGATTTATTAAGCACCAGTAGCTGAGCCTCAGAAGCTCGCGGGATCGCATCCAAATGTCTTGGAAAAGAGATGAGTTTTTAACCGAGACTTACTAACTTATAGTTCACGATCTGTTTTAAAGTTCCAAGAGCACCAGACATGGTTAACAAGGAGTTCTTGCTTGTCATCTAAATGGTTTTGGTTTGTCAATTCATGAAACTGGCAGTCACGTGATGATTGATGTACATTGTTGTACGTTAGAGTACTGCACAATTAGAGTACTGCACAGTTAGAGTACTGCACAGTTAGAGTACTGCACAGTTAGAGTACTGCACAGCTAGAGTACTGCACAGGCCGATTTTTCACGGCCCAAGCCCGTTTCATAGACTAAATTTTCAGACCTAACCCATCTAATTTGACCCCAACCCAACCCAGCCGACTCCATTTTTATAAGCCTAAAACCTCTATAATTGGCACAAAAATCTCGGCCCAGCTTGGTTTCAAACTCAGCCCGGCCAGTGCTCAGTACTCTATTGTTGTACGTGATGTACATAGGACCGCGTAGGTTATTTTACGCTATAACTTTTATTATTAAGTTTCACAGCAGTTGGAGCGAGTGGCCTCTCTAATATTTACCAGGTTTCTTGGCACAGTTGAGTTCTGCCTGAACCAATTTGTTGGAGGCCACTTAACAAGCTGTTTTATGAGTTTTTTCTTTATTTTTCAAGGATTCCAGATGTTTCTTATTGCCTGGTGTCTGCTCTATTAGCAGTCATCTTGTTTTGCTTGTTTTGTCTGTAAGCTTGCATGCATGCGTGTGTGTGTGTGTGTGTGTGTGTGTGTGTATGTGTGTGTGTCCATGTCAAGGTTTACAGATAATTGAATAACTAAGTTAATCAAAGATTCTTCACTGTCTCACTGACTTACTTCACTCATCCAAAACGGTTTCTTTACTTTGATTCACCTTGTTCCACATATATATGTTTTTTTTATTATTAGCAACACTTTCAAGTGATGATGATGATGATGATGACTTTCAAGCAATTTTTCATGGCTTAAGGCCAGATAATTGCTTTTCCCATTTCTAATCAAAGTCGATAATATTCCTAGACCTGCGGAAATTATAAACCTTGAGAATCAATCAGTACTCCAAAGTTTCCTGTTTGATAAGTTATATTATTGGTTTTCCAACAGTTACAACCAATGATAATGATGATGATGATTTTTTTTCATTATGTGCATAAGAGTATTTGAAGCGATTGAACTCTCTGCCACAAGGAATGTCAGTCTTGGCCGAGTCCTCGGCAAATCCTTTCGTTCTTGCGGCTTTGTTTCGGCGTCGATGATGACGTGAGTTACAATATATGATGTCGTTGTTGTATTTCAACAACATGGAAGGCTCTCCTGGTAATGGAAATTGATGTGGAAGTTTTATTCTCGATCTACTACGAAGCTTTTTCCTGCTTTCGTATATACAAGTTAACATTCAGCCTGCTTCGGTAATGATTTCTAATAAAATATGATTAATTTCTTTAATTTCGATGAACTTGACATTCTTCTTGGCGTTTCTTTTCTTTTTTGAGCTTGATCCGTGCTGCGATGAGAGCGGGATTAATTTTCAATTGAAAATTCAAAACGGAGTCATAAACCAACCCCCCTCCTGCTTTACATCTGTAAATCTAAAAAGGTTTTGATGCTTTACGGTTTTATTTATGTACTTCTAATACTGTTACAAGTTGAAGATTTCCAATACAGACTTCCAACATAAACTTCTAGACCAACTGTTTTTCGGGAAATCTTTTCTTTGCTTCTTGATCAGTTCCAAAAAATATCCTTCCTAATAAATAAAAATAATAATTTACGTTAATTAAATAATTTATGTTTATTAAATAATTTATGTTAATTAAATAATTTATGTTAATTAAATAATTTATGTTAATTAAATAATTTATATTAATTCAATAATTTATGTTAATTCAATATTTATCACAGAGCAAGAGGTGGTGAGTTGTTTCAGTACATTACAACGGAAGGTCAAGTAGATGAAATGACCACGGTCGCCCTCATGAAGGAAATTCTCACCGGACTTGCTTTTCTACACGATCAAAACATAGCACATCTAGACATCAAGGTATCCATCCAATGTTTTTTTATCTATTTATTTTTTAAATTCATTTTTATTTTAAATTAAATATTTATATATATATATATATAAATATATGTGAATTCCTCTTTCCTAAGTACTCATGCTTGTGTGTGACGTAACTCATGACATGTAATATTATGCTGTGTGCTTGTTTGTCCATGTATGTGTGTTTTTTCTTATGTGTTTGTGTACTTCTGTGTGGCAGTTGGTATTTTACACTGATATATTGATAAAATTATATCAAGATATCAGATGGTTTTCCCAACTTGTGCCCACTTTAGTACCAGGGGCTATCAAGTTACGTCATTGGCTGATATCAAGTGATATCATTTGCTGATATCAGTTAGACTGTTATCATGCTATCTGCTTTCTAGGCTGAGGTAGTTAATAGCTTATTACCTCATAAGTGATTAATATAATCACCAGTTAACTTATTTAGATCTCCAAGAAAATGTGTTATTATTCATTTTAATAATTATTTCATCTCTTATTTAGGGTGGTTGACAATTGATACAGTTAATCACCTATTGCATAATTAATCTTTCTTTCATGAAATCATAATCTGATACTTCTGCACCGTGTGATTCCATATTGCTGGTGTGACTCCATTTTTCATAGGAGCGATTAACTAATCAATTAACCTGTATGTTGAGTTTGTTTATTCAGTTATCAATACATACATTCAAAATCACAAATAAGACAGAACAAAAAAAAACAATAATAATTAAATAGTCATTATAATAGCATGTATGATTGATGAAGAGGTGCTGCATCAGGCCCCTCTGTGCTGACGAGTTATACTGCAATCAAAGTAGAGCGAGTTGATCTTTGAAGGCATTCACCGAACATGCGTCCACTGCTTCCTGCGTCAAGGAGTTCCAGCTGAAAGCTACTCGATTTGTGAAAAAGTGTTTTCGCTCTTCACATCCTTTAATTCTTTGTGGTAAAAGAAGGCAGTTGTGACCTCTCAAACAATAGGATCTGTTAGTTTGCCATGTGGGATGTTTTTGCAATACAAAAAAATTCACTTCATCAATATGAGCCAGTATTTTGTATTGTTGGATCAAATCGCCTCTAACCCTACGTTCTTCAAGCGTGGTAATTCCAAGCTTCTGTAGTCTTTCTAAGTATGGTAAATGTTTGATTGTTGTAATTATTTTTGTAACTTTGTGCTGGACCTTTTCGAGAGTATCAATGTCCCGGCTTAGATGAGGAGACCAAACTTGAACTGCATATTCGAGGTGTGGTCGAATGTAGGCCTGGTATAATGTTTTCCAAAGATGGAGACTACGACTTCGGAATAATTTTTTAAGTCTACCAAGAGTTCTATTAGCCAAGGCAGCCGCTGCATTCACTTGAGACCTTGCTTTGAGATCATCCGATACTAGAACACTAAGATCTCGTTCGACTGTCGTTACTTCTAAATTCTTTCTATTTCCATCTGGGTCTAACATAGAATAAATAAATTTTGATTTCTGATTGGTTCGTCCAACGTGCATAACTTTGCATTTGTCAATGTTGAATGGCATCAACCATTTGTGTGACCACTGGACTGCCTCATCTATATCGTTTTGGAGTCTGATACAGTCTTCCACGGATTTGATAATCCCAATGATTTTACTATCATCTGCAAAAAGCTTGATGTGTTGAGATAATTTGTCAGGGAGGTCATTTATATAGAGCAAAAACAATAGAGGCCCAAGTACTGAGCCTTGCGGTACCCCACTCGTAACCTTTTTCCATCCTGAAGTACAACTGTCGATCTGAACTCTCTGCTGACGATTGGTTAACCAAGATTCAATCCATTTGTGAAGAGAGCCCTGTATACCGTACGCTCTCAGTTTGTGCAATAAACACCGATGTGGGACTTTGTCAAAAGCTTTCGCAAAATCTGTGTAGACAACATCCACAGAAACACCAAGATGAACACTTTCTGTCAGAATGTCGCGGGCTTCCAGTAAGTTGCTTACGCATCCTTTTTTTCTTACAAATCCGTGTTGACTTTTAGTTATTAGGTTATTTATAGTGCAGAAAGACGTGATTTGCTCGTGAATAAACTTTTCGCATACTTTGCAAAGTACGGAAGTTAATGATACTGGCCTATAGTTTCCTGCCTTTATTTTGCTACCTTTTTTAAAAATGGGCGTAACATTAGCTAGTTTCCATAGATCTGGTACCATGCCTGTGGTGATAGACATTCTAAAGATGAGAGTGATAGGAATTGCAAGAGCAGCTGCGCTGTTTTTTAATATACGAGGATGAAATCCATCAACTCCCATAGCCTTGTTCGCCAAGAGTTCTGATAGTCTTTTTTCAACCTTTTCAAATGTGAAAACGCTCTCGTCAATATTGCATTCGGAATCTGTTCTCTGTTCAAAAAAAGGCAGTTGATTGCCTGATTCGGTAACAAAAACAGATTGGAAGTATTCGTTTAGCGTCTTGCATATTACTTCTTGGTCGACCGATGTGTCACCGTCAGCCGTTTCAATTGCCTTTATCTTCTCTTGAGTTTCATGTTTATTTCGAATGTGAGTATGAAGTAGATTTGGTGAATAAGCGAGATTTTCTTCGTAGTGAAGCATAGAAAGTCTAACTACTTTTGCCACGTTTTTACAAGCTTTTTTATGAGCTAGCTTAAGCTGGACATGTGTGTGACGCCCGGCTGCTAGGTATTTTGACCAAAGTTGTCTCTTCAGTTGAACCGCCGCTAACACTTCTGGAGTGACCCATGCCTCTGACTTTTTCTTAAAAGGCACTGTTGTTGTTGGGATAAATCTTTTTACTGCATCATCGTAAATTTTAACCAAGGTGGTGTAGCACTCGTTAACTGAGCGATGTAAGAAGAGGGTTATCCAGTCTTGTGAGCTGATAAAGTGTGAGAAAGCCGTAAAGTTGGCTCTACTCCATATACATCGGGGTTTGTTGTGCCTTTCGATTGTCGGGCAGCCAGCTACACTTATTCTTCCCATTATTAAACAATGTGATTGACCCATTGGCGTATAGCCTAGTGAATCGCCTTTTGTAAGCTCCATGAATTGATCTGGTTTGTTGGTGATAATAAGAACAAGTGTGCTTTTTGGTGCAACATCTCGTGAATGTCGGTAAGTACAAAAAGTCACTACTTGTGTTAGATCGTTTTCTTCGAGACATGACTGAAATCTGATATCCCCTGGGCGCTCGTCCATCACATGACCAGCTGTGGCTACTCTGCCACCCACATCAACTTCTTCGTACCATGTATGACTGAAGTTAAAATCACCATAAAGCAACATCGTTGCACAATTGAGTCCAATTAGTGATTTTTTTGCAATTTTTATAGCTTCAATGGTATTGGTTAAATATTCATCGTCATAATCATGTGGGCGGTAGATGCAGCCAAGTAAGATCGATTCCTTACCGTAACGAATTGTTATCCACAATTGTTCAATATTTTTCGAATTAAGCTCTGGTAAAGAAACGTTAAATGAAACTATTTCGTTCTTGACATAGATAGCGACTCCACCACCTTTGCTATTTCTGTCCGTTCTATGCAATTGGTATCCATTCACGATTGTGTCCGACCTTTCATTAAACCATGTCTCAGTGAAGAACATAACGTCTGGTTGGTTTTTCTTTGATAGTGCTGTTAGTCTGGCCGTGAGTTCGTCTTTCTTCTGACTATTCAGTGAACAAGGGTTATTTGCCCAGAAACAAAGAGTTGTTGTGGATTTTAATAAGTCAATTTTGTCTTGGGAAAGACTACCGATGTTTTGTTGGCGCTGTGTGGGATGTTTTGGCTTGGCAGGACGGGATCTTTTACTTGGAAGACCCAGTTCTACTTTTGTTGGCGCTGGTTGTTGTAGTGGATTCGAGAGAGGTGGCAATATATGAAAAGGTTTTTTTATGTCATAATTTAAAATGTTTGTTTTCTGTAAGCAGATTATATCAGCATCAACACAATTAAAAATGTCTTTGTTATTTGAATTTGTTTGTTTTACTTTAGTAACTGAGGAGCTTGATTTGATTTGATCTCTCCTTCCTTCCACTTTCTTAGAGTTGGGTTGTCCATGGGACCATAGACAACCCATTTCCCGTTTCCCTGAGCTGTTTTAATATTGGCTTCATCCCACATTTTACTATAAAATAGTCTTTGCTCAATTGTAAGGTCTGGTTCGACTCTGTATTTAGTTCCATTATTTATATTAAATTCTCTCAATTTGGTATTTCCCCTTGCTTCCAACAACTTTTCCCTTAGTGACCTGTCTTTAAGCTTTACAAGAATTGGTCTATACCCTAAATCAGGATTAATTTTTCCAAGTCTTGTCGAATGTTCAATCATTGATTTAATTTCTAGATTATCTAGTCCGGTATCTCGAATCTCCAAAATTTTCACTATGGCAGCCATATCTTCTTCTACCCTTTCTTTATGGTCAGATTTCTTGGATTCTCTAACACCTCTGATAATTATATTGCTCTTTTTTGTTTCTAATTTTGACATCTCCAGCACCACTCTTCCTGTAACAGACAGTCCTTTTGCGGCAATGGCTGCATATGATGGAGTACCACTATGCGATTTTATTGAAAGCTTTGGACCATCCAGTTTTTCATTTACAGTGTTAATTTGGTTATTTTGTCCATCTAACCTTTCTTGTAAAAGCCTTATTTTTTCTTCTTGACTAGAAATTATCTCAATTGCCATGTTAACTAGTTTGAATAGTGACGATACTGATTTTTTTGTCCCCATTTTTTCAACTGAATCAACTTCTTTCAGCAAATCAACAAGAGTGACCGCTGAAGTTAGTTTTTCCTGTGTTACATCGCTCGTAGACAGAAACATATTTTTGATTCCTTCATCGGCTAGAGTCGAAATTGTCTTATTTATTACGTCATTAGTTTCTGAATTTGCCATTTCTGTTTTGGTCAAATCTCTTATCCAATTCAATTATATAATTTATCAACCGTTGATTGCTACTTAGATGTCAAGATTACAAACTTATGTTATAATATTAATTGCCCAAATTAACTTTTATATTATAATATAAAGTACACAAATTAACCCGTATGTTAGCATATTATTTGCATATATTAATGAATATAATAAAAAAATATAATTGAGAAAAATCAATGACTTATATATTAAGAGTAATAATTGAATATATTAAAAACTCTAATTGGCTTTTGCAAGCCAGTATAAGAAGTATTTTGCTATTTCCTATAATTATTTTAATTATTATAATTATTTAATTTAATTTGAATCTTAAAACACCTGGTTTAAAGGAATATAAACTATTATATAACAAAAATGAAAAAAATGATTATATTAAAGTGAATAATGTAGTATTAATCTCACATTTGATTTAAATAATTTTGTTATCTTTACAGTTGAGTATTGTTTGAATTAATTAACCTATATATTAGAGTAGTTAATTGTATATATTAACCTGCATTGTCCTATATATTATATTAAAGTAACACCAGTCCTAGAAGTGAACCCATTATTTATTTTCTTCATAATTTATGGACATTATTATTGGCTTATATTTTTGTTTAATTGTTTGAGACCGAAAAAATTACATTGGCTCTGCTTCTTCTTCTTCTTCTTCTTGTATAATGTAGTTTTCTATGTCTGTAATGCTTTATAAAATACTTTTTTGTCTGTCTGTAATGATGTTCTGTCTATGTTTAATACTGTTCTGTCTGTATTTAATGTCATTTCAGTCTGTAATGCATTTGTAATGGATTGGCTTTTTTCGTTCTCCATTTTAACATTTGTCGAAAAGTTTTCTTTATTAAATGTTTTCATTGAGGAAAGTTTAAAGTTTATTTGAAGAATATTCGAATATTCATTGATAATAATAATATTTTTTAATCAATTTATTCAATAAAACTTATTAAATAATTGTTAAATGCAGTTTTAATGATATGTTATTTGTTAATTATTCGTTTGACAGTGATAAGTATTTATGTAAAAAATTCTGAATTACTACGGTAAACCAGCTAACAATTACTGTAATTGTAATTATCAGTAATAATATTATTGTAACAATGTAATAATATAATGTAATAATATATTTTTATTATTATAACAATAAGAGTTTGTTACATGCATTCTTCTTTTTTTTCTCTATCATCAGCCACAGAACATCCTGTTGACGGAATCATCACTGCCCGAATGCAGTATAAAGCTGTGTGACCTTGGCCTTGCCCGGATCTTCGACAAAGGTGAAGACCTCTTTGAGATCATCGGCACACCCGACTATGTTGGTTAGCATCAGAGTAGATTGTATTTTATCTATTCGTTAAATTGATATAAATATATTATATATAATCGGTTAGCATCAGAGTAGATTGTATTTTATCTTTTCGTTAAATTGATATAAATATATTATATATATAATCGGTTAGCATCAGAGTAGATTGTATTTTATCTATTCGTTAAATTGATATAAATATATTATATATATATAATCGGTTAGCATCAGAGTGGATTGTATTTTATCTATTCGTTAAATTGATATAAATATATTATATATATAATCGGTTAGCATCAGAGTAGATTGTATTTTATCTGTTCGTTAAATTGATATAAATATATTATATATATATAATCGTTTAGCATCAGAGTGGATTGTATTTTATCTATTCGTTAAATTGATATATATGTATTATATATATAATCGGTTAGCATTAGAGTAGATTGTATTTTATCTATTCGTTAAATTGATATAAATATATTATATATATAATCGGTTAGCATCAGAGTAGATTGTATTTTATCTATTCGTTAATTAAGGCGCTGGTGGCAGAGCGGTAGAGCGCTCGCCTGTTGATCGTTAGGTCGGCAGTTCAAGCCTCACCTGCGTCACCAGCGTAACTCCCTTAGGCAAGGAGTTCACTCGCATTGCTTTCTCATGTCTATGAAAATAGCGTGTTCTTCGAAGTTTCCGATCCAAAGGAACCTTCGTAAGCGCCTCTGACTTATCTGGCGCTATATAAATTCATCATTATTATTATTATATAAATATATATATGAGATTTCATAATCTCAGTTTATTCTTAAATATTTTTCTATTCAAAAATTTCTTAAACCAATTCAATCATATTTTTTTTACTTGTTAATTGATTTTCTACCTGCTATTATTATTATTATTATTATTATTATTATTATTATTATTATTATTATTATTATTATGGTTATGATTGCTGTTATTATTATTTTTATTATTATATTATTTTCTGGTGCTCTGTTATCGGTTTCAAACAGCTTTCTATAGCATGGATGGGTGGGGGGGTGACCTCAGGTTTAGTTTTATCGACATTTCATCAGTGCAAGACAGAAAATAATTAGAAATCATGTACAAGTATTTTTGTATAAGTACAGAATAAATCTAGTACAACTTAGTACAGAATAAAACTTATCATTCGATTAACTGATATGACGGACAGGAATTCTTGTTTTTTGTATCTTAAATTCGTCTATAAAAGGAGGAAGTTATTATTTATTACTGGTTGATTATCTTATTTGTTTATTTACATCACAGAAGTTTTATTTCAATGTTCAATCAACAATACATTATGAGGCGGTTGGTTATGATGGTGATGATGATGATGATGATGATGATGATGATGTATTTTGGTGAATCGGTCATTCTATTTGGAAACTAATTTTCTCTACTGGGCTGTAGGAGAAAAGAGGAAAAGATGATTTTGATCCACAAGAAAACAAAATTCAATTTTGCAAGATTTGCTAGGCTGACAGAAAACGTTCATTTCCTCTCTCTCTCTCTCTCTCTCTCTCTCTCTCTCTCTCTCTCTCTCTCTCTCTATATATTTAAATATATTAATATTAAAATATCAGAGTACTGCGCATGGACAGGCCGATTTAAAATTTCAGGCCCGGTCCGGGCTTTTTTAAATCCTCTATATTACCTTCACCGTGTTTGCTTTTGCTTCAAGTCGATTTTTTTCCAGATTACTCCAGCAGTTCAAATTTGTATAAATGACAAAGAAACAATCATTCATATTAATTTATATATAGAGATAAATATTAAAATATATTTTTGTGTGTGTTACATTGATTGCATTTATGATAGAAAGGAAATGGGCAGTTCAAAGGAAATGATGGGAGGGGTGGGTGAACTATTCTAATGGATTACAAATTACTCACCTCTCAAGTTGTAAATATAGATAGATTCTTGAATTGTTTTCCACCATCACTTTTATAGCTGAATTTTTCTCTCATGTGCTCCTGCATGGGTTATGTTTCAAATTAGTATTTCTCATCTCTTCTAATCATGTTCATGTTTTGCTTGCATGGAATGATCCCTGATGACATAAGTGAAGGTCTTATTGTTGTTTTGATTGAATGTCTGTGTGATCAGCTTGGCAGAGCTTGTTTTGATTGATTGATTGATTGATTGATTGATTGATTGATTGATTGATTGATTGATTGATTGATTGATTGATTGATTGATTGATCGATCGATCGATTTGGTTGGTTGGTTGGCTGGCTGGCCGGCTGGGGTCGGTCGGTCGGTCGGTCGGTTGATTAGATCTGGGTGTAGTAATACTACATATTGCCAGGTACATGGTTTTCATTGTCATGTGAGATTTCTTTGTTCATTGCCGAGCCCGAAAAACATTTTTTTCGGGGGGGGTGGGGTGGGGCATGTGAAGTGCTCTTTTTCCCCTTCGCTCCATGACGCAACGCCACCGGCCATAGTTAAGTTAGTTTGTCATATTCTTTCTTCTTGATTGGACGACGGGATGAATACTATTGAATACACAAAGCGAATGCAAACTCAATCGAGTGTTCTTGTGATCTTAAAAGTAGGAATGCTCTTCTAGGCAATTAGTCATCATCTTTATCTCTTATAGTCTCTCTTTTCTCGCTGTATCTCTCTTGTATCTCTCTTGTATCTCTCTTGTATCTCTCTTGTATCTCTCTTGTATCTCTCTTGTATCTCTCTTGTATCTCTCTTGTATCTCTCTTGTATCTCTCTTGTATCTCTCTTGTATCTCTCTTGTATCTCTCTTGTATCTCTCTTGTATCTCTCTTGTATCTCTCTTGTATCTCTCACTGTCTTTCTTTCTGTCGACTCTTTACATTCTTGTCTTCTCACTTTATTGCCTAACGTGTGAGTTCCTATACTCATTATTTCCTTTCTGTCCTTCTCTATATCTCTCTCTCTCTCTGCCTCTCTCTGCCTCTCTCTGCCTCTCTCTGTATCTCTCTGACTCTGTCTGTCTCTCTCTCTCTCTCTCTATATTGCTCTGTTTCTCTCTGTATCTCTTCATATATCACATATATGTATATTGTTTACATAACACAGGTTGGTATTGCTCAATATGAACAGAATCATTCAGTTCAGTGCAGCAGTGGCCTTTCTTACTTAAATAGCACGGACACGAAATTCTATAGAATTTCCAAGAATTATATAATTCTCAATTCTGATATTTTTATTTAAATGTGTACATATGCATTTCTCACGCTGTCTGTTGCGTGCTTGCTTGCTTGCTAGCTTTATAGGTTTTGTCTTCGTGTTCGAATAAATATTAAATATAGTTAAAATGTTCGTGTTTTGTCATCGTCACGTGATTGTTTGTTCACGTACGTTTTTTTTAATGTATGTGTGCGTGTATGTGTGTCTGTGCGTCTGTGTCTCTTGTTCTCATCTATGACAGAACCGTTGAAGAATTTAATAAATAAATAAGAGAGAATTAACATTGTTACCTAACGTTGTATGCTCTCCTTATTTCTTTCCATTATATCTATATGTATGTATGTATGTATGTATGTATGTATGTATGTATGTATGTATGTATGTATGTATGTATGTATGTATGTGAAAACTCTTCTTCGAGCAAGTTGAGTTTTCACAACTTTATATCTATATGTATGTATGTATGTATGTATGTATGTATGTATGTATGTATGTATGTATGTATGTATGTATGTATGTATGTATGTATGTATGTATGTATGTATGTATGTATGTATGTATGTATGTATGTATGTGTGTGTGTGTGTATGTGTGTGTGTATGTATGTATGTATGTATGTATGTATGTATGTATGTGTGTGTGTGTGTGTGTGTGTGTATGTATGTATGTATGTGTGTGTGTTATATAGATATATATGCAGTGTATCTGTCCACTTCATGCGCAAGCACTTAAGAGACTTATATCAGACAGAAGATATCTCGTGATCAGCCAGCCAGCCATTTTTTCAGATCTTTTGAGACGTCGCATTATTTTCTCACAGAGTGAATAGTAATAATAAAAATAACTGTAATTGTTTTTATGTCTTTGTTTATTATTTCGTCTTTATTTTTCTGATTGTTTTTATTCTGCTATTTTTGTCTTTCTCATGTTTATTTATTTATAGCATTTCAATTTAATCGTATTTTCATATTTTCACACCAGATATTTCGGTTTTTCCCAGTGAAGTAAAATTTGTTTTTTTTTCGTATCGAAAAGTTGTTTTCATCGACCCTATAAAAAAAATGTTGTCTGCAGGTTCATTTGACTTTCTTAAAATTCATTTGACATCCATGAAATTCATTTGACATTCATTTGACTTTATCTTATGATCATCAACAAGCAACTTCAACTCAACTTCCTCTTCTCTTCTTTCTTTCTTTTTTAAATTCAATTACGTGTAACTAAATAAAACGAATTATTAAATAGAAATCACAGTTGAGCAATTTTTTTCTTGAAATTACTACTAATTATAACGTTAATAACAGTACACTGTTTTTATATTTTTTGGTCTTTTATTTGCAATATCTTTGAGATTCGTTGGTTTATCTCTATCAAGTACCTCGAGGATCTTATAGTCTGGTTACTGCTGATAATAATAAAAAACCTCCAAATGCTTTTTTACCTGAAATTTTGCATACAAAATTAGAATTTAATAAGAAGTCATCAAATCAAAATTAATTAGAATGAAATTTGAATTTAATATGAATTTATTAAGAATAAATTAGAGTTAAATGTTTAATCAAGACTAAATTGGAATTAAAATTTAATAGATTAACTTGTTTAAATAGATTACAAAAAGTTGGTTTTATTAAACATAGAACAAATTTTTTAAAGTATCTTATTTTTCATGGGCTTCATTATTTCTAATTTTCTTCATCAATTATTGTAACCACTCAAATCATAAATATTATAAAAAAAAATTTAACACAGCACATAAAAAAAATTTTTCAGAGTTATTTTAACCATCTAATATATATTGACTTCAAAAATGACCAATAAGTTGATATAGAGTAATTTTATTACAAATCTGATCAAATTATTAATTTCAGCTTCTCTTTGATTTCAGCTCCTGAAATTCTCGACTATCAAAAGCTGAATGCAGCCTGTGACATGTGGTTAGCTTTCTTTCTTTCTTTTTTTTTCAACATTCCGAGATTTTAGTTAATTATATCGCTGATCAATGATATGACTTTTGAATGAAAATAATTAAATTTATATTGACATCTAATTGTTGATTTCATAATAAGTTATATTAAGAATAAAAATAAGTTAAATTCATATTGACACTTAAAGTATTTATTACTTAATAAGTTATATAAAAAAAAAACAAAAATAAGTTAACGAATGAAATTCTACCACCAGGAGTATTGGAGTGCTTGCCTACGTCATGCTGTCCGGTTGCTCCCCTTTCGCCGGCGACAACATCCAAGAGACGTTTCTAAACATATCTCAGGTCAACCTCGACTTTCCCGACGAACTCTTCAAGTCCACGTCGGCCGAGGCGATCGACTTCATGAGGAGACTTCTTTTGAAAGAGCCAGAGTGAGTCTCGGTCATTCAAGTTTTGAATTTCAAACAACCTTTCTTTTGTATAACGCCGCACAGGGGGGCCCCTTGGCCCCTTTGCAATTACGACGTTGCGGATTGAAAGTTTAGATATTTTTCAAATGAGCAAAGTAGATGTTTTAAAGAAAATGTTTGATTTAACAACTGTGTTGCATTTCTATCATTTCAACTTACGAGATTGTTATTTCCACGTTGTTGTTGTTACAGCTCTGACATCCGTAAATGTAAATTTACACGATTTTATTTACCTCTTCAAGTCATGTTCTTTTATATAATGATCATGATATTTTGAATAACTCAAAAAAGCTGCCGGGCTGGTCTATCAGAGGAGGTCATTTAAAAAAGATATTTATTAATGTTGTTTTTAAAACGCGTTCCAGATCTCGACTTACGGCAAAAGAGTGTCTCGACCACCCGTGGTTGAACGCAGGGAGCGGCAGAACGATCGATCGGGGTTCGCCCATTTCACACCTCGACGAGGAAGATCACCAGCAAGCCACGAACGACATCAAAGTATCGAATGACATTTGCAAACAGCAGCAACCCTTTGGCGGCGATGCAAACGGTTTTTTCCCGACGACCAACCGCGCGACAGACGACGCAGACGAAAAAATTCCTCTATCGGAAACGGACCTACCCCCCGAAAAGCCTCAGCGAATTCCGAAGACCAGTCTTGCCCTGCACGAACTTCAAAACGTGGAGCTCATCCCGCAGCCTCCTGCAACGACGTCTCCCACCAAGAAGATCTGGTCCGACACGTCGGAGAACTGGGAGCCGAGCGGGGTGTCCGTTTGAGGGTCGAAAAAAAATTCCTTCTCTTGTTTCGCGTCAAATATTTTTATAACTTTCGTTTTCCTTCTGACCGTTTTTTGCGTTTGCTACTGGGATTCGCTTCGTTCGTTCCTTCTCTCGATATCAATCCAGGCTTTTCGGTAGTGCCGTTCAATCCCCAGAATTGTGATGCGGTTGAGTTTTATTTCTCTTTTTTTTTTTTTTAATTTTAAAATTTCGTCTGTGCGTGTGCGTCAACTTTCGGTACCTGGTTTGTTTTTAGGAAAATTTTTGTGATCAAATAACTGCTTTGCCACTCATTTTCTGTTTGTAAATCGAAGTAACTGTAAATATTGAAACTTGTAAAGTGTTTTTCTTTTCTTTTTGGTTTCGTGCAAGCCTCGATGAAATTTGTTTTCACTTTTATTTATAAGTTTTTTATAAGTTGGAATGACTTGTTTAGTTCTTGTAATTTATGTACCACTGTTATTTTCCCTTCCTGTCGTGCGTACGTTTCTCGACTCGCTGATGCCTGCGAACAGAAGAAGTTCGCGTGCGTTAGTTAGACGCTGCCTCTTATCGATATCCGAGTTTTGCCTTATATCCATCCGTAAGACGATTCCAAACTGATTTGTTTACGATGTTAATTATTTCAATTTTATGTTGTTTTTTTTTTTTTTTTTAAATCAAGTAAATGATTAAGTTAACTTCGTTTCATTTGAAAAAGGATTGCAATAATTTGGAAAATACAATAAATATTTAATGGTTGCTTTTGTAGGTTTGTTCTGGGATTTATTTAGCCTGCTTGGATTTATGTATCCAGAGCCACCGGGCAGAATGCTGGCCCAAAAAAAAAAATGGTTATTTAATTTCTGCTAAACTCAGACAGAGTGCTGTACAGAATTATTTCATTTTTCCATCTATCATATTCAGCAGCCTGTAGGAATAAAACAATTATATTATTAAAACAATTATATTATTAAATACACATCTCAAATTACTATGCTTTGTACTTTGAAATAAATAAAGAGATGAATATATAAAAAAAAAAAGACACGCAATTATTTAGTAATAATTTGATGCTTTTTAAACTTCTGCGGAAATCGTCGACAGTCGTTGAGCTCGTTCCGAAATCGGGGACTGGCAACGTCAAAGATGTCAATCTATGAGTTGTACAAATGACTGTTGGAAGAGTATAAGAAGTAATTTTTTTTGTTCGTACATTGGTACTGAGAGTAGTTTTTTTTTATTAATTACATGCTTTTAATTATGTCCAGGGGGAATGTCTTAGAGTCTGTCGGGGAGGAGGGAATGTCCAGGGGGAAATGTCCTACATTCCCGTCTCTAGGTTGCCGTTTAGTTTTTGTGCTAAATTTTTATTTTTTTAATGATAGTTTATAGTCCTTTACACCAAGTGTTTTAAGACTGAATTGGCTGTATGTAGGAAGCACACAAATACTTCCTGTCGTGGATCAAAGTTTGATCCTTTTAACTGTCCCTCCTCCTTTATCCAGGCTTGGTACTGGCTCGCAATTAGCGAGGCGGAGTTGCTAAATTTATAAATTTGCTTTTGACTGAAGTAAATTAACCGTTAAAAAAACAGATATAACTGCAAATACAAGTAAACTGAGTTAATTTTTCCAATATAAAGAAACTTCCTTCTGCGTGCAAAAGTGACAACTTTTCTTTAAGTGCAAAATTCGGAACTGTTTCATCAGTTATCTAAAGTACAGTATAATTGTTTGATTTTTTTAAAATTTAGTTCTTGAAAGTCTTCTGAGTATTGAAGTTCTAGATATAAGCAGATTATAGGATTATTGTCAATGACACTCGACACTCTCTAAGTCTCTAATCAACTTTGAACGTATTTTGCCATTGTAACCATGCAATGTTATCAAGAACTAAATATAAAATTAAAAAGATCTAACATTTAAATATTAAATTAAATTTTGTTCAATGTTTTGACCGTAATTAAGCGGCGCAAGACCGAGCTAATGACTTTTAAATCAAGACGAGACCAAGATAAGACAGTAGAATGTTTTTAACAAAACCAAAACAGAAGACCGAAACTACAAAAAATGATAAAACATTGTCTCGAGACTCCCATCTCTGACAGAATCACTCACTCAATTACTCAATACTAGTAGTAGGTAAATATCAATGCAATCAATCAACTATACAAATTTGATATAGCAATGATCCAAATGTGTTTCTAGGCCTCTTTTGGTAAATAAAATAAGTAACTTTTGTTTGGAAAAATAGTAGTTACTTTAGTGTACCCCATCATTAAAAACTTTCTTAAGAGTTTTTCTATTCAAGGAATAATTAAATAATTTTAATCAACTGTAGTGTATTTACTATTGTTTACTTTTAGTTTTCATTATTTTTTGTGTTGTGTTGTAAATTTGTTTCTTCTGCTCCTCCTCATTCTTGCGGTATTTCTTCTGTCGCATTATTAAATGAATGAGTTTAATTATCAAATGTAAGGAAAGCTATGGAAAGAATGGAATTGTCTACTCACAGTGAGATTTTGTTTAATTATTAATTTAGTATTTAGTTCAGTTTTTAGTTTGTGCCTCTGTGACTTTATTACTTTATTTAGTTTATTTGTCAGTGATGTCAGTCACTTAGAAATTTAGAATAGAACTAAAATACTAAAATAAACATTAAAGAAAAGAGTAACTAGAACTAATGATTTTGTATTATTTTTAAGTTCAAATCGATGATCCGCCAGATTCAGTAACTCCAGGTGAGTTGAAATGATTTTAAATTTTAATATTTTTTACAATTGTTTAACCTTAAAAAAGATTAATATGATACAATCGAATTATTTAAAGCTGTTTTTTACTTGAAATGTTTAAAATGGTTTTCTTAAAATTAACATAGATGAAAGTTAACATTAACATATGTAAGATAATATAATGTTGTGTGTGTTTGTGCATCCACAAATATGCCATCTAAAATGTTAAGTTAATTTTAATTTTGCTGTAGCATCCAACCGCCTGGTTTCAGAGTATGAAAGTAAATATTATTTGTGCGACTATAAATGTTAACAGCTTGTCTAACAATATCTTTAAAATAAAAGTTGTTTTTTAACTCCAAGGTTGGCTTAATTTAAAACTAATTGTTTTGCCTGGGGGAAATTTTTATGGAGATTGATATTATTAAAATTAACTTTGTACGAATAGCAACTTTTCTTATTAGGACCGAGCATAAATGAGTTTTCCAGTCTTGTCTTGAACTGGAGTTCCAAGAAAGAAGTGAGTTTGTCGTTGCTTCAGTTTATAGAAGTCTCTAAGATGAAAGTTTTTTTTTGCATTGTAATTAGTTTGATTTCACTTTTGCAATTCAACTTATCTACAAGATCAGTTGACAAAGTGGTTGGAAAATGATAAAAATGTCAAAAGTCAGGACTAAAAGGGTTGATGGGGCTTGTTTACTTGAGGGCAATCCATATGATTTAAAGAAAACATTTTGATTGACTTCATCCAACTTTCAGACTAGTTATGCTACTGAACTGTAATAATAAAACTAAACTAAAGTGGGCATTGGTGGTGTAGCGGTAAGGGGCTTGCCTGTAGATCCGAAGGATAGGCGTCTGAAAAATGGCTGCCTCTGGTTCTTCTGGAAAATGAACAAAAATTAGAAAATTGGTTCGTATCCTTATAAGGCTAACGACTAACAACGCTGTTTTAAACATTGCCAAACTTTATTTATGAAGTAAATCTGTTTAACTGGCATAAAGTGATGAAAAACAAATACCATGATGCAAGGATGAATGAATGACGTACGGAGTTGTAAATTCATCATAATTATTAAAAGCAATTGTTTTAAATGATGATTGATTTTATAGTCTTAAAATTGTTTTTGTTTGTTTGTTATGATTTGAAAAGTTGTTTACTTCTCGTAGTAAAACCTAAATCTCAAAGCCGTTACAAAGTCCGTCTTAACATTAGATGCTCGCTTGAAATTATATCAGTATCGTAAATTCCTTGATTGCATTTATTTTCAAGGCGGGTGTCCCGATTGTCAACATATACACCGGGGACGTTGAAGACCTGGAGAGGGTAATCGATTTAATTATATGCTTATCGATATTTTCATTATATGCTTATCAATATTTTCATTATATGCTTATCAATATTTTCATTATATGCTTATCAATATTTTCATTATATGCTTATCAATATTTTCATTGTATGCTTATCACTATTTTCATTATATGCTTATCAATATTTTCATTATATGCTTATCACTATATTCATTATATGCTTATCAATATTTTCATTATATGCTTATCACTATATTCATTATATGCTTATCAATATTTTCATTATATACTTATCACTATTTTCATTATATGCTTATAATTATATTTTTCTTTATTTACTTTGTTATTATTTTTTATGCTTATTAAGTGTCATGTGATCTTGTAATAATTATTGAAAAGGATAATATTGAAAAGTTTTTTTGGCAATGCTTGTTTTATTTTGTTTCACCTTTAGCTTTTTAATTATTCAGTATTATAATGATTGCTGTCATCATCATCATCATCATCATCATCACCATCACCACCATCATCATCACCATCTTCTTCATCACCACCATCATCTTCACCATCATCATCACCGTCTTCTTCATCACCACCACCACCCGACCATCAACACTATCATCGCACGAACCAGGGCAGCCAGCTGGTATTCAGCGACGGGAAGAGGCGCATCGATTTCATCCTGGTGTGGGAGGCGAAGGAGAGCGACAAAAAGTTCCTGGCGAAGCAGGAGGCGAGGCGAAATTTTGAAGAGAACCTCAAGCACGAGGGACTTGAGATTGAACATGATTTTCAGGTTTGTTGTTGCTGGTTGTTGTTAGCTGGTCGTTGTTAGCTGGTTGTTAGCTGGTTGTTTTTAGCTGGTTGTTGTTAGCTGGTTGTTGTTAGCTGGTTGTTGTTAGTTGGTTGTTGTTAGCTGGTTGTTGTTAGCTGGTTGTTGTTAGCTGGTTGTTGTTAGCTGGTTGTTGTTAGCTGGTCGTTGTTAGCTGGTCGTTGTTAGCGGGTTGTTGTTGTTAGCTGGTTGTTGTTGCTGGTTGTTGTTGCTGGTTGTTGTATGCTGGTTGTTGTTAGCTGGTCGTTGTTAGCTGGTTGTTGTTAGCTGGTTGTTGTTAGCTGGTTGAATGGTTTTGTATTATCTCAGAGCTGTTTTTTTTCTTATTGTTACGATAAATTGATGAAGGTAGTATGTTTGTGATGTTGATATGTTATGTGTAATATGTTTGTGAGGTTTGTATGAAATGTGTACTATTTTTTTATGGAACATGAAGCATGTTTGTACGTATTTTTAAGTAATTTTTACGTAATTATGTGGCGGCGTAATAAAATCATGTCATGTGTAGTGTATTTATGTGCAAAATGTGACATGTGTATAGTGTACACTTGATATGTCGTATGTTTTTCTGCCAAGTGTAGTATATCTGTAATTTGTGATACTCATGTGTGGGATGTTTATAAAATGTGTAGTAGCTTCGTATCCACATATCTTTCTTTTCAGTTTGTCATTTTGTGCACATGTTGTCTTGTGACAATTTTTAGAATTATGAGTTTAATTATTTTTTATTAAATGTAATTAAGATTTTCATGAGGAGTGTGAAAATGTCATCGAGAGATCAATCAATGGTTATAACGTCGTAATCATCATTATAGTAATTGTAATATTTTTTAACCAATCGAACGAACGAACGAACGTATGGCTACAGGACTCTCCTGCTAATGTAACTTTTCACAGTAACAATTAAACTCTCAAGTGATACTTATGATTCATTAAGTTAACTTCCCACAGTATTTTTTTATATTTTAAATGCACTGTTTTAGTGTTGATATAAATTTCTATTTTAATAAATTAAATTAATTTTTAATCGTTCAAGTGTTACTATAGGATATATTTTAAAGTATTTATTTGCAATATATTTAAAAAAAATTTCATCATCATTTTATTTATCTATTTTTTTATTATTTCATCATCATAACTTAATGAAGTTCGGTTCACTTATGTTGCATGACAAACTGTATAAAATTATAATAATAATCGGCACGCGTAATTTCCTATATCTGTATGCATGTATGCTGGAAATTTTGCGTGGTGCTGATAGGTGAAGCTGCTGTCCCAAAAAAAAAAGTTAATATTATAAAAAATCTGCTATTTTTGATGGGTCACTGCTAGTAGTGATAATAATGATGGTTATGGTCATGGTCACCGTAATGATTAATAAAGGGAGTTAGCTGCTGCTGATGATGATAATGATTGTCAATGATGATGATGACTAATAATAATAATAATAATGATGATGATGATGATGATGATGATGATGATGATGATGATGACGAGATGATGATGATGATGATGATGATGATGATGACGATGATGATGATGATGATGATGATATCAATACTTTTAGTTAATTAAGTAATTATTTAAATTTAAATAAAAAATCAGGAAGGAAGAACCAATCAATATACGAAGATACACGCCCCAGTCGATGTTCTCACGAGATATGCCGAACTTCTCAAGATAAGAATACCAATAAAAGAGGTGTTGACTTATTTCATACATTATTATGCGCATAATTTATTTTAATTTAAAATGTTATAGAGTCGGTTATTTTAAAACATTTGTATGCAAGCTGATAAATGTGTGTTATAATGATAATGATTATTATTATAATCATTATTGATATCAATGCAGGAATGATACTTGGGGTCATGATTGCATAATTTTGCGAATCAAGTAACTGTTTATACTTTCATACTTTGAGATGGGAAATAAATTGCAGTTTGCCTGTTGAGAAAACTATTTTTATGCTTTCATTATAATAATTAACACACACACACTCAATTATGCTGTTTTACTTAACCGAGCAGATGGTGGTGCTGGAAATTTTAGTAAAAAAACACCGTGAAAATTTACAATTTTTGTTTGGTTTTTGTCCAAATACCCATCTAAATAATAACTGAGCTAACTTATAAAAACCTATATGCACATCTAGTTGCTTTTCCTTTTCCGGAAGGTTCCTGAAGAACTGCCAGCACTGGGCATTTGGGACACGGTCACAGGGTTCTTTTCGAGGGTTCTCGACTTGTTCGAACTGGATCCGGACAGGGTTCCGAAGATACCGAAGAGGTTTTCTTACGTTTACGAGAGAAGCAAAAAATATCTGTGAGTTTCGAATGAATTTAATTACGTCTAGTTGAGTTGATTAATTTTGATATTAATACAGTAGTAGGCCTAAAATGGGCCTGTTATATTTAATTTTCAATTTTCTCAGCTATTTTATTTTATTTTGAATATTTTAATAATGGTTTTATATCAAGTATATCCCATGCTGTTGCAGATTCTGTTGCCAGGACAACGAGATATATCTGTTTTCCCACGCGACACGGAGCCGGATCGTGGATTACATTCTGAGGAGGAAAGAATACACCAAGGATGGAGCCAGTCGTGCCGAATTTGGTTGGACTTTTAACGGATATATATATATATATATATATATATATATTTTCACCGTCACCAATAAATGATCGTTTGGGATGTACTGTACATGAGATATGAATTTAATGCATTAAAATGTTACTGTAGTTTAAAAATTATGTGTTTCTATATGTGTGTGTGTGTGTGTTTGTACGAATGTATGTGCTTTTGTGTGTGTGTGTGTGTGTTGTGCTAGAACAGTTGCTCAAACAATTAATAGAGTTTGCATCCACAACCTCATTAAAAGGGGGTTATTATTGTTATTAGCATAAAAGCTTAAAGAGTTCTTCATTAGGTGACACACCAAAAATCAAGAGTAGCTTCGCTTATTGAACTCCGACAGGGATGATGATGATGATGTTGTTGTTGTTGTTGGAGATAGTGAAGATGACGTTTATTAAAGGGTTATTTATATGAGCAGGCTGATAAAATTTGACTATCTGTCATGTCTTCCTCCCTTGCATGTCATGTGATTGTATCGTGCTTGTCATGTTATTGTTTCATGCATGTCATGTTATTGTTTCATGCATGTCATGTTATTGTTTCATGCATGTCATGTTATTATTTTATGCATGTCATGTCATTGTTTCATGCATGTCATGTCATTGTTTCATGCATGTCATGTCATTGTTTCATGCATGTCATGTCATTGTTTCATGCATGTCATGTCATTGTTTCATGCATGTCATGTCATTGTTTCATGCATGTCATGTCATTGTTTCATGCATGTCATGTTATTGTTTCATGCATGTCATGTTATTGTTTCATGCATGTCATGTTATCGTTTCATGCATGTCATGTTATTGTTTCTCGACAATGGTGATGATGATGATGATTATGGTGATGATGACAATGATGAAATCGCTGAAATATCGCATCAAAAAGTGAGCTGAAAAAAGTAGTTATAAAAATCAAAATGGAAGATATATGATAGTCATTATAATAATGATGAATACAGTGATAGCAGCTATTCATTCCACGAATGAATCCATTTTTTCTTAATGCTTTCATGCAGGCATTAAAAGACTCTTGGCAGACAGATCATACTTGGGTGCCTACCCTCTCCATGAGGTTATCTCGCTGTTATTCATTATTCGTTATTAAAATATTTTTAAAATTATTTTGCACTTTCTTAATTGATCTGCATTTCAGTTTTCACAGTTAATTGTTATTTTTTTGTTCTTTTTTATGTAAATTTACAAGTATGGGATGTAATTAAAATATTTTATTTGTATTGATTGTTATGTAAATTTACAAGTATGGGATGTAATTGTATTGATTTTTATGTAAATTTACAAATATGGGATGTAATTGTATTGATTGTTATGTAAATTTACAAGAATGGGATGTAATTGTATTGATTGTTATGTAAATTTACAAGTATGGGATGTAATTGTATTGATTGTTATGTAAATTTACAAGTATGGGATGTAATTGTATTGATTGTTATGTAAATTTACAAGTATGGGATGTAATTGTATTGATTGTTATGTAAATTTACAAGAATGGGATGTAATTGTATTGATTGTTATGTAAATTTACAAGTATGGGATGTAATTGTATCAATTTCTATGTAAATTTACAAGTATGGGATGTAATTGTATCGATTTCTATGTAAATTTACAAGTATGGGATGTAATAGTATAGATTGCTATGAAAGTCTGTAAAGATGAACAGCAAATCTAAAGAGCTTAATTGGATTATTTTTCTTAAAATAATTTTTTTGTTATAAAATATTAATCAGCATATTGCTTGGAATTTTTATTCGATTAAATTAGTTTAATTTGAAATCTTTTAATCTGAAACCTTTTAATTTCTCTTTTGTTTGTTATGGTACCATTCACCAAAATGCAGTAGTGAAGTGGTTACCATTACCAACCATTACCAATCATTACCATGGAAACTTTCTTGACCTGTTTTCATTGAGTTAACTTATAAATTCTTTTTTATTAAATTCATTTTCCACTTTAACAGGGGTCATGGAAGAAAGATTCACTGATGAACATCAGGAAACTCCTGTATGACAACTGGGCCAGCTGGAGATGCTGGTACAAAATTCAACCACTCAATTACGTTCGGTAGAAATTAAAGTTACATTATGTTCGGGAAGAATATTTGTCGAGTGTTTGTAATAAATTGTAATAATCATTAATTTTAAATCAGGTCATCATTCTTAATTCTTAGTCTTAAAGAATAATATAATTAATGTTCAAATATTTTTTTTTTTAAAGGCTTCGTTATTATAAAAATAATTTATATCAAAATAATTTGAAAATTTCTAATCAAATTTATAAAATATCTAGCTGATGTATGTATGCATGTATGTGTGTATGCATGCATACATCTATATATGTATGTATTTACGTATTTATATATTTACCACATTATTTGAGTTATTTTGTAGTTTGAGTTATTTTTTAATTTGAGTTATTTTTTAATTTGAGTTATTTTTTAATTTGAGTTATTTTTTAATTTGAGTTATTTTGTAATTTGAGTTATTTCTAATTTGATTTTTAATTTTAGTAATTTTTTAATTTGATTTTTAATTTTAGTAATTTTTTACTATTTTCTGACTAGAATATACTTCGGGGAGAAGATAGGCCTCTACTTTGCATGGCTCGGCTACTACACTTATTCTCTCGTTCTTCCGTCGTTCATCGGACTCATCGTCTTCCTTTACGGCCTCATCTCCATGGGAACCGACACCATCAGGTCTTCTTCGGTTATCTTCGTGATATTTAGTTGATAATTTTATTTTCACAGATAAACTAATTATTGAAATGTAAAGCAAATATCGTTAATGGTTCATAAAATCGTTTATGAAATCTTTTATTCAATAAATTACCTAAATAATGTTTCAAATGAATATCTTTAAATAAATAAAACTTTAAGTTTTTCGTTATATTTTCAATTACTCCATCGCAGCAAGGAAAGCTGCAACGAACAGAACAACTTCACCATGTGTCCTCTGTGCAATGCATTCTGCAGCTACTGGAGCATGGATCAGATCTGCTACACCATCAGGGCCACCCGTCTCTTCGACAACGGGGCCACGGTCTTCTTTGCGATCTTCATGTCTCTATGGGGTTGGTCGGAAGTACATTTTTTTTCTGCTCATTATTCAATATTGCTCAAATTAATAAATTTATGGTTTGACAAATATAAAGTGGCATAAGTTCTAAAGGGCTTCAAGGCCAATGAGTCATTTCCTGAAGCCTTTAACTGCTCCATATGACTGGTATATAACAAGGCAAATGATAGATAAATGCATTTAAATTTTGAAACTTTTTATTTAGATAAATTATTTAAAAGAGATTTAGCGAGTTTAAATGTAGATTTAAAGACTTGTTAAAAATTCGCATCAGCTACGACATACCTGGAGTTTTGGAAACGTGAACAAGCTGGCATTCAGTTTTTGTGGGATCTGAGGAATTTCGAAGAAGAAGAGGTTGCTTGATATTAATTATCATGATGTTATTTTTAGAAACTATTTTATTATTATTATTATTATTCTTATTATTATTAATGTTAAGAAAAATGCTTCATATAATCTGTCAAAATGCAGGTATTTAGCAATATCGCGAGGTTCTAACATACATACGTATATACAATACATACATACATGCAGAAATTGTAAATTATGTATATTGATTAGTTCTTACTGTTTCTAACTTGTTTTTGTCATCCTCTGATAATCTATTTCGGAAAAAAGCTGAATGAATTATAGATGATGATTAAATTTTAGAGTTTCATATTTTTATCTTTTGTTTCTCCCCTAGGAACCACCAAGACCAGAATATTTCGTAAGAATTTCTAAGTCGCAGCACAAGAAAGTCAATAAGAAAACTGGGGTTTGCACTTTTTTGTATCTGTGTGTATGTTTGCGAGTTTGGTAAATCGAGTGTTTTTGGTATTACGGTGTAAGTGGACTAGACTGGTGCGTGTCAGGGAGGTAAACGGATCGCTGATCTGAACCTGAAAAACTTTACTTGTTAAACCTTCGACAGTCTTATAGTACCTAAGCCTTTTTATTATTTATTCGCAACTCAATTTTTTCTTTTTGAACATTCCAGATAGAAGAGCCATTTTTTCCATTCTGGAGAAGGCAGGTCCCGATCTATCTAACCTCATGTTCCGTCATGCTGTTTCTTGTTAGAATTTCTATTTTCTTATTTTTTAATTTTATTAAATTATTTTTAACGAATAACCATTGATTAAATATTTTTTGAAAATCTTGTTGCTTCCCACTCCCACATTCAAGTGATTGAGGTGCTGAATATGGCTGCCTGCATCGTAGTGGTCTTGAAATCATTCATTTCGATATAACACCGCTATAAACTGATCAGATTCTTTAACTTTATCTTTAATCTTTATCCTATTTTTCCTTTCTATCATTTTCATCATCTCTTTTTTGTAACATTTTTTTGTAGGTGGTTTTGGCAATGGCAGCAGTAATAGGAGTCATCTTCTACAGGATCTCAGTCACCACAGCTTTCTACATGACGGACAACGAGATGGTCTTCATGCACGCCAGCCTGTTTGTTTCTGTGACTGCTGCCTGTATCAATCTTGTCATCATCTTCATACTGAATTTTGTAGGTTCTTAATTTTACATAATGTATCAATCTTGTCATCATCTTCATACTGAATTTTGTAGGTTCTTAATTTTACATAATGTATCAATCTTGTCATCATCTTCATACTGAATTTTGTACGCTTTTAATATTACATAATGTATCAATCTTGTCATCATCTTCATACTGAATTTTGTAGGTTCTTAATATTACATAATGTATCAATCTTGTCATCATCTTCATACTGAATTTTGTACGCTTTTAATATTACATAATGTTTTGTAGTGAAGTTTTGTAGGGCAGTGTATCATCATCATCATCATCATCATTATATTATTATTATTAATATACATATAATAATTCTGGGGCGGCGTGGTGGTGAAACACTAAAATTCATTGATTTTCATGCTGGTTTGCCATGGTTAATTCGCTTGGTGGCAAATGATCACACCACGTAGTTACTTCGAGCAAGGAGCTTACTCATATGTCAGAAATGACTTCTTTCACCAACCATAAAAAAACATAAATATATGTAAAATATATATATATTTATTTTTAAATATATATTTTAATTTTTATATTTTTTTATTTCATCGCAGGTTTACACCAAGGTAGCCGTGGCACTGACAGACTGGGAGTGCCTGAAGACTCAATCGGAATACGACAACAGTCTCACTTTCAAGTTTTACGTTCTTCAGTTCGTCAATTTCTATTCGTCTCTCTTCTACATTGCATTCTTTAAGGGCAGGTTAGCTGTAGGCTATGGTTATATTTTTATAGTGATCACGATGATTTAACTGAATTATTAACACAACTGGTAAGGGTCAACATGCCTGGTAATGATCAACATGCCTGGTAAGGGTCAACATGACTGTCTGGCAACTGTGACTCGTGACTGCATTTTATAAGAAGCAATTTAACTTTCTGATTGACTGATAAACTTAACTGAAAGACTAATTTATTACTGATTGAATGAATGACAAGCTCACTGACCGGCTGATTAGCAACTTCATTGACGAGATATGATGGGGTTAGGTGCATTGTAAATTTACATGTGTTACTTGACAAAGTATTGACATTCCATGCAGTTGAAGCATTTCAATTACTGATCAATAAATTGGGATTACATTATTTAAAATGGTAATAAAGTATCGATTGATGAAGATATTATTATTAAATTTTATGTTTTTTTCAGCATTAATTTAAACCTTTTTCGTTTGTTAGACTCGGCAGTCAGGAGAACTATTTCACAGTTTACAGCGGAACTCAAAGACAAGAAGAGGTTTTTTGTGTCGTATTATCATCATCATCATCATAATCTTTATCATCATTTGTCATCATAATTATAATCATTATCATCATAATCTTTATCATCATCATTCATCATCATTATTATAATCATTATTATTATAATCATTATCATCATAATCTTTGTCATCATCATTCATCATCATTATTATAATCATTATCATCACCCCTATTATCATATTATCATCATCATCACAACCACCATCATCATTATCATTCAATTATTTATGAGTCATAAATAATGATTTAATCTCAGTGCCAGGGAAGCTGTCTGACAGAACTCTGCATCCAATTGGCCATTATTTTCGTCGGCAAGCAACTTATACAAAACACTCTCATGGAGATATACATGCCGTGAGCTAACTATTTTATTTATTTTGTTTATTTTATTTTTTGAAGTAATTATTCATTAATATATTTATCAATTATTTACTTTTATATATTTCATTTATTTATTTAATTATTTAAAAATTTATTTAGTTATTTATTTTAATTTATTTAATTATTCATTAATATATTTGTTTAGTTATATTTATTTTATTTATTTATTTTATTAATTCATTCATCTGTCCATGTGTTTAAATTTTTGTAACAGACGAATAAAGAAGTGGATTAAGAAGAAGTGCTTCACATCATCTGAAAGTCTCTACCTCTTGCAGAAGTTCAAACCATGGGAGAAGGATTACATACTGGAAGAGATGGGATCAATCGGATTGTTCAATGAATATCTGGAGATGAGTAAGTGCTTTAAGGGAGTGTGGTGGATGTGCTGCTGATGATGATGACGATGAGGATGTGATGCTGATGATGATGAAGATTTGGTACTGATGATGATGAAGATGTGGTGCTGATGATGGAGAGGATGATGAGGATGATTAGAGTTATCATCACGTAAGTTATTAACACAATTAAATTTGCTTGTTTAAAAAATCAATTATTATTATTATTAAACAACACCTTACCCGCTTGTTTGCAGTGATTCAATTCGGTTTTGTGACTCTGTTCGTGGCTGCTTTTCCACTGGCTCCTTTCTTCGCACTGATCAACAACATCATTGAGTTGAGGTCGGATGCCAACAAGTTTGTCACACAATTCAGGAGGGACATTCCCAACAGGGCTGCAACTATCGGTCGGTGAAAGATTTAATTGAATTTGAAATTTAATTACTTTAAATAAGTATTTTATTATTTAATAATAAGTATTTTATTATTTAATAATAAGTATTTTATTATGTTAAATAAGTATGTATTTAAATTAGTATTTTATTATTTAATTTAGTATTTTATTATTTTAACTTAGTAGTTAATTATTTAAATAAGTATTTTATTATTTTAAATTTTGTATGTCATTATTTTAAATTAGTATTTTATTATTTCAAATAAGTAAATCAAAAAAAATTATGAAAATTTATTATGCTTGCTTTTCATCCAATTTAACTTTCAGGTATTTGGTTTGACATTCTTCACAGTCTATCAAAGTTTGCCATCCTGAGTAATGTTTGTATTTGCATCTATGTCGTTTTGTTTTACGTTTTTAGAACTTAATTAACATCAGCAGGATAAATAATTTTTTTTATAAATTTATGTTTAATTTTTTCTTTGTAAATAGTAAAAGTTTAGATACAATTATTTATTCTAACTATAGAATCAGCATAAATAAAACACCGCCAAAAATCAATCACAACAGGCCCTGATAATAGCCTTCACCTCCAGCTTCATACAACGCCAGCTGTACATCCACATGTACAGTCCGTCTGGTACACTCGAAGGATTCGTCAACAACAGCCTCTCCTATTTCAACGTTTCGGATTTCCCCCCGATGGTGGCCCCCCTGAGTAACATCATCAAGCCCAAGTGTGTTTTATTTTAAATTAATAGCTGTCTTCGTTTGGAAGGTATGATTTTAAATGATTGATGTATTTGAAATTATTATTGATGTATTTGAAATTATTATTGATGTTTTTGAAATTATTATTGATGTATTTGAAATTATTATTGATCTATTTGAAATTATTATTGATGTATTTGAAATTATTATTTGTTGGTGTGCTTTTTTATTTGTGTTTTTATTTTAATCAATTAATTAAATTTTAAAACATTTTAATTAATATTTCATTGCATCATTCTATAAATTTTAATTTTATTTCACTTTTAATTTATTTCATTCATTTCCGTACGTACATTCTCCTGCTCATGCCGTTCAGATACAACGACACAGTGTACTGCCGTTACCACGACTACCGCGAGCCGCCGTGGTCTTCGAACAAGTACAAGTACTCGGCCCAGCACTGGAACATGGTGGCGGCACAGTTCATCTTCGTCATGGTCTTTGAAGTGAGCCGTCTCTATTTGTTTCTTCGCGGGGGCGTGAAGCTCGTCTCTCCTATCTAGCTCGTACGATCTATCGTTACTCTCTCTCGTTATTTAAAATGACGTTTTATAAATTTTTAGAACGTCGTAATTCTGGTCGTGAGCCTGATCGCCTACCTGATTCCAGACGTTCCTCGCAAGCTGCACCAGCAGATGAGACAGGAAATCATGCTCACCCAAGAAATCGTACTCGAAACTGAACTCAAGCGGGCCAAAGGAGGGGGGGGAGAGATCCTCTCCGAGCGAGAGATCGAGGGCATCCGGAACAAAACGGACAACGTCTTCAACGACGTGGCGAACTTCAGAGAGGTCGTGACCTCTTCGTTTGACCCCGAAAACAAGGGCTTTGTGCCAGAAGATGCCACAATCGAATGACTGTAAGACATATGTTGTTAGGATCAGATGTTTCTTGAGGTTTATTTTTTTTATTCAGACATGCTATCTGTCTGGTGAAGGACCTCCTGTTGTTATAGAATTGATTAATTTAAAAGTTTTTTTTAGTTTTTTTTTGTGGAGTCTAAGGTGGTGCAACATATTCTTTATTTAGTCAGAGAAACAAATTTTACAGTATCGTATTTTACAGTTGTATATATTGTTGTAGTTTGATTTTTTTGTGATTTTGTGATTATGCAGTTTATTGGATGCATTTATTAGGTCATCGACTGGTGGATTTCTTTAGAATCAGTGTCTTCCACTTTTTGATATTTTTCTTTATTCAAGAGCCTTTCTTGGGTTATAACAGCACGGTCCAAGCAGCATTTAAAAAAAAGAAGAAGATATTTCCTATTATTCATAAAACTTCAAGTTGTTTAAGTCAAATCATCTATTCACTCGTTTCTACTTTTGTGATCTTGAAATTGATATGACGATCTGCCTCCAGATTCTATCTAAACAAGGTTATATTCCATCATGAATTACGTTTCTGGATTTTACGACTGACTCGATCAGGACTCGATCTGGGTGTTTATTCACAATCAAGCCTGATCTGGGTGATCTGGGTGTTTATTCACAATCAAGCAATTCACTGATCTAAATAACCTTTTGGTTGACTGTCTGTTTGTTTGTTTGTTTACTTGTTTGCTTGTGTGAGATAGCCTTGTTGGGTTTATTTTGATAATAGATTTGTTACTATGCGATCACGAAAAAAGTAATTATTTTGTGCTTAACTTGTTGATCTTCTGAAAATTCTTGACGTACAACTTGACTTTTATACCTCTCTTTCATAAACACCTGATAGCCATCATAATCATCATCATCGTTTTCATAATAATAATAATAATAATAATAATTGTCATCATCATTATCATTGTCATTGTCATCATCTTATTTATATAATTGATTTGAAAATCTGATAGTGGTACCTCCGTTAGTATTTTCTATTTCTATTATTATTTGATCTTTCTCCGTTATAAATATTCATCTTCCATGGTTTCTCGCGTTCTCCGTCTTTGTTGTTTTCTGGAAAATATTATAATTTTTATTTAATTATATCCTGGATGTTAATTTATTATATTCGTCTTTAATATTGGTTTATTCAATCTATTTAAATTAATTTTTTATTTAATTACATGAAAGAATTTTTAATTAAATATTCCATTTTGTTGCTTTTTTACTATGTATGTTAATGATGCTGAAGAATGGTATTTCATTTGTTTCCTACCGTTCTATGTTCACGTGAATGTCCTAACTTTATTTATGATCATTTGTTTTTTTTTCACATCTGGGGTCATTTGATGGTCGTTACTCCAATTATGATCATGTGTCTCTAATCCCATCTATGATCATGTGATGGTCCTTATTCTTATTATGACCATTTGTCTCTAATCCCATTTGGGGTCACGTGATGGTCTTTACTCGTGTTATGATAGTTTGTCTACTATCCAGTCTGTGATCATGTGGTGGTCTTTATTCTTATTATGATCATTAGTCTTCTACCCAAGCTGTAGCCACGTGATGGTCTTACTCTTATTGTGATCATTTGTCTCCAACTCCATCTGTTGTGCTCATTCGGTTCTTTTGCATTTTCTGTTATGCAGTTGAATGATTCAGGAGAAGTTCAAAACTTGTTCATGATTTGTTTTTTTTTTATTTCTTATTTCTATCATTAGCATTATTATTGTTTTTGTTATTATTATTATTATTATTAATGTTATTATTATTTTTGTTAAGAAGATATTTGATTTTGATGCTCACATGTGAAAAATAGAACACCTTATGCATTATTTTTCACACTTTTTTTTATGTGCCTTTGATCTTATTGACATATGTCGACTTTTATTTGCTTCTAAAATTACTAATTAAATCGATTACATCCCGATGAAACAAAAGCCTTTCTTCTTCTGATAATTTATTCACAAAGAAACAATGAAAAAATAAAATATTTTGTTTGGTAAAGATTTATTTTTTTAATTACAGTTTTGTTAATAATTAATTATGAATTAATTTTGTATGGTTAGGAATTGTACTTTCAGTAGAAATCTTAAGGATTTCTACTCTTTCTCGAGTGTGTTTGTTTAATTATTTAGAAAAAGAAGTTCTAAATATAAAAGTAACCTTGTTGAGAGGGAAAAAGATAAATTTTGTAATTTGGCGAAAAAAAATTTTTTTGCAAAATATTTTTTGATGATAGTAGGTCTATAAAATATGAAAACATTGACACAGTCTTCTAAATAGGTACAAATATGTGAATTATATGTGAGGATTGAAAATAAAAGAAACTTTTGAATCAATAATGAATAAACAATGTTTTTATTATAAATTTTTAAATTTAATATTGCTTTCTTTAAACAAAACTAAAAATTGATGTCCCTGTCCCCTCATAAAAAACTTTTTTATTAATTTATCAGGGCTTTCAAATTGTCAGATACATACCTATTTGTAGAATTTTCTAAGTAAAATTGCATAGCAATACAGTCAAAAACAGGCAGTATCGTTGATATTTGTAAAAAGTCAGGAAATCAAACTTTCTACATTGGCATTTCTTACATATATAGCCTCTTAAAACACTTGGTTAAAAAGACTATAGCCTATATAAGTGTAAAATATTATTGAAAAAAAAACCAGAAAAAATAGCCATTTATTTTTTTTATAATAGTTTATAGTCCTTTACACCAGGTGTTTTAAGACTGAAATAGCTGTATCTAAGCATATAAGTACTTCCTGTCGTGGATCATAAATTAATCCTTTTAACTGTCTCTCCTCCTTTATCCAGGATTGAGACTACCCTCGCAATTTGCCAGGCGGAATTGTTTTTTTTATACTAGTTCATAAGCCTTTACACCAGGTGTTTTAAGACTAAAATGGCTGTGTGTAGGAAGCACCTAAGTACTTCCTGGCGTATATCATATTTGATCTTTCATCTGTCCCTCCTCCTTTATCCAGGCTCGCAATTAGCGAAGTGGAGTTGAGCCATTTTATTTTAAATTGTTTTCACATTTATTTATTCTAAATTGCTACCGTCCAAAGATATTAAAACCCCTGATTTAAAAAATTAATCAACAATATTTTATCCATGCTTTTCGACGACAACAGTCATGTCATTAGCAGTAATATTAGCTCGGATCTGAAATTAGCAGTTTTAAATTAAAAATTAAAGACAAATTTATACGGAAAACTTTAAAGATGTCCACTTCCGCTAGCATTCCACAAGATTTGAGAGGACTTAGATCATGTCTTATGTGTTCTCTTGTTAAGGTTGCAGTTTATCTACTTAAAAAATCTTGAACCACATACCTACTATTAATTTTTACATATTCCAGACTCCGATTCCATTGGCTTTCATGGTCTTCTTTTTGTAGGCGAGCCACTAAGAATTTCTCTGAAAATAATAATATTTGTTATTTATTAATTTCTCGAACAGTCCATACAGCAATTCATAGAAGACGGCTGTGATAACTGCGAGGATAACTTACGCATGAGAAAGAGCAAGGAGAGAGTACAGCAGTGCACCAGTCCAAGTTTCAGCGGAATCGTTGCATTGATGTCTCCAACCGATAGCTGGGTCGCTAGGTGGCAGAAGATCGGTAAGCTCGCTTGGGATTTCAATCACTGAAGCACGTCGAATAGCTTAATTCTAATAATAAACACTAGTTTTAATTTTAATATTTTTTAATGATTACTAATATTTGTTGTAATAAGTATCAGTAATGTTTGTGGTAATTGATAATATTTGTTGCTGTAATAATAATAATAATTATTATTTTTGGTAATAATTTTTTATTTTTTTGCGTAGATAATCTACTTCCGGGCATATACGCCATATCTGTAGCGGGAGACCTGCCGGACCACATAACACACCACCTGAAGATGAGACGCATCCCCTACAGGTCCAGGGATACAAGTACCCGATGGAACAAATAATGTAACTTTTATTTAATAAACGAAAGCTTCGTGTTTAAAATCTTTAAGATTTTTCGAGTGCTAGATCTCCCTCGTGTCCCCGACCGACCAGCCCCACTCTATAAAGACGGGCCTCCGAAAATAATTTTCCATAAATTTTAATTCTTTTAATTAGCTCTTTTGCTGACACATTAAAAAAAAACAAAGTGCTTTTGAGAACGAAAAGCATTTTTTAAACTTCAGATTTCGATGATTAATATGATGAATTAAGATGGTTTTTGGAGCCATTCCCAATGCTAGATGAATGAGGAGGAAACGAGAGAAAGGATCAAGTTATGATACTAGACACAGGAAGTACTTTGGCACTTTCTACATACTGCTATTTGAGTCTTTAAACACCTGATGTAAAGGACTATAAGCTATTATTAAAAACATTTTTTTTATAACAAGCAACAACTAATTGCGGTAATTAATACACATCGATAATTGAACATAACACGTTTCCGTTTCTGCACATCATTAATTAATTACAGTATCGGGTTTTTTAAAACGGCCACGCACACAAGAGCGACGAAAACCAAAGCCATGATGACGCTGGAAAAAATGCACTTTGCCGTCTCCTCGATTTCAATTCTCGAATAAAATCCTTGCAGGCTGGATGCGGTCGCGTCGAAGTCGCCGTCCGAAGAGCCGTTCGCCGCTGCTACAGGAATGTCCGGTGAGTACATCATGATTGCGTTCGTCAGAGAGCTGAATCGCTTCGGCCTGGCTGGAAACAGCCGCTGGATGTACCCGTATACCGACAAGCGACTCGCTTGCTTTGTCCGTGTGACGTCGACGTTCTGACGGTCGGCTGGTGTAGCTGATGAAGTTGAGGCGACGACTTCTGTTATTGTCGAAGTAGCGATCGTTGGTACTTCGTACGCGGGTTTATGGCTAGAATTGAAGTCGGCATCTGGAGATGAAGATAGATCGAAAGACAGCTGACCGATTTCTTCGTCGTTCAAATAGATTTCGTTATAATCCGATTCCACAAGTATGTCGCTCAGAGAATCTATTCCTGACATTGCGGCTGTACAATACAGAACTGCGACCAACCTAGTGTAATATTAGCACTGCAAGTTTGTCGAAAAGGCTATTCGCACTTCAAGACAGTTCTGTTTTGTTTTGAATATTATTCCACTTTGAATAGTTCAATTGAAAGACGCTAAATTATCTCTGAAGATGATTATTCAATTTGTCGAGACAATCATAATACAATATGTCGACGTTCTGTATCATCAATTTAGAAATAACTGCACGAAGAAATGAAAAAAAAAACTGACTTTTATGTCCTCCTTCAAAGTCAAACGATAATTTAAAAAAAAAAATCAATACCCGAAACTCTTGTTCACGCTAATTTATATAATCGACCGAATAACGTCTAATTGACTAGCTAAATATAAAACCAACTCCTTATTTTGATTTCTTTGATTTCTATTAATGGTTATTTATTGCAATCAATATTATTCAGCACTACTTTTTAAAAAGTAACGAATCAGCTGAGAACAGTCAAGTATCTCGTGTTACATTATACTACTATCATTGTATCCTGGTAATCAGCTGTTGTTGTTGATGTTGTTGTAGCTGTTCCTACCCCCATTCTAGCTTGAAGACAAAGTTCGGAGGGCGTTTATGATTGAGTGTTCGTATAATTGCATTGCACTAAAAGGTCGATAAAAAAAGATGATGTTTCTCTCTTCGGTTTTCATTATCGTAGGCAATACACGCGTCCGTGAACAAACATTTCAGCGATTATTCAGTGCGAACTTAGGACAACAGTGGACGTATAGTTCGTATATATATATAGCATAATTTAATGTACGTCGTAATATTATGACGTAATAGCAATACTTAATAGTCATCTATATAAGGGCAATAATTGAAGTGTGTCTATATAGCAGGAGGTGGGACTAAAACATTTTTTTTCAAGACCGAGACGTTGACTTTACACACCAAGACAAGACCGAGTTCAGACAATTTGAATTTTGCCCATGACCGAGACAAGACGAGACATTGAACCCACTAGACCGAGACAAGACGAGACATTGAACCCACAAGACCAAGACAAGACGAGACATTGAACCCACAAGACCGAGACGAGACATAAGACGAGACAATGACTTTACAGATAAAGTCAAGACGAGGCAATGTCTTTACAGATAAAGTCAAGACGAGACAATGACTTTACAGATAAAGTCAAGACGGAGATAAGACAATTGCTTTTTTTCCCAAGACCAAGACATAAACACTAAACGTTATCAAGACAAGACATCGACTTAATAAAAAAATGTTTATTTTGTGGAATAAAGTTTAAAAACTTTAATTTTTCTAACTGTATGTCAGATATTTTGCTACGACGAGGTCTCATGGTTATCCCACTCTGAGAAAAAAATCTATCAACTGGAGCAGTTGTAGCTGGGGAACAGACCCTAACCTAGAAACAATGGCATCCTGGTATTCAGTGCGAACTTAGGACAACAGTGGACGTATAGTTCGTAGTTCGTATATAGCAATTTGAACCCGCAATTTTTATATACGCTCGTATTTCGGTATCACCATAAAAATGGTGACTATTATTGGTATTAGTGTATTTAGCTAATTACATTTCAACTAAATTACCAGGAAGTACACTTTCAGAATGGAAGATAACGGTTTGTACCAAAAAAAAAGAAAAAAGATTGCAGTTAACGCATCCTCGGATAATTACTACATGTGTTTGCTTCTTTATTTTTGTTCATCATTGGAATTAGCTGGAATTGCTTCATCTATTTCACGCAAAGCCTTCTTTCGAACGAACGTCTAAACAATTGAAAGACAAGTACGTAATTATTGTTACGATATCGCCAAATCGTATACCGGGCTCAATAGAATGGTTTTGCAGTTTATTGGATGATAATAAATGAAGCTTGGTAATAATAATAATTGTTCTAAATCCTCTAACGTCTATTAATTAGAAACGGATAGTAAAATCAGCGATATTACATGAATATATTATTGAGGTAAAAAAATAAATAAAAATACAATAAAATAGATCTAATATCCAAATAATAAAGTTAAAACTTTCAATGTCTTGACCTCAATTAAGCGGCGCAAGACCGAGTCAAAACCGAGACATTGACTTTAGATCAAGACGAAACCAAGACAAGACAGTAGAATTTTTGACCAATACCGAGACTAAGGAAAATTGTTTCAAAACTCCCATGTCTGCTATATAGTACCAATAATTGAAGAAGTCTTTATGATATAATAAATAAATAAAATATTAATGTTAATTAATGTAGTCCATATAAGGATATTAATTGATGATAATGACATTTATTGATGTATTCTATATAATGACATTAATTGATGTAGTCAATATAATTACATTAATTGATGTAATATATATATATATAGGGCGACATTAATTGATGTAGTATATATCCTAGTGACGTTAATTGATGTAATATAATGACATTAAATGATGTAGTCTGTGTAAAAATGTCAATACAAGCGATTTCAGTGCTGCACACGTTATTCTGGCTCTTTGAAGCCAACTGTACCTATTTATCTTGTTGCTCATCCAACAAAACAAGTCAAACAACGACTCTCATCACATTTTTCCCATCTGTAAATGTTGTATATAAATTGAGATCATCATCATCATCATCATCATCATCATCATCATCATCATCATCATCATCATCATCATCTCAACTCATCGTGCCAGCGGGGAAACTGAAGAGTGTTAGAGATAAAATATTTATATTTATTTATTAACTTTGACTTTGGGGGCTTGTGACACTCCCACATAATGGCTAATCACTAATCAATACAATACGCTTTGCATCTTTCAATCGTGCTAAAGCTTAGAACGTACACCCGTTGCCGATGGCAATCAAATTGAAAAACAAAACAAGAAAGCTGACATCGTCTAACAAAAATGTATACATGAAACTGCTTCTCCCTCATCATCTCGGCACTTACAAAACAAATTTCAAAAATATTGACGAAATCTGTCTGAAGAACTGTTTAGCATCAAATTTAAAACACAAATAAATGCTTTAAATTTGAGCAAAAGCCAAACTATAAAAGAAATGCAAAATGCAGAACGTTAAAACAGACATCACAACCTAGCGAATTGAAGAATTATTAAAACAGTCTTCCTTACAATGTGACGACATATGATTGGAATAAAATTATTTTTTTCATTGTATAAAATCTATTAATTATTATTATATTGATTCTTTAGCAACGATTTTAAATGAATTTTTAATTAAATCTTAAAGATTTAATAAGCGACACGTAGCATTATAGTATGGATATTTTATACCTAAATTTAATTGATATGTGAGTATACACGTTGAAAATCGTCTTCATTAGAATCAATCAATAATGTAAAAGCACCTTTTCATAAAATGTTCACATTTCTTTTGCATTAATAATAAACAAGTCTATAAAAAATATTTGTAAAAACTTGCTTTTTCATAAAAAAAGTCTAGTCATTCTCATTACGTTAAAAATTGACTACAAGATCCCGCCTAAACAGATAAAGGACATCAGACAGCTGACAAGTGAAGCTAATGGAAGCGTGTATAATAAAAACGGTGTTCGTGTTCGTCAATTTAAGCGTTCACGACGAACTTTCGGGGCTAAGACAGAAAGACGTGAACGAACAAGGACGGATGAACACTAATAGGGTGGGAAAAACACTAAAGATGTTCAAACAAAGCAATTGAAAATACTGTAGACAAGAATGTGAATCGCAACAATGACAACAATATTAATATTAATATTAATACAATAATAAGAATAAGAATGACAAAAACTAGTAAAATTATTAATAATAACAATAATAAAGATGGATGAGTTATGATGATGATGATGATGATGATACAAATATAAACATCACCAATAAAAGTAATAACAAATTAATAAATAAATACGTTATATATTCCTTATAACAAACTTATAATTTTTCAAATTACGCAAAAATTATTTTATTTTATTTTATTCAGAGCGTCGTTGGAATAATTTCGGACGGAACATAAGATCGATTGAATTGATCCATTGGAACAATCCATCCTGAATTATCGTCCAGAACCTTTGGCGGTCCTCTGAAGTCGTGGTTGTTGGCTGCTGTCAGAGTTTCCTTTGACTGAGCCACGTCGTACTATCAAAATAATAAAATATTGTTCATTATCCGTCTCTACATATAACATATAAGCGGTTTCATAGCTGAGTATAAAAAATATAAGTTGAAAATTGCAATTCATGAACATTTTGCTACTAAAACGATCGGTATAATATTTATTTAATTTTCTGAACACTTAGTCATATGCTCCCGCTCCTAGTTCGATACGTCTCTTCAGCATCAAAATTTTGATATTTGAAATAAATTGTATTTTTATTGAAAACTGTGCTCAGACAGATTTTATTTTTAGTTTTTGTAAACATTTTCCTGAATGACCTAATTAATTTATTCTCTTAATCTTTTTCTTAAAAATATTTGGAAATTGGACCAACCAAAAATTGCGCGCCAAATGATTAAAAATTGCATATAAAAGACGGAAGACTAACAGATTTCCGCCGTTTCAAACAGAGAAAGATGGCAAGAGAGGCGAATACCAAGACGATGACACCGAGTGGTATTAAGAAATACAGACAGGCAGGTTGTGGTTTGTTGTCTATCTTTTTGCCGCCGAATTCCGGCAATCCTTTGTAATACCGTTTGATTTTCATTCCCGCCTGAAAGACAAAAAATTAAATTCTTATAACGCTAATTCCAAACAATTTCTCAAATAATATTAAATAATATTATTATATATATGCTGATATAATATAATATAAATTGTCTCTTTCGCAATTCTGACCGTTTAGCCACGCCTCCTAATAAGATTTAAAGCTACATTTTAACCGTTTTTCAGCTGCCTGTGAAATCTGTTAACAATCAAGAAGGTATCAAATAAAATTTCATATAGTTTCACACAAACAAGCCATGTCTAATTAAATTATGTGTCTAATCGAAAGAAAAACAATACCTCGATTTGAATACATTTACAATAGAACTTTGAACATGGTATTTTATACACATGCTAGAAGGGAAACCGATCACTAAGGCGTGCACCAGTAGGTACGAGTAGATACCGAGCTTAAAGTGATATCAGGTAAAGCATAGTCAAATATTCACCATCTTTTGACAGCCGAAAATGCAAATATTTGCGAGAACAGCTGTGGCTCAAGCAGAAACTTCTTCCACATATCCAGACACAAATAACTCAAATCATTTGTTGACTCTTTTTTTTTTATAATAGTTTATAGTCCTTTACACCAAGTGTTTTAAGACTGAAACGGCTGTGTCAGAAGCACCTAAGTACTTCCAGTCGTGGATCATAATTTGATCCTTTTAACTTTTCCCTCCTCCTTTCTCCAGGCTTGGGACTGGCTTGCAAAAGAAAGGCAGAGTTATTTCTTGACTCTACAAAAAATTATGACTAAAAAACAAGGGCACTCTATATGAATCAGACTTTTTGCTTTCGAAATCGGCCAGTAAGAAGACCTCAAATGTTTCTCCATATAATTGAAATTCGCATAGTCTGCGAAAATAAAGTTGGCTTTCATGGCATTTAGGATTGTTGCAGTTTAAATTTGCCCACGTGCAATCAGAGTTTCCATTATCAACATTTGTCAAGATCTGTCCTAGCATTCTGTGCCATTGAATGATCGTTCCATGTGCACTTTTGTTTGTATTCAAGGTTGTGCTTAAGCCTTCATCGTTACAAATTTATTTTGCTAATTATAGTTTTTTAAGACTATTTAAAGTTGTTTAAAGATTTGAATAAATCATAAAAATGAACATTCACAAAATAAAGCTGCAATTCATATAAGATAAGTTTACATCTATGTAAAATGTTCATGTGTAATGTACAAGGTGCAAAACTACAAAAGACGATGAAAACCTTTGACTAATTATGGAAGATTATCTGGTTTCTTTCAAAGATGTAATTTATATGCAGATTTTAAAGATAATGACATTTTGTACAGTTCGATGAATTTTTATTTGGTACACAAATTAATTATTAATATTGATTTGGAGTTATGTTTTAAAAATTACACCACAAGAAGGAAATGATGGTTGATGAATGATGGTTGATAGAAGATGAATTTAAAAAAAAAAAAATTTTTTTTACAAAAATCTAAGAATTCTTCAAAACACAATAAAATGTTTGTCTCTACATGTCTTCAGAAATATCATTGCTTTTTTCGCTGCGCATTTATTTGGATAAATACAATACAAAATTATTTCAAGTTGAAAACCATAAACGGCCGGCCACTTTAACTCCAGTCCAACTTGTATAATTATTTTATAATTTTACTAATCTCAGTTCAACCTCAGAAACGTTTTGTGATAAATTAATAAATTGTCAAAAGGGGATTTTGATTTAATTTAATTAAAATATTCCAGTTTCAATATAGCGATAATATATTTCATATAATATATTTCAATATAATATAGTTTGTTTTTCTCTCTATTTTCTGGCTTCTCCTTCGCCGTTATATAAACTAATAAACTTACAAATATCACTTTGCACTTTGAAAAAACAATATAAGATTAAGTCGTTTCAATTTACCAATTAATTAAAACTTTATTTTAATTTTATTAAAAAATAAAGCAAAATACCAACAAAATTACTAAAGAGATCTGATTCATTCAAGTGCTTTATAGCTTCTTCAAGAAGATCCGGATCGTCTTCATCTGAAAGTAAGCACAATATAATTTTAGCACAATATAATTTCAGCACAATATAATTTTAGTAACAAATATCTTTTTGTCCTTATGATAACACATATTTTGCTTGAAGATGCAAAATCATATGAATTAACTTGTTAAAGTTGGCGGGCTGCTCTGCTTAAAATGAAAGTTAAATAATTTTATACGTAAATGCAAATTGTTTACAAATAGAACAGCTTTATTTATAAAAGTTCTCTACTGGGTTACAAATGTATGATAACGTGTCGCAAGGCCTATTTTGAACAAAAATCTGGTAGGTTTAAAATAGAGATTGATTGGCTTTAAAAATCGGCACACATATGCTTTTTTCAATGGAAGCAGTCTAACAGACGAGACTCAAGAGCTGAATTAAGTTGATATAAAAAAAAACATTCATTTTACAAAACGTATAGCATTTATTAAGCAAAATTAAACAGATTAAAAACTGAAATACTGATTGAAATAACTTCAATAAAAATTCCAAAATAAATAAATAAACTGGGTCAACTCAAAGTGGGTGGGAAAGCCAAATACAGACTGGAGTAACATTTCATAAAAGCTCAGTGAAAGAGTGCAGTCTGATGTGCACATTTGCATATATTATTGTAATAAGTTCTTGGATGTCTGCTGTGTTGTGTTGCACATGTCTCGTATGTTGTAGGCTCGAGGCTTGGGGTGCCTCTGGCGCAGATGGGGGGGGGGGCATTCAGGGATTGATGTATATTCTTGAATGATTTAATAACTGGTGACACGTCTAGAAATAAAAGCGTGGGGCGTTTTCTTGTGCACTCATACGATCGCAACGATTTCGTCCCATGATTTTATGTTCATAATTTATTTGTGTAGAGAATTTTATAAAAGCGTTTTTTTATTTCTTTTTTAAATATTTATTTTACATTTTAAATGGTTCCTCTCCATAGAGTTCTCAATATAACTTTTAGAAGTAAGTTACTAGCGTCTCGAATCGCAAAATGACTGCTTGATATCATTGGTATCTATATTTGCACAGTTGAAATACAAATAATAATGATTACTATAAATAGTTATTGGAAATGAGGTCTCCATAATGTTTGGGTCTTTTGAAGCCTAGAGCCCCGGACCGGAAAATTTTGGGGTGCCTACCACGGCATTGGATGCAAAATTTCAGAGATTACAAAAAAAACATTACCTTGACAAAGTTGTATACAAATTCCAAAAAAAATATTTGTCAAAGAACGAACCGAACATGACATTTACTAATACAGTTATACAGTTTTAATAAAGTTATTAAAAATCAAATCTCAGCTTAACAGGTAACTCATTGATTCATACGATGGTTTGGCTGAGTCGGAGATATACACCTTTCCAACTAAAGCATTTTTTTGGTATTTTTTAGCGTATTTTAAAAAACATTTTGGAATTTTTTTTATGATTTAAAATAAATTAGAGTTAACTAAAAATTGTTTTTCATATATCCAATATAACCAATTTTAAAAAATACATCTCAGAAAACTTTCTAGGGGCTCAAAACCTATCTTGGGGAGAAAAGGCAAAGAAAGGGAACGGAGAGGAAGATAAAAGGAGAAGAGAGAATAAGTTTGCCCCCTGTACAAACCTCTGCGGACGCCCTTGATGTCGAGTAACATCTTCATTGAGTACGAACAAATTTTTTTAAGGACTGTTTGTTTTTAGCTAGTCATGAGCTCAAACATCTTGAAATTGATTCAGTGTACTTAGCCGCTCTCGAAGAACCAGCATTAGAGCGCGATAAGACAAATTGCATAAATCAGGACCTGAATATCATGATCTAATTAAAAACCAGCGCTACTACTGCACTGGCTTTTCTTTTAAATTACAATACAGCCCCACTTTTACTTGAACCTTTAAGTTTATATGAATTATCGTGTATCACTAGTCAGATGAATGAGAATAGGATGTAATGTTGCAAGAAAAACATCAGATTAAAAAAAAGATTAGTTGATTAGTTAGTATCATTACTTAAATAGCATATAAATCGAATTCAGCATGGAAAAATCAAATGGGGACAGACACACACACACACACACATAAACACATCACAGAACACCCAAACATTCATCCCGTCTAAATTGTCTCGGAAATACAGATACAGCCCTTAACCAATCAAACACAACAACAAAAACCAACCTAACAATATCGACATTAGCAGGGTCTCGTTGGCAATGAATTTCGGTAAATCGACTATTTTGATGTCAGTTTCTTTATAGTCACGTCCCGACCTTGAGACAGAACGTTTTTCCACTGGCACTTTACCTGTATCATCATCTTCTTCTGTTGTAGTCGCGACAGCTTTTGAAGTCGTAGGAAACACTTCTAGTGGAGTACTGACCGGATCCGTAGTCATATCGACCGCAGGTGATGTATCATTGACGAGATATGTAGTTGTATTGATCACAGATGTTTTACTAATGGTCGCAGGTGAAGTAACATCGATCGCAGATGTGGTAATACTGGTCGCTGGTGCGGTTACATCGATCACAGATGTAGTAATACTGGTCGCTGGTGTGGTAACGTCGATCACAGACGTAGTAATGTTGGTCACATGACTGAGCGCATCGGTAACGGAAGCAGAGGCGTTGGTCCAATCAGAAGAAGAAGAGGCCTTAGTGAAATGTGTTGTTTCAGGGGCTGATGTGGAAGCAACTGTCTGCTTTCTTCGATTAAGGAATTCAATGAGCTTCCGTCGAGCATGCAGGTAGAATTCAACTCTGGCTGTTTCGTTCTTTTGAGTTAACAAATGAGTTGCTTAATTGATTTTTATAATTGAATTTTAATAAAGAGATCATTGCGAAATAACAGTCAGCACGTTCAGAGTGTGTTTGCTCGCACTTTGGAGTGGCGATGTCGACGATGTTGACAATAATGAGGACGATGATGACGACGATGTTGACAATAATGACGACGACGATGACGACGATGTTGACAATAATGACGACGACGATGACGACGATGTTGACAATAATGACGACGACGATATCGATGATGTTGACAATAATGACGACGACGATGACGACGATGTTGACAATAATTACGACGACGATGACGATGATGACAACGACGATAATGATGATGATAAAAGTCTGATAATGTTTAACGTAGCGTTAGACTTCTAGGTCACGAATCACTTTTCTACCTTTCACCTTTCTACCTTTCACCCAGTCGTGGACACATATTACAGAACAACCAGAAACAGCCATTTATAGGCGCCTACTCACACCCCTTCCCCCGCGGACGTTGGTGGCACCGGTGGGATTCGAATGGCCAACTCTCAGGTCTCTATTCGAATGCCTTAACCGCTATACTACCAGCGTTCGCACAAATAATGGTGGTAATGACAGCGATGAAATATTGAATCAGGAGTAATATGAGAAGAAATTTATTAACGAAGCGCTTAGAAAACGCGTTCTTATTTTGAATCCGAGCTAGCCAAAATGCGATTTTGCACATGTTACAAACGAAAGCAACCGTACTGGCGTTTATAATTGAATTTTTAGTTCAAATAGTAAACAAGTAAATTAAAAACGAATTTTTAAAACCAATGCTCTTATATGTAATTAAAACACAAATTTTGCAATCAATTTTTTCTTATATTACTCTTTTATTTTATGTTAAAGTCGAAATATCTTAATTATATCGAAATATTGAAATTAATTAAAATTATCTAAATTAATTGACTTATTGTAAAACTAATAATTGAATATTGCATTGTCTTCTGTTTTGAGCATGTTTGCAAAATTTGAAAAAATCTATCATCAGGAAGTGACTCAAAAATTGATTGCAAGATTTGAAACAGACAGAGAAACAAACAGACAGACAGAGAAACAGAGACGACGAGTTAATAAAAGCATTGGTAATAATAATAAAAATATCATCAAAAAGCATCGAATTTAAATATCTCAACTATTTTCATGAAAATTTCGTACACGCTTGAGAATCGCGGTCAGTGAGTGTGGTTCGTGTTAACTTGGTAAAATAGTCTGCCAGTCGGTTAGCGTTTTGTGGTCAAGAAAACCCTCAAGAAAACCCTCAAGAAAACCCTCAAGAAACCCCTCAAGAAACCCCTCGATAAAATCCTCAAGAAAATTAACTAAATTAATTGACTTATTGTAAAACTAATAATTGAATATTGCATTGTCTTCTATCTTGAGCATGTATGCAAAATTTGAAAAAAATCTATCATCAGGAAGTGACTCAAAAATTGATTGCAAGATTTGAAACAGACAGAGAAACAGACAGACAGAGAAACAGACAGACAGAGAAACAGAGCCGACGAGTTAATAAAAGCATTGGTAAAAAATAATTGAACAAACTTAAACTGTAGTGTATAACTTTATAACTGTAAGTTATCGGTAATCGTCTTTAGAATGTAAAACATCCAATTAAATTTAAATTTATATATATGAAAAAATTAGCAATCAAATTTATTCGAACCAGCTCGAAAGCAGATAATCCACCAGTATGTAAAAACTCAATTGTGAATGCATTCCTTCGTTGATTCTCCACAAGATCTTTCATGTTCACAAAACCCTGAAACGTCACAGAGACACTAGTTAAAACAAAATGTTTTAATTTTTGAACTTACAGTTGTTTCATCAATGAGAATTGGTTCGAGAAATCTGTTGGATTGAATTCGCGAATTTTCGTCGCATTATCAGCTGCGGCAGGCATCACAGAGTTTGGTGACACTCAGTGCGGGGACTCAGACTCATGGTGTCACACCCCATGACTTACCCCTTGGACTTGGTGAACCATTTTCTCCAAAAAAAAATCGCTGACCGGAGAGGGAGGGGATACAACCGAGTAGTATCGTAGAGTCCTAGACAGTAATAGTTAGCATTTTGGTATCATCCTATTTGATGGTATCACCCACTGCGGTCCGCATCCACTGCGGTCCGCACCCACTGCGGTCCGCACCCACTGCGGTCCGCACCCACTGCGGTCCGCACCCTCTGCATCTATATAGTGACGCCACTGGCTATACTAGTATCCGATTCCGACTGTCAAAGTCGCAAGTGATTACTTTTAAAAGTACAAACACCATGTACGCCTTTTCGAACCATAAAACTGCAGACATGCCATATGAATTATTACTCCGCCAACAGTTATGGAAAACAACCGATCATTATAAACATCTACTTCCAGCTTGTTGTGTTTTTTCCATATTTTTTCTCCAAGGCACCGTAAATTCGATACCGGTTCCAGTAAAACGAGACATAACAGTTGATATGATGCTTCGACGTTATAATAACTTTACGAGACTTATTTATATAGAATTGATATTTATTTTGATAATAAATAGTTGAAATGTGTAAATTCAGATGACTCACGTTCTTTTCCAGGCGTGTCTCTGAATAAGAAAATAAAATGCAAAATTCAATAAATAATAAATACAGCGTAATTAATTGAAAAAATATTAAAACTATCGTTATTAACTACTAGTTATTTTATTAAGGGTTCGCATTTAAATGTTTAACACAATGATATAGTTTTAAGTTAAAGTTTAAAGGCATAATGTCCGTAGAACAGAAACACAAAATTAAAAATAAAAACCTACATGGCTCATAAAATAACATTTTCAGCCATCAATTACAAATCTGTTAATATATTTTAACCAATATATTGAACAACTGCATCAAGTATTTTTTTACTAATCTTTAATTGCTTGTATCATTTTAATTACACAAAGTGTAAATTATTTTAATTACATAAAGTTTTAATTAATTGCCCGGTTTAAATTTCCTAAATTAGGGTTTCCCATTTCTTTTTATATCATACTAGCTGGGATACCCGGCGTTGCTTGGCTTTTCTTTCCCCATAAAATGCTAAACGTTTGGCTGATTTTTTTCCAAGTGGACAGGGCATAGTGGACCTTGCCCATGAAGTCTTCTAAATTTCAGTAATATCAGTTCAGGTTTGTAAATGATAAAAAAACATAGAAACATTCATTTTTATATATCTATATATATAAAAGAACATGTCCTGACTGATAATCAACGCCGAGCTCAAACGCCTCATCCTAGGAACGTGAAATTTGGAACTTATATTACTTTTATAGCGTAAACATCCGCTAAGAAAGGATTTTTGAAAATTTTGCTCCTGAGGGGAAAAAACTGGAAAACAAACTTTTTTCTAAAAATTTTTTCTAAAATTTTTTTTTGAAATTTGGTATATAGATTCTTTTTGAAAAATAAAAAGATACGTGTTTCACCATTTTTTGAAAATTCGGTTTCCCGGACCTCAAATGTGGGTTGGAAAATTGGGTTATTTGGTTTTTAAAGTAGCTTCTACTCAAAAACTGTTAATGCTACAGGAGTAAAAATTAGTATTTAGTTTCTATTCCAAAAATAATGAAATACGTGTTTTAGCATTTTTTGAAAATTTGGTTTCCAGGACTTCAAATGTGGGGTGGAAAATAGGGCTAATTGTCTTTTATAGTAACTGCTACTCAAAAACAGTAAATACCACAGATGTACAAATTATTATTTAGTTTCTTTTCTAAAAATAAAGATATACGTGTTTCACCATTTTTTACAAATTTGGTTTCCCGGACCTCAAATGTGGGTTGGAAAATTGGGTTATTTGGTTTTTTAAGTAGCTTCTACTCAAAAACTGTTAATGCTACAAAAGTAAAAATTAGTATTTAGTTTCTACTCTAAAAATAAGGATATATGTGTTTCACCATTTTTTGAAATTTTGGTTTTCAGGACCTCAAATGTGGGGTGGAAAAAGGTTTTCTTTGGTTTTTAAAGTAACTGCTACTCAAAAACTGTGAATGCTACAGATGTCAAAATTAGTATTTAGTATTTACTCAAAAAATTATGATATAAGTGTTTCAACATTTTTTTAAAAATTTGGTTTCCAGGACATCAAATGTGGGGTGGAAAAAAGGGTTATTTGATTTCAAAATAACTGCTACTCAAAAACTGTAAGTGCTACAAATGTAAAAATTAGTATTTTGAAGTTTTGTGCCGGTTAAAAGTAGCTAAGTTCAGTTTATCACCGGTCGGGCCAAGCCGTTATTTTAGAGTCTTCACACGGGCCAGGCCAAACCTTAAATCAAAGTGGAACGGGCCGAGGTTTTTCACCAAGTATATAGATATTTTAGTGATTTTAGGGTGTTCAGTTGGGCCGGGCCAAACCCGAAGTCAAGGTGGGACGGGCCGAAGTTTTTCATCAAGTATATAGAACTTCTAAGCCTGTAAGAATGGGCCGGGCCTAATTCAGACGGGCTGTGCCGGGCCAGGAGTTTGGGTTTTTAAAACGGGCTGGGCTAAGTTGTCGACGGGCCGAGCCGAGACCTAAAAAATTGATCTCTACTATGGATGCACGGTTCAAACTCTCTAATTTCATGCGAGCGAAGCCGCTACGGGCACTGCTAGTTAAACATAATAATGTTAAACATTTTTTTTTTAATTGAGACCACACTAAACAACTAAACGGCCACTAACTTGACAACAAAAAACAAATAGCTAATAATTTAGAGCAAATTTGATAAAAACACCTTTGAGCCAATTTGCGTTCAACTATAACTGTGACTGAGACAAGCGACGTCGTAGCGGTACTTCAGTAGTACTTTAATGCTAATGCCACGGCGGTACGCAATCTTTGATTCGCTATATCTTTATTAATTTTATTTTTCTGAGACTATATGGTATGTTCAACCTCAGAATTTTCAAGCTAATTTTGTACTGGAATTAATTTAAACATACTCTGGAAATGGGGATAACTAATAAAACTGACGTCAGCGCCGTTGCGGTATTTATTTACTCGCAGCCTTTTGAACGTTTTGAGTTATAATGATGACGATATAATGATACGGCGTGACTATCATACTAGTATAAAAAAAAACCAATAAGCTCTAATACTATCTGTATCAGCCTGGATAAGATGGGTGTTGTTTAAATCATCAGGGATGGATGGATCTCTTAAACTAAACAATAAGCAAGACGATTTCATCTAAATTCACCAGACCTGTTGTCGAGGAGGCGATGAGAAGAACGAGTTGTGAGAAACAAATTCCAAGCGAAGCGATCATAATTTTGTCTACAGAAAATTCAGCATAAAATAGAATTATTTTTCAATTTGAAATACAATCAATTACGATTATAAACGTTTTGCATTGCTTTTCTTTTTCTAAATCCGATATTCGACTTCAAACATGGATTTCTTGTCCGTCTGACTAAAACGTTCAAACTAGTTTACTCCTATTTTAATAGGAGTAGAAATACTTATACAGTTAGTAAATTTTATCAGTTACGTTTTAGTGTTCGTACGGCGCCTGCATCAGTAGGCAATGTAGGCATAACAGAACGGCGCTAAAGATAATAAGCCACCTCGTGAGGCTTTATATAGGAGAATTTGATATAGTCGCATGGCTAATGGCTAGCTAGCAGAGGCTCGACATCGATGGAGAAAACGCTAAAATTTACGGCTGAGATGATATTATTGTTTCGATTAAATTTTTTAGTCGAGTTGTTCCAATCTTGTCTGCTGCGCGATTTTGAGAAACTGATTAGGAGATAAGATAAATATGAATTTAATTTAATAAGTTTTGTGTGCATATATATAAAACAGCATATATATGAATCAGCCGTTTACATACTGTATTACAGTGTGGCATCAACAATATGTGAGTAGAACATATTTCAGAACATAATACGAGAATATCTTAAAAGTTTATGCGAGTGTATTATATTATGAATAAGATAAAAAATTAGATGCAAACGATGTTCTAAAAATCAGTCATTTATTTGAGTCAGGATCAAAGTCAACCCGACCAGACATCTGGGATTGTGTGAAATTCAAATGTAAATAAAACTGAGCGTCATTTTGCTGGTTGGTTTTAATGTTGTTAATGTTGTTATTATCTTTAATAGCGTGTCGTGCGATTTTCAATCTCAGCTCGTCGCGGAGATGATGAGTCGAAGATTTAGATTTTGTGCCGAAGTGCTATTATTATGATAAAAAAAAGTGTCCGTGCTCGTTGATAATGATGATGACGACGATGAAGATGGCAATGATGATGATGATGATGATGATGATGATGATGATGATGACGATGACGACGACGACGACGACGACGATGACGATGATGATGATGATGATGGTATTGATGATGATGACGACGACGAAGATGAGGTCGACGATGGTGATAATGATGATGATGACGGAGATGATATGATGAATTAAAAAAAATTCATAGGAAGGAAATTTATAGCATCTTGAATAAACGTTTCCAGCAATGTCTGTTCGTGTCGTTAAAATATTTTCGTAGAAAAAACAAAACATTCAGACTGAACAGTATAAAACTGAAAAAAAATCTAACAGTCACATGACGATCACAGTGGTCATCATCATCATCATCATCATCATCATCATCATCATCATCGTCGTCGTCGTCGTCTTCGTCGTCGTCGTCGTCGTCATCATCCCCGTCGTTGTTGTAATCACCACCACCACTATCACCACTACCGCCGCCTCACCTCTATCATCTCAATCATCATCATCAGCGTCATCATCGTCCTTGCCATTGGTGCAAAACAAATTGTTTTCATTATGTCGCAATAAAGCAGTTATGAAAAGCCATTAGCGAGATAATTGACTTAATTAAATAGACTAATCGATCAGCGGTTATTTAAAAACAATTTAATTTATGTTCATGAAATTATTATTTATGAAGTTTAGTGAAGGACTGACTACTCTAAGTAAAGTACAATCAAGGAATAGGAGCTGAAATACCAGAACACATTCTGGATATTAGTTATGCGTTAAGAAAGTGCTTTCCTCCATTGCGATTTGAAGATTTATGTACAAGACTCGAACGGCACACACGTGATTCGTTTTTGCTCATTTACTCAATTGCTCCTCCGCTCATTAAATTGATTAAATTCCTCTTTAGTTTCCCTAATTCACTCTGAAAAACGAGAATGAAGAATTTAATTTATCAAAAAGTCTCTCAGGACAACGAAATCTAACGTTTGCAATTATTTAAATAAAATATCTTATGTTTATTTATTCAAAGTTATGACTTATTTTAAGGGCACCCGTGTTGCAACTGACGGCCCTCCCTGACCCCCGCGCAGCCCCCTCACTCCATTGAGAAGGGACCAAGTTATTAAAGGTAAAGTAAAAAATTTGTATCATCTCATTATCATCGTCATCGTCGTCATCGTCGTCGTCGTCGTCGTCGTCATCATCATCATCATCATCATCATCATCATCATCATCATCATCATCATCATCATCATCATCATCATCATCATCATCATCATCATCATCATCATCATCATCATCATCATCACCACCACCATCACCATCACCATTACCGTCATCACCACCATCAGCATCATTGACGAAAAGAGGAATAAACAATTATGATAATCTTCGTCATCACCTTGTTTATGGAAATGCGTTAGAATGAGTTTTCAAGGAATTTAAAATCACTGACTTGACTCGTAACTTCGTAACCAATAAGTAGACATTTCCTTGTATCTTCAGTGCATGTTCTACTAAGGAAACTGTTTGTCGCGCTAACTCATGTCTGCTGATACCTGATGACTCATGAAGCTCTGCGAACTTATCTCCACATTAAATTGAATTTTTTAATATTTAATTTCTAAGAATCAAATGAATAAATAATTAGTTTTATTATGTAATTATATAAAACAGTGGTATAAACAAAGTTTATGATAAATTATAACTTAACATTTTTTCTCCACCAAATTACGTTTAAGAAGTAACAAAATCAAAACTTCGATTCAAAGTTATATTGCTTTAATTAAGGTTTGAAAATTTGAAATAATACTTTCATGAAACGTTGACTGTGTTTTAATCCTGACATCTGGAGAAATAACTCAGAAACCGATTTACTGCGTATGCAAATCATTTGTCGATTGACATTAAGATGAATTACTGAACAGAAACTCGAGCAAAAATGAATTGAAAGAAGTTTCATAGTTCAAATAACACAACCGAATGTTTTTAGTTGAAGCTTTGACCTTAACCTACATTCTCAGACAACACGGGGGTTCATAGCTAAACCTTCATAATCACTGGCTTTATTCGAAAAATTCGGTTTTGCTTGAGAATGGAGTAAAGAACCAGCGACAATTATTTAAAAAAAAAAACTGTGACGATCTTTAAAATTGCGCTTGTTTCTGATCCTGATGTTGATCTTTTCCCGTTCATTCGCTTTCTCAAAATTGTTTTACGAAACTGTGACTCAGCTTTTAGCATCAAGGACGGTAATATTAATATTTGTATCCTTTTTCGACTCGTATTAGAGATGCATGGAAAGATCCAATTGCATGCATCTGAGACAGTGTCAACTGTGTATCTGTACGTTTGTTTATCTGTATCTATTTGTATCTGTATGCATCTGTATCTGTATACATGTGTATCTATTTATATCTGTATCTGTATTGTGTATATATTTATATATGTATACATCTGTATCTGTATACATGTGCATCTATTTATATCTATATACATCTGTATCTGTATACATGTGTATCTGAATACACGTGAACCTGTATGTATACACGTGTATCTGTATGTTTGTGCAGCTGTAGGTATGTGTACCTGTGTATTAGTGTACCACTATGCATCTGTATGCATGTGGATCTGTATGTACGTGCAATTATATGTATTTGTACCTATTTGTGCAAAATTCAGAACTGTTTCAACAGCTACAAAAGTACATTAGTTGTCTAAAAAAACCTCTTCTTGGTTTAGTTTTTGTAAATTTTCTACTATGTATTCAAATTCTAGATCTCAGCAAATCATTAAAATATTTTTCCAATAAAAATCTAAACACATTTTAGCTATTGTAGTCAAACAACTTCCTCTAGTTCGGACGTCCAAGACAAAACACAGTTTGTCTTTAACATCTTCTTAGGCAGATTTTGTTAAGCATATGTTACTTCAACATCTACTAAGTTAGAACAATCCAAAAATTGACTATCATTAATTTCTTCACCACTGTTGTCAGTGTTTGAATAATTTGTTTTTCAATTTTCGTTATAGAATGAACGTTGATTTTTTGCACTAGAAAACATCGCATACCATCTTAAACTGGCGTTGAAATGGCATTAACTCATCACATTTCACTATGAGTGAAGGGATTTCAGTTGTGCCACAAGTTTGCACCAGTGAACATCACAAACCAGACAAAAAGGTGTTCAAATGCTATAAATTCACTAAATTTTACAATAATTTATATATATATATATATATATATATATATATATATATATATATATATATATATATATATTCTATTTCCTATTAAGTATGGTTGAATTTGAATTTTACAAAATTGTTTAATTGAACACAATAACAAATTTTTATCATTTAGTAAAAAGTTTGCAAAACATAGCTAATATGGGTAAATACAATGTCAGTTATTGCTCACAAAAGTCATGCACACTATTGTTTGAAGAAGATTCGAAAGAGTGTGAAGAGTATTTCGAATGTCCAATTTGCTTTGAAGAAATTAAAGTGTTGGCTTTCTTGAACAATTGCGAGCATGTTTTTTGTGAGGAATGCGCGGCAAATTGGTCGCGAGAAGGTCAGGGCACATGTCCTTACTGTAGAAAAGCATATACCAATGTCGTTTTCACGCCATTTAATTACATGCCGGAAGATCGGCGTCGGTTGATAGATTTTCATAGTTTTTGTTGTACTCGCGAAGATAAGGGCGAATTGATAAAGAGATATATGCGTTCAACCATGGCTTTAAAATGGGCAAAAGAAAACAAAAAGGAATTTTTTAAAGAGTATAAACCTTTTTTAAACAAATTTGCTGGCGAGATTTTTGCAGAATTAGATGCATGTTACAATTTTGTCAACTCAACATTGAAACAAACCGACACATAAACGACAAGTTGAAAACATTATTATTATTAAACTGTCCTTTTTTACCAAACTTTGTCCGTCTATAACCATTTATGATTTGAATAAAGAGAACCACACTTAGTTCAATGAAATTTGGTATTATAAAACAAATAAAAATAATTTATTGTAAAAAAAATTATTTAAAACGCTAATTAAAATACATCTATTTCAATTTTAACTTTTATAACTTTTTGCTTATTTGTTTATTTCTGTTCTAACGTGGGGCGCTTCTTAATCAAACTAACCATCTGCTGTTTTGTAAACAGGATAGAACGCTTTTTTGAATACAAATGGAGTCCCACGTTTGAAGTTTTAAAAATTTATAGTTGGTTTGTTATATGAATGTTCACAATTAATGCTTATCTCTTTCAATACATTTCTTAGACAGCCCAGAGAAAAATTATTTTCTTCTTTTTAGTTTACAAAAACGTGGTGTTTTAAAAAGTTTTTTTAAATAATTTTTTTAGTCCACTTATAAAAACATGTTTTTTAAAATTTACTTATATTTATATCTTTTCATAATTTATTTTTAAACTTTACTTTCGTAGGCCCAAGGTGGATTCGCAGGCCCTAGGTACAGTGTTTACTGCCCATAAAACGTAAAATAGATTTGCTAAAACTGGCTAAATCTTGCTTGAGTCTGTTTTTCTTTTATAAAAATCTAAACCGCCTAAGCGATCTTGAACAAAATTGGAAAGGAGATAGTTTTCATACGAGGAAAAAAGTTAAAAAGGTTTGGAATCCGATCCCTCGGCTCAGGGGGGGGGGGCAAAAAACATTCCAGGATAGGTATTTTATTTTTTGTAAATTGTAATTTTATCTCAAAAAAATTATATATTTAATTATTATTTATCAAATGAAACGTTATTTATGTGGTGTTTCACTAGTGTGAGTACTTAAATGTTTTTTCAACCTTTGGTTTCTAGAAAAACATTTTCCACATAATTGGCATTGGTACGGCTTTTCACCTGTGTGAGTTAGTAGGTGGTCTTTTAAATGAGTGTTCTGATAAAAACCTTTCACACAATAATGGCATTTGTACGGCTTTTCTCCCTCGTGAGTTCGTAGATGTTCTTTTAAATGTACGTTTTGAGAAAACCCTTTCTCACAATATTGACATTGGTACGGTTTTTCACCATTGTGTAGTTTCAGATGTCTCTTCATATGACCACTTTGTGAAAAACGCGCTTCACAAAATTGGCACTTGTATGGTTTTTCACCCGTATGGGATCGTGAATGATTTATCAAAGCTGATTTAGACAAGAATGATTTTTTACATATTTGACACTTAAATGTTTTTGAATCGTTAATTTCAAGTTGCTTATTTTGAAGCTCATTACTCGTGTTACTTTTCATGACGGGTTCGGTAGTAATTGCTTCATGTTCACTTCCTCCACAACTATCTATTATTTTTTGTGGAAGTAGATTATTGTCTGCCATGTTTTTTGGTAAAATGTTTTGCTGAATATTGTTTTGATTTAGCTCCATCTCAAATAAATTACTACTTTTTGTTAATTCAAAATTATTTATAGAATTGTTATTCAGTTGGCTTAAATCACCGTTGTCTAAAAATGTTTTGAAGACATTTCCATCAACTGAGGACATATTAAAACAAAGATGAATTGTCAGGTGATTCTGCATAAAAACACGTAGGATAACCCTTGAAGTTAAGCACTGAGAAAATGCACGTATATATATACATATAAATATATATATATATTTATATATTTATATATATATATATATATATTTATATATATATATATATATATATATATATATATATATATATATATATATATATATATATATATATATATATGTATATATATATATATAAATATATATATATATATATATATATATATTTATATATATATATATATATAAATGTATATATATATATATGTATATATATATATAGATATATATATATATATATATATATATATATATATATATATATATATATATATATATGCAGTCGATTCTGTCTTATTGGGCATCTGCTTAATTGGGGCAGCCGCTTATTTGGGTCAAATCTCAAAGAACAGAAACCAACCCAAGGAACCAACAGTAAATTTACATGTTTAATTGGGACAACATTCCGCTGAATTGGGTCAGTAAATATTTTCCTCCTTATACCATATCATTAGTGCAACCAATGGATAGGGGATTAATAAAACATTTGAAGACTTTGCATCAAGGAAATTTGGTCAATTACTTATTGAATCTATTGATGAAAATGTATTAACAAGTTCCACAACAACCAAAGAGATTAATTCAATAATTTCTTTTTTGCAAGCAATACAATTTGTTGCTGACAGTTGGCGAGGTTTAAAATCCATTACAACACAGAACTGTTTTAGTGTTTGCGGCTTAACAACACCCTTAGAGATTCATGAAACACATTTTGTAACATGCTATATTCTCGGGGACTTTCGAAAGCGCCTCAGTTAATCTTGGCGCTATATAAAAACACTTATTATATTATTATTAATTAGTTGTATAGTGTTGCTGATTATTCCTGTAGAAATAATTTAAAATTAAAAATCATTATTTGTATGATACTTTTTCATTCCAGCTTACTATTTATTTTTACCAATGCTTTTATTAACTCATCGTCTCTGTTTCTCTGTCTGTCTGTTTCTCTGTCTGTCTGTTTCTCTGTCTGTTTCAAATCTTGCAATCAATTTTTGAGTCACTTCCTGATGATAGATTTTTTTCAAATTTTGCATACATGCTCAAAATAGAAGACAATGCAATATTCTATTATTAGTTTTACAATAAGTCAATTAATTTAGTTAATTTTCTTGAGGGTTTTATCGAGGGGTTTCTTGAGGGTTTTCTTGAGGGTTTTCTTGAGGGTTTTCTTGACCACAAAACGCTAACCGACTGGCAGACTATTTTACCAAGTTAACACGAACCACACTCACTGACCGCGATTCTCAAGCGTGTACGAAATTTTCATGAAAATAGTTGAGATATTTAAATTCGATGGTTTTTGATGATATTTTTATTATTATTACCAATGCTTTTATTAACTCGTCGTCTCTGTTTCTCTGTCTGGCTGTTTGTTTCTCTGTCTGTCTGTTTGTTTCTCTGTCTGTTTCAAATCTTGCAATCAATTTTTGAGTCACTTCCTGATGATAGATTTTTTTCAAATTTTGCATACATGCTCAAAATAGAAGACAATGCAATATTCAATTATTAGTTTTACAATAAGTCAATTAATTTAGTTAATTTTAATTAATTTCGATATTTCGATATAATTAAGATATTTCGACTTTAATATAAAACAAAAGAGTAATATAAGAAAAAATTGATTGCAAAATTTGTGTTTTAATTACATATAAGAGCATTGGTTTTAAAAATTCGTTTTTAATTTACTTGTTTAGTTTTTTTTTAAATTAATTTATAATGTACATCTCCATTCTCCGTTTTGTTTATATTCTTGAAGTTCACACGAACTCTGATGATGAACTTTTCGAAACTGGCCAGTAAGTCTGTTTAGATTTTATACCTAGTAAAAATAAATCTTGTATGGCTCCTGTCTTTAAACCCTCGTCGGCTGTAATTCGTTACTTTTCAAATCTAAAAGAAAAATCAGTAAACGCTAAATGGTGTTTTATATTTAACGGAATGTATATATATATATATATATATATATATATATATATATATATATATATATATATATATATATATATATATATATATATATATATATATATATATATATATATATATATATATATATATATATATATACATTTTCTATTTCCTATTAGGTTTGGTTGGAACAGTGTTTATGGTTTATTAAAACAATTTTTTTTCGATTTTAAAAAATTGTATAATTGAACACAGTAGCAATTTTTTTCATTATTTAGTTTGGTTAAAAGTTTCCAAAACATAGCTAATATGAGTGAATACAATTTCAGTGTGTGCTCACAAAAGTCATGCACACTATTGTTTGAAGAAGATTCGAAAGAGTTTGAAGCGTATTTGGAATGTCCAATTTGCTGGGAAGAAATTAATGTGTTTGCTTTCTTGAACAACTGCGAACACGTTTTTTGTGCGAAATGCGTGAGGATGTGGTCGCTACAAGGTCGTGACACATGTCCTTATTGTAGAAAAACATATACCAATGTCGTTTGCACGCAATGTTATTACATGCCTGAAGATCGGCGTCGATTGATAGATTTTCATAGTTTTTGTTGTACTCGCGAAGATAAGGGCGAATTGATAAAGAGATATATGCGTTCAACCATGGCTATAAAATGGGCAAAAGAAAACGAAAAGGAATTACTTGAAGGAAGTCAATCTTTTTTTGAGAAATTTGCTGGCGATATTTTAGCAGAATTAGATGCATGTTACAATTTCGTCAACTCAACATTTAAACAAACCGACACATAAACGACAAGTTTAAAATACTAGCAGTACACATGGTTCATGTTCAGCAGCAATTTTAAAATGAACAAGTTAGTATAGAACATTTGGGCACTGATTCTTTCAACCTTCCTTTTATGATTAGTTATCGTACGCTTATGATCATAGGCTCTGATCATCTGCATTTTATTCAGTGGCTCGTATTTGAGGAACATCAATTAAGTTAAAAATTAAATTATAATAATTTTTTGATAAAAATGATTTTTTTTTCTTTTTATCCAAATAAACTTTTTATTATTAATTTTTTCGTAACATTGAAGAGCATCAAAAATTGTGTTCAAATAATTTTACGACATCGTTGCAGAAAGTTACCAACAATATTTTAAGACAAGTAAGCAAAATAATAACCGACATATAAACGACAAGTTGAAAATACTATTAATGAACTGTCCTTTTTTACTGATATTTAGCACACGCCTTTTCCAGACTTGTCTTAAGCTCAACATCTATATTTCTTCTATATATATATATATATATATATATATATATATATATATATATATATATATATATATATATATATATATATATTATCATAAACTAGCGGGGTATCGGCGTTGCCCGGGGTTTTTAGAGGTTTTTCTAATACTTGTCTTTCTTGCTCCCGCTTCCTTCCCCGGTTTCCGGTCATTTTCTCTTTCTTGTTTGCTCTTTTTATCTAGGCTGCTTTCCCGCTTATTGTGAAGATAATTAAAAAAGTGTGAACTAAAAACCAATAAATAAAAATAAATTAAAAAAAACTTTTTAAAAACTAGTCTTATTATGCACTAAAAATAAGAAAATAAAATCGTAGTTCATAGCAGTAATCGAAAATTCTGCAAAATAACATTATATTTTACGTGTTAAATATGTATAGAAGAAACTTGGAGACAGAGAAAAGTCAGTTCATAGCAGGTCTTAAAAACAAGAATCATTGTTGAATGCAGGTAAGTATTTAAAAACTTAAGCCTGGAAAAACCCCAATTTCCAGAGGTGACTGTTTTTGGTAATTGCAACAAGATTTATGTGAAATGCTGATATTTGAATTGATTACCGAACTCTTTTGCTAAAGATTCAAATCTCCGTTCTCTTTGTTGAAGTCTAAAACTACACCACTCTTTCAGGTTTCTAAAAAAAAATTTTCACTCAATTCTTAAAAAAAAAATATTTACACTTGCAAGGGCGTAAGTTAGCAATAAAACATGACAAAATGATATATTGGATGACAATACATTATTCAAATAAACACAAGAAAGTAATTTGAACATATTTAGTTTTTCTAAATCGAGTGTTTTTGAAATAAAAGCATGGGTTGAAAAACTCGCTTTTTCCTTAACTTGTTATATTTTTTAGAAATACGCGGCAACGCGAGCTATATATTGTTATAGTCGCTTCACATAACCTATGTAGAATCTGCCCAGCAGACCAGAGCGTTACCGATAATTTCCCAAGACACCGCTCCATTGATAAGAAGACGATTACCCATGTATCTCATTAAATAATGGTATTCCGCTAGCGTGCATGGCTTGACACCAAACGCATGTTATTTATTTTTCCAAAGACCCGTTCATAGAGGTGTCTGCTCACAAAAATTATTTTTAAAAAAATTTAGAGTTTGAGATGTTTAGAATTACTTTCATATTTTCAATTTATTGTTTAAACGTATGATTTTATGCTGATTTATAAAAAAAATTAAAGCGGTTTTTACTCACAGCAAAAAACGTTGGGTTCATTTTTTTTTTTATAAATGTTTGTTTCACGGAAATGTTGGTACTGTATAAGCGCCCAACGTTTTTTCATTGCATATGAATTAGAAACTGTTTTAAAGTAATTTACCATAATGTGACCAAGTTTATCTGAAATTCAGCCAGCCTTACAGGTTAATTATTTCATACTTTTTGGGGCGCGAGAAAAACGTTGTTTTTAGAAAAAAGTCTTTTTAGGATGTAAATATTATTTTCTCCTTTTTTTCTTTTTGAGGGGTAAAATTTCGCAAGTATTTTAGCTTTTAGTTTAAACTACCTGGGTTACCCGGAGCTGCCCGGAGATTTTAGAGGTTTTTTATCGTTTTTCTCTCTGGCTCCCTTCACTGCTTGCTCTCCCGCTCCTGGCTGCTTTCCAGTTCCCGGTCGCTTTCCCACTCCCGGTCACATTCCCGCTCCCGTTTGCTTTCCTGGTCCCGGTCTCTTTTACGCTTCCTCGCTCCCTGTTGCTTTTACGTTTTCCCGCTCCAGGTTGCTCTCCTTTTCCTGATCGCTCTTTTAACTCACAGTCGCTTTTCCGTTACTCTATTAAATTTCAGAGCCTTCCCAATGTGGCATGGATGGGCTGTAGCGGAATGCTGTGTAGGTCACGAGATTCAATCATGACCGATTGCGTCTGTTTCAGATTTTCTAGTTTATTTAGTTCTACACTGACCTGATCACAAAAATGTTTTTTCCAAAGATGAAAAAGGGATTTTATTGTGTTTTTCTAGAATGTGAAATTATTCGCGCTTACAATTCAGCGAATTAATTTTACTCAATGATGAATACATTTTATTATTCACATAATTTTGTTTATTAAAATATTTTGAGCCCAAACAATCGTGAATTTTTAATAATACAATTTTTCTGGAAAAAAACATTTTTTAATTAGAATTATTTATTATTTATGTTTTAAAACAAAAACGATTCAAACACAATTATATGGATGTTTCCTTATATAAATTTAAAAAATGTCGTTTTAAATGGAAATTTTGCAATAAATGAAAGCCGGATAATCTTGAAATGAAAGAAATTTGTAAAAAAAAACTTTTTTTACGGCTTATGTGTTATTGAAAATAAAAAACATGTTTTTTAAATAATATATATAATTATCTGAATCTGTAATTTGTGTCTTTAGTTTTAGTTGTTTTTATTTTCAGAGTTCTAAAAAACTTTTGCTTCTGATTCATCGTGCTATCATTGTCTTGCGATAAATTATTCAAGGTTATTTGTTAGGCTATAAAAATAATATAGTAGCCCACGTTTTTGCTTAACGATTTGTAATCTTTGGCAAATTGACTTATATATAATAATAATAAATAATTATATAAATACTAGCTGACCCAGCAAACGTTGTTTTGCCTTTCAAATTATTTTGGTTTTTTTATTAAAAGTTTAATGTACAAAATTATGACAATTTAAAAAAATCAATCTCGAAAAGCAATGGAGTGTACAATGCCCGTGGTTTTTGAAAATTTTTCTTATCGTTCTTCTCTCTTGCTCCCGTTTCCTTCTCCGCTTAATTTCCCGTTTGCTATCTTGTCCCCTTTGCTCTCCCGTTTCCTTCCCCGCTTAATTTCCCGTTTGCTATCTTGTCCCCTTTGCTCTCCCGTTTCCTCTTGTTTTCCCAAAGTGTATATATATATATATATATATATATATATATATATATATATATATACTAGCGGGGTTACCCGGCGTTGCCCGGGGTTTTTTAGAGGTTTTTCTAATGTTTGTCTCTCTCGCTCCCGTTTCCTTCTCCACTTTCCCGTTTTCGTCGCGTTCCCGGTCGCTTTTCCGCTCTCGGTCGTTTTCCAGCTCCCGTTCGCTTTCCCGCTCAGAAGTTTTGTTATCGATTTTCTCTCTTGCTCGCGTTTCCTTCCAAGCTTGCTCTCCCGATTCCAGTCGCTTTCCGCGTTCCCGGTCGCTTTCCGCGTTCCCGGTCGCTTTCCCGTTCCCGGTCGCTTTCCCGTTCCCGGTCGCTTTCCCGTTCCCGGTCGCTTTCCCGTTCCCTGTCGCTTTCCCGTTCCCGGTCGCTTTCCCGTTCCCTGTCGCTTTCCCGTTCCCGGTCGCTTTCCCGTTCCCGCTCACGCTTGCTCTCCCGTTCCCGGTCATGCTTGCTCTCCCATTCCCGGTCACGGTAGCTCTCCCGTTCCCGTTTCCGTTCCCGCTCATTTTCTCTTTTACATTCTTTCATAACTTCTGTTAGCCTATAAAACGCAAAATAGATTTGCTAAGACTATATATATATATATATGAATGTTTGTGGGTTAGTTTGTCTATTATAGAAACGGGAAAGCACCCGGAACGGACAGCGAGCGGGAACAGAAAAGCAAGCGTGAGCGGGAATGGGAGAGCAAACGTGAGCGGGAACGGGGCAGCGACCGGGACGGGAAAACGACCGGGAGCGGGAAAGCGACCGGGAGCGGGAAAGCGACCGGGAGCGGGAAAGCGACCGGCAGTGGGAAAACGACCGAAAACGGAAAAGCTAACAGGAGTGGGAAAGCAGGTGGGAAAGGAAACGGGAGAGAAAGAGACAAACATTAGAAAAACCTCAAAAAACCTGGGCAACGCCGGGTATCTCCGCTAGTACATACATAAACACACACACAGACACACATACATGCACATACACATACATACATACACACATACATACGCACATACATATATATATATAGTTCCCGCTCGCTCACCCGCTCCGCTCCGCTCATTTTGTGACGGATTTCAAAAAATTTTTTTTTAGTTTTGATTTTCATTGACTCTCAAGGTTGTGTGAAAATTTCATTACGATCGGATGAATGGTGTAGCAATGCATAAAGGACATTAACATAAATACAAACATTCATTTTTATATATATAGATATATATGTCTGTTTGTTTGTTTGTCTCTCTGTCTGTCTGTTTGTCCTTTGTTTTTCCAAAATAACTTTTTTAAATAATTTAAAAAAATATTCTAAATAGCCATGGACCTATCCTCAGACCTACCAAATGTACAAAATAAATTTCATAAATATCGGTTCAGTCGTTTTGGAGGAGTTCAATTTGAAACACTATGACACGAGATTTATATATATATATATATATATATATATATATATATATATATATATATATATATATATATATATATATATATATATATATATATATATATATATATATATACACGAGCGCAAATCGACGGCTTGTCCTAATTATATCACCGACTTTTTTATTGAAGTGTTTTCGATAAGAAATCTAAAATAAGTTGTTTTTTTATTTAATTTTTTCATATAAGTTTTTTTAAATAATGGTTTAAACGCAAATTAGTTCAACTGTTATGCGAATTCTGAAAGAAATAACAAAACTTTTTTGTCAGTTTGTCCTTTACACAAATCCAAACCGTTTGACCAATTTGAACAACATGTTAACTAGATGTAGTTCCTATAGAGAAAAAAGTAAAACTGAAAAACCTGTTTATTTTTACACACAATTTGATCAAAAAAACATCTTTTGGTGTTTATTGCATAACTTCTTGTACCACACACACACGCATACAAACACTTAAAATGTAATGTATAGACATTTACATATGGAGTGGCGAAGATTTCTGATTATGCAATTTTGCTGGCAACTTGTTTTTTTTTCCTAACAATTTCAGTGTTCTCTTGTAATCTAATAAATAAATAAATAAATAATTCGCAAACATGAAATTGTTGTCAGTTATGTGTGGGCCATATGAAGAAAGAGGATGCTTGTTTGTTTTTTTACCAACTTTTTATTATTCGAGAAATTAAACAATTTCTCACATAAACACATCACAGAACACTCAAACGTACATCCCTTGACTAAAAATCTCACGTGAAAGATTACAGAGTATTTCTGTATTAACAAAATAACTTCAGAAAAAATCATTTAACTTTTCAATTGAGTTTACGTTTAATATAGAAAACCGACAAAATTAAAGACAAGTAAGGCAGTTATATAGTAAATTTGTATTATCTTTTGTTGTTGTTGTTGTGATAAAAGAAACAATTTTAAACGCCTTAATAGCATCGAAGGAACCGATTAAATGTACTAATTTTATTTTTTCGTTTTCAATTTTTCATTTACATATCACATATAGTGAAAAAAAACTTGCAAGATCAAGACAGGGCCCTTGTTGATTAACACTTACAAGTTATGGAATTAAAAAAGGAAAATTGAACAAACTGACAATTAAAACACCTCACGTATTCAACCTGTTGATTTAAAAAGACCAAGTGTAACGGTTGCTATGTATTGTGTGCAATGCATAAGAGTCGGTTGTTGACGTTTATTTATTTCTTCAGTGACCTGTTCATGTTGGTGTCTGCTCTGAATAGTCAAAAAATTAAAAACTAGGTTCATGCTGGAGCTCAATAAAACTAGGAATCATCATAAACAATTAAAAACATTAACATAAACAACTACAACATTAGCTTAAACAACTACAGCATTACCATAAACAATTATAAACATAAGCATAAACAACTAGAAACCTAAGCATAAACCACTAGAATTATTAGCAAAAACAAATAGAACATTAGGATAAACAACTAAAAGCTTGGCATACATTTATAGAAACAATTGCTTAAACAACTAAAAACCTATTTAAGAGTTTTTAATGTGTTTTTAAACTTTTTTTTTATCTATATATATAAAAGGAAGTCGGGTTTTGTGTTACGACACTTATAACTCAAGAACGGCTGAACCGATTTTAGAGATTTTTGATTTATTGAATTTCTCTCAGCTCCTATTAACAGAATAACTAAAAAAATTGACATTGAACCATGGAGTGGCCCATGGGGACCGCAGTATGTACCCCGGTAGCTATACAGCCTTAACAGTGCGTCCTAGAAAAAAACTTCAAATGGCAAAGTTGTAGAGCACCCTCTATTTGGTCTTACAGAAAAATAAATTTTCAAATTGGAGTTTGGGTTATCGAGATATACAGATGTTTAATTTTCCGCGACATGACATTTATGCGCAAATGGGGTAGAGCGCATGTTATTAAATTTTCTGACTATTTCATTGTTTACATTGAAAATCTCACAGAAAAAATAAATGTAAATGTAAAATATATATTTAAAACATTTACATTTTTTTTAGAAAAAAATAAGTAAATATCTTTTTCAATTAAAATATAAAATAAAATAATTGTTTATGGGCCATAAAAATATAAATATATATATATATCTATATATATATATATATATATCTATATTTTTAGCATAGATATAGTTTCGCATTTTCCGTTTTCTATTTGGCATTAACAAAGTGTCGAGATGTTCTGTCAATATTATATTTTCGTTCGTTGGAATTAATCTGCGAGTTTTAAAGTTTTATTGCTTTTAACAAAACATTATTAATAACAATGCCGCGACCCAGAAGATCTAATCTTTCCCAAAATAGCCGTCGGGCAATTAGGAATCGGAACAATGTTAACCAATCCACCGCGGAAGAACTAGAATTAGCGCGAGAAAGGCGCCGCGTTAGTATGGCCCGGCTTCGTGCTTCTCGAAGACAAGAGCAAAGAGATTTACTCCCCGAAACTGCAAATTTGAATCGAGCAGCATTTCTCTACGATTGCACAATTGATTACGGCTCTCATCCTTTCGTGTGCATTGGTCCAATGCACATTGTTTGCGAACATTGTGCCGCATTGAAGTTTTCTGGAGAAACGCCTGGATTGTGCTGCCTTAATGGTAAAGTGAAATTGCCATTATTGACACCACCGCCAGAGCCACTGCATTCATTGCTTCGTGGCGATACACCAGAATCACGTCATTTTCTAGCAAACACTCAAAAATACAATAAGTGTTTTCAAATGACTTCATTCGGAGCAGACATTGTTGAAGAATACGGATTTAATCCCACTTTCAAGGTTATTTATGTTGAAATTGTTTAATAAAGTAAACGTTCATTTTCTTTAAAAAATTTAATTAAATTTAGCTTCAATAATACTTTGGAAAAGATTTTTTATATTTTTGTAAATCATTTAATGAAATTTCTAATCAATTACAAACCAGTTATACTTACTTTGTTTTCAAATTTACAGATTCAAGGCCAGATTCACCATCGAATTGGATCATTGTTACCTCTTGAAGATGCACGTCATAAATTTTTACAAATATACTTCATGGGCAATATGGAGGAACAACTTGATCGGCGTCAAGAGATCAACACAGCAGTGAAAAGAGCAACTCTTCATGATCTTCAGCATCTACTTCATGAACATCATGCATTGGTCAGGCTGTTCATGACTGCGTTAGAGCGCATGCCAACTGATGACTACAAAGTCGTGATCAGAGCAGATAAACGACCAACTGGAACACATGAACGCACATTTAACGCTCCAACAATAGATGAAGTAGCAATACTGATCGTTGGTGAAAACTTGGAAAGACGTGATATTGCGCTTGCACGTCGTGATACTGGGCAAATACAACAAATATGTGAAACGCACCGTTCTTATGACACTTTGCAATATCCACTGATGTTTTGGCAAGGAGAGGATGGATATCACTTCAATATCAAGATGATAAATCCATTGAATAGTGAGTATCAATATCAATTTATATTTCAACATGATATAATTTTTACACCGTTTGTTTTTTTTTAATTTTCAATCACTCAGTTGATTATAAATGGGCTCAAACTTCGGAATACTAATTTTAATATTTTTATTTCAGGTGGCGAAACTAGCAAGAAAGTTAGCTAGATGAATTTTTATGCATATCGTATGATGATTCGTCAAAACGCTGACAACCATTTGCTTCGATTTCGTCAGTTGTTTCAACAATATTGCGTCGACATGTATGTCAAAATTGAAACGGAACGCCTAACTTTCATTCGACTGAATCAAGCCAAACTGCGTTCAGAGGAGTATATCCATTTACGCGACGCAATCAGCACCGAAGGAGATGCAGCTAACATTGGTCGATTAACTATTCTACCGGCTACTTACATAGGTAGTCCGCGTCATATGCATGAATATGCGCAGGATGCAATGACATATGTTCGTCATTACGGTCGGCCAGATCTATTCATTACCTTTACCTGTAATCCAAAGTGGATTGAAATTGTTCAAATGCTGCTTCCCGGACAAACATCAAGTGATCGGCACGACATCACCGCACGTGTCTTCAAACAAAAAATTCGGTCGCTGATGAACTACATTGTAAAGCAACACGTTTTTGGTGATACTCGATGCTGGATGTATTCAATCGAATGGCAAAAACGAGGCTTGCCTCATGCACACATTCTCATTTGGTTAGTTGAAAAAATTAGACCTGACCAAATAGATGATATCATAAATGCCGAGATTGTTGATCCCGAAATCGATCCAGACCTACATGATGTTGTAGTTATGAATATGATTCATGGACCGTGTGGCGCCATCAACCCCCAATCACCGTGCATGGTCGACGGCAAGTGTTCCAAACGTTATCCACGAAAATTTACGACAGAGACCATCACTGGCACTGATGGCTATCCATTATATCGACGTCGATCACCCGATGATAACGGTCGAACTGTCACAAAGAAAGTGAAAGGAAACGATTTCGTGGTTGACAACAGTTGGATTGTTCCATATTCGCCATTTCTTTACAAAACATTCAAGACACATTGCAATGTTGAGTAATGCAATTCTGTAAAGTCAATTAAGTACATCTGCAAATATGTAATGAAAGGCAGCGATATGGCAGTTTTTGGCATTCAAAGCTCAGATAATGACCAGATTAGATGCTATCAAATTGGTTGATATGTGAGCTGCAATGAGGCAATTTGGCGTATATTCTCATTTTTTTTTCACGAACGTCATCCCACTGTTGTCCATCTGGCTGTGCATCTGAAGAATGGTCAACGAGTTTATTTTAACGCGTCGAATATTATCCAACGTGCTGAAACGCCTCCAACAACAACATTAACGAGTTTTTTTGCGATTTGCCAAAACGATCCATTTGCACAAACGTTGCTTTACTCGGAGATGCCACGTTATTACACTTGGAACGCTTCATCAAAGAAATTTCAACGTCGGAAGCAAGGCAGTGAGGTTTTAAAAGAATTCAATTTCCGATTCGCCTAGCATTTGCTATGACGATTAACAAATCACAAGGCCAATCTTTGAGTGTTTGTGGTCTGAACTTGGATAATGCATGTTTTTCTCATGGTCAATTGTATGTGGCGTGTTCACGTGTCGGCAGACCATCAGATTTATTTGTTTTTTCGCCCGATAATAAAACAAAAAACATAGTGTATCATAAAGTGCTGGATTAAAGAGAATCGACCCGAGTTCAACCAATGTTTTTCTAATAAACTATTAAAGTGAACGTTTTTTTTAATATTTGTTTTCTTTTAAACTTATATATAGGATATTTGTTATTATTGTTTTTTATTGCTTAAAAAATACACTCTTTGAGGTGAAACGAAGTTCGCCGGGTCCGCTAGTAAAAATATAAAACCCGTAAGATTTTATTTTATAAATTTTTAGTAATATACTTTATAACAATTGCTTATTCATATATATATATATATAAATGAATGCTTGTGTATATATATATATATATATATATATATATATATATATATATATATATATATATATATATATATATATATATATATATATATATATAAATCTCGTGTCATAGTGTTTCAAATTGAACTCCTCCAAAACGACTGAACCGATATTTATGAAATTTATTTTGTACATTTGGTAGGTCTGAAGATAGGTCCATGGCTATTTAGAATATTTTTTTTAATTATTTAAAAAAGTTATTTTTGCAATGCTACACCATTCATCCGATCGTAATGAAATTTTCACACAACCTTGAGAGTCAAGGGGAATCAAATATAGAGAAAAAAATTTGAAATCCGTCACAAAATAAGCGGAGCGGAGCGGGTGAGTGAGCGGGAACTATATATATATATATATATATATATATATGTATGTGCGTATGTATGTGTGTATGTATGTAGGTGTATGTGCATATATGTGTGTCTGTGTTTATTTTTTTTTTTTATTATTATAAACCAGGCACGGGCAAGCCCCTCGCCGAACAATATAAACACAAACTGAACGCGCAAACAAATACAACAAAAATAACGAAAAACAAACAGAGCAAAATAAAAATCCTAAGCAAAATCAAATTGCATATCACCAAAAAAATCATCCAAAAGTGATTTAAACAAAGACAACGATTCAGCAGACACCACCGGCCCAGGGAGCTGATTCCAGTCGTCCACCACTCTGTTACTGAAGTAATACTTCCTGCAATCTTTATGAGCCAACCTAGTAGCCAACTTGAACTCATGTCCCCTAGTTCTTTCGTAAGGGCAAAGGGTCAACCCCGGACAGTGGCAATCCATCAACTGACCAGACTTCATTTTATACAGAAGAATTAGGTCGGCTCGCTTTCTTCTATATGTCAGGGAAGGCAATCTGAGTTTCTTCAACCTCTCCGTATAAATGAGACCTTTGCATGACCTGACCATTCTGGTAAACCTTCGCTGAACCCTTTCGAGTTCTTCAATCAGACCACGCCCGTGAGGACTCCAAATCTGAACTCCGTACTCCAATTGAGATCTAATCAGAGATTTGTACAATGTTACAAAAGCATCCTCAGGCAGATATTTCAAAGTTCTTCCAACTATACCCAACAAGGAATTGGCCTTTTTGATTCTAGAGAACACATGGTCTCTGAATTTCAATTTTGAATCCAGTATGATTCCTAGATCAGTAACCGAGCTAACTTCAGGAACCACAACAGACAAACCTGATGTATCTTGCATATAGTAATCCGCTGCAAAACGATTACCTCCAACCTTTAAAACACAACATTTAGATGGATTCACTGTCATTTGCCATCTTGTGAACCACTGCTGCAATTTATAAATGTCGGACTGCAGTTCCCGAGTGTCTTTGAAGTCCGCGATCGGTCTAAACAACTTGGCGTCGTCCGCGAAAAGGTAGATGTTTTCGCTAACACCACAAATGTCATTGATATAGATCACAAATAACAATGGACCTAACACGCTTCCCTGAGGAACACCACTCAACACGGGAAAGGAATCAGAGAGTCCGCCCCTCAACTGAACTCTGAATGATCTCTCCGTCAAGTAACTTCTGATCCATTCTATCAATATTGGATGAACTCCATACTCCTTCATCTTAAACAAGAGTCTCTTGTGTGGAATTCTGTCAAAAGCCCTTTCTAAGTCGGTGTAGATTGTATGCACCTCCAAACCAGAGTCAACTGAGAGAGTAACTTCGTCCAGGAACTTCAGCAACTGCAGGACCGTAGAGCGTGAAGGAAGAAATCCAAACTGTCTATGAGTGAAGATATCATATTGCAAAAAGTAGCTCATAATGTGGTCTTTAATTATTGACTCGAGAATTTTGCAACATACTGATGTCAAAGCTATTGGCCTGTAGTTCTCGACCTTAGCTTTGCTACCTTTTTTATACAACGGAACCACAACACTTGACTTCCAATCACATGGAACCACCCCCGAAGCCAATGATGCTCTGAAAATCCTCAACAAATGTTCATTTAAAACCAGTCTTGTTTCGCTCAAGATTCTTGAATGTATGCCATCCGGTCCCGCAGACTTTCCCCTGTTCAAGGCCATCAATTTTTTCTCAACAATGCCACTATCAATTCTCAATTCTGTCATTCCACAAGCCGGCACAATTGGGTGAAATGTATCATCGCCTTCAAAGAGATCTTCCCGTACATAAACCGACGAGAAGAATTTAGCGAGTGCTTCTGCTTTATCTCTGTCACACATTAAGTCAGTACCATCAACATTTAGAACACCAATACTCTCTTTAACCTTTGTAATTTTTTTAACACGGCTCCAAAACAACTTCGGACAGGTTCTATACTCTAAGGCAATACGGCTCTGACTCTCGATGTTGAGCTGTTTTGACAATCTCTTGACTTTATCTCTGATTACTCGGCCCTTATGTATGTATGTATGTATGTATGTATGTATGTATGTATGTATGTATGTATGTATGTATGTGTTTTTTTACAATATTTTGGCACTAAATGCTCATTCAAAGTGTGTATGTGTGTGTATGTATCTATGTAGGTATGTATGTATTATGTATGTATGTATGTATGTATGTATGTATGTATGTATGTATGTATGTATGTATGTATGTATGTATGTATGTATGTATGTATGTATGTATGTATGTATGTATGTATGTATGTATGTATGTATATGTGTGTGTGTGTGTGTGTGTGTGTATGTATGTATGTATGTATGTATGTATGTATGTATGTATGTATGTATGTATGTATGTATGTATGTATGTATGTATGTATGTATGTATGTATGTATGTATGTATGTATGTATGTATGTATGTATGTATGTATGTATGTATGTATGTATGTATGTATGTATGTATGTATGTGTGTGTTTTAACTCTTTGCGAGCTTTCGTCGCCGAAGGTCTTCAGAAGAAGAACCTCTCATTTTTAGCGTTTCGGCCCTTAAACTTCTTGACGCTTTTAAGAGAGAGGTGGGCCCACGTCCGTTGATCAGGCGGACGCCCTTCGGCGAGAAAAATTTCCAAATTCTTAACTCGAAACACGAAAATTCAAAGTTCAGCAGAAAACTGTTCGAAACAAAACTTGAAATCGCGGAACGATTATCGCCCATTTCGTGTGCATCTTGTAGCGCTTTCTTTTTTCTATTAGCGAAAATCCAAAAAGATGCAGCTTCAGCTGTCTGGGAGATCTCCTTGATGGCTCGAGTTTTTTCTCGGTTTGAAAAACCAAGAGCTTTCAGCAGTTTTAACATTGAGCTGCTAACCAACCCTCGAACGCCAACCTCGACTGCAAAAATTTCAGTCCTGAACCCTTTGGCATTCAGATCACATGCTAAATCCCTATATCTCTCCTCTTTGAAAATATTGCTAGATTCCATGTTACTTTCCCATGGCACAGAGAGTTCAATCAGGAACATTGTCTTGGCCAAGTCAGAATATACAATTATATCCGGCTTTAAGCCGCTAGATCTCACGGCTTCTGGAAATTTTCTTTCGCCATCCAGATCAGCCGAAACCGACCAATCGTCGGCAGCACCCATCACACATTCAAAGTCTCTTGTAGATCTGAACCTGTGGAACTTCAGATTGCCTTCTCTCAAAAAGTAGATTTTCCTTTTCTGCTGTATTCCTCTTGTCTTTGCTTTCTTACACGCTTTTGTATGTATGTATGTATGTATGTATGTATGTATGTATGTATGTATGTATGTATGTATGTATGTATGTATGTATGTATGTATGTATGTATGTATGTATGTATGTATGTATGTATGTATGTATGTATGTATGTATGTATGTATGTATGTATGTATGTATGTATGTATGTATGTATGTATGTATGTATGTATGTATGTATGTATGTATGTATGTATGTATGTATGTATGTATGTATGTATGTATGTATGTATGTATGTATGTATGTAGAATCGGATCTAGGGGGGGGACTGAGAGCGAAAAAATGAGCGGGAAAGCGACAGGGAACGGATAATGACCTGGAGCGGGAGCGCAAGCGGGAAGGAAACGGGAGCGAAAAAGAAACGCATTAGGTAAACCTCTAAAAACCCCGGGCAACGCGGGTGCCCCCGCTAGTATATATATATATATATATATATATTAATGTAAAATCACTGATTTGATAACCAACTTCCTATTGATTAACCTTACATTTATTAGGAACAATAATTATTTATCATTATCAAGAGATTTGAAGGTATAATTAGCCTTAGCAAAGCTTCATTTATTATTTTCCAATAAACTGCAAAATCATTCTATTGAGCCCGGTATACGATTTGGTGATATCGTAACATTGGTGATCAGAAGTAGGATACAAGAATGGTTTTGAAAGCATTGGATGAGCTCTTGATACTCGAGTTGAGGCGGGAACTTAGAAAACGAGAACTCAGTGATAAAGGAAGAAAGTCTGAGCTCGTGGACCGCCTCCGGACGTCATTGGAGAACAATGGGTTTGATCCCGAAGAGTATGAGTTTGAAGTAGAAAATGATTTGTTGAAGGCGCTGAATAAAATGGCGGAGGAGAACAGAGCAGCACACAGAGCAGCACAGCAAGAAAAGAAGAAATTTCTTGAACTCCTCAATGGTGAAACAAACAATTGCGGAAACAAAATAGACGGTCAAGATGAACCATGCAAGAATGTACAAGATGAACCATGCAAGGATGGTCATGGTGATGAGCCTGTCAAAGATGTGCAAGATGAACCATGCAAAGATGTTCAAGATGAACCATGCAAAGATGTTCAAGATGAACCATGCAAAGATGGTCATGATGATGAGCCTGTCAAAGACGGTCATGATAATGAACCTTGCAAGGATGCTCAAGATGAACCATGCAAAGATGGTGTCAGTGATACAGTCGGTTTGGACGTCGAAAACAAAACTAAAGAAGATGAGAAGAATGCTGAAAACGAAATGCAAAACGATGAGGATGAAATTGACGATGATGATTATAATAATGGCAGTAACAACTATGGCTTTTACCCATACAGCGACGGTTCTGAAACGGAAGCCTCCATAACAGACGACGGCGCCGAATATTCAGGGTCGGATTTTAGTGACGAATCTGACTCGGATGAAGCAACCGAGGATTTAAAAACGGACGAAATTCCAATCGAGAAATACGTCGAAGCTAATTTGACAAAAAAAGAAGACATTGATTTGCGAGACGATGGCGAATATTTGAAGAAAGATCCACTGGACGATACGAAAGTTGACACCGATGAGAGAGCCGAGTTGGAATGTGAAAAGAAAACGTTTGATTGTAGCTTGGAAGAAAACAAAGATGACGGTGATGAACATCTCCAAAACAACAATAGCAATGCAGCAAGCAAAAACTCTGAAAAAGATGAGCCAAGAACAGAAAACGGTACCGAGGGCTCTAAATCAGATGAATCCACAGAGGATTCTAGATCAGATAGACTAAGAGTCATGGTAAAATCAAATAACAGTTTGATGAAGGGATTTATTGGATTTATGGAAGGTGTTTTCGAAAAACCTTTTGAAGAGTTTCTTGAGAAAGATCTAAAAGATGTGAAGAAAGAAGAAAAAGCAGACAATTCCGATAAACCCTGCAGAAATGGCCAAGATGAGCCAAAGAAAGACTCTGTTGATGAGCCAAAGAAGGACTGGAATAAACTGCATCAAACGGTCAAGAGACTTGACCATGTTGTTTGCGAATTGCGGTCAAAGCGGATGGTATTGCGGACGCGGATTCTTAGTCGGCGGAATTTGCGGACGCGTACGCGGACGGGTAATTAGAGGCTCTCACATCTCTGATTTACCGTATTATCATGCGAAATGAAAAAAATATTAGCATCAACCTAGAATTATTTAGAATATTTTACTGAATGAGATATATGGAGATACATATACTCATTGAAAATAAAATTTTCGGAAATTTATTAAAACAAAAAACATATCGTGGTTTTATTCAGGCACCCCGGCCCCGATTATTTTCGATTAACAATTTTGTAACTTAATATCAACGTGATTTCATCAAAATTGTTTCTAATATTGGAACGTTATCACATTCTCTTACGCGCTTCTTGATAAACCTTAAGCAGTTCAATTTTTCAGCGTCATTAATTTATCATTTTGATTCGTTTTTCATAAAGGTGTCTGCCTTAAATTGTTTTTATTTTCATTTTTTATTTCTTTTTCAATGGGAATATACTAAGCCTAAAACGTTTGCCCGACCACATTAACAACACCGCGCTCGCAAGGTATGTGGTTTAATTAACGCCCGTATCCGTCTGAGATAAATAATGTGGCATGTACGATTGAGTGTTCTGTGTAGTGTCTATGTGGCACGAAACGACTGTCCGTGTCCATGTGTTGCCCTTTAGCACCTGGCTTTCGAAGGCACATGCCTCGTATCACTCCAGCTCGTCAATTACTAAGATGCATTTAGTTGGAAAGAGCCGGTAATTGACCATCCCTTTCGCTAGTAATTTAACCAGTTTCTGATGAACCTCATAAGCTACGATATTGCTTTACTTGCCGTGTGCCCAGCAGCCTGTCGCGTTCTTTCATGAACTAGAGAATTGGAGTTTATTTATTTTTTACAGAGACCTGTTCATAAAGATGTTTGCTCTAAATCGTCAATAAAGTAATAAAACAAAAAAAACTAGTTTTTGTAGGATCTCAATAGAACTAAAAATATATTTTAAACAACACAAATAAGTAAAACAACAAATTAATTAAAAATACTAAAAACTTAAACAACTATTTTAATAATAGCAATAATCTAAATGTTTCCAAATAACATTACAATTTTAGATTAAAGATATATAGAATATATATAATAGAATAATCATTTTCGATAATGAACGTTATCCCAGCCTGGTTATACCATGTTCTAAAACTAGAAAGTGAGTGAAAGTCGAGTGCAAGTTGTTATATGCCGTTTATTCATCTTAGCTACCGCCCTCACTGATGTTTATTTTTTTCTTAAGTGTCCATGAAGGTGTTTGCTCTAGATCTTCAAAGACATAATAAAACAAACGTAAAATAAGGTTTTTCCTAAAGCTCAATGAAACTATAAATGTATGACAACAGCACAAATCAGATAAAAACAACAAATTAGCATAAGTAACTCAAAATATTACCATAAACAACTATTTAATTTAAAGAGAATTGATCAAGAATTTTTCCAAAATGTAATTACATTTTGGGTTAAATATTCACATTAGTTTAAAAGCGCCTTGAACTGCAAGCGGCTTCTCGATGTGTGGTTTGTTCAACGTCTATATCTGTCAATAAGACAATTTAGACGGTATGTATGTTTGAGTGTTTGGTGACGTGTTTATGTTGGCTTTGAGGCAGGGAGGCCACCGAAAGCACAAGACTTTCGTGGGCACAAGGCTCGACTCACTCCAGCCCGCCAACTAATAAGTGCAATAAATTGGACAAGGACCGGCAAATCGACCTCCCCTCTCCCCTAAGCTCACCCGGCTTTTCGACCAGAGCAGCGTTATTTATGTTTTCACTAATATCTTCACAAAGGTGTCTGCTAACGTTTTAAATTAATCACGTTTTTGCGATATTATAAATTTTCATTGCCAGAAATATTAACATGTTTTTAACTAAACTTTTTGTTATCTATATATATAAAAGAACATGTCCTGACTGACTGACAGATGACTGACTGATAATCAACGCCGAGCTCAAACGCCTCATCCTAGGAACGTGAAATTTGGAACTTATATTACTTTTATAGCGTAAACCTCCGCTAAAAAAGGATTTTTGAAAATTTTGCTCCTGAGGGGAAAAAACTGGAAAACAAACTTTTTTTTAAACATTTTTTCTAAAAATTTTTTTCTGAAATTTGGTATATAGATTCTTTTTGAAAAATAAAAAGATACATGTTTCACCATTTTTTGAAAATTCGGTTTCCCGGACCTCAAATGTGGGTTGGAAAATTGGGTTATTTGGTTTTTAAAGTAGCTTCTACTCAAAAACTGTTAATGCTACAGAAGTAAAAATTAGTATTTAGTTTCTACTCCAAAAATAAGGAAATACGTGTTTTAGCATTTTTTGAAAATTTGGTTTCCAGGATTTCAAATGTTGGATGGAAAATAGGGCTATTTGTCTTTTATAGTAACTGCTACTCAAAAACAGTAAATACCACAGATGTAAAAATTATTATTTAGTTTCTTTTCTAAAAATAAAGATATACGTGTTTCACCATTTTTCACAAATTTGGTTTCCCGGACCTCAAATGTGGGTTGGAAAATTGGGTTATTTGGTTTTTAAAGTAGCTGCTACTCAAAAACTGTGAATGCTACAGGAGTAAAAATTAGAATTTAGTTTCTACTTCAAAAATAATGATATACGTGTTTCACCATTTTTTGAAATTTTGGTTTTCAGGACCTCAAATGTGGGGTGGAAAAAAGGTTTCTTTGGTTTTTAAAGTAACTGCTACTCAAAAACTGTGAATGATGTAAAAATTAGTATTTAGTTTCTATTCTAAAAATAAAGATATACGTGTTTCACCATTTTTTTACAAATTTGGTTATAGGACCTTAAATGTGGGGTGGACAATAGGATTACTTGGTTTTTAAAGTTGCTGCTACTCAAAAACAGTGAATGCTACAAAAGTAAAAATTAGTATTTAGTTTCTACTCTAAAAATAATGATTTACGTGTTTCACCATTTTTTGAAATTTTGGTTTTCAGGACCTCAAATGTGGGGTGGAAAAAAGGTTTCTTTGGTTTTTAAAGTAACTGCTACTCAAAAACTGTGAATGCTACAGATGTCAAAATTAGTATTTAGTATATACTCAAAAAATAATGATATAAGTGTTTCAACATTTTTTAAAAATTTGGTTTCCAGGACCTCAAATGTGGGGTGGAAATAAGGGTTATTTGATTTCAAAATAACTGCTACTCAAAAACTGTAAGTGCTACAAATGTAAAAATTAGTATTTTGAAGTTTTGTGCCGGTTAAAAGTAGCTAAGTCCAGTTTATCACCGGCCGGGTCAAGCCTTTATTTTAGAGTCTTCACACGTACCAGGCCAAACCTTAAATCAAGGTGGGACGGGCCGAGAATTTTCGCCAAATATATAGATGTTTTAGTGATTTTAGGGTTTTATTTGGGCCGGGCTAAACCTGAAGTCAAGGTGGGACGGGCCGAAGTTTTTCATCAAGTATATAGAACTCCTAGGCCTGTAAAAAGGGGCCGGGCCTAATTCAGACGGGCTGTGCCGGGCCAGGAGTTCGGGTTTTTAAAACGGGCTGGGCTAAGTTGTCGACGGGCCTAGCCGAGACCTAAACAATTGATCTCTACTATGGATGCACTGTTCAAACTCTCTAATTTCATGCGAGCGAAGCCGCTACGGGCACTGCTAGTATATATATATATATATATATATATATTATATAGATAACTCCCGAATCTCTTATCTTCCAAGCAATAAGTTTAGTTCAAAAAATGTTAATATGGACATTTTAAAAATCAAAATCTCGCTTGTTTCGTTGACATTATTGACATTCATTTTCATTGAAAAGAGTATATCTTTTTATTTTTTATTTATACATAATCTAGGACTAATTTCATACTGTTTATTAGCTTATTTAAGATGAAAAAGTCATTCTCTTTGTCTGCGAAGTTGAAGATTTTGGCTAGCACCATATCTGATAATTTGCTACCTCTTAATTCAAAACTAGTAATTAACACACTTAAGTTAATTTAGCATGGTTTCTCTCTCTTCTCACAACAACCTCTAACGAACGACGCCCATCTTTTCATGAACTTTTTATTTAACACTTCATCGATCTGTTTTAGAAGGTGTCGCTCAAATCCGTTTAGAAAAAAAATTGCTTATTGTGTAATGTTGCCTGATATTTCTTTTTGACCTTAAAATATCACTATCTTCAGTTTCATTAACGGCGCTGGTCAACACAATGTCGTTTACATTTAACTTATGTGCCGATTTTGATGAATATACTAATTTTAATAGTGATGTATAATGTGAATTTTAAATGATATAAATAAATTGAAATCTAATCATTTTGGCCATAATAACCAACACAAAACACTCGCAAACCAAAATAATTATTCACATATACATGCACACAATTACTTATATATAAAAGATTTGTATAAGGAAAAAATGGACATGCAAGAAAGACAAATATAATTCTGATTGTTTTTATTTCTGAGTGTTTCGGGTGTTTATCTTTAAATAACAGAATAGAAGAAAGGAACCAATATTTTCAATATAAACTGCTAGCAACCAATGCCCGAAACAAAGTGTCGTTTATTTAATTCTACACAGACCGTTTCATGAAGCTGTCTGCATACAAATGTATTTTTTAAATTGTCGTTTTAAACTATTTTTATCTGATTAATTTAAAAACTCGAAGCGCTTGAAAAATTTAATAATCTTATAATAAGCGAGATTTTAACTAAATTCAGGAAAACCTAAAAAAATATTTATGAAGAAAAAGGTTTTGTTGTAAATCTATGATCAAAAACTCTAATCTAATTTGGCAGTTATATAAAAAAATTGAAACTACAAAAAAAAACAATTTAAAAAAATAAAATTAGAGCTTTATTCTAAATAAAATATATTGTTTTAATTTTTACAAATTAACTTTGTTTTGGGTTGGACTTATTTTTTAGCTGGAAATATTTTCTCACATAGATTTTCCAACTCAACCGGCTCCAGACCGTCATCAACATCGCCGCTAAGATGATCACCAACAGCAGGAAGTATGACCACGCGACAACTATTCTTCAAGAACTCCCCTGGCTTCGCCTTCCGGAATGAATAGCTTACAAAGTCGCGCCTCTCGCGTTCAAGTGTTGAAAATAAGAATGGTCCGTGTTATCTCAGTGAAGACCTTCAACCAGCCAGTTCTGTAATTGGCCGCAGGAGACTCAGATCTTCGTCTTCTGGAGAACTCGTCGTGGCGACAGATGCTTTGGAGTCATTGGTCCCAGGACCTGGAACGATCTTCCGACATCACTCAGACTTACAGTTTCAGAAGCGGAGTTCCGTGGAAGGCTGAAAACACTTCTCTTTACCAAATCTTTTGGATGACATTAATATTCAGTGGCTCCAAAGCTCACTTGAACGCTGATAAGTGTTTAAAAGATTGAGCATGGAAAAACTTCGTTCTATAGTAGTGACTGTTTTATGATAATTGTAATAAGATTGATTTAAAATGCTTACTAATACTCGCAAAGCTGTATTGATCTCTTATAAACTTAGATTTTATTTCTTGTCAGCATAATTGTTTAATTAATCACGTTGAGTTATTCCAGTACGTATTGACTATACATTTCAAAGTGTATATCATAATTTTTATGTTTTTTTTTATAGTTTTACGTTGTTTTCAATTATGGTGATTTTACTCTTTGAGTAGCCAGAGTTCTTATTTCAACTCGTAAGACACTTTATAGTTTCATTAAATATGGCTGCTTAAATGGCTTAGCGCTGTTTGAAGTACAATTGCTTAGACAACTAAAACCAGTGAAAGCCGTTTATTGAAATTTAATATTACCAACACCATTTTATAATAATCTCATTTTTTATTTTATTGTTTTATTAAACTGATTTAATAACAATATCGATCGCACTGGAAAGTTGTATTATTTGAAACGGCACGATCATCGCAACCACGAATTGAGAAAACAAACGAAGAGAAGAAACTAAAAATGTTGTCACAACTCATTTTAATAATCAAAACGAGTTATCGTATTTTTAATTTTAATTGCCGCTTTCAAAATATTTAAAAGACCGCGCCTGCAGTTTTACGGAAAAATAAATTTATACCAACAGATCCGATGTTCATTCACCCAAACAAAAGTCCTGATACCTCAAGCAGATAATTTCTAATGCTATGTTAATTTATCTTTTAAATCCTACCATTCTAGAGGTGTCTTTTTAAAAATATATTTTTTAAATTGTCGTTTCAAACTTTCTTCATCAGATTAATTTTAAAAAAAACTCGAAACACCCAAAATTTTTATTAGACTTATAATAAGCTAAGTTTTTACTGAATTCAGGAAAACCTAAAAAAATTATTTATGAAGAAAAAGGTTTTGTTGTAAAACTCTGATTTGGCAGTTACGAAAAAATAAAACAAAAAAAAATAAATAAAACAAGAACTTATTCTAAATAAAATATTTTTGTTTAATAGTTATTTACCATTTACGTGAGCTCCCAAATTCAAAGCTTATGTCGGTTTTCAGGCACATAAAAAACATCATATATCTGACTGAACGCCAGCGGCTTTTCAGCCTAATCGCTGATTATTTATGTTTTCACTGATCTTTTCATAAAGGTGTCTGCTAAAGTGTTGTTTGAAAATTTATTTACTAGCCAAACAATAAGATTAACATAAAATTATTTCAAACAAATTTAAAAAAATGACTTAGAATAGACTGTGAGTTGTATAAAAACATATCCATACTTATTAATAATATACTAAAAATAAAACTTTCTAGAGACTGAGATTCAATAACACTACAAAACTTAACTCAGCCAGTTATTTGATATTATAGATTTCTGATATCAAATTTCTGTTTGTGCAGTTTTGCTGGCAATTTGTTCATTGTTCTATGATTAACCATTTATCAAAAACTAAAAACAAGTTATATTAATCAACAAAATATACAGTTTTCTCATAACTCCGTCAATTCTAATTTTTGGATCAAAAATCAGATGACCCCCACATACCTCGCGTCGAAGATTCAGCGACTGCAGGACATTCCGGCTCGAAGAAGACTCCGATCATCATCATCGTCTCAACTTCGTGTGCCGGCAGGTAGCTGGCCCACGACTATGGAACCGTCTTCCTCCAGAGGTCACCTCCGCAGAGACAATTGAGACTTTTAGAAAGAAACTAAAAACGCACTTGTTCAGTGGCCTTGAAGTCCATTAGGATTTACGCCACTTAAAAAAATTGTCAGACATTATTATTATTATTCTTATTATTATTAAGTTATAAGTCTATTTTTAACGTTTTAAAATAACTGCGTTTTTGCAATGTTGTGAACAGCCTTTGTTATTGTAGAGTCTACAGCAAAACATGTTCCAATGTACCAATTCAATTGGAGATAACTCATATTATGATGAGTTTATTTTTTAAATTTTTAATAACTTACAAAACTGTTGTTTTTAAATTTTTTTTGAATTTTTTTAAAAATCAGGAAAAACACAGAGTTTTTGTTTTAAGTTTTATTTTTTAAAACCTAAATTTGTAATCGCTCAAATATTGTAATGTTTATTCTTTTGGCGTTATTTGTTCAAACTGTGTGTTTTGAGTTGTACACTAGTGTGCAGGTTTCACTACTACTTATTCTTCTTATATAGAACCAATTACATATGCAGGATTATATGACATTTTAGTATGCTACTTCTAAAAATAAAATGTTAGTTTATGCTGATTTTAGCGGATATTAAGTTTTTTCGGAATTTCAATTTTACGTTTTTGTTTGCTTATAGCCATCAACTGTGAGAAATATCAAAACATTTGACAAGAGCTTAGAATTATTAGTTAAACAAACAAAAAGACGAGATAATGCCAATTTCAGTCTTTATTTATAATTTTGCTAAGTTCTTATGAAAGTTTCAACTATAGAACTATTTTTAAATGTGTGATGTTACAACTGTTTTGTTCAACAATATTTGGAAATATCTATTAACGGTAACGACATATAAAAATATTTTCATAAAGCTTCAAAGACAACCGATTGAACCTCTTTCAGATTTGTAGTTTATTTATTTCTACACTGACCTGCTGACAAATGTTTTTTCCAATTTTAAAATTACAAAAAAAAACTGTGATTGTTTTTCCACAATGTGGGATAATCCGCGTTTATGAGTTAATTTTGCTCTTAAAATAGTGTAACCATAATTTTCTATGAATTATCAAATAAAATAATAAATACAAACTGTTGTTAGTATCCTTTTAGTTTGCGGCTGCTTAAAATTTACCCGTTTATTTAGATAAATTATTAAAAGTTTGCGAAAGTTGAGCTTGAAAATTTTCAATTTCAATTTTTTTAAGTTCAAACATGATTTACGTTTGCAATTCTGTGAGTCGGGCATGGCTTATATTTTATTTCATACTATTATTGAGACCTTAGTTTTTTTCATTATAGCATTTTTATCAATTTATAATAATGATGCAAGTCTCAGAAACCCGACCCTCTTGGCAGCTAAAGGTTTGAGAAGCAACAGTACGTACAAGGCCGTTTATATCAGCCCGGATTTAACAGAGGCAGAAAGACAATTAGACTACCAGTTGAGGCAAGAAAGAAACAAACTCAATGCTCAACTTGGTAATGATTCGCCCTTTCGATACGGCATCCGTGGCAATCAACTGCACAAATTCAAGAAGGCCCAATAATTCACTCTTGCAAAAGCCACAGAGAATGCGTCACCCCAACAAGAAAAGCCAGCTCAAATCCTCTTCACCTACCTCGTCTCTAAATCACTTTCGGTTTTGGTCCAACAACCCATGCTCGCTCAATAAAGATAAACGCGATGAGCTAACAGCAAGAATAGCAGCCCTCGACCAATCGCTTAGACCACATGCCATGTTTTTTGTGGAAACATGGTTTAACGAATCCTCAGACACCTCCATAGCTGGCTATCAACTGCACCGTAAAGACAGAGAGAGGAGCGCTGGAGGAGGTGTTGCGATTTACGTTGTGGATAAAGTTGTGACCAGTGAGACTGGCATTCCTCAGCTCAACTCTCCAGCTATTGAACAAGTCTGGCGAGTCATTTGTTTCGGTGGAGAAACTTTCCTCGTTGGTTGTTTATATCGCCCTCATGACTTGAACGACGACTATCTCACGCAATGTATTGCTTCAGTCACAACAGCTCGTAGCTCACTTTCCGCCTTGAGCTGCTCATTTATGTTGCTCTATGGCGATTTTAATTTCTCTCACACAAAATATGCTCCAATCGACGTGGGTGGTGGCGTGGCAACAGTTGCCCATATAGGTAACGAACATCCTAGTGACATTAGATTTCAAGAGTGCCTCAACGACTGGCACCTTACACAGCTTGTCACGTTTCCCACGTACCGCTGTAATCGTTACGTTACACCTAGCAGCACTCTTGACCTCATTATTACCAACGACCCCGACCGAGCTATCGAGATACTTGAAGCTGACTCACTTGGATACACGCCCATGGGCCAATCCCATTGCTTTATAACCGGTCGGTTCGCTGTGGCCGGTCTGAACAATTCACGTGTTTCTCCGTCGCACAAACGTTTTATATGGAGCAAAGCTGACTACAATGCGCTGTCTTCTCGTATTTCAAACACCGACTGGGAAAACTTATTTGATGGCCTTTCAGTACCTGACACTTATCAGCTTCTTATCGACCGATACAACGAAGCGGTTGCACTACACATCCCATCTACAACAACTCCATTTGTCCGGAAAAAAGAACCTTGGGTAACACCCGAAGTTATAAAAGCAGCTAGAGTCAAGCGCGAGGTCTGGGCTAAATACATCGCATCGGGGCGCGACTCTGCAGTTATTCTACGAGAATCTCATCGAGAGGCTTGCAAGCGTGTAGCTAAAACAGTCAAGTCGGCAATTCTCATGTATGAGGAACAACTAGTCAGCGCTTCCAAATCCAATCCAAAACTTCTTCATTCACATGTCCGTAGCAAGCAGTTTGTCAAAGACGACATCAACTCTATTCAGACAGCCGACGGCACCATAACTGCGGACCGTGAAAAAATCTGTTCTTCCCTCAATGACTATTTTCAATCTGTTTTTGTCATCGAACCTGAGGGTTACATGCCTGCTTTTACAGATCGCACCGAATCAATCTGCGATGTAAATGAAAGTTGTTTTTCTGCAGCTATTCTTCAAAAAAGACTCCACAGCTTAGACAAAACTAAATCGATGGGTCTTGACGGTTTGCACCCACGCGTTCTCAGCAATTGCGCAGCTGCCTTTGCCACACCCTTGGCTCTCATCTACAAGCGCTCCTTCATGTCCGGAGTTATACCGGACACATGGAGAAAATCAAATGTTTCCCCTATCTTCAAAAAAGGCAGCAAGCTCAAGCCTTCTAACTACAGGCCTGTCTCTCTCACTCCTGTGCCCTGTAAAGTAATGGAAGGCATTCTACATGAACACATCATGCAGCACTGCGTCGTCAACGGCTTAATCAGCAAACATCAACATGGTTTTCTCAAGAAAAAAAGCTGCTTGACAAATCTACTTGAAACTCGCGACATACTCACTGAAGCTGTTCATTGCGGCTATGTGGCTGACGTAGTATATACAGATTTTGCCAAAGCATTCGACAGAGTACCTCACAAACGCCTACTGCATAAACTAAAAGCTTACGGCATCCGTGGTATGCTACTCACATGGATCGAAGCGTGGCTGAATGATAGGAAGCAGCGCGTTTTGATTGAAGGCTGCGAGTCCGAGTGGAAGAATGTGACAAGTGGCGTTCCTCAAGGCTCTGTTCTTGGTCCACTACTTTTTGTGTTATATATTAACGACTTACCGGACACTATCACACACCAAATCAAAATGTACGCGGACGACAGTAAAATCATTGGCATCATCAAGTCAGCTTCCGACATTTTATCCCTCCAGGCTGACATTGACCGTGCAGTTGAGTGGTCATTCACTTGGCTAATGCACTTCAATGTCGAGAAATGCAAAATCATGCATGTCGGTCGCTCACACAGAATAACCCACCAATACTCTATGAGACATATTGACGGCACGCGGCGACCACTCGAAGTCACAAAAGTCGAACGTGATCTTGGTGTTCTCGTCTCAGATGATCTAAAGGTCCGAGCACAGGTCGAAAAAGCAGCGTCATCAGCCAATCATATGCTCAGCCGACTCAGAAAAGCTTTCCGCAGCCGCAGCCTCATACTGTGGCGTACACTTTACCTCTCCTACGTCCGCCCACATCTTGAATTTGCTGTTCAATCTTGGTCGCCTTATCAAAAGGGCGATATTAACCTTCTTGAGCAGGTCCAACGTCGGGCAACAAAAATCATTGCAACACTAAAACATCAGCCCTATGAACATCGTCTGCAACAGCTTAGGATCACAACGCTACAAGACCGCCGTTCGAGAGGTGACCTGATCGAGCAGTTCAAAATCGCCCACAACATCGACGACGTCAGCTTTTCCGTTCCGCAAACTCGAGCAGCCGGCCACACGGCATACCACCTGCGTGGCCACAACTGCAAATTAGAGCGCCAGTATGTCAGAGGTTGCGAAGAGCGATACAATTTTTTCACAAACCGGATTGTCGCTCCATGGAATGCGCTTACGCAATACACAATTGACGCCCCGACAGTAAACGCTTTCAAGGACCGCATCTCTTAGGAGTCGCGAGTCCTCCAGCTTCTGTCAGTATAGAGGAGCCTGATGTAGCTCCTCTTCATCAAAAATATAACTTTCAGACATTAATTTTTTTATGGCTTGATTCTATAGACTTTTTTTTTTATATATTTTTGGTTCTGATAATAAACAAAACTCAAAACTCTATTTAATTTGTAATTTGGGTTTTTAGTGCTTGTTGCTTTTTTTTAGTTTTAAATAACTCTCGCTCCTAATCAAGGCTGTCGAAATGGGGGCTGGCGGAGATTTCGTCATGGGCCCTCCGTTGGTTTCATGGGCCACCTTGGCTCGGAATTAAACATATGCCAAAATGGTAGGCCAGCTGTTGGGCTTTTGTTGAGTCTAAAACATTTTCCTTTAAAACATAGTATAAGGCGTTAGTTTAAAACGTACATAAATAAAAGAAAATATTAAACAACGAAAACTTTATTTTCTTATTCAATTTTGAAAAAAAGTGTCCATAAAGAGATATACTATGCGCTGGTGAGTTGAAAAACACAAATTTATTTTTTTATTTTACTTAGTTGTTGTTTAATTCAAAAGTTTCAAAAAACATTAAATCTATGGATAATAAAAAAATAAAATCATTTTTTTCATAAAAACAAAATTTTGATATTGTAATACTTTAATATTATTTTTAAGTTCTAAATAAGGTTAATATGTATATAAATGTTGTTTTTTTACTTTTTTTTTTTAATTTTAATTTTTTAGTGTTTGAAATTTTTCCAGTTTTTTAAATCTAAAAACGGATTAAGCTATAGTCACCGGATATACACCTTAGAAGGTAAATAGCAGAAATTTTTACCTAAGACAAAATAGCTGCATCTGAGTGCAATTAAACAATTGCTAATAAAATATCTTTGTGATTCAAATCTACTGCAAAAACCCGGCTTCTCTACGGTGTTTAATTTTTGATTTTTTTAACAACCAGCCAGCCGGCCAAAGGGTATTATAAGCTTCCCTTTTAAAAAAAATCAACAAAATTGCTAAACATTATAAACAACAATCAAGTAATGTGTTATATTTTTTATTTCTTATTTTTTAATATTATGGCAAAAAATTAATTTTCCAGTTTTAACTTAATTAAAACTGATGAAAATTAAAATATTGTATTAAATGATTTTTATTTGAATACCACAAGCAAATGGGTACTAACAACGAAAATGATTTATAATTTTGAACGCATCTTCACAAAGGTGTCTGTCTTGAAATGTATTTATTTTAAAATTTGTAATTTTAAAAAATCTACACTTTAGTAAAGAAATTACAAAACATTTGGAAAAAATGAATTCAATTACTTTCTTAATTTCTTTTAAATTAAAAAAATCAGAAACCTTAAATTATGTAGATAAAAACGCGAATTGCAAAACACTATTTTATACAAATTCTTACTCTCCAATAAATTTGAAGACAAAGAAAAATTAAAAAAATTAAAGTGCTTTCATGAATATCTAAGTCCAATCTGGCTGACCACTCGGCAAAAACAAGAAAAACACACTTAAATTGAGGTGAATACTTCTATAATTTCGATAGAACTCTAACATAACTGAAGTAACTTCTAAGCAAGTACTGTACAAAAGCCTTAGTTTTTAAAAGCTCAACTTCAGTTAACAAACCCCACAACTGCACTAAAGTACAAAAAACCACAACTCCTCTAAAGTATAACACATTGACACTTTTGAAAACAAATTTTTACACACTGTGACCATCCGTCAAACGTTGCTTAATAACAGCACACATAATCTACAATTCTACAACATATAAAATAAACTGAATAGTATTATATTGTTAGTTTAAAACTTTTAAAATGGTTCATTATATTCCAATGCCATGAATCGTTGATTCAAAATTAAAAAAATGTTGATTTCTTGGCATCATCAATTGCCTGTTTATATTTTTAATTTATACGGAAATATAGCTTCTCAGAAAATAGTAACTTCTTTGCCTTCTATGTCATTCACATCAGTCGTCGTAATGTTTTGCAAAAATAACCTGCTATTCGTATTAGAGCACCATTCAATGGTTGCTCGTTTTCACGTAAATTTTACAATATTCTGTCGAATGGCTTCATGAATATATTGTACACTTGTACACCAGTGTGCATGCGTCCCGTTCAATTAATTAGCATTGCTGCAGTACATTCTTCATGATTTTAGTAAAATGCTGCATGGACTAAAAAAATGTACAATAACTTATTGACAGTGCGGTTTCTGAATCTTTTATAATAACTCAATCAAAATGTTTTTAAATGCGGCGAACCGATAACAATAAATCTTTAATCAACAGTGATTTAAGCAATTGTGTTATATTAGTTCTTAGTCTATTACACCAGGTGTTTTAAGACTGAAATACCTGTATAGAAGGCACTTAAATAGTTCATGTCATGGATCATAATTTGATTTTTTTAAATGTTCTTCTATTTTCATCCAATCTTGAGAATAGCTCGGAATTATCGAGGTAGAGTTACGTATTAAGCATACGCGACACCAACAATACATAGGCAGTAATCCACTCAAAATAAGAAGCTGCTTTTTTCAAGCAATCAAATAAAACTTGTTTTAATAAGCCATGTTTTCCTTATTAACATTCAAACTGTTTTAAAATTGTATGTAAATGATAGCATCAACGACACAGAAAGTTAATGTGAACATCTCACACAAGTTTGATCTAGAGTTCTATTAACCTAAATAATAAATTTACATTAAGAAAAACGTGTGACAGTGGCGGCCACACTACGATAAGAAACTTAGCTGACAGCTTGCTTTTTAAACATTTTATGAAATTTATCTGTTGAGATGTGATTTTGGTGATTGAGTAAGTTCTAAACTAATTTGTACCGCTTGATATCACGCTGAATACCAGGCAACTGTCGTTCATTTATTTCTTCACTCACGTTTTAACAGTGGTGTCAGCTTAAATGCAAATGTAAATGTATTGACTATTGAACATTAAGGCGCTACTTCGTATTGATAATACCACAGCAGCGCCGGGAACTGCTTGTGCATATGGGATCACACAATTTTTTTTCTATTTATCTTATCTTTTGTTTTAGGTACATATCACTAACTGAATAATAAAAACATTAATCTTAGTTATAGAAACAAAATGATTATATGCTATCGGTTTTCAAAATCTAAGCGTGACGGCTGATTTGAATTACTTAAGGTTAATTTCAATTTTAATAGTTTATTATTTTTCTACGACTTCTATTTTTTGGAAATGTTCAGGAAACACACACTAGTACAAGATAATTAACCGCTAAGGAGAATTGCTCGAGGCATCTTTTATTTATTACTTTGCTGATGCGTTTATAAAGGTGTCTGCCCAAGTTTTTGTTTCAAAGAAAAATACTTGTTTAGAAAAAAAGTACATTTTGTGTGAAAAAAGTAATAACTTATACCCTTTTAAAAATTAAATTTTTAATTTAGGAAAAAGATGATTATTATTTGATAATATTAATAATGGTCTCATAAGTTTCTTTAAATGTCAAAACACCCAACTATATATTATTTCATCCTAAAAACAAACCTATCTTTACTAATTTATGTCTCAGTTACTCTGATATTTCAATTAATCGTGTCACTTCATATAGATTTTTAGGTGTGATACTTGATCAGCACTTAACATGGGTAGACCACATTTTAAGCATGTTAAATCAAAAGTTTCTAAAAACATTGGAATCCTATCTAGACTATGTCGTTATATAAATACAAAAACTTGTATTATGTTATATTACGCATTTGTTTTTCCTTTTGAGTAAAACTATTATTTCATTTAGAAATCGATTTCCATAATGTAAAAATATAAAAGTGTGTTTTTTTAATTATTTTTGCTAGGACTCGATTTTTTCATATTTTTTCTTTTCTTGTTTTTCTGTACTGGTTACCTCTTAAACATCGCGTAAAATTAATAGAAGATTGGTAATAAAAAGGCATGTAAACAAATATAATTGAAATGCATCCTTTAAAATAAACTTAATCAATAATTGTAATTATAATAATAGCTTTTGTATAACTAATTTATTTCAATGAAAAAGTAAACAAGCGTTTTGTAAATTTTTAAGTTCAGGCAAGTTATACCAAATGTTTCTAAAAAAATTAAAAAAAAACTAGTAAGTTCTACAAAACCAGAAATCTTTATTATTAATGTTAATTTAACGGAAATGACGATCAAGACGCACGACTATAGCAAACATTGATCGAATATTTGGCCCGACCAATTGCTTCTGCTTCTGATTTGAGGTTTATTTACTCTAACCTGCTCGCAAAGGTGTTTTTGCCAATGTTGAAAAAAAATCGATTTTTATTGTTTTTCCCAGACAGTGAAATAATCCGCGCTTATAATTTAATGAGTTAATCCTGTTCATAGCTTATAATTTAATGAGTTAATCCTGTTCAACGTTAAATCAACTTTATTATTCACATCATTTTGGTTATTGAAATTGAAGTTTCTCAAGTTCAAACCATCGCAAACTTTCAACAATTGATTTATATAATCGGGTAAAATTTAAGCAGCCGCAAACTAATGGGAAACTAACTTTTAACAATTGATTTATATAATCGGGTAAAATTTAAGCAGCCGCAAACTAATGGGAAACTAACAATAACTAAAAGTTTAAAATGTTTGGTTACACTTTTTTCTAATTAAATTAGTTATACAAAAGCTATTATTATAATTTATTTATTATTTCACTTGCTAGTTCATAAAAATTTAAAATGTTTGGTTACACTTTTTTCTAATTTTAATGCTTTAACAAATTCGATAGAATTTTCCTACATATGGAATTAAGATAAAAAACAGAATTTAGTTTTATTTTGAAATAAATTCTCTATTCAATCAACTCTTTATGATTGATTTATCTTTCAAAGTTTGATTTAATTAAAGTAATATAAAATCCAAAACATCACATGGAACACCACTAAAAAAACAAACAATTGAAGCGAATTCAGTAATACACCGTTGTTTAGCTAGCTTCTTGACGCTGTCTACAGTTAGCTATCTAGTTTGAGCATTCAGGAATTATAGCTTCAGACGTCTGCTTCGTCCATGTTTCTTAGAAGTGAAACGGATGAGAAAAATTACTCGTTAAAAAACACTGTAGAAATTGATTCATTTCAAAATAAGAGTTTTTAAAAATCTTAACACTTTTTCACTTATAAAAATTCCCATGATGAAAGACTCATCAAATCAGTCTAAAATGCTATAGAGGCTATTTTAGGAATTTAGTCTAAATCAAACATAAATAAACTCCGAGCTGAACAACGATTATCACGCCGTTCATTTATCAGTTCGCTGACTTATTCATAAAGGTGTTTGTTAAAAAGTTTATTTATTTTCAACTAGCAGACCCGCCCAAATTTGTAACATTACAGGATTAATAAACATTGTGTTAACTTATTAGCTAAATTACATTTTAGACTTAATAAACATTGTGTAAGTTTAGTAGCTAAATTAAAATCTATTTTATAACAAGATTTTTCTGATCATCGCGGAATGTTTGTCTAAGTAAAATAAGCACTTCGTTAAAACAGTGTTTGGCAAATATTAGTGAAAAATAGTTTAGAAAAAATTAAAAACATATTGCAACTATATTTAGGCTACGAAATATGGTAACAATAACGGTATTGCAGTATTACTATAAATAAAAAAAATTAAAAAAAATCGTATGAACAAAAGTATCTTGGAGTTGTGTTTATTTCTGAACTCCGCCTTGCTTTTGCAAGCCAGTCCCAAGCCTGGAGAAAGGAGGGAAAAGTTAAAAGGATCAAATTATGATCCACGACTGGTAGTACTTAGGTGCTTCTGACACAGCCGTTTCAGTCTTAAAACACTTGGTGTAAAGGACTATAAACTATTATAAAAAAAAAAAAAAAAAAAAAAAAAAAAAAAAAAAAAAAAAAAGTGTTTATTTCTAAAATAAGTTGCGTGCATAAACAAAATTAAACAACATAAGTCACACCCGGGTTTTTTTAGAAGTTTTTTTATTGTTTTTTTCTCCTTCTCGTTTTTTTTCATAATTGTTTTTTTTATATTTTTTTCACAATATCAGTTTCCAAATGCTTTGTTAAGTTGTAGTTACTTTATAAAAAAACCTTTTTAAATTGTTTCATGAGATTGATTAAAAGGCTGCTTTGTAACAAGTGAAATGTTTAAAAACTGCAAAACTTGTTAAGTTTGTAATTCCAGTGGGTTTTAGTATACATTATTCAGTTGTAATAAAATTCCACAAAAATGATTTGAATTTGTTGGATTGAAAGTTGTCCAACTAGATTTATTTAATTGAATCAGGTTGACCAAACATGGCTGAAATTTATTTGTTACTGCTAAAATACTGCGATAAATTATTTCTTGGGATAGTTTATTGTTGCGTTTCAATTGCAGTATGTAGGAAGTTTTCATATCGCAGATCATAAGTTGATCCGGTCTTTTTTGTTTCCCTTTATTCAGGCGTGGGACTGATTTGTTATGTGTACATTATTAAATGTTTGCTAATCAAAATTGTTTCCTTAATCCTAGAGTGGTTTCATTGATACCAAATACAGATTATCCCATCTTTGATTTATAGTGTTTGCTAAAGTAATTGCATTTTGGTTTGCCTTAAGAAAACGTTTAGACATCTACCACACTGGTCTTTGGCTACAAAGTGTATTAGTTTCTGATCCAGTACACGTGGAAATGACCTGGAAAATTTCCAGCAAGATTCTCATATGTAATACCTATGTTGTAGTTGCACACAATCTATTACTCATACTGCACAATTTAGTACACTTGGTTAAATTTCATTATACAGAACGTCAAATACCAAAGCACAACGAGCCAAGTATAGTTTTTTTTTTTTTATAGTTTATAGTCTTTTACACCATGTGTTTTAAGACGCCAAGTATAGTTTTTTTTTTTTTTTTATTATAGTTTATAGTCTTTTAAACCATGTGTTTTAAGACGCAAGTATTGTTTGGCAACAGCGTTTATTTACCATTTGGTTTTCTAATTAGCAAAGGTGTCTGCCTAAGAATTTTCTTTTGTCAACGTTTATCTTTCAATTTGTTGATTAAAAACTACAAAACGCTTACTCAATAACATTTTTTTAGAGCAGTCTGCCTAATTACTTTTAAAATTAGAATACGAAACCAGAATGTTAAATAGCTATGTTTAATAATTGGAACATATCATGTATTGAAGCAAAAGAACCAAAACTAAATTTTCTAACAGAAAAATAACAGAATTTGAAGTGGTTGTGTAAACAGAAATAGTAGAGGAGAAGAATCAAAATTTATAAAATGATGAAAATTGTTTGCATTTCTTAACATTGAGTTCAAAACTACCCGTCTCACTAAGTAGTTTTAAATTATTAAGTTTTATTCATACTCATTGACTCATTTATTAAACAATACGTTTTCAATGGTAATGCGGTAATATTAAAAATAACATAACCTGATATTACAAAATATTAGTTAACCCAACCGCTCACAAACTCCGAAAAATTTGATGCTTACTTATGTTTTCACCGACTTCTTTACAAAGGTGTTTGCTAAAACGTTCATGAACTGATATTCTTGCTGATTTCGTTCAAATTTATAATCTTTGGATGAAACAAATACAAAGTGAACAAAACAACACCAAACATGCAAACAGTATGAAAATAAAATTCAACTAAATGACTTGATTTAATAAGACTTTTATTCAAAACTGTTATGTAAAATATTTTTTTTTAATTTAAACAGTTTCAAATTTAAATAAACCCATTTAAATAGAAACGTGTTAGACTATAAAACAATTGTTTTTATTTGTTTCATCCAAAGATTAACCTTCTTAACTTTCTTTTCCTGTATGAGAACTATCCTCTTGCCAAATTTTATCAAGATCGCTCCAGCGGTTTAGATTTCTATAAGAGACAGAAAAACTCACAGTCATTTATAAATATATATATATATATATATATATATATATATATATATATATATATATATATATATATATATATATATATATATATATATATATATATATATATATATATAGATAAAACAAAGCGATTAACATTATGTTGTTAATTTTGTCCATCAGTTGTTTATTTTAATTAGAATTTTTAAATGTTTTAAAATTTTTAAATTTAAACATAAAATAACTATCTACTGGTTTTCGATGAATTGGAAACATTTGGATAAAAAATTCCCTAATTAAAAGTTTGGATAAAAACTGCCCAAAGATTAATAAAATTGAATAAAAGCATTTGAAGTTTTATGGGTAAAAGCAGCTAAGTATGCAAGTGTTGAGAAATCACCCCAAACTGTTGTTTTTTTAAACATACACATAAACATATCGATAAAAACTAATCATTGAAAAGAAAATATAAGATCAGACGTAAGCTTTGAAAAACAGTAAATAAACGCAAGCATACAAAACTTGTTTAATTTTTTAATGTCTTTATTTGTCTGAGAAAATTTAGACAATAAGTATAAAGGTGTCTTCTAACGTTCTCAATTAAATAAGCTTCGCATTGCTTATAAATTAATTTGCCATCCAAATAATAGGCCCAGCCCAAACAATAGTTAATTTGAAAAAAAGCTTTTTTAAAATAGAATGATTCATATATAAACATTTTTATATCAATCAAAGATGTATGAATAGAAATATTTTCGGATTACGGAAACCAGAAGTATCACAAAACTGAATTCAGTTGGTTATTGGATTCTGGAGATTTCTGATTTTCAGATTTCTGATTGTCTAAAAATTTATGCCAGCTCAAAAAAATCTCAAAATTCTTAGCTTTGATTTTATGAGTGGTTTTTCAAGTGACCGGTTTTCCACGAGACAATTCTGATAATGCTACAAAAACATGCTCGTGATTATGGAAACAGTGAGAGTATATCAGATTTATTTAAACTTAACTTTTTTTTAAAGAAAATTACTTTAGTTTGTTTTATGAATCATAACTTGTGCAAACCAAATCTAACAGTTCAATTCGTGTAATATTGAAACTACCCGTATTGAATGTATACATAACCATCATTTTGTATAGGCGCCGAACGTTTTTTGTTTAATAAGAATTAGAAACTGATATAAAGATTTTGATCAAAATGTGAAAAAGATTTCAAATTTTTTAGTCAAAGCTAGTCAGAAACTGTTTAATCGCATTAAATTATACATATGACATTTTAAGTCGTTTTAAACAGAATAAACTAACTACATCAGTTCATACTGCCGTGAGAAACCAATCCTGTTCAAACTACATCAGAAGCTGTTGATCGGATGAGTCGCTGTGTTTTCAAAAACGACATTTGCACGGAAATTACAAACAAAAACAATCAAACAAACAACATCGCAAGTTAATATAGTTGTTGTGATGAGAATTATTTCAGCTATCTTATTACACATTAACTTTTTGCTTGTGATATCAAACAAGTGACACAAGTCATAGGTGTTTTAATGCAAGCAGGTATTTGAGATAAGCACAAATCATTTATTTTTTTACTGACTTCTTCACAAAGGTGTCTGCTAAAGTCGTACGTTTTTGCAAAGTTTAAAAATTGATTTGTCAGGCAAACAATAAGACTAACTAACAAAAAGTATAAAATATATCGTTTTTAAAACAACGCTCATATTCTAATGTAAAAGGTAAAAAAATAATAATAAAGTGTACATATTAATATTTTTTAACTAAACGTTTTGTTTGGAAGATTAAAGCGTTGGGCGATATCATGTCATAGATATTATATAGATAACACCCAACGCTCTTATCTTCAAAACAAAAATTTACTTAACAAAATGTTGATATGTACACTTTAATATTTTTTTCAACTTTTTAGTACATTTGAATACAAGCGTTGTTTTAAAAAAAAATTTTCATACTTTATATTATTTTTAGTGTTTATTTTTTTATAAATCTGAATATTATTCATATATTATTATAATTTTTTAGTCTTTTAATTTTTATTTAATCGAAAATCGGATTAATGTTGTTAATGGTACCCATCGAAGTACTAACCGAGTTCGACGTTGATCGGACGAGACGTTGTGTTTTCAAAAACAACATTTGTGCTGAAACAAAAAAAAACAAGTTACAAACAACAAACAACGTTGCAAGGTAATATAAGCCTTGTAATAATAAAGCTAATTAATGAAAATTGAAAAAAAAAACTAACCTTTTTAGAATAACGTATGTGTTTTATTTATAAATGTTTTCAGACCAATTTTGTTGTTTATCGCTATTTATGTGCAAGTTTCATTACTTCCTATCTTTCTATTGTACGGTTATTGTAAGGTTTATCGACAGTTGACAGTTAATCGACCCTAATTGGATCGACTCCTTCGCAGGATGATCGACTCCTCCGCAGGATAATCGACTCCTTCGCCGGATAATTGACTCCTTTGCAGGTTATTCGACTTTCCAATTTAAGTCGATTAACTGTCAACTGTTGATAAAAACACAGTTCCCCTCTATTGTACACACAACGACAATTGTTGTGTTATATGACATTTCAAAATTTCATCTTTAGAAAGAGATATTTGTATATATTGATTTTAGTAGTTATTTAATATTTTATATAGAGCAGAAGAAACAGACTAAAAATTGAGTTATAAAATAGTACAGTTTTAATCGATGTCCATGCATTGAGGTTTGTGGTTTTAAAAACTACAAAAATAACAAATACTCCAATGAAAAGAAACTTATTAGTTTTTTTTATAAACATATTTCTGGTAAATAACGATTAGTTTTAAAAATTTATATATATATTCATAACAATAAATGAACATTTTGTTTTCAAAACTGTTTTTGTTTAAAAAAAACTTTTGTTGTCTAAAACTGTAAAATGAACTTCAAACGTTTTTTTATTAATTTATTTTGCACACATTATTACTAAAAGTTTTGCCAAAACGCATAATGTAATAAAAATAGGCAGATCAAATGACCAACAGTCTTTTACAAAATACAAAAACTTGCTTTTTAACAACTCAAACATTTTTTTGTAATTTCTGTGTGAACCAAGTATGAAGAATTAAAAACATAGCAGTTTTATGCATACAATAAAAAATAATTTATTTGACTATTTCAAAGCAAGTGATAAAATTTGCATACTTTAATTTTTATCTTTTTATTAACGGAAAAGTCATAACATAAGCCGTATTTGTTAGGACTTTACAACGGTTGTACAAGACAAACATTCAAATGTATTTGTTAGCTGATATGCTGCCTAATTGCTGTAGCTTTCTTTTTTTCATGGACCTCTCTACAGTGGTGTCCGCAAAAATGTTGAAGTAAAATAATTATAGCGTGGGAAGTCAATCGGAATCATTACAAGAAGTATTTTCAAAATGTTTGTTTCTGGTTTTGGACATTATTAAAACGAAATTTTTTTTCAAGTTTAACATATTTTAGTTTTCAAATAAAAATTAAAATTATACAAATGTTTGTTTTCAAACTAAACATGTTATCATTACAAGAGTTTAAAAACTACTTCTATTTGATTTGATTTTCAACATAATTCAATGAAAAATGGGCATCTTACATTTCTAATATTAAAAATAATTTAAGTATTAAAAAATATGTAACATTTAAAGCATATAAAGCAAAAAACTAAAACTGAAAGTTTTTCTTGCAAATGATGTATTGAAACCAATTAACGATGAAGAATAGGCCTATTTACTGCAAGCGACTGCATGGCTTTTTTTTTTTTTTTTTTATAATAGTTTATAGTCCTTTACACCAGGTGTTTTAAGACTCTAATGTCTGTATGTAGGAAGCAGTTAAGTACTTCCTGTCGTGGATCAGAATTTGATCTTTTTTACTTTTCCCTCCTCCTTTCTCCAGGCTTGGGACTGGCTCGCAATTAGCGAGGCGGAGTTCGACTGCATGGCGTAAGCGCCGCTCATTTATGTTTTCACTGAACTCTTCACAAAGGTGTCTGCTAAAATCGTTCATTTTTGCGAAATTTAAAAATTAATTTGCCAGACGCACAAAAAGACCAACCGTAAATCAAAACAACAAAATCAAAAATAATTTTAAAAATCTAAGATGTCGGAAATTATAATTCCGGGATTCCGGGATTTTGTTATTTTTTCAGAGATCTAATTATAAAGCTTACACAGCAAAATTCCATGATTGGCAAAATTTTATGAAATAGCTCAATTGTATCACCGAACAGCACATAGACGTTTTAGCAGAGCGTTTGAAATATTTGTTTGTTTTTAGCGTGAATATCTCAAAATTATTTTTTGATCCTAGCGAGTCTATAGACCAAGTTTCAGATCGATTTTATGACGGGAAATGGGTTTGTGTTCAAACAAACAAAAAGGTAAAGTTAATATGAAGAATTAGAAAAATCACATTCTATGTTATACTTAATTAATTAAAAGCGTTCGTAATAATTGAATTTCAATTTTTTAATAAATGCTGGTAGTTTTTTTTTTAATTATGGCAGTTTTATTATTTATGTGTTCAATATAGCCAATAATTTGATATCATCATTTTTTTATACAGTTGCTGAGAAATGATTAACAAGTTTTTAGCAGGTGAGTACATAAAATATGCTTCTGAAGCATATTGCCTCATCTGAAATAAAGGTATAGCTGCATCTGAAAGCATATGAAAATAAACAAATCTTGTGGCCCAATTGCAAAAACCCAAACTAAAAAAATAGTTTTCGAGTTTATTTTTCTCACCGCCCAACCAGCCGGTTAAAATGTATTATAAGCTTCGCTTTATAGACAAAAGTTTACAAAATGTACTAAAAAGTAGAAACAACAATCAAGTAATGCACTCAATGTTATACATTATACCATTTATTTATATAAATATTTATTTATTTTTATTTATTTTTTACAATTAATATACTCACACACACGTTTGATAGAAAAAAGTCATTAACAAATCAGTTCGGCAATCTTTGCTGTCATTGTCAGAATGGAATCTATATATATAACAAGTAAATTAAAAACGAATTTTTAAAACCCAATGCTTTTATATGTAATTAAAACACAAATTTTGCAATCAATTTTTTTTTAGATAAAAAATATAATAAACACACACACGTACACATATACATACATATATATAAACACATATATATATATATATATATATATATATATATATATATATATATATATATATATATATATATATATATATATATATATATATATATATATATATATATATATATATATATATATAAATATATATATATATATATGTGTGCGAAATTAATTAAAATTAACTAAATTAATTGACTTATTGTAAAACTAATAATTGAATATTGCATTGTCTTCTATTTTGAGCATGTATGCAAAATTTGAAAAAAATCTATCATCAGGAAGTGACTCAAAAATTGATTGCAAGATTTGAAACAGACAGAGAAACAGAGACGACGAGTTAATAAAAGCATTGGTAAAAAATGAATGTTTGTATATATGTATAGGGAAATCAAATATAGAGAAAAAAAATTTGAAATCCGTCACAAAATGAGCGGAGCGGAGCGGGTCAGCGAGCGGGAACTATATATATATATATATATATATATATATATATATATATATATATATATATATATATATATATATATATATATATATATATATATATATATATATATATATATATATATATATATATATATATATATATATATATATATATATATATATACCAGCGGGGTTACCCGGCGTTGCTCGGGGTTTTCAGAAAATTTGTTATCGATTTGCTCTTTTGCTCGCGTTTCCTTCCAAGCTTGCTCTCCCGCTTCCAGTCGCTTTCCGCGTTCCCGGTCGCTTTCCCGTTCCCGGTCGCTTTCCCGTTCCCGCTCACGCTTGCTCTCCCGTTCCCGGTCACGCTTGCTCTCCCATTCCCGGTCACGTTTGCTCTCTCGTTCCCGATCCCGATCCCGTTCATGCTCATTTTCTTTTTTCCATTCTTTCATAACTTCTTTTAGCCCATAAAACGTCAAATAGACTTGCTAAGACTATATATATATATGAATGTTTGTGGGTTAGTTTGTGTTTTATAAAAACGGGAAAGCGACCCGGAACGGACAGCGAGCGGGAACGGAAAAGCAAGCGTGAGCGGGAACGGGAGAGCAAGCGTGAGCGGGAACGGGACAGCGACCGGGAACGGGAAAGCGACCGGGAGCGGGAAAGCGACCGGGAGCGGGAAAGCGACCGGGAGCGGGAAAACGACCGAAAACGGGAAAGCGAGCAGGAGTGGGAAAGCAAGTGGAAAAGGAAATGGGAGAGAAAGAGACAAACATTAGAAAAACCTCTAAAAACCCCGGGCAACGCCGGGTATCTCCGCTACTATATAAATATAAGTAAAATTTTTATATATTAATAAACTTGTTGAATGCCAGATACAACTAAAAACCATAAAATGTGTGTGCTTGCCTAGTCATACTGGTTTGAACTTTTTTAGAATCTACATGGAACGATTTTAAACGCAATTTAAAATTTGAAAATTACAAAATTTTTTATAAAATGCACCAAATCTGTGAAAATCTAATTCAAGTACCGCACTCACGAGCTAGAAAATTGGCGTTTATTTATTTTTTCAGTGACTTGTTCATGAAGGTGTTTTGTCTAAATTGTCAACAAAATAACAAATACAAAAAAAACTAAGCTATTGCTGATATCAATAAACCTAAAAATATATTAAAACAGTACAAATAAGGTACAATCATTACATTAGCATAAACAACTAGAAACATTACCAAACACAACAACATGGTTCATAGCTATAATTTAAAATTTTGCATAGTAATATTGTATTTCATGGGTTATATATATATATATATATATATATATATATATATATATATATATATATATATTGAAAATTGATTTAAAATGCTGAAATTTAAATAGATTACCAAATTGTTTTGCCAAATAATTGAACATGTGTCCTTTGTGTGGAAATCGTAAGCTACACCAATTTTTTTGAGGTTTTGTGCTTTTAAGAAATTTTGTTTGAAAACATTTTCACATAAAAGATGTTAGCATAAAAAAATGAAAATAATAATACATTTGAATTATAAATACATTATTGAAAGTTTGAAAGTTATGTTTACATACACATAAAACGAAACATCATAGACGTTTCTGCTAAACACAAAGTTTGTTTAAATTAATTTAGAGGGTGGCTATGCTTTCCTGTAAAACAGTCAGATGCCCTTTTTTGCTGCTCTAAAATTAAACAAAATAAGCTTCTCTCGGTCATTAATAAAGTTATTAACGAATGAAATGTAGAATAAATATAGCAAGCGATTCCTTAATTTTTTTTTTTTTTTTTTTTTTTATAATAGTTTATAGTCCTTTACACCAAGTGTTTTAAGACTGAATTGGCTGTGTGTAAGAAGCACTTAAGTGCTTCCTGTCGTGGATCAAAGTCTGATCCTTTTAGCTGTCCCTCCTCCTTTATCCAGGCTTGGGACTGGCTCGCAATTAGCGAGGCGGAGTTCGATTCCTTAACGTAAACGTCATTCATTTATGTTTTCATTGATTTCTTCACAAAGGTGTCTCTAGAATCGTTCATGTTTGCGATGTTTAAAAATTGGTTTGCCAGCCACACAAAAAAAACAATCTAATATAAAGTTAATTTTTTCATGAAATATTTTCTTTTTGAATTTTTGTATTTATGAATTATTTCATCGATGAACTAATTTTTTGATTAAATAGTTTTTTATAAATAAAATGTTTTGATGAATTAATAGTGATGATCTAATTTTTTTTGTTATTATTAAAACTATGTAAGTTCAACAGATCACGATATTCAACAAAAATGTTTTAACTTCAGACATTAATTTGAAAAACGTCCATTGTACTTTGATTGGAACGGCAATTAGAAGGCATGACTATATCGCCGTAATTCATACATTTCATACAATCACCGGTTGCGTCTGCTTCAGGTTTGTAGTTTATTTATTTTTACACTGACCTGGTCACAAAGGTGTTTTTCCAATGATCAAAAAAACGGGTTTGATTGTTGTTTTTTTTCCAAGAATGTGGAATAATCCGTGCTTGAAATTCAATGAGTTAATTTTCTCAGCGATGAATCAGTTTTACAATTCCCACAATTTATAAAAAAAATTTTTTTTTTAAGCTCAAACCATAGTAAACGTTTAATGATAAAATTTGTTTTTAACAAAAAAATATGTACGAAAAATTATTATTATAACAAACTAAAATTATAAATCGTATTGGTTTTTATTTATTACAACCACGTTTTTTGAGAAAAAAAATATTGTAAAAAACTCCCTTAAAAATTACTTTGAAAAATTGATTTAAAAATTCCTTTCAAAAACTTCTTTAAAAAATTCCTTTGAATTTTTAGAACATGAATAAATTCTTTTAATTGATTTTATTCTACAATTTGTTGTCAAACATTTTAGCAGTTTTATATATAAAATCGTTTTATATATGAAACTGCTTCAAGCCTAAATAATATGTCCATGCATTTAATCAGAGTTGAATAAATTCATGCTACTAAGAATTATAAATATTAGTAAAAATTACTAATTAACCAGAATGAAAACATTACCTGGGAAAATTTGATTATTTTGTAACAAGCCTGCCTGTTTGAAGAAAAAAATGATTAAAACTGTTTAAACTTTGTTGTTGGTTCTGTCACAATTGTTGTTTGACTTCAAAATAAAAACTCAAAGAATACCCTACTTAATTAATGCACCGCTCAAATCATGTTTTGCCTAGCATTCACAAACAATTTCTAGTGAGGCAGTGCTTTACAGAAAAATTGCCAGTTGTTTGTTATAATTTTACAATTGGCTCCTTGACGATCAATAAACAAAAAATAAAGTCCGCTTCCGGTGGAGTCGTGGATATGACAATTGATGATGCAACCACCAATCCTGATGTGTCACATTTTATAATCCTGTCATCAAACACAAGTCTACGAAGAAGAAAATTTTAAATTAATTTACCTTTTTTAACCTTTATTTCTTTAGTTGCTATCTGTGTTTTTTCGTGGCTCGTGTTTCTTTGTTGCTTACCTTGGGATACGGTACTCTTGCAGTTGCATGGTTTTGCGTTGACTAATAGTTTTTTGTTGCAAATGTGATGACGTTACTTTAATTACTTCAAACCAGCGCTAAAATATTCTAAAACAATTCTTCGCACTACATAGTTTTTTTAATAAAAATGTCGTGATTAACTGTGTCAAATCCTTTTGCTTAGTCTAAAAATGTTCAACTGTGTAATTTCCTCAGTCAATGGCATCAGTTATTTTACAATAAATTATTGTACAAATGGTTTTTACTGAAACCAAATTAGTTTTTTGTAATAAGGCAGTATATAGAAAAATAGTTTTGTAACGGAATATATAAGATTTTCAAAAGTATTTAACAAAATATGACAAAACTGATATGGGACAATAGTTACTAATTTTGCTTATTTGTCAGATATAAAGAGTGGAATAACTTTAGCCAGTAGTTAAGCAGCAGATAATAAAACAAACCAATAGTTGAGTAATTTGTTGAAAAATTACGTTCCATGTTTCTGGGTTTCAAATTGTACCCCAATTTGCTTGCACGTATATATCAACGAATAAAACTATTCCAGTTACTTCACTAAATAAAAACTTTTCACTTGAAATATTAGCTTCAAAAAATGACTGTTTTAAAATGCAAGCAACCTCTTTACTTAAATGCTATTAATTTATGTTTCCACTGACCTCTTTACAGAGGTGTCTGCTAAAGTCGTACGTTTTTGTGAAGTTTCTAAATTTATTTGCTAGCCACACAAAAAGACTAAAATATGTTTAATTAAACATTCCAACATTTATATCTTAAAATTAACGTTCTTATTTGCTGATAGTCATCAACATTGAGAAACATCAAAACATTTGACAATACAACATAGAACTAAGAATTATTAGTTAACAAACGAAAAGACGAGATATTGCCAATTTCAGCGTTAATGTATAATTTTGCTGAAATCTTCATGAAAGTTTTAACTATATAACTATTTTCAAACTTGTAATTGTTTAACTGTTTTTCAAATGCCTTGTTTTCACTGTAACCATTTTAAACACAATACTGCAATATTATTTCTAAATAATAATACAAACAACACAGAAAGCTATTGCGTACATCTCACAGGAAGTTTGATATAGATTTCAATAGAAATGAATAACAAATATTTTTTAAATTGTGGCAGTTACGGCCACACTACCATGAAATACTTAGCTGACAATCGGTTTTTCAAATACTGTATAAAAATTACCGGATGAGATAAAACGTACCGCTAAACCCCACTCATCTAACTGAACATGTGTCGTTCATTTATTTCTCCATTAACATTTTTACAAAGGTGTCTACTGTATTATTCAAACAAAAGCCTTACTTTCTATTTTTTTGTTTTCAATTAAAATGAAAAACGTTGTTGACAATTTGCTTTCTTAAAATTTTATGAAGTTCGTTTGTTGAGATGTAATTTTGTCGTTTTAGTAGGACAAGCGACTGAATAGCGAGTTATACAGTTACTTTTTAAACACCGCTAGACTTCACTCTTAGAATTGAGAATTTATCGTTATCTTATTTCTCAATCTTAGGACTGTGAAATTGTTGTTCATTTATTTTTTCATTGACGTTTTAAGAGAATGTTTGAATTTTTTTTTAATTTATTTTCTTAATTTTTGTTTTAGGTACATATCAATTGCTGACATTAAACTTAGTTAAAGGAACAAAATGAGTAAATGCTAACGGTTACAAAATATTGGTTAAACAGCTGTTTTAAATAATTTAAAGTTAATTATAATTTTATAAACTTATTACTCTCTTAATACTTCTATTTTTTCAAGATATTGGAGACATAAACCAAAACATGTCTGTTAATTGAAAAAAATCAACTTGTCTGTTTTAATATGAAAAAATTTAAATGCTAAAATCAATCAACGAACAAACTGTTGTAACGCATATCAAGAAGCTAAACAAATTCTAACAAATTTCTTGTCAAAATTGTTTACACGATTATTGCATCTTATCTTAAAAAACAGAAAGCCACTATGGCATCTTCGTGGAATGCAAATTTTGAACGTTATACATCTTTCCCGTGTGTTGCGACAAGCTCGCGAGATAACTCGACACGAATTTAGCGTGTAACTCCAAGCAAGGTGATTTTGGTAATCTTTAGCTTCCGCAATAATATCATGACGGCTGAGAAGTTTTCAAATGTCTCAAGTTTTGTCGGTACCTTTTATGTTTAAAAACAGACATGATTCCACACAAAACGCGACAGTATAAGTTTCACGCAAGCAAACATACACAACATTGCAGTATTAATGGGGACGCCTGTACAAAAAACAACATACTTATATACATTTGCATGCAAGCACAAGCTCACAAGCATTTGCACATACACATACACATGAACACAACATTCCAATAGAAATCTGCATGCAATCAATCAGCTAACAAAATTGTAGAGCTTAACATATTCTTGAACAAATTTGGCGGGTAAATTGTAAGAAAAAATCTTCCTATTTTAATTAATATACTCTCACACACACACACGTTTGATAGAATCAGGTCATTTAAAAATCAGTTTGATTATCTTTGCTGTCATTGTCAATGTATGATCATAATTAGAATTTTTATAATTTTATTAAACTTTTTAAATACCAGATACAACTAAAAACCATAAAAATGTGTGGGCCTATCTCCAGCCCTATTGGAGTTAAATTTTTAAAATCTCCTTCAGACACATTTAAACGCAACTAGAAATTTGAAATTTACAAATGCATTAAATTACATAAAAAAAACAATTTTGCGGCTGATAGTTGTTTGTAAAACATTTTTTTAATAATAAATAGCATATAAAAAAACCATTAACCACAGTCTTCCAAATACTTTATATGTGAAGTATATAAAGATTAAAAGCATATAAACGTTTAATTCAATATGTTACAAATGCTAGCTTTTGAGACATTAGAATATTATTTCTGGAACGGAAGCATCCGCGCATATAGTATACTTTTAAAAACGCGAGCGCTTGACAGACTTGAGCGCTGTTTTTTTATGCTTTCACTGAGCTCTAAACAAAGGTGTCTACATCTGGAACTCAGCATAAAACTCTAAACTTCACGAAGAAAACAAATCAATGTTTATTTAGCTTTTTAACACTTTTTTACATAGCTTATATTTACTTATTTTGTTGTTTGTTATATCACATTTTCTATAGCTTTTTTAAAGCATTTCTAATGGTTACAAAAATTTGCTTTTTTGCAGGCAGATTTATATTAAGTAACAATACATTAATCCGTTTGTTTTTAAATTTGAAAACAAAGTTTAAAAGTTAATATTATTGCAGAGAACATCGATTTGCATGATGAAAAAAATATCGAAGTTTGTTTTCAAAAATATTCAAACAAAAAAACTAGGTACTTGCTAAATTTAAATAAAACATTACAAATAAATTAAAAACAACAAATTAGCTCAAACAAATAGAAACGATAACATAAACAACTTTATAGGAAATCTTCAATACGAGAAACATTGTTGAATACTGGTAAGTTTTTAAACGTTATTCAAAACAGGAACGCAAATAAATCTTTAAAAGTTTAAGCCTGGAAAAACTTCTCTCTCCAGTGGTGACTGTTTAATTGCAATAAAATTGATGTTAAATGCTGACATTCAAATAGAAAAAATTACCAAACTTTTCTGGCAAAAAGTTGAACTTGGGTTCTCTGTATAGAAGTCACAAACTACGCCACGTCTTCAGTTGTGCTCTTGGTCAAGTGTGTTTGTCGGTTAACAATTTCACAAAAAACATATTCTTTGAAAAAAAATAACCAGCAGTTAAACTCAGCTATTATTAATACTTGGTGGCGACTTTGCAATTATTTTTTATAAAAGAAAAAACTCTTTTTTACCTCACTCCTTCAATAATTTTTTCAAAATGTCATCTGACATTCATGCTCATTTTTACAATCATCTAATCTTTTTGTCTAGAATTTGCTCATACAACACTAAACAACTTTTCTATTAAATGTTTAGATCTACGTACATATTCAGTCATTCCTGTCTCTATGATTATTTAAATCTTGTCTCAAATCATATTTATTGACGCAATAATCTTAGATATGCATGTTTTCTATCTTTCGTTTCATTGTTCTATACTGATTGAATGTATATTATTATTGTCTGAAAGTAAATTTGATTTTTTTTTCAAAAAATGTTTTTTAGTCTTTCAATTTTATGAATTTTTAAATTCAAACATTTATTAAATTGTATTTGATTTGTTTTTGTTCCCGTTGGTTTTCCCGCTTCTCCGTTCATTCTTCAGTTCCCCTTTTTCCTTTGCTCTTCCGCTCCTGCTCTGCTGAATTTTGACCGATTTTATTTTTTCCTTACAGAAACCTTTCCCCATTGACCTTAAAGTTGTGTGAAAATTGTATTACGTTTGGATGAAGGGTGTAGCAATGCATAAAGGACATATATACAGACAGACAAGCAGATAAACAGTCATTTTTATACCAATAGATTACAAAATAAAAAAAGTTCGTTCTAGAAAGTTGTCCCCCCATTTTTTAAAACAATGCAACGCGCCTGAAGCCCACATTTGAACTTTCAGCTTGATGGGTTAACGGGAAACTAGTTAATTTGAAATTCTAAGTTAACTTAAAAAAAGTAAAACTCAATTTAAAAGTTTGACTACAGATCGACACAAATTTATCAAGTACTGCAAGCTGCTTGCAAAATCTTAACTTGAACGCAGTTTAATTATGTTTTAATTGATCTTTTAACAGTGGTGTTTTCTGAAATATTAAAGAAAAACGTTTCGACGATCTTTAAAAAAAGTGTATTTTGTTTTTTTTTGTGTATTATGAACCTCATTATACACCACTATTTTGCTGTTTATGATAATAAAATAAAAATAAAAATTTCAAAGTTTTTAAATTGAGAGTTATAATATAGATGCAATTTTTCTAAAGCAATAACTTGTTTCCAAGTTTATGAATTTTTTATATTTGCCTTAGAATTTACGTTGTTTGAAAACATAAATAACTAATTTATTTATTTATTTATAACTTAAATCCTCGGTATGAGTAATATAACTTCTAGCCAAAGTTACACAAACCAAGCAAAATTAACAAACAAAAACACAACTCGAAAATCACATGCAAAAAAAATGTTTAAACTCTTTCACTCCAAAAAACATCCAGCAATCTAGAGCAGAAACTATATACTGTGGTAATCTGTTCCACTCATTGACAGATCGCATTGATGTCACAATCGTGTCATTCAATAATATTACCAGTAAGTCATTGTTTTTCATTTTTTTTATATAATAGTTTATGTCTGTATGTATGTATGTATGTATGTATGTATGTATGTATGTATGTATGTATATATGTATGTATGTATGTATGTATGTATATATGTATGTATGTATGAATGTATGTATGTATGTATGTATGTATGTATGTATGTATGTATGTATGTATGTATGTATGTATGTATGTATGTATGTATGTATGTATGTATGTATGTATGTATGTATGTATGTATGTATGTATGTATGTATGTATGTATGTATGTATGTATGTATGTATGTATGTATGTATGTATGTATGTATGTATGTATGTATGTATGTATGTATGTATGTATGTATGTATGTATGTATGTATGTATGTATGTATGTATGTATGTATGTATGTATGTATGTATGTATGTATGTATGTATGTATGTATGTATGTATTTATGTATGTATGTATGTATATATGTTTGAAAATATTTTTTTGAAAAACAAATTATAGAAGTCAAACAAGTAATGTAATGATATGTTATATAACATTATTTTTGAAATATTTACAATGACGTTAAACATATCATACTGATAAGTATACACAGGTGTAACAAGGAAATGAGTTGTGTAAAAGATCTTCTCTCTTTTTCGAAATCATCGCACTACAGTACAACGCCTACAACTCGTTGGTAGTTGATGAATCTTTCAGTATCATTAGGTGAACTAAATTGAACCGATTTTGTTAACTGACTTCATTTAATTAACTCACTAATAGTCTCACACGATATATGAACGAGCCGCAAATATCTATCTCGCAGTTTGCCAAAACGAAACACCGCTTACTGTGGCTGTTTGTGTGGTTTATTTAACGTCTGTATCTGTCAATAAGACAATTTAGACGGTATGTATGAGTGAGTGTTTGGTGACGTGTTTATGTTGGCTTTGAGGCAGGGAGGCCACCGAATGCACAAGGCTTTCGTGGGCACAAGGCTCGACTCACTCCAGTCGCCAACTAATAAGTGCAATAAGTTGGACAAGGACCGGCAAATCGACCTCCCCTGCAGCTAGCAATTTAACCAGCCTCGGATGATCCTCATAGGCTATGGTATCGCTCCGCCGCCTCCCCGCTTCCTAGCTTACTGTGGCTGAGAATGTGCTGTTTATGTATTTCTTCGTTGACGAAGGTGTTTTCTTAAATGTTTAAATACAAGTTTGTTAGTTTTAATTGTAAAGTTTTTCTTTGTTTGAAAAAATAAGAAAAAAACAAGCAAGCCGGCAAAAACGTGTGTTAGATTTGTCGTTGTTTTGAAACAGAGGTAAGTAATTTGTTTATTAGTTTATTCATTTATTAAATCATCAGTATATGTTATATATACTGTTTTTCAATTGACTTGTGTTCAGTTACAAGTGCGAAATAGGGAGGTTGCAAACGAAACTAACATTATTATGAATTCAAAACGAAAATGAAACGGTGATAATAATTCCTGATGCAAAACTAAAATGAAATTAGAATTATTGAAAAATTTAAAACTAAAACGAAACAGTAATAATAATTCTGGTTGCAAAACGAAACTGAAACTAAAACTGAATTTTTTTCTGAAACTAATCGATCACTGAGCTCGACAATGACAAACAAAACGAAAGTTAAGACAAACATGGTAAAAAAAAACTTGCTTGATTAGTTTCGACAACTAAATAAGAAGCTGCAAACAAAATGTTTAACAGGATTTAAAATTGTTGAATGCAGATAATTTTTTAAAAGCTATTCAAAAGGTTGGGCATGGGAAAACTTTGTTCTTCAGTGGTGACGTTTATGGTAATTGCAATAAAATTAATGCGAAATGCTGTCATTCGAATAGATTACATTTATACTTGCAAAAGCTTTGGCAATTGAAAACAAAAAATGATATGTTTGAATTATAACTACATTAAGAACAGTTTAAAAATGTTGTTTAAATACACAATAAACTAAAAATTATAGACGTTTCTGCTAAACGCAAAATTTATTTAAAATAATTTTGAGTGTGACTACGCTTTCCTTCGAAACAGTTGAATACGCTTTTTTATGCCACTTAAATTAAACAAATAAAACTAGCCTGTGTTATTAATGAAAATATTAACGAATGGAGAATATGTCAGCTATTCATTGATTAATAAAAATCATTGAGCCTCTAGCTCTAATAAAATGCAAGTAACAAGCAACTGCTTGACGTATGCGACATTCATTTATGTTTTCACTGACCTCTTTACAAAGGTGTCTGATAAAGTCGTACGTTTTTGTGAAGTTGAAAAATTGATTTACTAGCCACACAATAAAACTAATCCAAATAAAATTAATTTTTAAAAATTAAAAAAAAAAAATCAAAATTTTTAGAATAAAGTTATATTTATAAACATTTGTATGCCAATTTAGCCGTGTATCTTTATTATTACTTTTCAAATTGTGCAATGCACAATGTGCATCTTGGAGTTTGACCTATTGTACAAGTTTCATTACTACCTATCTTTCTGTTATACAAACAATGACACTTGCAGTTTCATATGCATTCTAAACACTTCATCTTTAGAAAGAGATATTTTTATATGCTGATTTTGATAGACATTTTGTATTTTATTAAAAGCAGTAGAAACAGCTTAAAACTCAAGTTATAAAACAGTACAGTTTTAATCGATGTCCAATTATTAAGGTTCCTGGTTTTTAAAACTACAAAAAATCTAATTGTCATTTTAGCAGGTGATTTGCAAAAAAAATTCACCTAAGACAAAAATAGCTGTTTCTGAGTACAATTTAACAATTGTTTATAAAATAATTTTGTGGTTCAAATCTATTGTAAAAAGCCGATCTCTCTCTACAGTTTATAGATTTCGAGTTTATTTTGGATGTAGAAATTATTACAACGTAAAAATTAAAAAAAAAAACAAATTTTTTATAATAAATTGAGCGCTTTATTTTTAAACATTTTTATACTAATTTAGTCATGTATCGTTTTTTTTTAAATTATGCGTCTTAAAGTTTTTCTTTGTTTGCAAATTACATTACTAACTATCTTTTTATTGTTAATATTGTTTAATCAACGACACATGTTGTGTCATATGACATTATAAAATTTTAGAATGAGATTTTAATACGCTGAATTTAGTAGACATTTAGTATTTTATTTAGACCAGTAAAAATAGCCTGAAATTTGAGTCAGAAAAAACTACAGTTTTAATCAATTAACCCAATCAAGATTCACCAACATCACCAAACCCAGAATAATTTCTTTAGAAAACTGTCGTCAATGTTTTTCTATCATATAGAATTTATATTCATTAAACATGATTTGCAACAATTTAGTAGTAGCCACTTTTTGAAATATAGAGAACTTCTGAAGTTTCTAGTTTTCAAAACTACAAATAGAACTCACTAACGTCCAGTTATTGAGATTCTTAGTTTTCAAAACTAAAAAAAACCTAATTGTATCAACTACTCCAATAAATAAAACTTATTACATTTTATTTTATAAACATAATTATTTCAAATAACAATTAATTTTAAAAAATTATTTTATATTTTTTTCAACAATAAGTAAACTTTTTGTGTTTTAAAACTGTTTTTATGTTTTAAAATGTACATTTTTGTCTATTTAATTAAATTATTGTGCAAATGTTCTAATTTAATTTTTGCAAAAACGCATAACGTGATATGAATTGGGAGATTAGATGACAAACAGTTTTTTTAATTGTTTTTTAATTATTTAAACATTTTTTTTATAATTTATGTTAGAGCAAAGTATGAACAAATAAAAACATAACAGTTATACGCACACAATTAAGAATCATTCACTCGACTAATTCAAAGCAAACAAAGAGTTTATTCTTTTTGTTTGCAGGAAAAATTCATAACGTATAAGCCGTATTTATTAGAGATATACAACGGTTGTACTAAAGCCCGCTAAAAGGATTCAACGAGAATTGTAGTTGATACGCGGCTTTTTAACAGTTCTTTTATTTTTTCATGGACTTCTCTACAGAGGTGTCTACAAAAATGTTGAAGTAATTTAATTAAGGCATGGACAATTATTCAAAATAATTTAAAAAACATTTTGAATACAATTTGTTTTCGGTTTGAAAAAATATGACAAATGAAATAAATTAATATTTTTTTTAATTTAAAATTAGCATTTTTTAGTCGTAAAAACCAATTAACAAATAAACCTTTGCCTGGTTGGCTTCTCTGCGAGCATTCATAAATGAGAAGTATGTGGGTCTTATATAGGCAACTATATGATACCCAGTTAAAACTGAAACTCGGCTAATTTTAGATGGGGCTTTCAAGGATCGCATTTCGTAAAAGTCACACGTTTTATTTGAAAACAACTTAAATAAAAAAATATTAATTTAAATATTATAAAAAAAAATATATCTTTATATCAGCAAATTTTGCACGACGCGGCCTTTTTCTACTCTTTGAAATCTACGTCCGTGCCACATTTCTTTCTAATTATATCCGTGGTTTGGACAATATTGTATTCATCTATTTAGTAAAACAATTTTAAAACAAATACAGCTTCAATCAACTCCAAGCTGAACAACGATTATCACGCCGTTCATTTATCAGTTCGCTGACTTATTCATAAAGGTGTTTGTTAAAAAGTTTATTTATTTTCAACTAGCAGACCCGCTCAAATTTGTAACATTACAGGATTAATAAACATTGTTTTTCTAGCAAATGATGTATTGAAACCAATTAATCATTAGGAAAAGGAACATTGTACTATACTGCAAGCGACTGCATGGCGTAATTTTTATTAATATATTTCTATTGAGATAATTTCTTGAGGATATTAGTTTATTTGTATATTTAGTTATTACATGTTTTCTTATCTTTTGCCTCCTTTTACGCGATCGTATTTACAGACTCTGAAGATGGCGAAAGCCGAAACGGCCCGTAAGTCTGAAATAAAGAAAGTTTTAAATGTTAATACTTTTCTTAATACGTGTTGCAGTAAACAAAAAACGTTGTTCCGAAATATTGAGAAAATATCTATAAAACACATAGCGGCTAAATAGAGACTTATTTTTAATCGAGCTTGTCTTAAAGAAAATCTTATGCCATCTTACATTATATATATATATATATATATATATATATATATATATATATATATATATATATATATATATATATATATATATATATATATATATATATAGACAAATATGGAAACATAGACAAACCACTTTATAGAAGAGATTGAAACAATATTTTATTTTTATTGAAAATTGATTTAAAATGCTGAAATTTAAATTATTAACAAATGAAAAATTTTTCAGCTATTCATTGTTTAATAACTGTTCACGTGAGATATTGCTGTAGCTAATCAGACCATATAAAATTTTACCAAATATAGCAAGCGATTCCTTAACGTAAGCGTCATTCATTTATGTTTTCATTGATCTCTTCACAAAGGTGTCTGCTAGAATCGTTTATGTTTGCGTTGCTTAAAAATTGGTTTGCTAGCCACACAAAAAAACCAATCTTATATGAAGTTAGTTTTTTCATGAAGTATTTTCTTGTTGAATTTTTATTTATGAATTATTTAATCTATGAACTAATTTTTTGATTAAATAGTTTTTTATGAATAAAATTTTTTGATGAATTAATAGTGATGATCTAATTTTGTGATGAACTAATTTTTGATAAACACATGTACCAATTTCTGATTATGCAATTTTGCTGGCGACTTGTTCATTGTCCTAACCAAGAACAAATTATGATAACTCACAACAAATACCATTTCTTCATTACACCATTATTTTTAATTTTTTGATAAGATATCTTATTTCATCTTATAAGTTAATTTTCCAGTTTTACCCGCTAAAAACTCATATTAACCCATTAGTGCCTGAGATCTTAGATTTTTCTAATTTTTTGATATTATGTTGGTTTAGTGCTCAAAATGAGATATCTGAAATTAAAAATTAAAAATAATGCACAGTTTTTTTTATTTTTTATTTTGAATGAACGTCCCATTTTTTGGGACGCTAGGCACGGGAGGGTAGGTGTCCTTCCATTTGCTGAAAATGTACTGTAATGGCATTATTTGCTGCAAAACACAAAAGTAAACAATTGATATTTTTTAATAACAAAATATTATTATATAATAAGTCAAAAATAAATAAAAATGGTTAATTTTTCAGTTAATTACTGACTTTTACAAGGAATAAAACGCATAATACATAATAATTTCTTTTTTTCATGGACCTCTCTACAGTGGTGTCTGCAAAAATGTTGAAGTAAATTAATTATAGCGTGGGGAGTCAATCGGAATCATTACAAGAAGTATTTTTAAAATGTTTGTTTCTGGCTTTAGACATTATTAAAACAAAAATAAATAGTTTTTTTTCAAGTTTAACATATTTTAGTTAGCTATTTATTGTTTAATAACGGTTCACGTGATATATTGCTATAGCTAATCATAGTCGTATTAAACGTTAATTAAATATAGCAAGCGAATCCTTAACGTGAGCATCATTCATTTATGTTTTCATTGATCTCTTCACAAAGGTGTCTGCTAGAATCGTTCATGTTTGCGATGTTTAAAAATTGGTTTGCCAGCCACACAAAAAAACTAACTTAATATAAAGTTAATTTATTAATTATTTCATTGATGAACTAATTTTTTGATTAAATAGTTTTTTATAAATAAAATTTTTTGATGAATTAATAGTGATGATCTAATGTTTTGATGAACTAATTTTTGATAAACACATGTACCAATTGCTGATTAAGCAATTTTGCTGGCAACTTGTTCATTGTCCTATCTAAGAACAATTTATGATAACTCACAACAAACACCGTTTCTTTATTACACCATTATTTTTAATTTTTTTGATAAGATATCTTATTTCATCTTATAAGTTAATTTTCCAGTTTTACCCGCTAAAAACTCATATTAAACCATAGTCTACCTTGTGAACAGGAAACGCATTGGTTAAATTGTTTTTATTATTTTACTGACCCGTATATAAAGGTTTTTGTTAAAGTATTTATTGGAAAAAATGTTTTCAGCAAGAAATGTTCATTTTGTTCAGAAAGATGGGTTTTTACACATAATATGGTCAAAAATTTTGTTTTATTTTATTGCATAACTTTTTTTTACCACAAACACACGCATACAAACACATAAAATCTAAAATATAGACTTTAAAAACGCACTTGTTCGGTAGCCTTGAGATTCATTGAGAGACTTACGCCACTTCTAAAAAGATTGTCCAAAACGCATTCATCCTTAATTAAGTATAGCTATCTTGGCAACTTTTATTAGTTAATTAATACAATGTATAATTCAAACCTCATAACCGAGTTTTTAAGCTCAAATCTCTTTTAATATGACTCTCTATTGTCGGATGAGATATAAGGCATTTTTAGGAGCTTTTCTCATGGTGTATCTCTTTCTTCCCCTTTTTTCCCCAGTTTTTTACTCTTTTGTTGTTACTTTTTTTTTTATTTTTCATTTTCTCTTTTTTTCTACCGATTGCAGATTTTTCGACAAAATTAGGTAAAAGTGTATAAAAATTAATAAATTGTTTCTTACATTATTAAACCATCTCACAAAATATAGACAAGATCATTTCTTTCAAAAAAACTTATGTTTAAAGAATTGTATGATAAATGCCCGCAAGTGAGTAAACGCACAAAAAGCGACAGTATAAGTTTAACTCAATACACAAAACATTGCGGTATAATTCGAGACGCCAGTGCAAATAAACAGCAAAATATTAGTTTGCATCCAAGCCCACGCACAAAACCATTAGCACATACACATACACACAACATTCCGATAGAAATCTGCATGCGATCAATCAGCTAACAAAAATGTAGAGCTTAACATTTTCTTGAACAAATTTGGCGGGTAGAGAGTAGAGAGTGACACGGGGACAACATTTCTTCCCCATCCCCACCCCGCAAAGAAAACTCTCTTCCCGTCCCCTCACTGTTCCCTCGCCCCATGTCCCCATCCCCACCCCATCTCCTCAATATCTGTCCCCATCCCCTACCCATCCCCGCAGCTATCATTCCCAAACCCTCATTGTCTCCGCATTTTAAATGTTTATGCAAGTTTATTTTGAAGTTAATTATTAAACAAATTTGCAAAAAGATAGTTATGTTTTAAATGAAATAAGAAAGTAAAAAATATTAGTTCTTCAATCCATGAGTGCCTTGACATTTGTCAAATCGCAAGCGTTCACTTTTAATTGAAATTAATTTTTGGATGTCGCATTTTCCCATTTCCATGTTATTTAAAACTACAAGCGAAAATGTACTATTAAAATTAAACCGATTCAAGACCAAGACATTCAACCGAAATGAAATACAAAAAGAAAGATAGTCCGGTAGAATTAGCTAAACAAAGTACAAAGGCGATAAAACAATGTACAAAAAAAATTAAAAAAAATTTTTGAATTTTTAAAAATTAGTTTAAAACTTCATTACCGTTCCCGCGGAATTACCGTCAACATTTTCCCCATTACCGCAAATTTTCTCCACAATTTTTCCCCGTTACCGCGCGGTAATGGTGAAATTATTGAAATTTGTTCCCGTTACCGCGGTATAACCGCGGTCGGTATTACCGTGTCACTCTCTACTACAGAGTAAGAAAAAATCTCCCTATTTCAATTAATATACTCACACACACGTTTGATAGAACAGGGTCGTTTACAAATCAGTTTGGCTATCTTTTTCGTCATTGTCAAAATGGAATATATGATCATAAGTGGAATTTTTATTTTTTTTATTTAAGTTTTTGAATACTAGATACCACTAAAAACCATATCTCATAGTCCTACTGGTTTTAATTTTTTTAGAGTATACATGGAGTACAACTCAAAATTTGAAAATTACAAAACTCTTCACTAAATTATATAAAAAAACAATTTTTCTGCTGATAGTTAGTTGCAAAACATTAAAACAGCCGCGATTGTGAAAAAAACAGAACTGCAAGCTAAACAATGCACACAACGGCATTTATTTATCATTTTGCAGACTTATTCACAAAGGTGTTTGCTGAAAAGCGTATCTAATTCAAACTAGCGGACTCGGCCAACTTTACACAATCTCAGAATTAACAAGCAACGTGTTAGCTTATTAGCTGAATTAAATTCCATTTTGTTAACAAGTTCAAAATTCTCTTAATATCTGTTTCTATTGTCGGATGACAATAATAGCGGTAAGGCATGTAACGTAGATGAGGCATTTTTAAAAGGTATTCTAACGGTTTTTCTTATTTCTCTTTTCCTCTGTTTTTCTCGTTTTTGTTTTCTTCATCTGTTTAATTGTTAGTTTTTCTCTATTTTTTCTCTTTTGAAAAAAATAAAAATAAAAGTTTTAGTTTCTATATTATAAAGTTTAATCATGTATTAATTTGACTAAAAAAACAGAAAACCGACGTTTTAAAGCTTTTATTTTGAAAAAAATTCATTTATAATTTATAGATATAAACTATTTAGCCATGTTGTAATTTCCTCAACATTCGTTTTTTTTATTAAAAATTTATATTTTGTAACATTATCTGTAAGTGTTTTAATTCAATTATTGGCTACAATATTAAACAAAAACATAAGCAACTAGATGTTTTAGATCATGTCCTGCTGTACAAAAGTCTGCAATTTCATCACATTTTTTCATTGTTAACGTATTTGTCCACTAATTCAATAAATAGATATTGCTGATTTTTTTTGCTGCTAGGAAACTGTTTTCATATTTACACGGTTACTTTTCAGTTGCTCATATATTTTCCAACAAATAACAGTGCATGTTTCTCTTGCTACGACACAGACGTCTTACACAGACGTGGGCTAATATATCTATATATATAATTGCTTACATCTTACACAATAATTGATCTAGAGCTCAATTAAAATGAATGATAAACTTTCATTTTAAAAAATGTGACAATGACGGCCACATTAACATGAAAAACGTTGCAGACAACTTGCTTTCTTAAGATATTCTTAAACTTATTTGCTGAGATTCCTTCATAAATACGACAGGTGGCAGAATCGAACAAATATCTGGATACACCGCTAGACCTCACTGAAGCTGAGAAATTGTGATTGATTTATTTCTTTATTGTCGTTTTTACAGAGGTTTTTTTTAAATATTCCAGCACACAAAATATTTTCTATTTATTTTTAAATTTGTTGTTTTAGATTCATATATATAACTGAATAATAAAAACATTACATTTTTTTAAATGAACAAAATGAAATTATCCAAACAGTTACAAAATAATGGTTTAACAGCTGTTTTAAAGAATTTAAAGTTTATTTCAATTTTATTAGTTTATTGTTTTCTACAACATCTATTTTTTTAAAGATGTTCAAGACATAAATCAATACATGTCTGTTCATAAACATAAAAAATTTCAACTTGTGGGTTTTGATGTGAAAAAAGAATTTCATATAAATATTTGGGTCATTATAAATTTCGAAAAAATAAACTTTTTTTATGATTGTGAAAGATGGGTGAAATAATAAAAGAACAAATACATTATCAGTATATTATTTTTGATCATTAAGTATTTTAATTTTATCAATTTATGTGATTTACTGAGAACAATAAATAGAAAGAATAGAATTACAAACATGCAAAATATAAAGGCTCAAATAAGAGACGAGTAAATCCAGCAAGATAATTCAAATATGCTTGTGAACGTGGTGCAATTGTGTGAATAACAAGAGGCACGAGCTGAACGAAATTAACAACGATGGTTGGTAAAAAAGACAAATGCACAGGTTAGTAGTTAACACAGGCAGTAAGTGATCAACAAAGCCAACAAGTATATGGAGTATTTTTTTTTTTCAGATTCGTTCCTTCGTCTAGCACATTCGAGTCATATACCGTTTATTCGACGTTCATTTATGTTTCCACTGACCACTACACAAAAGTGTCTGCCAAATTCTCAAATTACATATGTCGTTGCAATGTTATAAAAAATATGTATTGATTTTGCGTGCTTGCTCAATATACGAAAACGCTTATTTTTATTAGTCTGAACCAATTCATATGGCACACTCTTACGGTGTACGTCAACAACATGTATTAAATTTCGCCAATACCATTTTTCTGCATCTTTTACTAACTCATCCTTTTTTTGCACAACTAATTCAAATAAAAACAAAGTTTTCTCTGCATAATATGCGTTTTTATTTAACTGATTATTACAGCTGTTCTTTTTTAGCTTAACACTTCATAATCTCTCTTTTATCTTAATACATCCTAAAGCTTTCTGATCAAATGATGTTTTTTCAAATCTTATTTTATCAATAGATAATTCTTTATCTCTAATAATAGAACACAAGATTGTCAGCATGTAGCTTTTTTTATTAGCTTAGTTGTAACAACTTGTTTAAGTATATCATTGTTAGATTCCATCAAGGCACTAAGTTGGTTTAGTTTGTATAGACATTATCACTCAGATATTAGAACAGTATACCACAAGCAATTGAATTCCAGCAACGATGTTTATTTATTGTTTCGATAATTTCTTCATAGTGGTGTCTGCTTAAAAATGTGTATTTTTTAATTTATCGTTTTATTTTGTTTCAATTGTTAACATAAAAACTAAACATTTTTAAAAACAGTTATTACGATTTTGATAAACTAAGTTTTAAGAAAATTAAAAATTGTTAACGTTTAAGATGTAAAACATAGATAACTATTTTTTAAATTATAAAAATAATATTTTAGATGCGTTTAAAAAATTTTCTAGAATTCATTGTTAAAAATACATTTCTCTATAACAAATTTCAACATGATTGAAGTGTAGAAGGATTGTTGTATTTTACTTTTCCAGTTTACAAATAGTAAAGCAAACAAGCAAAACATGTTCGTCAATACAAAATTATAAATCAATAGAGACGTTTGAAAATCAATTTTTTAAAATTCATTTGCTATAATTTAAAAATGAATATTCTATAATTAAATTTTAATTATTGTAGTTAGAAAATTTGCTGTACAAGCGACACTTCAATTTAGCATTTTTCTTTAGTATCACTAATCAATAAATCGTTGTTTCGTAAGTATTTTTTATTTAAATATCATTATCACTTATAAAATAACACACTAAAATTATGGAAGAAAAACATAAGTTACAAACAAGTTATTGATCTCTGGGTATGTAATAATATTTAGAAATTTTTTAGATTTTGCAATGTATTAGCTTAAAGCTAATAGTTTCTCACAAAGCTACTATTACTATGACTTCGATTACTATGACTTACTGAGTTATTTTAAATAACTCAAGCGACGAATCGACTTTAGTGCAGATCTTTTAGGTTTTCACTGAAATTTTGAATTTTATAAGTGGTTGCATAGTTCTAAAATTGTGATACATTTTGTTACGGGTTGATATAGAAAATAAACTAACTAACTAAAATGTGTTTTTCAATGCAAAACGTTTGTTTTTATTCTAGACGGATTCTTCACTAAGCACTTAAAAATATTTAATGTTTTAATAACTGCAAGCTACACAATGCTCACAACGCTTTGATTTATCGTATCGCTAACTTATTCACAAAGGTGTTTGCTGAACAAATGTATTATTTTAAACTAGTGGACCCTGCCAATTTTGTACCATTTCAAAATCAATTGTGTTAGCTTATTAGCTGAATTAAAATTTATTTTTTGACAAGCTCAATTCTCTTCTAATATCACTCTCATTGTCGGATGACAATAATAGCGTAAGACACGCAACGTACATTTTTAGGACTTGCAGGTTTGAACGCGATCGCTTGACAGTGTGTGTGTAGTTTGTTTAACGTCTGTATCTGTCAATAAGACAATTTAGACGGTATGTATGTTTGAGTGTTTGGTGACGTGTTTATGTTGGCTTTGAGGCAGGGAGGCCAACGAAAGCACAAGAATTTCGTGGGCACATGGTTCGAGTCACTCCAGCCCGCCAACTAATAAGTGCAATAAGTTGGACAAGGACCGGCAAATCGACCTCCCCTGCAGCTAGCAATTTAAACAGCCTCGGACGATCCTCATAGGCTATGGTATCGCTCCGCCGCTTTCCTCTCCTGCGCTTGACAGACTGAGCTCTGCACCTCAAAGGTGTCTGCATCTGGACCTCAAAGGTGTCTGCATCTAGACCTCAGCATAGAAAAATAAAATTGACAAAAAAAATCCATATTTTCTTCAGCCTTTTTACACTCTTTAACGCTTATATTAACTTTGTTGTTGTTTTTTTATCGCATATTCTAAAACTTTCTTAAAGCATTTCTAATGGTTGTGAAAAATTTATTTTTTGCACGCAGGTGTATATTCAGTAACATAACATTAATCAGTCCGTTTTTAAATTTGAAAAAAAATATTATTATTGCAGTAAACGTCCATGTGCGTGATGAACAAATATCAAAATGTGTTCTCATAAGACTTTGTTTTTGGCTTGGATTTTTTGTATGTTAGCACAAAATATTTTTAAAAACAAGACTCATGTTCTGTGATATCGGTAAAATGACTATGCAAAATACAAATTAACAATTAATCATAGTTTTAAGAGACACGTGGGTAGTGCATATGTGCAGTGGCGTGTGAACGTTCACCTGTAGGTTGAAGTTGTTGTTGTACATAAATAGTATTATAATAATAAATAATACATAAATAATAATTATATAATATAATAAATAATAATAAAGCGTATTGTTTTTTGAGTTGGAAAGTTGGCGCGTAGAGTTAGTAGTGGATAGTCGACGAAAAGGTGTATAATTAGCAAATTGAAGTGAATTGTCGTACTCAAGACTGGAAATGAATTGTGGTTTTTATAGAACTTGAGTTAAGTTGCGGGTTTTAGAACTTATTAAGAAGTTGCACATAAATAGTATTAGTTTTTGTAACCCCACTAAGAAGTTATGTTTTTTTTCTATTGTTTCTTATTTAACAATAAAGTACTTATTTTAATATGATTTTTGTTTATTTAAATGAATTGTTTTGATTATCTCGGTCTCAATAAAAAATATAAAAAACATACACCTGCAATAATTTCACTGTTCAAAGTTTCATTTTATATGAATCGGAACCAACATAATGTGTTGTAAATAATAAAATAAATTGTAATATCTTATTTGAGCCACTACTTTATTGTTTATCACAACCTCAATATAATTTTGATAGACGTACACCGATTTTGATGAAGTTTGGTTTCTGAAAAAAAAGTTACTCAGATTTGAACATTAGTGTTTTGTATGCTTGTCATCTGTCAGGATTTGATGCTAGTTGCATTTAATAAACTATACAATAGCCCAGCGTCACTCACTCACTCATTTATAGCCCTGTATACAAAAGGTCTATCTCGGATAATTAGTTTTATAATTTAAAATTTATAAATATAGATAAAGTATAAAATAAAATGTATAAAATAAAACAAATACTTTAAATAAATAATGAGTTTTAAGTCTACAAGAGCCACGTTTTTGCTGGCGATATGTGATTGGACGAGGCATCTCAGCTATAGAAGCGGTAACCATATGTCTTACGTAATAAGTCGTTCGGCCAAAAAATGTTTTATTCGTAGGCGGTTTTTATTATTCTCAACAATTTAATGAGAAGGAAAGTCCAAAACGAGCTCAATTTTATAAATAATAAACTTAGTAGAAATAGTCTTTACGCAAAGTATTTGCTTTGATAAGTAGTTTATTACATCTAGATGTTGATATTTGAAGTACAGTCATTTTAGACTTTTTATTCGTATGCACGACACTTAAAGTTAAACACCGCCTTAAATGTGTCTGCCCACAAAAACAATCAATAGGAATAATTTAAGACAAAAATGTTTTTATTTTTTATAATATACTACCACGTAATTACTAATCTAAAAGCAATTAATAATATTATTTGTAAGTTATAATAATCCATACCGTAGACAATGTTTTATATATACGTACGCGTATAGTATAACTAATTTAATTCTGGTAGGTGCCAATGCAGCCGTTGAACAACGGTAATTAATCATTGAACATATTAATATTTATGGTGTCTGTCGTGCCTACACGTGTCGGACCACTAGCATGCATGGATTAACACGGGCGCCTAATCATTTATTTCTTCAATGACACGTTTATAGAGGTGTCTGCTCACAAATGTTATACAAAAATGAGTTTGAGATGTTTAGAATTATTTTCATGGAGTTCCAGCTGAAAGCTACTCAATTTGTGCAAACGTGTTTTCGCCCTTTACATTCTGTTTATTTAGTTTATCTTTTTTGATGTCCTTTCAAGGAACTGGTGAATGTATGACAAACCTGATGACGCTACAAAAAGTGCACGTAATTGTGGAGAAAGTGCGAATAAATCTGATTTAATAAAACAAAATAATAGATTACATTAAGTAAGTTGATTATATTAGCACACATCAGAATAAACATAAGCATTTCAAAGCTTGTATTTGATGATTTAATCACACACTAACCTTTCATAATAAAATATTATATTTATTTAATCCATCCTTAGTTGTTGATTTTTGTATTTTTAAAAGCAGTTTTGTAGAGTTTGTTGTATCATTGGATTGTGATTAATGATAAATACGCCAGTTTTTGTGCATTTATTCAGTTCTAGGGGCTTCTAATTTTTTACAGTTCGTTTTCCCTTGAAAAATGTTTAATAAATTGCAAACTGTTTTCTAAATTATTAAGCCAACATCATAGCTATAATTCATGCTAAAACGTCAAGCATAGTATTGGTTAAAAATTCAGTGCTGCTCAACTTTCAACAGAACGTTTTGCTACAAAAAATAAGTCTATGTATTGAATTCCAGTTTGATAAGATGATGGAAATCGAATGACCAAAGGTTAGCAGGCTGGCAATTTGAAGTTTTTAATTAAGAGATATAAATAGTTGGATGGTGCTGAATTTTTTGTTGAAAAGTGATGTCACTGGAAATAAATCCAAGTAACGGGTTTGCGTTTTGATCGGATGATGGGTAGTTAGCGGCATGAAAGTTCTCAGAATTTTCTAGTCACACAACAGGTCTACCCTAACGTGTGGCTGTCATTTTGATGAAAAAATAAAAATAACAACCATTTTAGAAACAAATGTTTGTCATATTCATGAAGATGTGTATTTACCAATTTTGTAGTCGTTCACTACCAGAGATAGCTGTTCAAATAGTACAACAAAGCGCAAGCAACTCAATTTTAAAAACGCGGTTTATTTATAATTTTGTCTACTTCATTATAGAGGTGTCTGCTTAAAATGTGTTTATTTTCAAGTTTGTTGTTTTAATTAATTTCCAAATGTTTAATGAAGAACTGCAGAATAATTAAAATGATTGTTAAATTCATAATACAATTAGTTAAGCTTCTTCACAGTTGCTTATTTGCAGTCCGTTTGAAAATAAATTGCTTACATGTGTACTGACCTTCACAAAATTCTATCTGTAACGTATTAAAAAAAACTAATACACTTTAAATTGATAGTATCAACCAATAAGTACTTTCAAAATTGTGTAGTATAGTTTTTTTCGGATTTTCAAGTTTACGTTTTGATTTGCTCATAGTCATCAACTGTGAAAAACATCAAAAAATATGACAAGACCTAAGAATTAATAGTTAAACAAACAAAAAGATGAGATTATGTTAATTCGACCGTTAATTTATAATTATGCTGTGTTCCTTATGAAAGTATTAACTATATAACTTTTTTTAAGTTCGTGATACTATAACTGCTTATTAACTCTCTTATACAAATTTTAGGTAATGAATGAATATATTTTAATATGCCTTGTTTTTACTGTAAACATGCAAAAAATACTGTTAACACATTTCTAAATAGTAATACAAACAACACAGAGAAGGTTATTGAGTACATCTTACACAATGTTTGATCTAAAGTTAAATTAAAAGGAATAATAAACTTTCATTTCAAAAAATGTGACAGTGACGGCACACTATCATAAAAACTTCGCAGACAACTTGTTTTCTTAGCACTTTGTGAAACGTTTTTGATGAGAGTTCTTTATAAAGACGACAGGCGGCTGAATAGGTTGTCATTAAAAATTATAAACAAACCGCTAGACCTCACCTTCAGGACTGAGAATTTGTCGTTTATTTATTTCTTGATTAACATTTTCCCAGAGGTGTCTGCTTAAATATTCAAACAAAAAATGTTTTCTTTTTTTTTTTGTTTTAGATGTATATCAATTACTAAATAATAATAATAATAATATAAAGTATAAAAAATATTTTTTTAAACAACGCTCTTATACTAATAACTAAAAGCTTAAAAATAATATTAAAGTTTTCATATTAACATTTTTTGAACTAAACTTTTGTTTGGAAGATTGATAGTAGGTCAATAGTAGGTTATAGATAATATAAAGAAATTCGCTAGGGGGTAGGCGCCTATAAACGGCTGCCTCTTCTGCCTCCGCGTGGCCTAGAAGCCTACGTTACGTGGCCTAACGCCACGTTAAACATTGTCCAGAAAATAATAATATTATTTTTAAACTGGTTTACAATAAATAATATTATTTTTAAACTGGTTTACAATAATTAATATTATTTTTAAACTGGTTTACAATAAATAATATTATTTTTAAACTGGTTTACAATAAATAATATTATTTTTAAACTGGTTTACAATAAATAATATTATTTTTAAACTGGTTTACAATAAATAATATTATTTTTAAACTGGTTTACAATAAATAATATTATTTTTAAACTGGTTTACAATAAATAATATTATTTTTAAACTGGTTTACAACAACAATAGCCTCTTGATTCACCTCCAACTATTCTGTGCCAATATTGGCGTTTGTTTTATCATTCCGATAAAACATTCGTGAAGATATTTGCTTAGAAAAATTTAAAATATACCAAAAAGGTTCAGCAATTAGCTCTGTTATCAATAAATCTAGAAAATTCAAAATTTCATTTTAAAACACACATTTTCATTAGAAAATAAAAATCAGAATATTTTTCTCTTTTGAATTGAATTATGAACAACCAAGAGATTTAAAACTCCTTTTAACTTATCAGAGTTATAGGTTACCTAATTAAAATGTTACTAAAAACCTTGGACCACTGAATATTGTATAAATATTTATTTAGAATTATAGCTTCTCCTGGGTGCAATTTAACCAGCCTCGGATGAACCTCATAGGCTATGGTATCGCTCCCAATTTTATACCTTCGCGGTTATCGGCTCCAGCTACGTGATTTTAGAGCAGCTTATTTATGTTTTCACTGACCTTTTTACAAAAGTAAGAGTTGAAGTTTTTAATTAAATAAGTTGCTGCAATGTTCTAAAATTGTGGTATTTTCTATTTTTTTTGATGTTTTGAAAACTTAAAAGAAGAAAATAATTTTTTTCTGGGCTGTGTGAGAAATATCTTGATGGGAACATGCATTAATTGTGGACATTCGTATAACAAACAAGCCATAATATTTTAAAACTTAAAACGTTGGGCGCCTTTCTTATTTATATTCAAAAAAAGCGACTATCTTGTTTGAAAAATAGTTAATGGTTAGTTTGAGCAAAAGGCGCCACGTTTTAAGTTTTAAAAAATTGTGGCTTTTTTGTTACACAAATGTCCATAATTAAAAAAATTATTTTCTTCTTTATAGCTCACAAAGAAGTGCTATTTTAAAGAATTTTTTTCAATATTTTATTAAGAGTTTCAAGTCAACAAGATAACGCAAAATGGCTATTTAAAGTTTTAAATTCAGGGATGGTGGTTGTTTGAGTGGAAAGTTTTATCACACGAGGGTTCACAGATTTGCCAGTCAGGCTGTAAGTCCAGCCTAAATTTAAATTCATTGAATGCAAACTATGAAAACCAATAATGGGAAATAAACAAACTGACACAATTTACTGATTTCATATACATGACTCATTTTACTAATCAAGTTCTCGAACTTTTAAGTTGACGTTTATTAATTTATTCAGTGACATGTTTGTGAAGCTCAATAAAACTGCAAATACATGAGCACAAATGATTTCAAAATAACAAACTAGCATAAACAGATAGTTTAATTATCATTAGTTAGTTCAATTAGCATAAACAACCAGTTCAATTAGCATAAATATTAGTTTAATTTGTATAAACGACTAAATAAAACCCATTACGTTTTTAAACTGTCAAAAAACAATTTTGTTTTTTAATCGTTAGGTTACAACAAGAAATTATTTATATTATTATTCAATGGGAATAAAATAAGAATTTACTTATTTCTTTCTTCAGTGACCTGTTTATAAAGATGTCTAATCTAGAGAAAACAAGTGAAAAACTGCGTTCATGCTGAACATCGATGAAACTAGAATTATATTAAAACAGCACACATGAGTTGGAAACAACAAATTAGTTCAACAACTAGAAACATTACATTTGATGGATTAATATATATATATATATATATATATATATATATAATATATATATATATATATATATATATATATATATATATATATATATATATATATATATATATATATATATATATATATATATATATTCACCAAGAGACTGTTCATCCAAGGACTATTCATCAAGAGGATGGTTCATCATAAGGATGGTTCATCATAAGGACTGTTCATCTAATGTCTTTCATCCAGCGGACTATATATATATATATATATATATATATATATATATATATATATATATATATATATATATATATATATATATATATATATATATATATATATATATATATATATATATATATATATATATATATATATATATATATATATATATATATATATATATATATATATATATATATATATGAAAACATAGAACATTATATTCATAGAAGATCTTCAAAACAAGGAACATTGTTGACCGCAAATAAATCCTTAATAGTTTGAGCCTGAAAGGTAATTTCTAAAATTAAAAACATGCTTTTAAGATGGTCAAAACATATCATAGTGACATCGTTTTGTAAAAATGCTACATCGGTGAATATTGAACTGAACTTCAAATGGTTTTAAAGCTCGTTAGTTTTATAATGATATCTCGATTTTGTAAACGTCTGCGGACATTTCCGTTAATAATAGCATGTAACAATTTAAAGTAGGTTTTGCTTAGCGCAGAATTTTGTTTCAACTAATTTTGAGATTACGACGCTTTCCTTTAAAAAAATCGAAAGTATTTTTTTACTGTTCTAAATTAACAAAATAAAATTTCTTTAGTCAGTAATGAAAATAATAATTTATGATCAAAAATACCTTGAACGAGTAAAACTTATTTTTTGTTGTAAAATACAATACGATGGACAAGCAGAATGCATTGGCAGACGTTACTAGAAAAATATCAAAAATTGTATTTAAATTTGAACTTAGGTATTTCAATGATACAGCATATTTTCATGCTACTTTGTTTGCGCTCGAATGACCGCAAATGGTTTCCGACATGAGCAGCGTTATTTATGTTTTCACTGATCTCTTCATAAAGGTGTTTGCTAACGTTTTAAATTAAATAAGTTTTTGCGAATTTAAATATTTCATTTGCCAGCTATACATAGGCCCAACCCAAAATAAAATCATTTTAAAAAAATTAAAAAATTACCTTGCTTAGAAAAGACTGAATAACATACTTAAAAACATTTTAATAACAATATTCAATCGGCAACAAAAAAACCTGAGATTTAGATTTAGAAAAGATTAGAAACATATTGCAACTATATTTAGGCTACAAAATATCGTAACAGTAACGGTATTGCAGTATTACTAAAAAAATAAAAAATCGTATGAACAAAAGTATCTTGGAGTTGTGTTTATTTCTAAAATAAGTTGCGTGCGTAAACAAAATTAAACAACATAAGTCATATAATAGATTTTATTAATTTAAATAGCGAGACAAACCGGTATTTGAAAAAGGTATAATTGCAAGCTACACAATGCGTACAACGACATTTATTTATCATTTTGCAGACTTATTCACAAAGGTGTTTGCTGAAAAGCGTATCTAATTTAAACTAGCGGACTCGGCCAATTTTACACAATCTCAGAATTAACAAGCAACGTGTTAGCTTATTAGCTGAATTAAACTCCATTTTGTTAACAAGTTCAAAATTCTCTTAATATCAGTTTCTTTTGTCGGATGACAATAATAGCAGTAAGGCATGTAACGTACTTGAGGCATTTTTTTAAATTTTTATATCGGGTTTTCTTTCCTCTCTTTTCCTCTTTCTCTCTCTCTCTCTCGTTGTTGTTTATCGCTATTTATTTGCAAGTTTCATTACTACCTATCTTTCTATTGTACACACAACGACAATTGTTGTGTTATATGACATTTCAAAATTTCATCCTTAGAAAGAGATATTTGTATATACTGATTTTAGTTGTTATTTGATATTTTATATAGAGCAGTAGAAACAGCCTGAAAATTGAGTTATAAAATACTACAGTTTTAATCATGTCCAAGCATTGAGGTTTGTGGTTTTAAAAACTACAAAAATAACAAATACTCCAATGAAAAGAAACTTATTAGATTTTTTTTTATAAACATATTTCTGGTAAATAACGATTAGTTTTAAAAATTTATATATATTTTCATAACAATAAGTGAACATTTTGTTTTCAAAACTGTTTTTGTTTCATAGCAAATCTTTAAAACAGGAACCAATAAACATTTTACTATAAAAAGTCTATTACAACAATACTTATTACAAGATTTTGCACGTGCATAGGTATACGTGATTAACAACCAGCATATTGCTCTATTTTTGACATTAGAGTGTTGTAATGATGCTTGCATATCAAATTCAAGATGTCGTTGTTTAACTGAAATATGTATTCTGGTTACTGTTCCACGTCTGAAATATAAAAAAAAAACAAAAAAAAAACAAATATCCCGACAAACCCTTAAAACAAGAACCAATAAACATTTTACGGTTGAATTGTGGTTCAGCGCACAAAAACTTCTTAGCTCAGTGATATAAGCCAGCTCAACCAGGATTATTACGCTTGCTAAAGGTTTACTGTGCACGGCCTTATGAAATTGTGAACATGTTAAATTACTTACGTTTATACAATAACTCAAGCAAATAAATTCTATTATTGTAATAGTTTATAGTCCTTTACACCAGGTGTTTTAAGACTAAAAAAATAAATTCTAAAAGCGATGTTTATTTATTCTTCCAATCCGACGTTTGTAGAGGTGTCTTTTACTAAGCTCAAAAAAACCTAAAACATATTTATGAAGAAATAAAGCGTATTGAAAAAAATATTATTAAAAATTATAACTTGGCAGCTATCAAAAGATAAAAAAAACTAGAAACAATAAATCGATGACAGGTGGCAGTGGTGTTGCCATTTCAAAAAAAATAAAAATATAAATAAAAGTGTAGACACACCAGCAACAGCTTCTTTTAATTATTTTACAGTAATTTTTTTATAGAAGTGTTTTTGGAAGAAAAATGAGAAACAGTTGTCTGTTATTAATTTTTTTATCATAAGTTGTTTTAAAAGATTTTTAAACGCAAAATAGGTTAACTGTTCAATAAATTGAAAATTATAGACGTTTTTGTTAAACAAAAACTTTTTTTTATGTAATTTTTTAAGTCCAAGTTTTTTTTTCAAAAAAATTAAATGTATTTATGTGCTGCACTAAAAAATTTTTTTTCTCGGACAGTAATAAAATTAATAATTCTCGACCATAAAACATTTAGCGAGTGACAATTTATTTGAAATGCATTAGAATGAACAAGCACGATGCATTAGCGGACGTTAGAAAACATATTACTTCAAGACAATTTTTATTTATATACTGCAACATACAATGACTTTGATTAAATCCATATTATAGGTCAGTATGTTCTTAAAGGAGAATGCGTGCTGGTATTCAACTTCAGCGTTGTTCATTTATGGTTTTACTGACTTTTTCACAAAGGTGTCTGCTAAAGTCTCAAATTAAATATGTTTTTGTGAAGTTTTTAAATTGATTTGCTAGCCACACAATAAGATTAAAATATAATTAATTTGATTAAACTGAAAGTCAATATTTAAAAACTGCAAGCCCATCAACGCTTACTACGCCGTTTATTTATCATTTTGCTGACTTTTTCATAAAGGTGTTTACTAAAAAGTTTATTTTAAACTAGCTGACTCGCCCAACGTCGTACAATTTCAAGATTAATAAACAAAATTGTGTTTTTTTTTACTTTTTTCAATGCTTTTAAGTCATACAGACATTTACATAGTTAGAGCTACAGGCAAGTTACCATAAAAACAGACTCAGGAAAGTATGTATATGTATAGACACCTTTGGCCCCCTGAGCCGGGTATTGGAGTAGGGAGTCTAAACTTTGATAACTTTTTCTCTCTGTATGAGAACTACCTCCTTGCTAAATTTCATCAAGCTCGCTTTAGCGGTTCAGAAAAACTCACTGCACATTACCTGGTTTGGTTTTCCATGCATTGAATGACATTCATTGATATTTTTGATGATTTGTTGACATCATTCATTGAGAATTTCAAAATTGTTGTATAATTAAGTTATAATTAAGAAAAAATTATAACCAAGTGACCAATAATTTGCTGAGTTGACATGTGTGTATGCGATTGTGTGTGTGTGTGTGCGAACAGTACCTGTTGATGGTGTGAAGAAACACATGTGTAGTGCATGTGTTCACCTGTAGATTGTAGTTGTTGTTGTGTAAAAGTGGAGTGGCTAGCATGTCGTTGTTTTGAGTTGGAGAGTTGGCGCGTAGAGTAAGTAGAGGATAGTCGACGAAAAGATGATAATTAGCAAATTAAGATGAATTGTCGTACTCAAGACTGGAATTGAATTGTGTTTTTTTAAAACTTGAGTCGAGTTGCAGATTTTGGAACTTGTTAAAAAGTTGCGTTTTTTTTTATTTACCAATAAAGTTCTTATTTTTATATGCTTTGGCTTCACTGTAAGCATTTAAAAGACAATACTGTAAACACATCTCTAAATAATAATACAATCAAAACAGAGAGTTATTACGTACATCTCACGCAAAACCTTTTATCTAGTTTTTAATTAAAATGAATAATAAACCTTTCTTTGAACAAATGTTACAGTTACCATAGAAAACGTTGCAGGCAATTTGCTTTCTTAAAATTTTATGAAACTCATTTGATGAAACGTGATTTTGTTGCTTGAATGAAAACGGTTTCTTCGCTTGAGCAGTGTCCATTTATGTTTTTATTGATTTTTTCAAAAAAAGTCTCTGCCAACGTCTCAAACTAAATACGTTTTTGCAAATTTTTAAATTTTCACAAACAAACTGGTAATTTAAAATTTAAAAAAATTGTTGATTTTGTGGTATCTGGAAATTGTTTCATGTGTAACATTGCCTGTTTATGTCTTTCATTTATAGCGAAAACAATATTTTTCAGATAATAGTAACTTCTTCTATGACATTCTAATATTTACTCAGAGTTACGTATTAAGCATGCACGACATCAACAAAACATAGGCAGTAATCCACTCAAAATAAGAAGCTGCTTTCTCAAACAATTAAATAAAACTTGTTTTAATAAGCAATGTTTTCATTATTAACATTCAAACTGTTTTAAAAATTTATGTAAATGATAGCATCAACGACACAGAAAGTTAGTGTGTACATCTCACACAAGTTTGATATAGAGTTCTATTAAAATTGAATAATACATTTTTATTAGGAAAAACGTGGAACAGTTGCGGCCAGACCATTAAGAGAAACTTAGCTTAGCTTTCTTAACATTTTATGGAACTTATGTATTTGCTTATATGATTCTGGTGTTTGAATGAGAATTCCCCACAAATGTTTTTTTTCAACGCACCGCAAGATCTCATGCTGAAGACCGAGCAGCTGTCGTGGATTTATTCCTTCACTGCCATGTTTACAGAGGTGTCTGCCTTAATGCTCACAAAACATTTGTTTTTTATTTCTTTTTGTATGCATTAAATGACTTACTTTTACTACTTTCTGTGTCTTTAGAAGATTTTGATCGATGGGCACACGTCCAAAATAGTAAAATACTTTGTTGTTTTTTAGGTCTGTCTTCTCAACAATTAGCGCATATCCACGCGCATCGTACAGCATGTCTTTGCCGCGTGTTGTAGCGTTTTCAAGAATTGAGAACATGGGTTCATCGTCATCAGAGTCTTAGAATGGAAGTAAATTACAAATATAAAACTAAATTACTGGTGGGCTGTATTATTTTATAAACTGTTCAAAATCGTTTGTATTTACCTTCGTCGCTTTTTAGTTCATTTTTATTTCCGCCATTGTCCTCAAATTCTTCTTCAGAGCTGTAACACTTCAACCCATCTTTAAAAAAATATGTTGTAATGCAATATTGGAACAAGTACAAATAATTAAATTTTATAATAGCATAAGTTAGTAGGTATTTACCGTCGCTATCATAAACACACACTAGTTCGTTTTGGTTAGCTTGTGTTTCTTCTTTTAACTTCTTTTCTTTTCTAACACAATCTTCTTTTTTTTCAACATCAATTTCTTCCAACTCGCCTATAGAAAAAGTCGTAATTGGTATCATGAAAAACTTATCAATCAAAGAAACTTTCACAGCGCCTTCGAGCTCACCTTCGCTGTCAGAAATAATTATTATATAGTTAATCTGAACTTTTTTGTCTTTTATTTCTTCTTTTTGGCTCTCAATTACCATTCCTATATCAAAATAATAGTTGTTGTTCTATTAATCTAATATAAATTATCCAAAAAACAAATTCAACAAACCATTGTACTTGTTAGAAAGGGAAACTTCGTCAAACGATTTTTCCTTGTTTTTATGAACTAAAACATATTTGAAAATTAACCAGTGTTTTATATATAAAAACCACTATTTAACATATCTCAAAAATACACACCTTCAGTTTCTTCTTTAAGAATGCATGAAACACACACATATTGCAATTGCGAATTACCTACGATAAAGTTTTTCAAAGTAAATGTAATGAACCAGCTGTGTTAAAATGCGACAAAAAAAAACAAATTAAATAAAAATAAACCTTTAATTGCTAATCTGTATTGCTTAAGGGTGATCTCTTTCTGACATTTTTGGTGGGTCCACTCCTGGCATCTGTCGCATGAAATAGCACTGTCGCTATCCTTGACAATTTTCTTACACGGGACACACAACGACATTGTTAAAGTCAATATCTAGCTAACAGCTCAGACAGTTATCGAATAAATAACAAATTCCAAGATAACGAATAACAAAGTGAATCAATTCGCCAAGTCTAAATAGACGTGTTTAACTTGTTCTTTGGTACATTTATGTAATTGACGTTATTGACGTGAAGGCGGTGCCTATCAAACTCGACAGCCAATGTTTTATGATGACCAAAGATGTATTAATTGCTCTAAAAGAATTGGCGAATAGGTAACGGAGACGGTTCATTGACAACCTAAGTTTATATTCGTTCATTTATATGCCCATTAAACCTTGACTAGATGTTTACCCGGTTATTTAACTGTGCCGATGTATTAAAGATTAGAAATGCAATCAACTCAACTTGTGTAAACCAAAATAGTTTTACTTATTTCAATGAAAGTTATAAAAATTTAAAAAATCCAGATTCACAAAATAATAATTTAAAACATTCTTATTACACACTTTTACTTAACTTGACTTATCTATATGTCGTTCTGTCTGTCGGTCTGTCTGTTGGTCTGTCTGTCGGTCTATCTGTCGGTCTGTCTGTCGTCAAAATTTGCAATCGATTTTAAACTAACTTCCCGATGAGCTAGAAACCTAAAAATTCAAACATACCTCCGAACTGATTATCAATGCATTCTATCAAATTTTCAGATCGTAAAATTGTTTGGGGTTTTGTTGTTCTCTTTCTTTATTTTTCTCTCTATCTCCCTTTCTCTGTCTGTTTTTTTTTCTTTATCTGTGTGGATCTGTTTCTTTCTCAATGTGAGTGTCTAGTTGTCTTTTTTCTCTCTTTGTGTGTGCTTCTGTCTGTCTGTCTTTTCTCTCTCTCTCTCTTTCTTTCTCTCTCTCTCTCTCTCTCTCTCTCTCTCTCTCTCTCTCTCTCTCTCTCTCTCTCTCTCTCCGTGTCTTCTGTCCCTCTCTTTTTTGTCTCTTTCTTTGCCTCTCTATCTTTCTATCTGTGTCTGTATGTTTCTTTCTCTATATGTGTGTCTGTCTGTCTGTCTCTCTTTGTGTGTGCGAATGTCTGTCTCTATCACTTTCTCTATGTCTGTCTGTCTGTCTCTCTCTGTGTCTCTCTCTTTCTGTGTCTGTCTCTGCATTCTCTTTCTTATCTTTCTTTATTTATCTCTAAGTTTTAAAAAAGGGTATTATAATGAATAAAAATAACAAAAACGTTTGAAAGAAATATATCATGTTGTTTGTTTATTTAATTTTGCTAGCCATTTCAACAACTGAAACGCATCGGCAATAACACTCGATGGTCTCTAGGGTAATGCAATAAATCAAGCTCAAAATATCTTTTTCTGCTATAAAGCGTAACATAAAACAGTCGCGCACCGGGTCGATTCGTCGCAAGGTTGGCGTTTTCGTCGCGACTTCGCGATGAAAATGCTTACGCGACGAAATGGCTTTCGCGACCACATGGCCGGTATTTGTTTTACACTTTTTTAGAGGGTGATTATCCTTTCCTGTGAAACAGTCAGATGCGCGTTTTTGCTGCACTAAAATTAAACAAAATAAACTTGTCTCGGTCATTAATGAAAATATAAGATAAATGAAAAATCTTTCAGCAATTCATTGTTTAATAACTGTTCACGTGTGATATTAGCTACACTTAACAGACCAAATTTAATGTAAGCGGTTAACCGTCAACTAACACGCTTAACGCATCGATTGAATTGTTTGTGCCGCAAATAGTGAAAACAAACAAAGGGAAGAAACTAAACAGGTTGTCAGAGTTTATTCAGTCTAACACACACATTATAGATGTAGTTAGAATTTTTTTTAATAATCAAAACAAGTTATTATATTTATATTTTTATTTAATGTACCGCGTTTGCAATTTCACGTGAAAATAACTAATTATAACCCTCGGAGGCGTGAACTACAGAACTGCAATCTACACAATGCACACAACGGCATTTATTTATCATTTTGCAGACTTATTCACAAAGGTGTTTGCTGAAAAGCGTATCTTTTTCAAACTAGCGGACTCGGCCAACTTTACACAATCTCAGAATTAACAAGCAACGTGTTAGCTTATTAGCTGAATTAAATTCCATTTTGTTAACAAGTTCTAAATTCTTTTAATATCCGTTTCTATTGTCGGATGACAATAATAGCGGTAAGGCATGTAACGTACATGAGGCATTTTTAAAAGGTTTTCTAACGGTTTTTCTTACTTCTCTTTTCCTCTGTTTTTCTCGTTTCTGTTTTCTTCATCTGTTTAATTGTTAGTTTTTCTCTATTTTTTTCTCTTTTGAAAAAAAACAAAAATAAAAGTTTTAGTTTCTATATTATAAAGTTTAATCATGTATTAATTTGACTAAAAAAACAGAAAACCGACGTTTTATAGCTTTTATTTTGAAAAAAAATTAATTTATAATTTATAGATATAAACTATTTAGCCATGTTGTAATTTCCTCAACATTCGTTTTTTTTTTCATTAAAAATTTATTTTTTGTAACATTATCTGTAAGTGTTTTAATTCAAATAATGGCTACAATATTAAACAAAAACATAAGCAACTAGATATTTTAGATCATGTCCTGCTGTACAAAAGTCTGCAATTTCATCACATTTTTTCATTGTTAACGTATTTGTCCACTAATTCAATAAATAGATATTGCTGATTTTTTTTGCTGCTAAGAAACTGTTTTCATATTTACACGGCTACTTTTCAGTTGCTCATATATTTTCCAACAAATAACAGTGCATGTTTCTCTTGCTACGACACAGAAGTCTTACACAGACGTGGGCTAATATATCTATATATATAATACAAACAACACAGATTCTTATTGCTTACATCTTACACAATAATTGATCTAGAGTTCAATTAAAATGAATGATAAACTTTCATTTAAAAAATGTGACAGTGACGGCCACACTACCATGAAGAACGTTGCAGACAACTTGCTTTCTTAACATATTATTAAACTTATTTGCTGATGTTTCTTCATAAATACGACAGGTGGCAGAATCGAAGAAATATCTAGATACACCGCTAGACCTCATTGAGACTGAGAAATTGTGATTGATTTATTTCTGTATTGTCGTTTTTACAGAGGTTTTTTTTAAATATTCCAGCACACAAAATATTTTCTATTTATTTTTAAATCTGTTGTTTTAGATTCATATATATAACTGAATAATAAAAACATTAAATTTTTTTAAATGAACAAAATGAAATTATCCAAACAGTTACAAAATAATGGCTTAACAGCTGTTTTAAATAATTTAAACTTTATTATTTTATTATTTTCTACAACATCTATTTTTAAAGATGTTCAAGACATAAATCAAGACATGTCTGTTCATAAACATACAAAATTTCAACTTGCGTGTTTTGATGTGAAAAAAGTACTTCATATCAATATTTGGGTCATTATAAATTTTGAAAAAATAAACTTTTTTTATGATTGTGAAAGATGGGTGAAATAATAAAAGAACAAATAGATTATCAATATATTATTTTTAATCATTAAGTATTTTAATTTTATCTATTTATGTGATTTACAGTGAATAATGCCAGCAAGACGCCAAGAGCCAATTTGGGCCATAGAACGAATAGAATTACAAACATGCAAAATATAAGAGCTCAAATAAGAGACGGGTAAATCCAGCAAGTTAATTCAAATATGCGTGTGAACGTGGTGCAATTGTGTGAATAACAAGAGACACGAGCTGAACGAAATTAACAACGATGGTTGGAAAAAAAGACAAATGCTCAGGTTAGTAGTTAACACAGGCAGAATAGGTGGTCAACAAAGCCAACAAGTATATCGAGTATTTTTTTCTGATTCGTTCCTTCGTCTAGCACATTCGAGTCACACACCGTTTATTCGACGTTCGTTTATGTTTCCACTGACCACTACACAAAAGTGTCTGTTAAATTCTCAAATTACATACGTCGTTGCAATGTTATAAAAAAATGTGATGTTGATTTTGCGTGTTTGCTCAATATACGAAAACGCTTTTTTTTATTAGTCTGAACCAATTCATATGGCACACTCTTACGGTGTACGTCAACAACATGTATTAAATTTCGCCAATACCATTTTTCTGCATCTTTGACTAACTCATCCTTTTTTTTGCACAACTAATTCAAATAAAAACAACGTTTTCTTTGCATAATATGCATTTTTATTTAACTGATTATTACAACTGTTCTTCTTCAGCTTAACACTTCATAATCTCTGTTTTATCTTAATTCATCTTAAAGCTTTCTGATCAAATGATGTTTTTTCAAATCTTATTTTATCAAAAGATAATTCTTTATCTCTAATAATAGAACACAAGATTGTCAGCATGTAGCTTTTTTTTATTAGCTTAGTTGTAACAACTTGTTTAAGTATATCATTGTTAGATTCCATCAAAGAACTAAGTTGGTTTAGTTTGTATAGACATTATCACTCAGATATTAGAAGAGTATACCACAAGCAATTGAATTCCAGCAACGATGTTTATTTATTGTTTCGATCATTTCTTCATAGTGGTGTCTGCTTAAAAATGTGTATTTTTTAATTTATCGTTTTATTTTGTTTCAATTGTTAACATAAAAACTAAAAAATTTTAAAAACAGTTATTACGATTTTGATAAACTACGTTTTAAGAAAATTAAAAATTTTAAACGTTTAAGATGTAAAACATAGATAACTATTTTTTAAATTATAAAAATAATATTTTAAATGCGTTTAAAAATTTCCTAGAATTCATTGTTAAAAAAACATTTTTCTATAACAAATTTCAACATGATTGAAGTGTAGAAGGATTGTTGTATTTTACTTTTCCAGTTTACAGATAGTAAAGCAAATAAACAAATAAACAAAACATGTTCGGCAATACAAAATTATAAAAAAAACAATTTGAAAAACTGAAAAATATAGAGACGTTTGAAAATCAATTTTTTAAAATGCATTTGCTATAATTTAAAAATGAATATTCTATAATTAAATTTTAATTAATGTAGTTAGAAAATTTGCTGTACAAGCGACACTTCAATTTAGCATTTTTCTTTAGTATCACTAATCAATAAATCGTTGTTTCGTAAGTATTTTTTATTTAAATATCATTATCACTTATAAAATAACACACTAAAAGTATGGAAGAAAAACATAAGTTACAAGCAAATTATTGATCTCTGGGTATGTAATAATATTTAGAAATTTTTTAGATCTTGCAATGTATTAGCTTAAAGCTAATAGTTTCTCACAAAGCTACTATTACTATGATTTCGATTACTATGACTAACTGAGTTATTTTAAATAACTCAAGCGACGAATCAACCTCAGTGCAGATCTTTTAGGTTTTCACTGAAATTTTGAAATTTATAAGTGGTTGCATAGTTCTAAAATTGTGATACATTTTGTTACGGGTTGATATAGAGAATAAACTAACTAACTAAAATGTGTTTTTCAATGCAAAACGTTTGTTTTTATTCTAGACGGATTCTTCGCTAAGCACTTAAATGTACCGAATGTTCACGTAACTGCAAGCTACACAATGCTCACAACGCGTTCATTTACCGTATCGCTAACTTATTCACAAAGGTGTTTGCTGAAAAATTGTGTTATTTTAAACTAGTGGACCCTGCCAACTTTGTACCATCTCAAAATTAATTGTGTTAGCTTATTAGCTGAATTAAAATTTATTTTTTAACAAGCTCAATTCTCTTCTAATATCACTCTTTATTGTCGGATGACAATAATAGCGTAAGACACGCAACGTACATAAGACATTTTTAGGACTTGCAGGTTTAAACGCGAGCGCTTGACAGTGTGTGTGTGGTTTGTTTAACGTCTGTATCTGTCAATAAGACAATTTAGACGGTATGTATGTTTGAGTGTTTGGTGACGTGTTTATGTTGGCTTTGAGGAAGGGAGGCCAACGAAAGCACAAGAATTTCGTGGGCACATGGTTCGACTCACTCCAGCTCGCCAACTAATAAGTGCAATAAGTTGGACAAGGACCGGCAAATCGACCTCCCCTGCAGCTAGCAATTTAACCAGCCTCGGACGATCATCATAGGCTATAGTATCGCTCTGCCGCTTTCCTCTCCTGCGCTTGACAGACTGAGCTCTGCACAAAGGTGTCTGCATCTGCACCTCAAAGGTGTCTGCATCTAGACCTCAGCATAAAAAAATAAAATTGACAAAGAAAAAAATCCATATTTTCTTCAGCCTTTTTACACTCTTTAGCGTTTATATTAATTTTTTTTGTTGTTTTTTTTATCGCATATTCTAAAACTTTTTTAAAGCATTTCTAATGGTTGTGAAAAATTTATTTTTTGCAGGCAGGTGTATATTCAGTAACATTACATTAATCAGTCCGTTTTTAAATTTGAAAAAAATATTGTTATTGCAGTAAACGTCCATGTGCGTGATGAACAAATATCAAAGTGTGTTCTCATAAGACTTTGTTTTTGGCTTGGATTTTTTTGTTTGTTAGCACAAAATATTTTTAAAAACAAGACTCATGTTCTGTAATATCAGTAAAATGACTATGCAAAATACAAATTAATAATTGATCATAGTTTTAAGAGACACGTGGGTAGTGCATATGTGTAGTGGCGTGTGAACTTTCTCCTGTAGGTCGGTGTTGTTGTTGTATATAAATAGTATTATAATAATAAATAATATATAAATAATAATTATATAATAATAATAATAATAATATAATAAATAATAATGAAGCGTATTGTTTTTTGAGTTGGAGAGTTGGTGCGTAGAGTTAGTAGCGGATAGTCGACGAAAAAGTGTATAATTAGAAAATTGAAGTGAATTGTCGTACTCAAGACTGGAAAGGAATTGTGGTTTTTTAGAACTTGAGTTAAGTTGCGGATTTTGGAACTTATTAAGAAGTTGCGTACAGTGTTTGTAACCCCACTATTGTTTCTTATTTAACAATAAAGTACTTATTTTAATATGCCTTGCTTTCACTGTGAACATTCAAAAGACATAACTGTAATAACATTTCTAATTAATTATACAAACAACAAAGAAAGTTATTGTGCACATCTCACCTAAGATTTGATCTACTTTTTAATTAAAATGAATATTAAACTTTTATTTAAGCAAATGTTACAGTGACTGCCACACTATCATGAAAAACGTTGCAGAAAATTTGCTTTCTCAAGATTTTATGAAACTTATTTGATGAAACGTGATTTTGTTGTTTGAATGAGATTTTTTTTCAAGTGCGACAGGTGGCTGAATAGCGAGTCTTTACGTATTTTAAGAAAATACCTGGTGAATACCGCTAGACGCCACTCTTTGTACCAATTTTTTTTATTTTATTTTAGTTCATAGTCTTTTACACCAAGTGTTTTAAAACTGAAGTCGTTGATTTATTTTTTCATTAACATTTTTACAGAGGTGTCTGCTTAAATGCTGAAAGAATAAAGTTTTTTTCTAGTTTTTTTTGTTCTAAGTACATGTCAATATTGTAATATTTTATTATGTTTCTAATACTTCTATTTTTTTTTTAAATTTTCGAGACATAGATCAACCCATCTCTGTTCAGAAACATAAAAATTTCAATCTGTCTGCTTTGATATGAAAAAGGTGTTATATATTAATTTCTTAAACACACAAAGCTTGGAATTTCTTGTTGATTTTCTAAAAAAAAATTTATATCTCATCTCACACATATAAGAAGAAGAGTTGAAAATAACATTTTTAATTTCTAAGTTTTTTTTTATTCACACCACATTAGAATACATTTTAGTAGTCGGTTGAATTGTGAAGTTTTAAAACAATTGCAGTAATCAACTTGAAACTAACTGTTTCTCACAAAACAAGATTGTTTACGTCATTTGAAAATATTTATTTACTTGAAATTACAATGCAAATAATTCGTTATGGTTTACAACGACTTCCCAATAATAACGTTAATAGCGCAGATTTCCCCAAACTGTTTTTTTTTTTCAAAATTCTTTTTAAAAAACATTTTCAGGACTTTGATATGAACCAGACATTTGTTTATGGAATATTTTGCTAAACTTATAGCTTAAACTTTGCAAAAACAAAACGTCAACCGTTATTTGAATAAGAGATTTTTTAGTGTCAGTTTTCAAAAGAATTAATTGTCAGCAGGAATTTCTTTGATCACCCTACATAATACCAAACATATTGTTTTTCCTTCGGAGAAAATATCCTTTTAATAAAATTAAAGACTTGATTTTTGTTTTTTTAAATGAATTGTTTTGATTATCTCGGTCTCAATAAAAAATATAAAAAACATACTCCTGCAATGTTTTCACTGTTCAAAGTCTCATTTTATATGAATCGGAACCAACATAATGTGTTGTAAATAATAAAATAAATTGTAATATCTTATTTGAGCCACTACTTTATTGTTTATCACAACCTCAATATAATTTTGATAGACGTGCACTGATTTTGATGAAGTTTGGTTTATGAAAAAAAAGTTACTCAGATTTGAACATTAGTGTTTTGTATGCTTGTCATCTGTCAGGCTTTGATGCTAGTTGCATTTAATAAACTATACAATAGCCCAGCGTCATCACTCACTCACTGATATCCGCTTAATTTATAGCCCTGTATACAAAAAGTCTACCTCGGATAATTAGTTTTATAATTTAAAATTTATAAATAAAGATAAAGTATACAAAAAAATGAATAAAATAAAACAAATATTTTAAATAAATAATGAGTTTTAAGTCTACAAGAGCCACGTTTTTGCTGGCGACATGTGATTGGACGAGGCATCTCAGCTATAGAATCCGTAACCATATTTCTTAGGTAATAAGTCGTTCGGCCAAAAAATGTTTTATTCGTAGGCGGTTTTTATTATTCTCAGCCATTTAATAAAAAAGAAAGTCCAAAACGTGCTCAATTTTATAAACAATAAACTAAGTAGAAATAATCTTTACGCAAAGTATTTGCTTTGATAAGTAGTTTATTACATCTAGATGTTGATATTTAAAGTATAGTCATTTTAGACTTTTTATTCGTATGCACAACACTTAAAGTGAGACACCACCTAAAATGCGTCTGCCCACAAAAACAATCAATAGAAATAATTTAACACAAAAATGTTTGTATTTTTTATAATATACTACCACGTTATTACTAATCTAAAAGCAATCAATAATATTATCTGTAAGTTATATTCATCCATACGTAGACAACGTTTTATATTTACGTACGCGTATAGTATAACTATTTTAATTCTGGTAGGTGCCAATGCAGCCGTTGAACAACGGTAATTAATCATTTAACATATTTATTGGTTATGTCAGGCATCCCTAGTGTCGGACCACTAGCATGCATGGACTAACACCGGGCGCCTAATTATTTATTTCTTCAATGACACATTTACAGAGGTGTCTGCTCACAAATGTTATAAAAAAAATGAGTTTGAGGTGTTTAGAATTATTTTCATGGAGTTCCAGCTGAAAGCTACTCAATATATTTTTTAGTTTATCTTTTTTTTATGTCCTTTCAAGCAACTGGTTAAAATATGACAAACCTGATGACATTACAAAAAGTGCATGTAATTGGGGAGAAATGCGAATAAATCTGAATAAATTAAACAATATAATAGATTACATTAAATAAGCCAATTATAGTAGCACACGTCAGAAATAACATTAGCATCTCAAAGCTTGTATTTGATGATTTAATCACACACTAACTTTTCATGATAAAATATTATATTTATTTAATCCATCCTTAGTTGTTGATTTTTGTATTTTTAAAAGCAGTTTTGTAGGGTTTGTTTTATCATTGGATTGTGACTAATGATCAATACGCCAGTTTTTGTGCATTTATTCAGTTCTAGGGGCTTCTAATTTTTTACAGTTCGTTTTCCCTTGAAAAATGTTTAATAAATTTCAAACTGTTTTCTAATTTATTAAGCCAACATTATAGCTATAATTCATGCTAAAACGTCAAGCATAGTATTGGTTAAAAATTCAGTGCTGCTCAACTTTCAACAGAAAGTTTTGCTACCAAAATTAAGTCTATGTATTGAATTCCAGTTTGATAAAATGATGGAAATCGAATGACCAAAGGTCAGCAGGCTGGCAATTTGAAGTTTTTAATTAAGAGATATGAATGGTTGAATGGTGCTGATTTTTTTGTTAAAAATGATGTCACTGGAAATACGTCCACGTAACGGGTTCGCGTTTGATCGGATGATGGATAGTTAGCTGCATGAAAGTTCTCAGAATTTTCTAGTCACACAACAGGTCTACCCTAATGTGTGCCTGGCATTTTGATGAAAAAATGAAATAACAACCATTTTAGAAACAAATGTTTGTCATATTCATGAAGATGTGTATTTACCAATTTTGTAGTCGTTCACTACCAGAGATAGCTGTTCAAAGAGCAAATAGTACAACAAAGCGCAAGCAACTCAATTTTAAAAACGCGGTTTATTTATAATTTTGTCTACTTCATTATAGAGGTGTCTGCTTAAAATGTGTTTATTTTCAAGTTTGTTGTTTTAATTAATTTCCAAATGTTTAATGAAGAACTGCAGAATAATTAAAATTATTGTTAAATTCATAATACAATTAGTTAAGCTTCTTCACAGTTGCTTATTTGCAGTCCGTTTGAAAATAAATTGCTTACATGTGTACTGACCTTCACAAAATTCTATCTGTAACGTATTAAAAAAACTAATACACTTTAAATTGATAGTTTCAACGAATAAGTACTTTCAAAATTTTGTAGTATAGTTTTTTTCGGATTTTCAAGTATACGTTTTGATTTGCTCATAGTCATCAACTGTGAAAAACATCAAAAAATTCAACAAGAGCTAAGAATTAATAGTTAAACAAACAAAAAAATGAGATTATGGTAATTCGACCGTTAATTTATAATTATGCTGTGTTCTTTATGAAAGTATTAACTATATAACTTTTTTTAAGTTCGTGATACTATAACTGCTTATTAACTCTCTTATACAAATTTTAAGTAATGAATGAATATATTTTAATATGCCTTGTTTTTACTGTAAACATGTAAAAAATACTGTTAAAACATTTCTAAATAGTAATACAAACAACACAGAGAAGGTTATTGCGTACATCTCACACAATGTTTGATCTAAAGTTAAATTAAAAGGAATAATAAACTTTCATTTCAAAAAATGTGACAGTGACGGCACACTATCATAAAAACTTAGCAGACAACTTGTTTTCTTAGCACTTTGTGAAACGTTTTTGATGAGAGTTCTTCATAAGACGACAGGCGGCTGAATAGGTTGTCATTAAAAATTATAAACAAACCGCTAGACCTCACCTTCAGGACTGAGAATTTGTCGTTTATTTATTTCTTGATTAACATTTTCCCAGAGGTGTCTGCTTAAATATTCAAACAAAAAATGTTTTCTTTTTTTTTTGTTTTAGATGTATATCAATTACTAAATAATAATAATAATAATATAAAGTATAAAAAATATTTTTTTAAACAACGCTCTTATACTAATAAATAAAAGCTTAAAAATAATATTAAAGTTTTCATATTAACATTTTTTGAACTAAACTTTTCGTTTGGAAGATTGATAGTAGGTCAATAGTAGGTTATAGATAATAATGAAATTCGCTAGGGGTAGGCGCCTATAAACGGCTGCCTCTTCTGCCTCCGCGTGGCTTAGAAGCCTACGTTACGTGGCCTAACGCCACGTTAAACATTGTCCAGAAAATAATAATATTATTTTTAAACTGGTTTACAAGAAATAATATTATTTTTAAACTGGTTTACAACAACAATTGCCTCTTGATTCACCTCCAACTATTCTGTGCCAATATCGGCGTTTGATTTATCATTCCGATAAAACATTCGTGAAGATATTTGCTTAGAAAAATTTAAAATATTCTAAAAAGGTTCAGCAATTAGCTCTGTTATCAATAAATCTAGAAAATTCAAAATTTCATTTTAAAACACACATTTTCATTAGAAAATAAAAATCAGAATATTTTTCTCTTTTGAATTGAATTATGAACAACCAAGAGATTTAAAACTCTTTTTAACTTATCAGAGTTATAGGTTGCCTAATTAAAATGTTACTAAGAACCTTGGACTACTGAATAGTGTATAAATATTTATTTAGAATTATAGCTTCTCCTGGGTGCAATTTAAACAGCCTCGGATGAACCTCATAGGCTATGGTATCGCTCCCAATTTTATACCTTTGCGTTTATCGGCTCCAGCTACGTGATTTTAGAGCAGCTTATTTATGTTTTCACTGACCTTTTTACAAAAGTAAGAGTTGAAGTTTTTAATTAAATAAGTTGCTTCAATGTTCTAAAATTGTGGTATTTTCTATTTGTTTTGATGTTTTGAAAACTTAAAAGAAGAAAATAATTTTTTTCTGGGCTGTGTGAGAAATATCTTGATGGGAACATGCATTAATTGTGGACATTCGTATAACAAACAAGCCATAATATTTTAAAACTTAAAACGTTGGGCGCCTTTCTTATTTATATTCAAAAAAAGCGACTATCTTGTTTGAAAAATAGTTAATGGTTAGTTTGAGCAAAAGGCGCCACGTTTTAAGTTTTAAAAAATTGTGGCTTTTTTGTTACACAAATGTCCACAATTAAAAAAATTATTTTCTTCTTTTTAGCTCACAAAGAAGTGCTATTTTAAAGAATTTTTTTCAATATTTTATTAAGAGTTTCAAGTCAACAAAATGTCGCAAAATGGCTATTTAAAGTTTTAAATTCAGGGATGGTGGTTGTTTGAGTGGAAAGTTTTATCACACGAGGGTTCACAGATTTGCCAGTCAGGCTGTAAGTCCAGCCTAAATTTAAATTCATTGAATGCAAACTATGAAAACCAATAATGGGAAATAAACAAACTGATACAATTTACTGATTTCATATACATGACTCATTTTACTAATCAAGTTCTCGAACTTTTAAGTTGACGTTTATTAATTTATTCAGTGACATGTTTGTGAAGCTCAATAAAACTGCAAATACATGAGCACAAATGATTTCAAAATAACAAACTAGCATAAACAGATAGTTTAATTATCATTAGCTAGTTCAATTAGCATAAACAGCTAGCTTAATTAGCATAAACAACCAGTTCAATTAGCATAAAAATTAGTTTAATTTGTATAAACGACTAAATAAAACCCATTACGTTTTTAAACTGTCAAAAAACAATTTTGTTTTTTAATCGTTAGGTTACAACAAGAAATTATTTATATTATTATTCAATGGGAATAAAATAAGAATTTACTTATTTCTTTCTTCAGTGACCTGTTTATAAAGATGTCTAATCTAGAGAAAACAAGTGAAAAACTGCGTTCATGCTGAACATCGATGAAACTAGAATTATATTAAAACAGCACACATGAGTTGGAAACAACAAATTAGTTCAACAACTAGAAACATTACATTTGATGGATTAAATATATATATATATATATATATATATAATATATATATATATATATATATATATATATATATATATATATATATATATATATATATATATATATATTCACCAAGAGACTGTTCATCCAAGGACTATTCATCAAGAGGATGGTTCATCATAAGGACTGTTCATCTAATGTCTTTCATCCAGCGGACTATATATATATATATATATATATATATATATATATATATATATATATATATATATATATATATATATATATATATATATATATATATATATATATATATATATATATATATATATATATATATATATATATGAAAACATAGAACATTATATTCATAGAAGATCTTCAAAACAAGGAACATTGTTGACCGCAAATAAATCCTTAATAGTTTGAGCCTGAAAGGTAATTTCTAAAATTAAAAACATGCTTTTAAGATGGTCAAAACATATCATAGTGACATCGTTTTGTAAAAATGCTACATCGGTGAATATTGAACTGAACTTCAAATGGTTTTAAAGCTCGTTAGTTTTATAATGATATCTCGATTTTGTAAACGTCTGCGGACATTTCCGTTAATAATAGCATGTAACAATTTAAAGTAGGTTTTGCTTAGCGCAGAATTTTGTTTCAACTAATTTTGAGATTACGACGCTTTCCTTTAAAAAAATCGAAAGTATTTTTTTACTGTTCTAAATTAACAAAATAAAATTTCTTTAGTCAGTAATGAAAATAATAATTTATGATCAAAAATACCTTCAACGAGTAAAACTTATTTTTTGTTGTAAAATACAATACGATGGACAAGCAGAATGCATTGGCAGACGTTACTAGAAAAATATCAAAAATTGTATTTAAATTTGAACTTAGGTATTTCAATGATACAGCATATTTTCATGTTACTTTGTTTGCGCTCGAATGACCGCAAATGGTTTTCGACATGAGCAGCGTTATTTATGTTTTCACTGATCTCTTCATAAAGGTTTTTTTTTTTTTTTTTTTTTATGATAGTTTATAGTCCTCTACACTAAGTGTTTTAAGACTGAATTGGCTGTATGTAGGAAGTGTATAAGTACTTCCTGTCGTGGATCAAAATTTGTTCCTTTTAACTGTCCCTCCTCCTTTATCCAGGCTTGGGACTGGCTCGCAATTAGCGAGGCGGAGTTTCTTCATAAAGGTGTTTGCTAACGTTTTAAATTAAATAAGTTTTTGCGAATTTAAATATTTCATTTGCCAGCTATACATAGGCCCAACCTAAAATAAAATCATTTTAAAAAAATTTTAAAAATTACCTTGCTTAGAAAAGACTGAATAACATACTTATAAACATTTTAATAACAATATTCAAGCCGCAATAAAAGGACCTGAGATTTAGATTTTTTCTATGTGATAACTTATAAAAAAGTAAAACAATCAATAATAGTGACATCAAGTTAAATTAATTATTCAAATCACGTAATTTTTTAACCTGTTTTATCAACAACCTTTTGATATAGTTTAATAAAAAAAATTTTTAATTTGCATGTGTGTTAATACATATTGTCACAGGCAAACTGAAACAAAAATATAAATATGCCTGATAATAGCTGTTCTGTTTTATAAATAATAAATAGTCTATTTCAATTTTGATAATGTTGTTTTTTTAATTTTCAATTAATTTTTGTTAAAAAACGGTGGTTTTTTAACTCCATGAATAGCTATTATGTAATGTTGCTTGACATTTGTTTACGTTAAAATATCACTAATTTCAGTTTCATTACCGCTGCTATCCAACAACAAAAAGACAAATATATTTCTGACTTTTTTGTTTTTTTTCTTGCTGATTCGTCTGGGTGTTTTAACATTGAAGAACAAAGTAATCCAAAATGCACACAATTTCTAAAATACTGCTAGTAACTATTGCCCTAATTGTTTTGTTTGTCTGATAAACAACTGTATCTGTCTGAGACAATTGAGGAGGGGAACGTATGTTTCAGTGCACTGTGATGTGTTTAAGAGATGTGCGATGTAACCTGTTCGATGCCCGAAAAAAAATAATCAACCTAAAAAGTTTTAATTTCAATTGCTTGTATTTTTATATTTTTATTTTTAAACTAAGTTTAGAAAGAATTAAATTTATGATGATTATTTCTTCATTTTGAAAAGTTCTTTTAATTTCCATTGAAAAAATAAAATTATTGACAATTTGAGAATGTTTACCAACTGAGCATGCAATTAATATTCAAACAATTTGATTTGATAAATTATTGAATAGAAAATAAGCCCATTTTACTAAAAATAAGATGAATACTAAAAACTTGCTTAATATGCGTATTTTTAAAAACGTGTTTATAATGTTAATTGAATTATGTAACACAATAAAAAATGAAAAACATTATGTTGTAGTAGAACACCATAGCTACAAACTTTAAGTCTCATTAGCTTTTCAAACATTTACTATTATTGTAACTTATACGTGTTTTTGTTAAAACTTGTTTTATTGTTCAACACCTGTTTACGTTGTAAAAAAAAACAGTTTTTAAAAATATTTTAATATTTATGTTACTGATTTTTTTAAATTAAACTGTTGGATTTGTTAACATGGAATAAAACATTTCCAAAGTTTTTTTCTTAGGTGGTTTTAGGAAAGTTTATCAACTGAAAAAAAGCAATAAACAAATTAGAAAACGACATTCATAGAATATCTTTAAAAGGAGAACCAATGAACATTTTACAGTTGTATTTTAGTTCAGCGCACCAAAACGTTTAGCTCAGTATCTCTGCAAATAAAAAAAAACAACTTATTATTAACGAGTGATAGTAAGACAGGAATATTACGCCTGCTAAAAATTTACTGCCCAAAATTTTATATATGCATAAAAATGTAGTGAACATATCTATCAACATAAAATGTTTTTAGTCCTAAGCAATTATATACCAACAGCTATGTTCATTTGTCCAACAACCACATTTTCATAACACCTCAAGCAAATAATTTCCAACGCGACGTTGATTTATCCTTTAAATCCTACCGTTCTAGAGGTGTCTGCTTAAAAATATATTTTTTAAATTGTCGTTTCAAATTTGTTTTCATATGATTAATTTAAAAAACTCGAAACGCCTAACATTTTTATTAAACTTATAATAAGCTAAGTTTTTACTGAATTCAGGAAAACCTAAAAAATATTATTTATGAAGAAAAAGGTTTTGTTGTAAAACTCTGATCAAAAACTCTAATTTTGCAGTTACAAAAAAATGAAACAAAGAAAAAGAGAAAAAAAACTTGAAAAAAAATAAAACCAGAACTCATTCTAAATAAGATATTTTTTTAATTTTTGCAAATTAACTTTATTTTGGGTTGGACTTATTTTGTGGCTGGCAAATTTTTTTTACATAGCAAAAACGTATTAAATTCAAGATGTTTGCAGACACCTTTGTGAAAAGGTTAGCAAAAACATAAATATACGGCGGTCAAGCTGAGCAGTCGCTTGCGTAACAGTTCTTATTTGTTGCGATATAAATAAGCAATGGTTATATGCAAAATTATCAACATTTTATTAACAAAATTTAAAATAAGGAGTGACGCAATTCATACAGGGTTTTGTCGCTACCGGCTACTGTGCAATTTCAAATTCTTTCGAAATAACATAGAGCGAATTATTAACTTAGTTTAATAAATCGTGACCTTTTGAACTTTCACCTGCACTTGGTTTCTTTAGAAAAGAATAATCAAATAAATTAAATATAAAGAAGCATGGTGTTTGATTTGACGATGGTGCTGCTGATGATGACGATGGTTGTTATTATGATGATAAAGTGCCGTTAAGTTGATAATAAATAATTATGTAATAAAAAATTAAATAATAATTTTTGATCAGCACCTACTTTGAGAACAATTTTTCGCTTTTTTAGAAAGTAGTAATAAAAACTTTATAACCGATTAAACAATGATAATTAACACACCGCTATCTTTGTTAAGTTGACCTCAGAGGTGGAGATGGGGTCCATTTTTGGCTAACTAACCCACCATTGTCTCAACACAACCCAATCCGACGCAACTGAAAGGTTAATTTTACTGACCCAGCCCACAGTTAATTTATTTTTGATTATTAAACATTGCTGTTTTAATGTTTTCCAACCTAACCACACATGTGTCAAAAACGTTGGACCTAAACCAACCCATGGCCACCTCTGGTTGTCCTCGAGATTTTCCTTTAAAATCCGTACTCGGGGTATCGGAACATTACGGTAATCAAGTGTAGTTTGCTAACTTTTCAATAGTTTATTTAAAGTATTCTAGAATTTTCTGCTACTAACTTTTTAATAGTTAACTTTTTAATAGTTTATTTAAAGTATTCTAGAATTTTCTGCTACTAGACATTATGTTATTTTAAAAAACGTGACCCTCTGCCTTGACGACGTCATCTCCATATTTCATAAGTCACTCCACTGGGGAGCACAATTATAATCTGATTATTCTTTTCAAGCTAAACTGGCTGATGCAATAATTTATTCGCCAGGTGGCTTTCACATACGAAACATTTGTTCAATTGACGGCTACGACACCTATCGAACAGAAATTAACAATTTTATTTAGTGCTGCCATTTTGTTTTGTTTTTTAATTTATGAAAAATTCATTTGGCGTAAGTTTTTATACGCATTTAATAATTATAAGAACTATTTGCGGACTATTTTACAGAAAATCAACTCAAGACCCAAGCAGCTTTTTCAACGCCACAAAGAAATCAGTAGGGGGCCAAAGCCCGGACTTAGCCACCAGGCTAGCTGGCTATTGCTAAATAGGTCAAAGAGGTTGATAGGCCAAAAATTTTGTTTTTGAAAAATCAATTTGAGTTTCACCACCCATCCTTGCCATCGAGTTTTTTTTTCAAAGAAACCCCTCTCCCCAGTTATCAAATTTTTTAGAAGAAAAATCGATGATTTTTATCTCAGCCCCGTTTCCGCAGACCAAAATTTCTTCTCGCCAGGAGGACCAGTCCGGCATTGAATTCGATTAATAAGTTTTCTCATTGATGACCTTTTACACTGTGCAGGTCAGCTTCGATACACGAAGATTAGCCGCCGCTCGGCTTCATTCGCCGCCAGTAGTCTCTCTCGCCGGACTAGCCATTCGTGTCGCCGAGATACTTCTGTGCAATTCGTCTCGCAGAGGCGACAGCCGGGTCTACAAATGTACGCGGATTTATTCAGGCCAGATGGAAATATCAATGCCGCCGTGGTCTTTATAAAATATTTAACGACAAACCCGTGATTATTTCTGGCCGTATAATCAGCAGTGCGTGAACGGATTTAACGAGGCTGTGAGCGGAGTGAGCGGTAAATTCGATCGGAATTTGTGAGGTTTTGAAAGTTATGTTTTTCTGACGGGTCAACGATCTTACGCACTTTGCAACTTATTTACTGAGTGGAAACAGATTCTTACATATATGACCCGCGGGTCACATTAAAAACCCGCTTAAAAATAATAGTATCCTGGGGAAATAAAAACAATAACATTTTTGCTGAAAAAACTAGACCAAAAAAGAGAAAAAAAGAGAGAGAAATAAAAAAAAAGAGATTGAATGAAAGAAAGAAAGAAAGAGAAAGAGAGAGTTTTTATTCTGCTTTAAACTGGACCTCTTTATTAGCGATAAAATGAGGATTGAGGTTTAAATAAATTGACTTCTTAATACTATACACCCCGCTCCACCGACCCTTAAACATGGCATCGTCAGCAGTATAAATAGGCGCTGGCAGACAGCTTAGCTTTACCGCAGACGTTAACCAGTGCTGCTGGGCGAAACGCTAAGGGTACCTTAATATCGATCAATTTTGCGTACGATATGCGAGACACCGATGTTAAAGTCTCTACGTGTGTGTACACTGTTTTTGTCTCTACTATGTTTTATCTCTCTTTTTATTTCTTTCTTTTGCTTGCTCCATTTCTATCTTTTATCATTTCTTTTAGCCGTTCGACGTCTGGAATTTTGCATTCACACAGACAGCAATTGAACGCAAACAGACAGACAAGCAGACAGACAGACAAACGGAAAAACACGGACACACATACTCGGAACCACAATATTGGCTAGAGCACTTCCCAAATTGTTTTCCTTTCATCAGCAACTCCTGCCACGTAGAAAACAACCGGTGTCTAACAAGGTAGCACTTTACGGAGTAAGCCGTGCCGGATTGACGCCCACGACCGATTGATCCTGATCCGGGAGCCAACTAGATTCTCCGTAATGGTCTTAGTATTTCGTCAATTGTTAATATGAGAGCCAACACGACAATTTAAATGAATCTATATAATCGTCAGATCAGCTTATAAAAAAGTAATTCTTGGACATCACTCGCTAATTACTTACTGGTCTAATTAAAAATTCATCAGATTTTAAGCAGGATGAAAATTTTTGCTTCGAGACAAATGTAAATTTCTTGAACACATTTCAAAACACTTTTCCAGCCTACATTATTTTTTATTCCATTTTTCATTTTTCTTTTTTTAATTATTATTATTATTGTTACTATTTGCATTATTATAACCAAAATAAACGATACAAGATAATTTCAAATCTTTCAAGGAAATCCCATTAAATAACTTGCTTTAAATATATCTTTATATATATATATATTTACATATAAAGCACAGTACTCCATTTGTGGCCGCATAAAACAGTTCGCATATTTATGGACCCCAGATCACTCGTACATATCCACTTTATAGTTCTCGGGTCAAAGTTGCAATCCCTTTCATCGATACGCTCCTGCCTTCCACCGGACTCCATTGAGCGGCCCCCACAGTGGCACACCGACCCCGGTCGCAAATGGATTTAGTGGTTCATTCCCTCTACACCGGTGGCATTGAATTACAGCGCAACATCATAGACTTTTAGATATATCCGTCTCCGGGTTGAATTCATTCCAACACTCTTTTTCCTGTCCACCCCCTTTCTTTTCTGGCACCTCCCATAGCTTCACCCCCCCCCCCCAAACACACCCAAATCTTTCAGATTCTCCGTTTGGGACCACTTCGAGACGAGCGACTCTGCAAACAGGGCTGTGTTTGTCTTGGTTCCGTTGATGAAAATTTCGCCGCGCGCACACATGCGCTCGACTGTCGACCAGTTGACAGTAGCCGGTGGTAAGTGTTTGCCTACCCCCCTGCGTTCCTGAATAAGACGGCGGCATAAGACGGCATGAGATTCTACGTTTTGTCTTGGTTCGGCTTGGCGGGTCTTCATTTCCAGACTGTCAAAACTGTGGGCTTGTGAACAAGGAAGCGTGTGCGTTAATTGAGTGTTTATGCATAAGTGTATGTGTGTGTGTGCGTGTGTGTGTGTGTGTGTGTATGTGTGTGTGTGCGTGTGTGTGTGTGTGTGTATGTGTGTGTGTGTGTGTGTGTGGGGGGGGGTGTACGTGTGACATTGTGAGCGGCCTGGATGAGGTCTATGTAGTAATTTAGAATCGAATTTCACGCAGGAATGCACACGGAACTAGCTTTACAATGCCGCTCGAGAATTTGCTTCTTCAAGCCCATTTTTCGCGCTCGTGCATTCGATGAAGGAATCAGTTATTATCTCTTTTTTCCTTTATTTCTGTCGTTCTGTTTTTTCATTTTATATTTCTTCTTGCATTATTTCTTCACTACTGGCTTTTTCTATTTTTTTCTACACCTCTAATAATTATTGTTACCACACAATACAACAACAGATCTAGAACGATTATACGCACTGCTATAACCAGCTAGGTTTCGACACTGAGTTCTCGAAATATTTTTAATTTCTACATTTTTAATTTCTAAATTTTCTTTAATGTGATTACATTTATTCTGCATTATGTTAGGTCCTCTTTTAATCAAATCAAATCCGATCCCGTTTTTATTTCATTAGCAGCACAAACCCCAGCGTTCTCGACCACACTTGACCAAATCCAGTTTGGTTGATCAGAACATATTTACGAATTCTCATCTTCCTCGCCCTCACGGCAAGTAGAAAATTCAGAAAAGAACAAGTAAAGGAAAAAAACGAGTTTTTTAACACAAACTTTTTTTCTAATTGAATCATGTACTGTCATCCAATATAAAGCTATGCTAAAAGTTTCAGCTTCCTAGCTTGTCAAAAAGCTGGTTAAATTTTGTTTGCAAGATTTGCGCACAGACAAAGACACACACACGCGCGCACACATACACACTCACACAAACAGAGATTGTAGCCAAAATAAAAGTTTTTTAAAACGTCGCAGTCATAAACAGGTCGAGACACCACTGAGAAAAATTCTGTCCAGCGATATATATTTCCAGATATATTTACATTTGCCTAACTCCGCCTCGCTAATTGCGAGCCAGTCCCAAGCCTGGAGAAAGGAGGAGGGAAAAGTTATGATCCACAACAGGAAGTACTTAGCTGCTTCCTACATACAGACATTTCAGTCTTAAAACACATGGTGTAAAGGACTATAAACTATTATAAAAAAAAAAAAAAAAAAAAATTACATTTGCCTCTATGACAGCTTGCAGTTTTTAGAAAGTAGCTGTATTCTGAATATTGCTATTGGTCTTCTGAAGCTGTCGGGATTTTAATTATTTTTTGATGAGATGGGATCAGATACTTGAAAGAGTTGAAGGTTTGCTATTATTACGCACAGGTCGAGTGAGTGTATTCATGTGAAATTAGTTCGAGTTTAATGTTTCCAAACAGACATAAAACATTTAACAAGGTTTTCGACGATTAATCCTGAAGGAACTGAGTATAAAATTCAAAGCTTCAAAATGCCAGGCATGGCCAGCGTGTATCCAGTTATTTTGTCAGCATTTAAGGTTACAGAGAAGTAGAAGCAGCACGTCCACTGCGCTAGGTTCAGAGGTTAAGAGGTTCAGAGGTTGAGAGGACCAGCTGTCTTTTTGTCTGGAATTCTTCTGCGGCTTCAATCATCTCGGAAGCTATTTGAGCGGTCGTGAAAATCACTCCAGGTGTGAACAAAAAACTGCTTGAGCCACTGTGGTCATGTGTGCCTGATATCTGATAATGTGATCATGTGTGCCTGATATCTGATAATGTGATCACGTGTGCCAGATATATGATAATGTGATCATGTGTGCCTGATATCTGATAATGTGATCATGTGTGCCTGATATCTGATAATGTGATCATGTATGCCTAATATCTGATAATGTGATAATAAAACGCAGAGAAAATGTAAGATAATGAGACAGAGGGAGATAGAGGAACTTATATGGAGAACAAAAGAAAGAAATAGAGAGTGAAAATCAGAGAGAGAAATAAAAAGAAAAAAATGAGAGAATGAAAAAAAGAGAGAGAGAAAGAGAAAAAGAGAGAGAATGAGAGAGAAAAGATTAAGAAAAAAAAGAAAAAGAAAAGGAGGAACGGAGAGAGAGAGAGAAAAGGAGAAACAGAAAGAGAAAAGAGAGAGATAGCGAGAGAAAGAGAAACAGAGAAAACGCGCTTTAAAAGCAGCAAAACCTGCCACATGGCTATGAAATCGTACATTACAAAAGAAAAAAAAACATTATGAGCACATTATGAACGCACGGAAATAAATAAATGAATGAATGAACTGTTCGTAAAACGTCATCCGTAGGCGCCGACCGCTCAGCAGTCTGCAACGAGATTAAGACAAGCGACCGACGCGCCGATATTGCGCTGCGCTGCGCCGTGCTGAGACCGGCGCTAGTCGAAACCGGCGCTAAGTTCCCGGCTCGGCGTTATCGTATAAACAATTTTCTCCAATCGATGTTCTCTATACGTTTGCATAAGGCGCTGACAAGTTGAGTTAGCGCGAATGTACTACTGGGGGAAGAGTCGTTTTATGGTTTATTAGCCGTCGCTAAGGATCGAATGAATATTAGCCGATTGATTCGAAGACGATACAGTCGCTTGAATTAATCGCGCGTTTCGATAAATGATAATTCGTTAAAAAAAAAATTTTGTCGATTTTCTTTGTTATCGATGCTGCCTACAATTCCATGTTTGTGAGGGTCTGTTGGTGGGGGTGGTCTGTTCTGGCGTGGGGCTGGTTGACCCTCTTCCTACGGACACAATGCGGTGAGTGACGTTCGTTCTATACTTTCATTTCAACTTGTTCTGTTGACAATTTTGCTTCAAACCGCATTTAATATCATCAGATTTCTCGTTGCTTCTCAATAACGCGACCTCAGCGCGACCTCTGAATACATTTTTATTTTAATAATTTTATTTTTAATAATATTTAATATCACAATACGATTCTAAACCGTTTTTTTCTTGTTCATGGAAATACACGAAATTGGAATCTATTCGGTCCCCGGTGTTGTCTTTAATTAGAATTAATTGAGCTCGCCCTGGCGTGAGACTTGCATGGAAAGATTTCGAGACTCTCTGAAGTGAAGCCAAACAGAAGTCTTCCAGGTCGAAACAAAAAGATGGAGAGAGATGGAGAGAGAGAGATGAAGAGAAAGAGAGAGAGAGAGAGAGAGAGAGAGAGAGAGAGAGAGAGAGAGAGAGAGAGAGAGAGAGAGAAGAAAGAGAGAAAGGGAGAGAACAATAAAGAAAGAAAATAAGAGGCAAAAAGATTTACAATGGAACAGCTTTGTGTTTATAACATGGAGTCATCTTTATGGGCATTGCTTTAATTGAAAATATAAACTATTGTTCTTGTCCTGCTGGGAAGAATACATTGCGCCAGTTGATTGTGCAAAATATTAAACATTTATTTTAAAAAAATGCTCAAAAAAAGAACATTAACATAAAAGCAAACCGGCACAAACAAACACAGACACAGACAAACTGACACAGACAAACTAAGAAAAACTGAAGCTGATTCAGAAAAAAGGGAATGAAAAAAAACTTATCATCGTCTCGGAAGCGGATTGGCTGCAACTCGACGCGAAAACGACATACGCATATATACAATACATACGCATATATACAATACATACGCATATATACAATACATACGTATATATGCAATACATACGCATATATACAATACATGCGCATATATACAATACATACGCATATATTTTTTTTTTTTATAATAGTTTATAGTCCTTTACACCAGGTGTTTTAAGACTCAACGCATATATACAATACATACGCATATATACAATACATACGTATATATGCAATACATACGCATATATACAATACATGCGCATATATACAATACATACGCATATATACAATACATACGCATATATGCAATACATACGCATATATACAATACATACGCATATGCACATACATATGTGCATCAAAGATCATTATGATGATGTTATTGAATCAATGAAACCCAATCCTCTGCTTCTCTTCATCGTGATCTCACAGGCACTTTGTTCACAGATATATTTTTTCTTGCTTCCTCTCTTTTTTCCTATCCCTACCTATCTGTCTCCATCTCCATCTCTTTCTTCCTCCCTCACTTTCTCTTCTTGTTTCTCCTTCTCTATCTCATTCTCTCTCTCTCTTGCTCACGCACATGCCATCTAACTTTTTCGTTTATCTCTTGTATTGTAATCCTGGAGTGAAGTGCATAAAAAAACAACCTTTTTTTTAAAACTAAAATAGTTGAAATAATTTCATTTTATTTTCCCCCTATCTCACACAACTCTCTACAAATCCATGCACACTCAACAGTGGAAAACAAAGCTGAAACAGAAAGCGTTTCACCGAGAGAAAAAAACGTTCATCCCATCGATTCAGGGTATGCGGACTTTTCATCAAAGGACGATTCATCAAGGGACTGTTCATCAAGGACTATTCATCAAGGGACTATTCATCAAGAGACTATTCATCAATCTCCCCCATAAATTTCTTTCTTCCAAGCGAACAAACGTTTAAAAAACGCACCCGCTAAAAACCGCATGAGATGGACCATTAGGAAAGAAAAGATCATTTTATGTCGAAACGTCATAGTTATAGCTCAAGATAATCAATTAAAGGTTAGACCAGTCGCACGCACTTGATCACACTGGTCAGACTCGCTGACGATTCTGCTAACTTGATCACACACCGGTCAAACGGTGGCCAGACAATGTGTCGTCGGGAAAAGTGTCGTGGACAAAATGTCGCGGACAAAATGTTGTGAGGACAAAATGTCAAAATGTCGTTGGACAAAAGGTCGTCGACAAATAGTGCACAATTTTTTCCCGACGACATTTTTCCTCACGAAATTTTGTCCGCGACGTTTTGTCCGGTGACATTTTGTACTAGAACCGGTCAAGCACATTAATTACCAAAACCGCACACATTAACTATACTGACCACACATACACACAAACAAATACATCCTGACCACATTGGCACCCTGACCACATTGAACGTTCATGCGCTGACATTATCAAAACAGTTATCCCGACTCGCGTGCGAATAATACCGACGCTCGTACACTTTCAACTGGCTAGAAATTATTAGCAACTGGAAATCCCAACAGGAAGCCGGCACCATTTGGCCATTATTGAAATGCTAATTGTTTCCATTCGCTTTTGCTTCTTTCTCTCTTTTTTTTTTATCTCCCCTCTTCGTCCCAATTGGCGACCGCAATCACGGACCTGCAATATTGCACAGAGTCAGAATCCTCCGGCAATATAACTCATGGCAATGGACGTTTAAGATCCGCCATCTACCGACCGATTTACAGGCGTACGTACAAGTGAGACGACGTTGGCAGTGATACCGTTTGGAATTTGGAACGGGGTGACCAGCGAGAACGGGGTGACCAGCGAGAACAGGGTGACCAGCGAGAACGGGGTATGACCATCTTTAGACCCGGGTGTTATAAGACCCTTTCAATGAGAGGTCAAGGTGAAATTCACTGCATTTGACCCTGACAATAAGGTGGCACATCATCAATGACATATTTACGTTTTCCTAATGTTTCTTTATTATATCATTCAGCTATACGCTCACCTTTTGACGTTTGCTTTTCGATGCTTATCTATCGCTTCATCTTCCTGTCCGTATTGCGTGTCTCAGTGCGTATATATACCCATACCCATACCCATACCCCATATGTGACTATGTGTGTATGTGTTTATGCGTTTCTATGCGTTTATGAGCGTTTGTGCGTGTGAGTACGTCGATGCGTTAATATATGTGCAGCTTGTACATTTATGCGTGTATGCGTGCAAAAGTGGTTACGTACATTATGCTTGTATGCTCATATCTACCTAGGATTTTATATCTTTCTATCTGTATACGTGGGTATTTTTATATGTACCCCAACGTATGTATGTGCATATGTACCTCAACGCGTGTATGTGCATATTTATTCACGTCTGCATAGGTGTGCATAAGTACTCATTAGTATTTGTACATATATTCATGTTATGTGCATACGTATGCCAATGCGTGTATACGCATAAACGTGTGGGCACTTGGCCCATAAACAAATTATGTGCATATGCCGTTTGTTCGTTTACTGTTGTTTTATTATGCAAACATATCTGTGAGATGATGTAACGTTTTCTTGATTAGTTAACTTGTTTGTACGGCGCGGTGTGTATTCACGTTAATTCGTTAACTCCTCTACCCCCGAGTAGAATGCGAATAATTATCTTGCTTAATTAATCGCGCGTACGCAAAGCACAACAGAGACTGACGGAGAGTACAGAAAGAAGTTATCTTTTTTTTTTTTTAAATGGGATTATCTCAAACGATTTAGTCTCAAGTCTGAGCGCGATAATTACATCATTTACCAGGCAGAATGCTTGCACGTTGGTCGTTTCATCTTCATTTCGAGACCGCGTAAGAAGAATTTCTCCAATTAAATTAAAAATTATGAATGTTATTGCGCAAGGTTATGGAAGTAAAATGGAAATAATACTTGAAACTCCATAATAAAAATGGACCAATTAATTTTGTTTTTTTTTGTTTTTTTTAAGCTTGTTTTATTTCATTTGGAAGATAATTGCATGTGAGAAAGTTTTAATCCGATGAAACTTTAATTTAAACTTTAATTTGAATTAATTTCAATCTCCAGAAGAAAAAAAATTGCACTACCAGTTACCATCATCTCACAGGCTCCCCCCCCCGCCCGCCTCCAGCATCATAATCATCGTCATCGTCATCGTCATCGTCATCATCATTGTCATATTCATATGTATTTCCATATGCACTCCAGTATATGCATCATCAGCAACATCGCCATCATCGCCATCACCACGATCAACATTATCACCAGCATCAACGCCACTACTATCATCATCACTACTACCACCATCACCGCCATCATCATCACCATCATCATCACCATCATCACCATCAGCATCATCATCACCGCCATCATCACCACCACCATCACCACCATTATCATCACCACCATCATCATCACCACCCTTATCATCATCATCATCACCATCATCATCACCATCATCACCACCACCACATCCATCATCATCATCATCACCATCATCATCACCCCATCATCATCATCATCATCACCACCATCATCATCATCACCACCGCCATCATCATCATCACCACCACCATCATCACCATCATCATCATCATCATCACCACCACACATTCACTCAGACTTGACTCAGCAGCTATCTCCTTGTTGTTGCAATATATTTTCACTCTCCTACAACTACAATATGAATTGATGCGTAATGGCCCAGCCAATCACGACCCTCCCTGCCGAATCACTCACGCACTCACTCACTCCTTGGTAGCTAATATTTTCTTTTCCTTTCCTTCCCTCCATGAATTTTTTTTACTCTTGTTGCCTTCTCTCGCAGCCATAAAAGGGAGCCGATTTTATTCTTAAACACCTTTAAAAGAAATGTTTTTTTAGAATTTTTCGAGACACGAGCAGCATCAATAAGTTTCAAACCATCTTAGTCAACAAGAGTCTGTAGAGCCTGGTCTATTTTTGAAGAAAAAATTGGGGGGTATGGACCACCACAGAGGTGGACATAGCAGGGGGCGGACACAGGGGGTCCTGGGGGTCTAGTAGCATCATATTAGATATAACTATGTTTGTAAGTATTACTCATCTGGTATAGTCTGCCGGTCTACACACAGTCTGTGTAACACAGATACGTTTTTTGCAGTAGATCTAATCGTGCTTTTATGTTATACCATGCGTTGTGAAAATAAACTTGACCCAAAAGAAGGTCAATAAAACTCAACTATCTTATTCTGCTAAAAACTGTTACAGAAATTCAGTTGTTGAATGACTGAATACTGAGCAAACGTTTATGTCAAAAAGCGATAAATACGACACAATATTGATAAAAACATTTCTTACCCACCCCATTTTGGACCACCTCATTTTGGACCACCCCATTTTGGACCACCTTCTTTTTGCTAATCCTGTACCCGCCCCTGCAATTTTTTTTATGGTAATTCGACCCAACCCATGCATGCTTCCAAAAAACTTGGATCCAACTCAACCTTGGGTCAGCCCAACCAACCCATCCAAGTCCGCCTATTGACCACCCTATTGACTAACCAAAGCATACACAGATACACTCATGATACATTAACCAATGCATACACAGATACACTCATGATACACTAACCAAAGCATACACAGATACACTCATGAGCGGCGTACACATGCTGTATGCAGTCGATCGTAAATACAACTTACACCTACAGTTGCATTGGTGATTCAATTAAAGTCGTACATAAGCACCAATTGCTTCTTCCTTCCTCTTCCTTCTCTTTTCCTTCCTTCCTTTCCGAGCTGCGAGCACGCCCACGCGCCGACAAAACGCAGCCGACAGGTGCGGCTGGATGGTGCTGATTCACCCGCTGCCTGCCTGCCTCCCAGCGCGGCCAGAACTTGGAAGGATGTTGGCATAGAGAGACTGAGAGATGGAGGGAGCAAATGATATAAGGAGAGAAAAAGAGAGAAAGATAGAAGGAGAGGAAGAGATGTAGAGATAGATAAAAACAACAAGAGAGAGAGAGAGAGAGAGAGAGAGAGAGAGAGAGAGGGAGAGAGAGAGAGAGAGAGATATGGAAAAGAGGAGCTGTCTAGACTCACTCTCTTTGCTATGCATTTCTTCGTAACATGCCTACTCATCGCATGTCCAAGCAATCAATGGATCTGAAAGACAAGCGCTGATGAAGAAAATGGTTAAGTATATACCGGAGATGACGACGACGATGACGATGACGATATTGGTGGTGGTAGCGGTGGTGGTGGTGGTGGTCATGATGATGATGGATGACGATGATCAGGATGATGATGATGATGGCAATTACGATGGTGACGACGATGACCCATGATGACGATGACAATGAGGATGGTGGTGATGGAGGCGATGATGATGAAAAAAAGCTAATGTAATGTTGCCATAATGTATCAATGTCAAGAATAAAAAAATTAAATGACAAATGTATATAACATGACATTATAATGCAATATAAAACTGTAAAAATGTAAATATATTTAATTAAATGGTGTTTACAAATTTTCTGTATTGAATTACGGAGTCTATTTTAACTCATAATATGATGGTAACGAATGAAAAGTATTTATATTGTAAAAAGATGAAAAAATAGATGCTGATAACGACTATTGTCACGTACTTATGCAAACTCACGTACTCTCTCTCCTTTCCTTTCCTCTCCTCTCCTCTCCTCTTTTCTCCTCTTCTCTCCTCCACTCTTTTTCTCTCTCTTTCCATCCTTCCATCTTTCATTTTCTTTCACACATACACACAAACCTTACACATCTGCATGGTTATTCAGCTCTGGTGCTCCTCCAAGACAAATTTACATTCCACCACAACCATCATCTTCACCATTCCAAACCCTGGAATGAATGGCATGGCATCACACGCCAGACAATCGAACGCGCTGAGAACATCTCGCCGCTTCGAATGAATAAAAACTTGAAATGGAAAATAATGGAAAAATTATTATTTGCATAAATTATTCATGCAAATTCAATGAGTCACGGTCCTATTTTTAGACGGAACCTCATCATTGGCCGAGAGAATGGCAAAAACAAAAGCAATGATTCGCAGGCGGATGGTTGTTTATTCCGCTGTGTTTTGTTCTTTGGAAGTTTCTCTTTTATCATCTCCATCCGTCAATCTCAGTTTACTTCGAGATAGCTATCTATCGTCGTGCAATAGTGATGTTAAGATAATAAAAACTGCGCTCCACAATTCTGAATTGCAAACAGAACTTCTTGGAAGCGTCTTCACGCACACAAACGTTCACGCGCACACACACACACACACACACACACACACACACACACATGCACATTTACATGCATCTGCTAACGCACCAACGGTTGCATCCACAGACACACCCTACCCTCGCACACCAACACACCCAAATCATAGCTGCATACAAGGCCAGCGAGAAAAAACTTGAAATCCTGGAAAATAATTAATCAGTACCCCATTCGAAAACCACTTAAAATTTCTCTCGTTTTTCTTTTAAAATAGTTAATGACTGAGGGGGATGGTCGTAAAGGTACTTGAAGAGTTTATGAAAAATTCTTAAATGTTTTCTTCCAAATTTTTTTATCCAGAATTTTTTTGAACTCGGGCCCACCAAAAAGTAGGCGCCCTAAGGAGTATGTCCGTCTCCCTCCTTCTCGGTGACCCTGGCTCTTCATACACCCACACATCCCGTACACAAACCCGCATAATCGTTAAAACACCCCCTCAGCATACACTAGTTCACACGCACAAACCCATACACACACCCACTCACGCATTCACAAACCCATGTAAGTTTCCACAAATGCATCACGCACCCACGCATGCAAGTCGTACGCCCACGCCCATCGACAAGCAGACATGCAGACACGCAGACATGCAGACATGCAGACATGCAAAACAGGCAGTTCACAAACAGCAGTAAGGACTGTTATTGATGGGTAGATAAACTAATAGCAGTGGGTAAACACGGTGGGGCTTCTGGCAAAGAAATTTGTACCCTAACGGGTTTTGAACGGGGGTAAGATTGCGTGGCATTGGGGTAGAAAATATACCGATAGGGTGAACATTTTGTAGATAAGTGTGTGGAAACTTCGGTCTGAGCCTGAACACCTTCTTTTAACTTTTGCATAAAACATAAAAACAAAGACACTTTAAAATTCTCTTTCAAAGACGGGCTCGCCTTTCATCATATGAACTCAACTTTGGTGGTTCGGGAAGTTCATGATCGAAGCTTTTTAATGGCTGGCTTTTTTTGTCTAAAGACAGTTGATGATTGAGATCATATTTAGATTTCCGTACAAGCCAGTTTTAAAGCATCTGAAGTACTCTGACGAACTACAAGGAACCTGATTAAAAGTTACGGTGCTAATGTCTAAATCTCTACCGGGAAATCTCAGAAATCTCAAACACCCCTGAATTCTTATGAGCAGATTTTTTCACGAAATAAATGTTTTGTTTTTTTTAGACACACTGTTAATCATTGAAAGCACTAAAAATTAAAAACCTAATTTTCAATTCACCGAATTTAAACTTTATTATATTTTTTTACTTTGAAAAAGCTTACAAAAATATAACTTCTGATAAGTTGTTA
>OZ022243.1:36874350-37084350 GCA_963978895.1 Erpobdella octoculata | reverse complement strand
TTTCAAGCTCTTGATTCATCTCTTTTATGTAAGCCAATAATTTTTCTTCAATCAAATATTTTGTTTGCTCATCGGACAAAAAATTCAATTTGAATTGGGGAATTATCGCTGTTGCTAGCAGATACTCTTCATTTCCTAAAACAGGACCAAATCGTTTCTCTATACCCCGAGATAGTGCTTGTATAAGAGGTTTGATGGTTTTTTCTGAACAGGAATGTAATTTTTTTTGTATTCCAATGATGGTCGGAATTATGTGGCCAATATATGACTTCTCGCTTTGGAAGATATCCATTGCAGTGACTATTGGTTTCATAATCTGAAGAAATGATTTCGTTCGTTATACTCATACTTGAAAATTTAAATATAAATAGCAAAAATTAACCATAAGTCTTATTCTAAGCTCAGTATAGTTAGGTTCAACAAATGCTAAAATTAAAATATGATGGTGGGCGCACACAGTTGGCAAAAATAAGCTAACAAACCTTACCAAAAGTAAAACACCAAGTAAATTAAACATGTGTAGCATAAAAATAAAAGTTTAAATGATACACGATAAAATTATCTAAAAATACTTAAATGCATTAAACTTTCATAATAAAACGATAACTAATATAAACTCACATTTACATGTTTAAGAAAGTTGAATGAATTGGTAACATTTCCAGAAATTCTTTTATGACATGTATCGCATAATGCCGTAAAATTTTTTTCATCGTCCTTAAAAACTACTTCAGTAAAACATTCTTTAATTATTTTGCTATTCATTGTAATAGATCGCAACACACTCGTCACCTAATCGAAAATCGAACCTAACCGAAAATAATAACAAACTTAAACAAACAACGAAGCGGAGAATGAAAAGGAAGAAACGAAGCCAATAAGATAGTGATGTACCAGTACATAAATTGAAAAACACAGATGTCGTAACTGTTTTAAAAAAATTAATAAAAAAATTAAAGTAGTTAAAAAAAATAGTTAACTACTGTAGTTAATAACTATCTCAAAAATAGTTAACTACTAGTTGATAACTAGTCTCACAAAAAGTAGTTATTAACTATTCCTTAACTACTTTAGAGTAGTTAATAACTAGTAGTTAACTATTTATAGTTAGTAACTACCCATCACTGTATATAATAAATATGGCTATAAAATCCATATTCCCAACAAGAGTTGGACCTGGGTAACATCTGTTGATCTTAAAAAATCCCAGAAAAAGAAAAATGTACAACCTTGTAAAATTTTGTTCCTCAAAACCAATTTAAAACCAAAGAGCCACCTTGCTGAAAACATGTCAAAAATGACTAATCGTGTCAAAAACAAAGAGCCAACGCTGTTGACACATAATGATGTTTTTTAAATCCAAAAATTCAATCAACGATGCACGCTTCCTCCGAGAGCCACACCACCATATAGGGGGGACGGCACAGGAGCTTCGACGACGATTCCAATCCGTGACACGACACGGCCAATCCGTGAAACGAGACACGACCGATGCTGCCCCCCCCCCACCCACCACCAGCCACTGCTGCATGCCAAATGAAATGTCACAACAAAGATCACGTGGTGGCTTCTGTTTTAATTGGAACGTGTTCCGGTCTGGATTTCTGCTTTTTATAATCGAATTTTTAGAAAAAATTTTATTATTATTATTATTATTATTATTATTATTATTATTATTATTATTATTATTATTATTATTATTATTATTATTATTATTATTATTATTATTATTATTATTATTATTATTATTATTATTATTATTATTATTATTATTATTATTATTATTATTATTATTATTATTATTTTGTATTTAAGCTTTTATGGAATTGTTCATTCGAGTGCCTGTCACGGACAATCTCAAAATCGACCACATAAATAAACACACGTACATTAATTCGTTCGGGTGTCACGCCCAGGGTTTCGGGTCATTCCCACCAGACCCCCTGTACAAATGTTATTTTTAGATCTTCCTCCTCCTATTTCTCAAAATTCAAAAGTATAAAATAAAAAATGACATACAGATTGATTTAAACGAGCAAGTTCATCAACTACTTTTTCTTTTCTTCTTTCTCTTCTTCTTTCCATCGAATATTTCTTTGAATCCGTCGAAGGAGTCCCAAGTAAGTCGCTGGCATGCCCAACAGACGTTTAATCTGTTTCTTCCTCCCATTAAAATTGAGCTTGACGTTTATCATAAATATGCCTCCCAGTCACAGACGCACAAAACTATCTCATCTTTCTTCTTCTATTTTCCAATTTTTTCTTCCCTATTTCTGATTTTGTTTTTTTTTTAATTATCCCGAATGATGTATGGCGGTCCAGATATTACACATTTGATGGATAGGAGGCGGATTGTTCAACGTTGTCGACTTGAACTCATATTTTAGAGAGAAGGCATGATAATATCAATACCGAACCGAACAGCAGCCGTGCCGGTCCTGGTGACCTCCTATCGAACCGGGTCAACACAGTCACTCGTACAAACCAATAAACATGGCTAGAGGCACACGCACTCGGACAAATAGAGATACAGAAGCTGACGCAGACACCTACTCGTACACAAATAAACATACATACAAACATACATACATACATACATACAAATACATAAACATACACAACACATGCGTAAAAACACCTACACATTCACTTGCACATACACATGGCGCTACCAAAGAAAACAAAAGAGGTCCTTAAAATGACGAAGAAGGTTTTCCCGTTCACACGATATTTGGTTAATCTAAATGTGCCAACAGTATGCAATTAAAATCAATTTATATAGAAAAACTTGTGTATTTAAACAGAAGAACTTTTTTTTCTCTTTAAACCCCCGAAAGGGGTATTTAGCGTCAATACCATACGCAATTTGATCCCACCATACTAGCTGACCCCTGGACAACTTTTACACATACAAATACGTACACACTGATAAACAAACACACATACACATATCAATACGTACAGTGATGTACACACATACACAATGATAAATATACACAAAAATTAAACAAATAATTATACACAGAAACGTAGCAACGTAGCAACATAGTCCGGGTTCAAAATATAGCGGGTTAAAGTTTGCATAAAAAGATTTTTTTAGAATAAATATTCAAAACTAATTTTATTTTAATATGCCTCAATAAAACGCTCCAATACTAATATTTTCTTCGACAAATTATTTTCCAGCCAGCCATGATCGAGTTCAGAGTTTGAGGCTCCCAATATCTGGGTTTGCCATCCTCTCTGAAGATGGTTGGTTAGTAGTTTAATCGGTCGGGTGTAGCATTTATTGGTTTTGGTACTGTCAATGTTGCCCGTGATAATCCATGTTCAAAACTTGGAGGGGATTTTTTGTTTGCAAAACAGATCCTCCCATCACATCCACACATACACGCACATACACACACACAAAACCCGTTCACACAACAAACCCATTCATACGAACACAAGCACCACATACATACAGACATGCACAAATATGCATACAAAAAACTCACAGCTGAACAGACACGCAGCCATACAGAGGAGAAAACAAAAGAAGGCAACCGCGACCACCTTCGGGGAGTCGAGAGCAGTCGTAAAACAGCCGAGAGTGCGCGGCTCAAAAAGCGCTGATTTGAGTCATCAAACGCTGGCCTGCCACAGTCGGTAAATCAGCGCTTTATCTTCCAGCTTATCCCCACTGGAAAGGGATCAGACTAAGAGAGCTTTCGATGGCTTCTTGAAAAGTTTTGCTGTTTTTTTTTTTTGGATGATGGGTTTGCTGGCTGATTGGTTGGTTACTTGTTTTGTTGTTAAAAGATTGGTTACTCAGTTGCTGAGCTGGTTAGTTAGCTTAGCCGGCTGATTGTTTGTTAAGTGTTTGCTTAGCTAGTAATACGGATATTGTCACTTCTTATGCAGTTTTGTTTATAGTTTGTTCAACGGAATTTTATGTATTTATTTTACTTCAAAGTATCAACATGTCAAATTACAAAAAAATTCTAAAAATAAGTAGTGCATAACTTTTGATTTATTCATATCAGAATTTTTAACAACAATATGATACAATATTTAAAACAAAGTTTTAAAATTCCCAAACCTTTCAAACGCAGTTTCATGAACCTAGTCAAAATTTATGGTGCTAAGTGTGCGCCAGTGAGCACACACACGGAAAAAGCATAAAATAAATATTTATTCAACAAACCAGTCGATTGTTGGTATGTTGAAATTATCCTCCATCTTTGTTGCTGCTGCAACAAAGTGTGCTCTAGAAAACCTCAGCATTTTAGTTGTCATTCGTCCACAGAATTCTTATTTATGAAGATCGAAATGGTTTGAATGTCACAAAATGTCATGAACGTTTAGAACTGCTTGGCGCATCATCATTTTTGTTTTTTGTTTTTTTAAGAGCTTAAACAATTTCAGAATACAAAAACACGTGTTTATTAAAACTTAAATAAACGTTATTCAAAAGATTATTCTAATTTCATGATTTTAATTCTCCCGTTTGTCGATCACGGACCAAATCAATTTAAATCGAAAGCGCGAGGTTCGAGACTCAAACCCCAGCCGAACCATTTTGTTTGTTTCTGTTTCCTATTTATCACTTCAAGATTTTGTTCCGATTCAAAATGCGCGATAAAAACAATTCCGACATCAGTTGAATGGTATAATTAATTAATGCTTTATTATTTCATAAGGATAGCATAATCATTTAGTTGTTCAGCTACACGGCTGTACGCTGTGAGGCCTTGCAGCGAGCGCAGTGCGTGTTTCGCTAAAATTTCTGAGCTTGTGGTCCTGATATCGAAACGCGACGGAACTGCTGTTTTATTTTATATGTTATTTAAAGATGAGTTTATTTTGACTGACAATGTTTAATAACGAGGCTGCTGATTTCAAATAAGTAATAATAAAAAATCATTATTAATTCATAAATTTTATTGTATTTCATTAGCTGTAGGTTGTGATGAAACATAAAAGAAAATTTATTTAATTTATTAGTTTGTTTGTTTGTTTATATTTCTTTCTTTTTTTATTATTAATGCATTAATCCTTATATTTTTGTCTCTTTTCCTTTTTCTCTTTTTTTGCTTGAGTCTGTTCTCTGGAAAAATGTCTTTTTGACGTGCCAGCCAAGAGTCTGCTATCTCAAAAGAAATTAACTTCGTCATAAGCGGAAGCCATTAAATATTTAAGACCAGGCATAATTTAGCACTTAACGAGATATAATGCAGATATTTACGTCCACACGGGACAAGCAGGCGTTTATCAGGGTAAACGATTCCATTTAGCGTGATTTCATAAAGGTTATATCCATGATTTGGTTACCGTGGTAGTTTATTAATGGCTGCTATGGTACGGTATTTTGGTAATACAATGATTGTTTTAATTTTATCATCATCATTATTATAATCATTTGGCAAGGTTTAAAAACCATTCTTTTAAATCCCACTTCTGACAATAATATAATTTAATTTGTTATGATATTGCTAATCGTATGCGGATTCTTAGAATGGCTATTTAATTTATTGTAAGATAATGAAATAAAGTTTTTGTATATGTCTATTCCTCTTAAAAATAACTTCATCATTACGTTCAGTGATAAAATATAGCAATAAGTATGTAAGTATCTATTAGAAATTTGTGTAATGCTTATAGGTGGCGCGGCATTCGTCATTACTTAGTTTTCGTCCTTTTTGATGGGTCATCACTAATTTTTCAACATTATTGTAAAAACGTTTGGCAATAAATAAGTAATCTTTACAAAGCGTATCGGTGTATTAATTCCAAGTTGTTGTTGTTACGCATAATCTCCCGGCACAGGAATCCGTATCACCATAATTCAGCAGTAAATGTTCAATATTATTTTGTTTACGACTGCCGAATGAGAACTTGATAAAAGCCCGTGCGATGATTTAGAAATCGTCTGAAGTTTTAGCAGGAGCATAAACCATACGGAGGAGAAGAAAAAATTCTCCATCTCATAGACTCCCATACATTAGTATTCCCAAGCAATGCACAGAACGGCCAGAAAAGCTTTCTTCTTCTTCTTCTTCTTTCTATCTCTTCCTCTCTCTTTTTCTCTCTCTCTCTCTCTCTCTCTCTCTCTCTCTCTCTCTCTCTCTCTCTCTCTCTCTCTCTCTCTCTCTCTCTCTCTATCTCTCTAATTTCCTTTTCCTCTTTCCAGATTTTGTTTTGTTTACGAGGGCAGCATTTGTCAGGGAATGCCGTAGGGGATGAGTGAATTTTCCTCATGCGCCCTGCAGCTCTCGATAGATTTTTGATTTACACGCTCGATCTTTATTTATTTTTATTTTTTATTTTTTTCTAAGGAAGGAGTGGGGAACGACGAGTTGTAAAAGATAATTGAAGATGAAAAGTATGAAAGATGAAAATATCAATGAAAAGAAATTTAAAGAATATAAAAAGAAAAGAAATTTAAAGAATATAAGGAAAAAACTGGATGAAAAAGGTTGAAATAAGAGAAGAAAAAAAGAAGCAAAAAAAGAAAAAAAGATAATGAAAAATAATGAAAAATAACTTGCGAAAAGAAAATTTTTTGAAGTAAAAAAAGAAGAAAAAGTGGGTAGAAAAACTAAAAATATGAAAAGAAATCCTGAAGCTGTGTTAAGAAAATGTATTTTTTTTCAGCACTGGGTCATTTTATCTATTTTATAAAATTGTTTTCTTCGTGAGGCTATAAGAACAATTTTTACAGTCTCATCAACGTGAAATATGAGCTACAGTAGTCCTTGATTGGGTCTTCCGGCCGGTGTCCAGAGGTCGATATTAGTCACGGGTTGGAAGCGTCTCCAGTCGGTATGTTTCCAGAAGGTTTCCCGGGGAAGGGATTTTTCCAGAATCGTGTTTCATCTCCTGCTCGTTCGAACCTGGCAATTTTATTGGGACCCCCTGAAAGCTAATAAACGTGATCCTGAATAAGCAAGATGCATTGTGGAAGTCTTTCGCGACTGCTTCCTTCCTATGTAGCGCGGCAACGCATGAAGTTTACTGTTAATAAATCTAATATAAATAAATAAATAGTATTTATACTTTGAACTGTTTAATTATTTCTTGGTTATGTTGTTGTTCTTAGGCGTTTCTTTACGAGATTTTGACGATGAAAATCGCATGTACAATTATTATTTTATTTTCTATCAGAAACCATCGATAATACACGAATGAATCTATCTATCTTCTATCTATTCATCGCAATCCGGCTAAAAATAATTCGATTCGTAGGCTTATCATTGCTAGTAAGCTTTTGAATGCTCGGGCACTTAGTGTCGTTTTGGAACAAAAAGGATATTATATCAATGCATTATCTTTCTACATACCTCTCTCTCTCTCTTTTTCTTTCTTTCTTTTTCTCTCTCTTCGTCTCCCTCCATTTTTCTTTATTTTCTTTTCTCTATCTCCCTCTTTTCCTATCCAGGCTTTATAACTAATTTATCTGACCGATATGTTATCGAATTGTCGAACCATCAGTCTTGATAACTCACCGTGGAAGCTCGCCGCATGGATGCACTAATAGAATTGAGTGTTCAACGTGCACACAAAATCCTGAATGCCAATTTGAGAGAAACGATTGTAAAAGTATTATAAATGAGAATTTCCCCCAAAACGAATCATGAAATAATTTACAAATAAATATATTCTAACTCAAAATCGCAAGCGCTTTTCAAAGTAGGCACGATTAACAGAATTTTCAGTGTTCACCTGTTTGAATTGAAGATTTATTGGTCAAAAACAAAAAAACCCATAAAACTATTTTGAATGTCTATTTCACCAGACAAAAATAGTTTTTCTACTATAGAACTATAAGCAAGCGAGAATTGGAAGAGTGCCATGTTTCCGGATTATCTCACACTCGGACCGAGGCCAAGGACTAAATTTGGCACTCGAGACGATTAAATTGTTGATTATGTCGATAATGATCATTCCGGTTTTTCCATATAGAAGATTATCATAAATAGAGTAATGCGAGTTAAACTTTTCTCACTTGTATAAGCTCATAGATTTATAATTACCTCTAAAAAACTGAATTTTTAGATAAAAAATATATATCCAATATATAAAAATAAACGATGGGATAAAATTTAAACATCTGAACCAATTTTATTGAAACTTGGTACACTTGAGGAACTTGGTCAAGTAATGTTTGTATCTGCATATACTCTTCCAACAAACATGCTAACCGTTCGGAATTTTTAAGATAAAAAAATCCTTGAAAAAAACCGTACAACGCCGGGTATCCCAGCTAGTCTATACATAAGCAGCAATTTTTCTGGTTTAACTGGATCCGGCGAAGGTGTTGAAGCGAATACTCACTTGCCTGGAATAACAATTTACAAGCGTGGATCCCAGATGCTTTGCGGCCACTACCGTTGGGCCCCTACCGCCCCCCCCCCCAATTTTCCGGCTTTCAACAAATGTTTGCTGTGGTCATTAGTCACTGCATAATTGTATGTCGCAATTAATATGGCGACGCTGTCAAAAATCTGAGTTGGGCAAACAACGAATGGCCTTGTTGCTGCTGCTTTAAAAACAACTACACAACATTTTATACGTATTTTCCAAGAAAACTGTACAAATAATTTCGAAATAATAATATAAACAAATTCTTAAATTAAATTATATTTTATGTCCCTACCAGAAAACACGGACGCCCGATAATCCTTTAAGCTTTTTTTCTTCTCAACTTTCTAAATTTCTACACTAAATTAGTTTTTGCACTTCGCAGCGTGCCAAATAAACCAAGGGATAGAAAAAAAGATGCCAATAATTCACGTTGAGCAAAGCCTTTCACTGCGGCGTCATCGTCGTCGCACGGCACGCGGGAAGATCCGCGGGAGAGAGAATGGACGACGAGACCGGGGCCGTTGATTGAGCTCCAATCTTGCATGAAAATGCCAAACGATGAGTTCCTTCTGCTTGTAAATTACAGGGGATGTTTTTTCGTTCGTTCGTTCGTTCGTTCGTTCATTCGTTTTGTTTCTTTGTTTGTTTGTTTGTTGGTCTGTTCTTAAGATTCATTTGATTATTTGTTCGTAAAGTTTGTTTATTAGTTTGTTTATTTTTTGTTTGTTTGTTTGCTGGTTTGTTTTTCTTTATTTTGTTGTCTGTTTTTGTTCGTTCATTCGTTCGTTCGTTCGTCGATTTGTTTGTTGTTATTTTGTTCGTTCGATCGTTGGTTTATTAGCCAAATGAATTTCATGTGTTTGCTGTTATAGCTGGTTGAAGTTGATCCAGCTGTTCATTCAGCTCCCTATCAGCTGCCACTACAATGCCCAATTGGGATTTTGATGAGTTTTTTTTTGTTTCCTTACCCTCTTTTTCCTAAATTATAAACTCTGAACTGTTTACTTGCCCTCGGTTTCGACTCTGACCTGCGCCTGAGTCTTTCCCTGTAGATGATAGTTATTGACCTCAACCATATGAACGTGTGACCTCCATTGATCTCCTCCTCCCTGCAGATGATCCAGACTCTTCATTAGCATATGAAGGAATCCTAGCGGGCCGCAGTAAAACATTTCTCCGTATTTGCATTTCTCGATATCTGCGATTGTCAGTGTTTATTTTTTCTTTCTATCTTGATCGTTTTTGGTCCACAAAAAAAGAAACATTTTTTTTGTCATAAGAGAACTTTTCAATAGAGTTGATGTATTTCAAAGAGCCAGAGTTTCTAATTTTGAACAAATATTCTTTAAACTAGTATCTAGAAAACGATTTGAGATGTATTACGTAAAAACCGAAAATTTATTAATTCTACAAATAAAACCTCCGATGTAATAAACAGGAATACCAAAAACAATTGAAATTAACATTGGAAAGTTCTCGAACACGTTCTCAACACACAACAAAAATATTACCACACACACACACACATACACACACACACACACATACATCACACACACATATTCACACAAACAGCACACTTCCACTGGCTGAAGCACATAAAAACACACGCTCATATATATAAACGCACATTTCTCAGACCTATTAGCACTGCCGGTCGTAAATGCCATCCTAGACTTTACAGAAGCCGACGCCAAATTGTTGCCAATTTGTGCCAAATGTGTCGTTCAGCGAGCGCTCGCTTTGTCCGACTGAAAACACAAGTGGGGAAATTTTTAAGCCGATTTTATAGGTGACGCTGAGGTCATTAGTTCACAGCAGGGGTCATTATTTAGGTCACGCTTGCAACTTTTTTTTATGACAACGTTTTATTTAACTCGCTTTTGTTTCTGTTTGTCTTTCTGTCCCGATAAATTTTTCAATCGAGTTTCGATCACTTCGCGACCAGTTTCAGAACTTAAATTGTCGGAAAAGCTTTGTTCTTGATGAAAATAGAATTTAAAAACCTAAACTATCACGGCACTTCATTCTTTAGTTAGAACTAATTCATAGACCATTTCAATATTAAATTGTATTTATTTTATGTGCTAAGTTGAGTTTTGTTTTTTGAATTACGATAGTCGAGCTAAAATCATTACGTAGGTTATTTTTAAAATAACTCGTAGACCATTTCTAGTGGAGTCATTAAAAAATGATGTTATGAATTATTTTTTTTAAGCTGCGTGCAGCCTCATAGAGTAAATATTTCAAAACGAATACGGCAGTAGACAAGAGAATCACTAAGTAATTCGTTCGCTGGTCACAAATCAAACTGATTTTTTGTCGTTCTTCATATTTTGTCCGGGTTATGGACTTGCGTGGTTCCAGTTGGGGCCTGTCCATAACAACTGGGTTCTCTTCGGTTTGATATCAAGTCACAAAGCTTTGATGGTTTTTCTGTGAAAAGAAACATAGAAATCTGCGACCTCCGTTTTTATTTTGGATCGGGCATTGATATTTATATGCTGCAACAGTAATAATTCTCAATCGTTTCGCTGATTGTAAAGAAAACTTTTGCGATTTACGTTGTGTACTTTGCAAACAGTTTGATTCTTTGGATGGTTTAACAGGTTGTAAATCGTAAACAGAAGCCCTTTACATCTGATAAAATATTAATAACAGTAATAATAATAATAATTACAATAAGGATGAAGCTATGACGATTCTACTGTTATTATTTTCGGCTGGTGAAATGAAGACAGTATATCTACATACTCGTACAAGTAAGAAAGAAACTCGTGTTTATATCTTTACACGTCTACGTTCACACCGACATCCACATCAACACGAACATCCACATCAACACGAACATCCACATCAACACGAACATCCACATCAACACGAACATCCACATCAACACGAACATCCACATCAGCACGAACATCCACATCAACACAAACATCAACATCAACATGAACATTCACATCAAAACAAACATCCACATCAACACAAACATCCACATCAGCACGAACATCTACATCAACACGAACATCCACATCAACACGAACATCCACATCAACACGAACATCCACATCAGCACGAACATCCACATCAACACGAACATCCACATCAACACGAACATCCACATCAACACGAACATCCACATCAACATGAACATCCACATCAGCACAAACATCCACATGAACACGAACATCCACATCAACACGAACATCCACATCAACACGAACATCCACATCAACGTGAACATCCACATCAGCACAAACATCCACATGAACACGAACATCCACATCAACACGAACATCCACATCAACATGAACATCCACATCAACACGAACATCCACATCAACATGAACATCCACATCAACATGAACATCTACATCAACACCACCATCCACATACACATCAACAAGTCAAAAATAGAAATTCGATAAAACATTGTTATATCGCAACAATTGGAATTTTTGATTTTTTCCCCTTCAATATGTTTCCGTTTATACATTTATTTCTGATTTAGACAAAAGTATGAGAAAAAAACTAAAATACATAGTTAATCAAATAACTATTGAAAATCAATTTAGTAGATTAATTAATAAATTACTAAATAACAAACTGCTTATTAATAAATTAATAATTAATACGTTACTCGTTAATAAGTTACTAATTATTAAATTAATATTTATTAAATTACTAATTATAAAATTACTAATTAATAAATTACTAATTGATCAATTGTAATTTCCCAGATGAACACCATAGCCATGTTTGAGTCAGCAAATGCTCAAATCAGTCAGCATGTTACGATTCCTGACAAAAACTATAAAACAATCCAGACGGTACACAGCGTCGATTATTTCATTCCATACAAACAACTCCACCGAGGTGTCTGCAAGCCGGTGGCATTGCCCCGCATCCAGGGTCCCCACGTGCCTCCGCGTCGCCGCGCCCCCACGCCCCCACGCCCCATGGAGCGGCGTCTTCTTTTGTGATAGAAATTCAATTTTAAAATCATGACTGATGGCTTCAAGAGCGTCGCTCCCGGAAGTCTTCCGGCAACGCGGAAGAGAAAATAAAGAGAGAGAAAGTCTTCTTGGTTTCGGATAATAATTTTCCGAGTGCTCTCTCGTTGGAAGTTGGAAAAAAAACACACCACCACAAGCAGGCTTTTTTGAGATGGCTATTTTGTTCTTTAAATTTCAAACTCTTTGAAAAAAAATAACATTTATTTTTTGTTGCATCGTATTTACATTGCAAATGAAATTGCTAATTTAGCGAGTAGCATGTCCACTTTATTATTACATCCACAGACTCCTGTATACTATTATATAGGAGTCCGTGTTACATCTCGGCATATTCACAGACGATAATAATAGTCTTATAATGAAGAGATGTCATAAATGCCCATCTCCTTGAGACCACAACATAGGGAAGCTTATACGTGATTATAAATTACCTTGAGATTGCATGTATGTACGAACAAAGAAAAGCATACTAGAACGCATAAAATGCATACAAGAATGCATAATTGCATACAATCGCACATAGCTAAGCATCGGCCCAGGTATGAAAACGAAAGAAGTACATCACAAAAAACAGTAAAGATAAGCATACAGACGCTTTCAATGTATTTCCATATAAAATGAAATACTTCTGAAATAGCACAGAAATATAAAAATATATACTAGAGCATAGAACTATATTGTTAAGACAAAATCACCTAGAAATAGTACAGAAATATAAAAATACATACCAGAGCATAGAAATATATTCTTAAGACAAGCTCATAAAAATCACTAAGGAAGAAGGACACCTAGGTATTAAAGCACCAAAATACATACTACAGCATAGCGACGCATACTAAAACATACGGGCATACTCAAGCATAGTAGAAAGGTATAAAAAGGCTTAGCAACGCATTGGAATGTATCGCTAACGTTGTTGTTGTTCCACGTTGCCTGTTGATATCCGTACGCCGCACACGCTTTACTGCCTATGGATATCCGTACGCCGTACCCGTTTTACTGCCTGTGGATATTCGTACGCCGGACACGCTTTACTGCCTGTGGATATCCGTACGCCGTACACGCTTTACTGCCTATGGATATCCGTACGCTGTACACGCTTTACTGCCTGTGGATATCCGTAGGCTGTACCCGCTTTACTGCCTGTGGATATCCGTACGCCGTACACGCTTTAGTGCCTCTCGAACGTGTCTACAGCAAGCAACTGGAATTACCTCACCATTCTATTGGCACAAATAACGCTCGATTTTATCTATTTAAATGGTCCAATAAAGTAAAGCGTTGTCCGTGCTAAGTCGCAATGTTATTCTATTCGGACGAGCGTCGGTCAAAAAATGCTTGTCGATGAAGTTCGACGAGTTTTGTACAATTCGGAAGATACAAATACTGAGTTTTTAAAGAACCACTTGTTTCGCTGGCCATTTTTGTTTGTCGCACCTATCTGTTTGTTTGTGTTTATGAATCTCTGTGCGGATATCTGTCAATGTGCAGGCTACTGTGTGTACGTTTGTCTGTAGCTATGGGACGATGTTGCTCTCTGTGTGTGAAAGTTTGTCTCTGAATTAGTATGTATGTAAGCGTGGTTGTAGACGTTGTTAATTTTGTGTGTTTATGTCTTCGTCACATTTCAGGTTTTATTCGCAGGTGCATGCATGAATGAGAGTGCGTACTTGCCTACACATGGAACGTGAGCGTGTGACAGTTCGTACGTGCTTATACGGGCGAGTGTACGTGAAAGTGTATTTATGCGCGTTGACAAATGGAAAAAATGAAGATAAAGAAAGAAAGGAGATAGAATGATCGATAGGCGAATGCATATTAATGACTCATCTATTTTCAACAACTACTTCCACCGTCCAAACAAGCTAGAAGGAAGCCTTAAAATTTAGGGGGAGTAAGGAACAAAAGCACCTTTGTAATAAAAAAAAACTTATTTTACATTTATTTATTATAATTGTTTAACTCCAAAATGCTCTAAATTTTTATTAGCGTGTTATATTTTCCCAGTCGTCATCTGACAAAAATGATATTTTCATGTTTGCAAGGTGGCATTATTGATTCCTGGTTTTCTCGAAAAACCTGCCCAGTCGCCACCACTCATTGTGGTACTATCGCTTTACTAGAGAGCAGTGTATTTCTATAAGCTTCCAGTTATTGATCCCTGCGATGAAATTGCATCGCTCGTGGGCTGGCCGATTGATTTGTGTGGTCTTCCAGGCTTGTGTGCTTCTCATTCAGCTGCTAGTTTATTTTGTTATAATTATTATTTTTTATTTCGATTTCTATTTATTTATTTGTTTGTTATAACTAAAGTACTAATGTTGGGGGATCAATCGCCGAAGAGTGAGACAAAAAATACATGGAGACAAAAATGAGAAAGAAAGAGAGACAGAGAGAGACAGAAAAGAGGAGAGAGAGAAGGGAATAAAGAGAGAGAGAGGAAAGGAGGGAGAGAGAGAGAGAGAGAGGAAGAAGGTTATGAAGAAAGAAAGAGATATAGAAAAAGAGGAAAAGTAAGAAAGAAAGAGAATGAGACGGATAAGAGACAAAGAGAGAGAAGCATGGCGAGTCGTCAACACGGTCCAATTTATGGCACTGTCAATATTTGCCGGACGGTCCCAACTGTAAGGTGAATAATAGCTCCCCGCTGAATCCAGGCCGATGTATATATATATATATATATATATATATATATATATATATATATATATATATATATATATATTGTGTTTAAAATGCAGATGTATATATTGCCGCCGATGTGGATGTATTCAGTTGCCAATGTGAATATATATATTTTTATCTTAATGTGGATATATCTCGATGCCACAACGTCGATGTGCTTTGTTGGTAATGTTGACGTATTGTGTGTGAAGACATCTACCTTTTGTGTCCGAGAGGATTGGTGTTCTTGTTCAATTTTTTTTTTAATGTTTTTGCATCAATACCTGCATCATTATTTGCATTAACTACCACAACATTGTTGCATAAAACAACCTAGATATATATGTTTGAGAATATTTCATGACAACCTATAAAATATAGATATATATATATATATTCTTTTAGGCAAACTCGATTGAAAAAAGTGGCGCACTTGGCTGAATCGATTTTATTTTTAATTTTTTCCAATACTCTAAATCGGTTTAAAAATAATTTATTCCCAAACACAAACTCCATAATCTTATAGGCTAATAGATCTATTTCGGCAATTTTTTGCCATCATCAGAGCCGTTTAACTTTTTAAAATAAAATGCAGTGACTAAATGGTAAAAGATACAACTAATTGAAAGGAATTAAAATACAATTTAAATAAAATTTAAATTCATTATATACAAATGTAACAACATAAAAAATATTTAAATTAAAATAATTATAATAATAACAGTAATAACTAAATAATTAAGATCAGTTAGTAAAGCCTTTAGCAACGGAATTACAGTCAACTTCAAGGACGTGACTGGAAGAAGAATCACATACATTATCTATAACCTTTGAAACACAAACGTCTGGTACAAAACATTCATTCAACGAAGAAATACCTGAAGAAACATTGGCACTATTAACATGCATATTTTTAACAGAAGTTGTAAATGAGTTAAAACATTTATTATTATTATTATTATTAGTTTTATTACTATTTAGAGAACCAAAAAGTTTAAGAGTTAAATCAAAAGAATACCATTGTTTATTAATTAAAGGCTTACATTTATTAATAGCTAAAGCTTCTTTTAATTTTAACTTAATGGGTTGATTTTCTTTCATTAGTATACTGGTGTTATCAATTAGAAATTTATGTGATGGTTTGATTGAATGTTGTGTTGACATATGTTGGTATATGGCACCACTTTGACAATGCATAGTCAATCTACGAGACAGAGTAGTTCTAGTATGACCAATGTAATTTTCCACCTGACCATGTGGAAACGGACACGAAAATTGGTACACTAGGTTGGTTTGTGCTAAACGGCTCTGATGATGGCAAAAAATTGCCGAAATAGATCTATTAGCCTATAAGATTATGGAGTTTGTGTTTGGGAATAAATTATTTTTAAACCGATTTAGAGTATTGGAAAAAATTAAAAATAAAATCGATTCAGCCAAGTGCGCCACTTTTTTCAATCGAGTTTGCCTAAAAGAACATATAGCGCCGAAGTATTCAAAAAATATATATATATATATATATATATATATATATATATATATATATATATATATATATATATATATATATATATATATATTTCCAGATTTTTTTAAAATGTACATTATTTCATTTATAAAACACCACATCTTTTTCATAAAATAACACATTATCATAAAATGAGAATTTCACATCTCTTCAAAATGTACATTATTTCCTTTATACAACACCACATCTTTTTTTATAAAGTAACACACATTATCATAAAATGACATTTATTTTCATAAATTGACGTTTATTTTAATAATATGACATTTATTTTTATTAAATGACATTTATTTTTATTAAATGATATCTATTTTTGTTAAATGACATTTAGTTTCATAAAATGACATTTATTTTCATAAAATGACATTTATTTTTATGAAATGACATTTATTTTCATAAAATGACATTTATTTTCATAAAATGACATTTATTTTCATAAAATGACATTTATTTTCATAAAAATGACAATTATTTTCATAAAATGACATACTTTTTAGTAAACATTCCATCACATCATTTCACGAAACATAAGACCTGTCTTAATATTTTGAAAATAAAAGGAATATTTTTATACATAAAAACAGAAATTCACCAACCAAACTCTAATTTGTTACACACACCAAAAAAACTTTAATTTGAACGAAAAAAAAAATATTTTCCTCAAATCGAATTTTCTACTTTACGAACTTTCGCTTCGAGCCAAATATAAAAAAAAGTGAAAGTTAGATCAAATAAATACACACTGAACACGCCTTTGCATGCTTGATGTCCCTCGAATGCTCCCTATCTTTAAATTGCACGTAGGTCATTTTCTCCAGCCGCTGGGCGCGTACGGGCTCCATGCAATGTTTCCCCCCCCCCACCCACCCGGCACGCATTTTAGATATAAAAAAAAAACTTGTCTAAAGTAACAAAGTAACTTTTGTCCGATGTCTTGCTCTCTTTCATTATCTCGTTATCTCTTTTTTTTCTCTCTTTCTCTCTCTCTCTATTTCTCTCTCTCTCTCTTTCTTTTCTTCTCTTTTTTCACTTCCTTTCTATCACGATGTTTCTTAAAGTTTTCTAAAACTCATCAAAAGCCAATAAATGACAGATTGTCTTTTTATCTACTACCGGCTACCATTTTCCTTTCTACACTCTTTTAAAAGTAATCTACACCCTCTTAAACCAACCGGCCACAGTAATCTTATTAACATCCATAAAAACAACCCCTAAAATATGATGGCTTCACCGGCAGCCAATCAAAAGCTTTTATTTTCCTTCCCTCGGTTTTTTTGTTCTTTTTCTGTTCACGTTCATGTTCAATCGCAAGATGGCGCGGATAAGATTGCATGAGTGATAAATGAGATTAAGTTGAGGAGCCAAACAATGGAGCTTGTAGAACACTGCGAGCAGAAATATATCTATTACAATGTCCGGCTGTATGTAAATTGGATCAGCAAAAGCTCATTGACTGTTATTTTTAATCATTTTCGGGATATTTGTTGGGTGGCACAGGGGATATCAAGGACTCCTGTTCAACCCGATCGATTAGTAGCCCCTTTTCTTTAGTTTCAGCAAATTAGGAATATAAATTAGGAATTGCGCAATTTTTTGTTAAATGGAAGCTTTTTTTAAAACATGTTATTCTTGGATTAATCTTGGCTTTAGCGAAACAAGTTATCAAGCAACAAAGAGATGAGTGGAACTATTCGCTCTATCGCTTCCAAGGAATGTTGCCGGGTAGCATTTGAATTCGAATATGTTGAAAATTTGTTATTGAAGTTGTTTTGAGCATTTTCTGTATTTTTAATAAAAAAAAATATTTAGTATTTCTAATCAGAAAAACTGTCAAGAGTTTTTTGAAAGAGATAATAGAATGCCAATTACATTTTTGATATTTTCTACAAGACGTAAAAATATTCATAAACTACAAAATTAATAAATAAATGTTATAGAAAATGTTTGTTAGTGTCCCAAGAAAGCTGATGTTTTTAAAATTGCCTGCGGAAAAATTCGCTTCAGCCATGTGCAACCAGATAGAACTCGCTCAACATTCCTGTGCAAACTTTAATGGAAGTTGAAAACAAACTAAGGAAAAAACTATCTTTTAAAATTACTAAAGTTGAACATTGTTCAATAAAATTTGTTGGAAGAGTTTACATTGGTGACGAAACCATTGGCCACAGCTCTAGTAAAACTCCAACGTGAGTTTGAATTCTTATTTGGCTTATTTGACGTCGTTTATTTTGAGTGCTCATCAGTTTCTTATAAACGTTTCATCATTAGGAGACATAATGTACACATGCACAATTGCACAACCACAAACAAAATCAATTTGCCAATACGCTAAACATTTACAGTTTGACTCTAAAGTTGACAATTTCAGAACTTAAAATGTTGTATGGTGTTGGCAGGTTGTCATAGTAATGTTATTAATAAGGACCGACTCGAGGCTTTCTAGTCTGTTCTAGCCGCTTTTTTTAACCTTTTAGCCTCTTCTAGTCAAAAATATCATATTTTAATTTATTTTAATCAGCTTTTGCAAAATATGAGAATGTTTATATACGTTTTTAATAATAGTATAAAATATAAAAAATTCTCAATTTCAAATAGTTAAAATTGCTCTTATTTATCTATATAAATCATCTACAAGTACATGTTTAGAATAAAAACAATAAACAAAGTCGGCCCATGACAGACCGGAAGATTTTGTTACCATTGTTTACGTTGTTTAAAACATCATAATTTAATTTATTTCTTATCATTCATGTGAGTGAAGAAGATATAGTTTATATAGATTTTCTACATTATTTCGAATTATATATGTACGCACAATTTTATTCTTCTTCAAACGATACTATAGGTACTGATATATTCTAGAGATTTGCGAACAAACGATTGCAGACTTTATAAGCTTTACATTTTCATTCCATTCCAAAAATCTTATAAACAGTAGTAGTGTAGTAAGTGTGTAGTCATTGTATAGTATATATGTATATATGTGCGTGTGTGTGTATAATGTGTATATGTGTGTGTAATTTGAGATATTAAAAAAACACGGTAAGAGAAAAAATGAAAAAATTCAAGTTGGGTCTAGTATGTTACAATTTTTTCTTGTCCAACACGACGGCGCCAAAATATGACAGCCGAACAAGCGGAAAAAAACTCGCGTCGAACAAATGACCTCGTTGGGGTGTGACAGATTGCTTCCATTAGGGGGACACGGAAATGGCGTGAGGCGATTGTGACAGAGGACGGCCGAATCTTGTAAATTGAAAACTTTTTTTTTTATATAAATAACTTGTTAAATAACATAAAATAGGTGGTTGGAAAAAAATGAAGTTACAAAATTCTGGAGTTTTTTGCAGTAGGGAGAATGGCATTAAAAACCGTTTATGAATTAATTAAGTGATACAATTTTATATTTATTGTTATATTCATTGTTATATTTAATGTACTAGCATTAATAATGTTATATTCATTGTTATATTTAATGTACTAGCATTAGTAATGTTATATCCATTGTTATATTTAATGTACTAGGATTAGTAATGATATATTCATTGTTATATTTAATGTACTAGCATTATTAATGTTATATTCATTGTTATATTTAATGTACTAGCATTAGTAATGTTATATTCATTGTTATATTTAATGTATTTTACTGTTTTAATGTATTACACTGTTTTCAATTATTAAATTGCTTGAGATGACCCCCGACATGTGCCCTCGTTATAAACACCACTTAAGAAAAAAAGGTGAATTAAAATGGCATGGGGGCCGATATTGAAAGTGAAAAAATTAAAAAAAATCAATTTCAATCGCAATATTTAAAAATAAAAAAATGTTAATTACTTACATAATAAAATGGTTTTAATATATTGATAATAAACACGGAAAATGATTTTTAACTGGTAATGTGTTACATTAATTTAATTCATTAGAATGATTTTGATTGAGTGGATACATTTTTGCTGTATTAACTTATTTCAATACAATAATTATAACTTGTCGCTATATATTTAACACTATTATAATGCATTATTATATTTTACTAATATATTCTTTATAAATATAATAATATTTTTGATGTATCACAATACTTTACTTCATGAATGAAAGTTTCATCAAGTTCGCTCGCTCACTTCATTCATCGGTCGCTGTTATATTTTTTGTAACGAAAACAGTTTGATGCATTGCTACAATGTGGCAGCTACGCATCTCTTTATGGAGTAGATAAGGATTGAATAAAATTTACAATTCATATAAGGCTCGGACCTCTCCGCTTTGACACGATTGAAGGCCAGAACGAGACGATGACGATATCAGTTCTAAGTTCAAGGACTGCCAAGGTACGGGCTGCCATGGGGTCATGTTATATGGTCCGCCTGGTTTTTTATAGTACAGTGCTTCATAGCTGTTGCTAAATTGTAGCAAAGAGGAGTTTCTAAGATCATCTGTTCATCGTTTGTTCTACCAAGTGTTTCGTCAAAGCATTAATTTGAGGCGACTAACGACGACATCAATGTCAAGAATAACATTTACTATTCCTTTTCCCCTTCCCCCCCCCCCCACTTTAGAAACAAAAGTGCGTGGACACCCATCGGCCAGTAGTCATTACCGGGGGACATTAGGGCAGAATGAGGACGTGGATCTCCAGCATTTGTCGCATCTGAGAAATGTAAGGAGACAGCCTGTGACGGGGAATAATTTATTTTATTGTTCTCTCACGAGCCTCGCCCGTCCGTGGAAATGGTAGTGATTACAGCCGGGCCGATATTGGCCTCCGTGGTGATAGTGGCAATTGTCAACGTGGTGGAGATGATAATGGCAATGACTACGGCGATGACGACGACGACGACCACCCCCATGTTTATGCTAATTACGAATATCCATAATCTAAATGGTTGCAATTTTTGCCTAAAACCACTTGCTGTAAAAAAAATATTTTTTAATTTTTCTGTCAAAGATAAATAAATGTCTGCCAACAACATATAGTGTGTGAACTTAAAGTTATATTTAATGAAAGTTCCTTTTCTTTCAAATCCAAGCCAATAACCTTGCAAACTGCATGATGACCTTGAAGATGATTCCCGCATAATATCTTCCTGGGATTTCCCAGGACCACGTGATGTCCTTGAGGACGTTTTGCCTATTAATGAGGTCATCAAGGTCACGCTAAGGTTAATAAGCAGCAGATGGCTATCAGATAAAAGATTTTGTCAGAAAAAAAGCAGATAATAACAATAAAAATATTAATATCAGGTCTCATCTCGGATTTGTGTTTTTTCGATCGATCGGCTGAATTGTATAAGAAGAAATAAATGTAAATAAAGTTATATAAATATAAATGAAGTTTTAATAAATGCAAATAAAGTTATAATAAATGTAAATAAAGTTATAATAATTGTAAATAAATATATAACAAATTTAAATGAAGTTATAATAAATGTAAATAAAATTATAATAAATGTAAATAAAGTTATAATACATTCTAATACATCAATAAACCTGTATTATGGCATTAAATCCTTAAAAATAGTATAATATGCTGATGATTTCAAATCCTTCAGTGACCACAAAGGGCAGAGACGCGAATGAATTGTACCACAACACCTACAATCCGTGCTCTCTCCAATTAGAAGACTCCAACCCTCAGATCTACCTCATACACTCGCAACAGCTCGGCAAAACTCAGCCGAAATATTCCACCTGCTCGCTGTCGTGGCTGGTCAGCGCCAGAGCCGGCCAACGGATCAGCATCGAGCTCTACGACTTTTCAACCATTCCCGCCCTGGTTCCGGCCAACAACAGCCAGCCGAAAACGTCTCGCCAGCAGTTGAATTCGAATTTCAACCGATCGCCTCAGTCGCAGCAGTCGGCGGTTGAGCCGAACTTGAAAGCATTTCCTCTGGTCAACTACCACAACAACGCCGCCAGGAGCAACCAGGCTCCCGTTTCCAACGTGCTGACCCAAGACTCGCCGCCGTCGCTATCGCCGTCGTCGTCCTCGGCCGATCTGTCTCCGTCTCCGAGCTATCTCCAGCAGAAACTCTCGTCGCACTGCATCGTCTCCGTGGCGAACGTCCACGATCTCATCAACGTCACGGCCAGCGTCGAGACCTACGACGTCACGCCGTCTTACACGCTTTGCGGCTCCGACCTGGGCGCTCTGGACGTGGAGTTGAAGTCCATCCTGAAAGAGCGCACGGCTAAGATGAAGATCTTGGAGACCTGGGTCCAGGCCTACGAGTCCAGAGGCAGTAGCATCCGTCTGGAGATGCTCAAGAGTCACTTGAGTGACACCGTGTACTTGCTCAAGCTAGAAGGTCAGTCAACGATGGAGTAGTCGACGCTCAATTTATTACCATCGATTTTATTCTATTTTGTTGCTCTGTAGGTTCTTTTTATATTGTTGTGTCTGAAAGTTTTTGTTTTCCAATATGGATAGATCACGCGGTGTAATATCAACTTTGACAAATTTTTTCGCATTTTTTTCTCCATCCTGGGTGAGAAATTCCTGCGGCAACGGAGAGCCGTTCATAAAAAAGAGACCCCCGACGTGGGGGGGGGCGACACCCATGAACCGCGTCCCGCTGATCTACGGGCCGTTTTCCGCGACGGATGGCCCCACCGATGGATCAATCATTCTTTCTCTCTCTCTCTCTCTCTCTCTCTCTCATTCTTATTTTAACTTAATCGTTTTTCACACACGCACACAAACACTCGCTCGCAATTTATCCACGTCGCATCACACCACAACCCACCCACCCATCCATCTTATCCACCCACCCCCCTTCTTATACACCCACAGCAACCGGATGTCCGGCCATGGACGGGACCTTCTCGGATGACGTCAGCGTGACTCAGCATGACGTGAGCACTCTAAAAATAGAATGCAAGAAGAGCGGTCGAGTTGTCTATTTGTTCTGCAATGGAACCAAGTGGAATGGAACAGTGAGCGACTGCGATTCAAGTAAGGAATCGATAAATATATAAAATGATTTTTATTTTTTCATTTTTATTTATTCATAATCTACAAAATATATTATTTATGATTTATTATATCATTCTTTAATTATATTCAGGTGATATAAATATTATCACTTAATGATATATTAATTTTTGCTAATTTTTATTTTTTCATGTGTTATTTGTAAAAATATTATATTTATAATGATTATACTATTTATTGGTCTGTAAGCTACAACTGCTTACTGCATACTCCATTATTCTAATGAATTTCACAAGGTCTAAATGATATACGTAGACGTTAGCCATGCAAATAAGATGTTTATATATTAACCAGTGAGTCATTGTCACGGTCGCCATTACCATAATTACCACGGTAACGCCCGCTATCCCCTCTCACATTCATCTTCAAAGTCACCGCCTTCACAGCCATCATTATCAACCCCCACTCCTGTCAGCATTTACATAGCCCAGCTGCGGTCAGCCCCCCCCCCCCCGCACTGGTCAGCGTTTGCACATCCCCCACCTACTCCGGCCAAAATCGTCCCCATCCCCAACCCGGTCAACGTCGTCATTATTATTAACTATCACTACCATTACCAGCTTCGTGAAATTAATCATCATCAGTCATCTGATTACCAACGTCATTTTCATTACGACCCACGCAACCATTGCCGTTTCGTTTTAGATGTCTACCGTCACCATCACCACCACCACCATCGTTATAATAATCATTAAAATCAGCATCATCAGCATTATCGCCGTTGTCATCAACGTCATTGTCATCATCGTCATTGTCATTTACGTCACTGTAATCTACGTCATTGTAATCTACGTCATTGTCATTTACGTCATTGTAATCTACGTCATTGTAATCTACGTCATTGTAATAAACGTCATTGTAATCTACGTCATTGTAATCTACGTCATTGTAATCTACGTCACTGTAATCTACGTGACCGTCATTTACATCGTCGTCGTCAGCGTCATCGCAATAAGGTTCGCTCTCATCATCACCACCACGGCTGTCATCATATCATATCAAGTCATCGGTGACTTAATCTTTCTTTCCTCTATCGATTCTTTTCCAGTCGACACAGCTTTCAGCACGCAGATGGAAGGTTCGGGGATATTCTCATTTGGTAAGATATTAGTTTTTGTTTCGTTTTAATATTCCCTGTCGCAGCTTTGGTGGTTTTTTTAAAAAAAAGCACATTTTGTGGCGGGGAAATCCGTTATTTAGTTTCATTTTCTATTATTCCACACTATTTAAAACGTTCAGTGCCTAACGTTTGTTATAAATGTAAATAGTATTATTTGAACGTTAATAAACGTTGACATCTAAATTTTATTGTAAATGAAAACTAAAATTCCAATATGGATAGATCACGCGGTTTAACTAATTTAATATTTTTTAACAATTTTTGAACTTGTGGTTCAAAAATGTGTACAATTTGAAACATAAAAAAGGAAACTATTTTAATAGAACGCACGACACTGAGTTCAAATCGGAATAAAAAGATATGGATTCGTGTTAACGTTAGACGAAAAAAATCTTTTAAAAAAAAGCTTTGCAGAACAAATTTGTTCGCATTTTGAACTTGCTGGCATGGAAAGGGAAAGCATTTCTTTCAAGGAAAAGTATAAAATGGAAAATGGAAAAAAGAAGTAGAAGTAAAAAAAGAAAAAAGAAAATTTATAAATAATCTCCGTCTTTTGTTTCCCATCGGGAGTTTAGATATGAATCTGAGACTAAATCAAATCACCTCTCCTCTAGCCGATATTTTCTCAGAGACATTTTCTTATGATTCTAATCTGCCGCAAGCATCGGCGACCACCACCCCCCCCCCCTTACGCAAGCTCCCACTCCCTCCTCCCTCTTACGCAAGCTCCCACCAACTGTCCATCATCCATAACATTTTAATCGCTTTGAATCATCCTCGTCAGGGCGAGTTTCTTCAGTTGAGTCACGCAGAAATACCAGTGCGAGCGTATATACCGGTGCGAGCGTATATACCGGTGCGAGCGTATATACCGGTGCGATCGTATATACCGGTGCGAGCGTATATACTGGTGCGAGCGTATATACCGGCGAGAGCGTATACACGCAACGGAGTCGTACAACCAGCGCTCACTGCTGTCGCCATCAAAGTTCCCGAGGCGTGGATAACTCAAACGCGTACACACAGCACGGAGAAGTACCCGCGTGTGAGTTTGTAACGTTTCCGAGTACGCTCTTCGCGCCAGCGCTAACGCGTACTTCGCGTGAGAAGTCTTCGGCAGTAGAAAATCGGCCTGCGTTAACGCGTCACGCGATGCGTCGATACGCACGCGCCGGAGAAGCCATTGTGGCATCTCGTAAAATATTGACTCCCGCTTGGCTCCTCGTGCTTCGGAAGCTGGAAATACCGCGCGGAGATCCGTTAATTGAAAGAAAGCCTGGCGAATTGAATATTTTTTTTCCTGAAACGCTGTTCATTGTTCACGGCCCTCTAGCGAATACTCGGGCGACGCCGGAACATTTGCTTTTATCAATTTATCGACCCGCGAGCTTCGACAACGACGTCCCCAGTTGGACCTGAATTCTGGAAACTTCGATCTAATTGACACCGCGAAGGTTACCCAACCAGATCTCTGCCCTCAGGTTCATTTGCATACAGAGCAATAAATGTCACCAGCCCCGGCTTTGAAGGCTGACTGACTTTTATAAGGGCTTATCTTCTAGTTTTGTAATACCAACCTGTTAACACTTAATGTCAACTGCTCGAGAATGTCAATGTGATGTTTTCATTGTTATTATTATTATTATTATTGTTTTTGTGTGGGCTGTCAGGGAATGTTGTGAATGTAACTAATAATCAGAACGCCAATAACACGATAAGCTAAAGTGTCTGATAAGGCTGATAAGCGAAATGAGTAAGAAAAAAGAAAGAAAAAAAAAGAAAAAAAGAAGAAAATAGCGGAAAATAAGAAAAATTAGAAAGAGTTATGAGATGGCGGGAGTTAAGGGAAATCTTTAATGAAAGCGATACGTCTAATTAGGCGTCACTATAGAAGATTTGAGGCATCTTCAAAGACTGTTTGACGCGGAGTGCTGCACCTCATTCTCCCCCCCCTCTCCTTTCTGTATGGGGGACAGGGTGGAGGGGGGTGTAATTTAGGGGGCAGTCAATGACCGACGCTTCGTGGGGGCGCATTATATAGGAATTTTTATTCGATAAAATGTTCGTCTTGCTGAAATGCTTAGCTGAAAAGCAAAAAATGCTTAATAGATATTTTCAACTGGTATATTTTTTTCTTCTTCATAGGCACTGTAACATTGGTGGGTCTCATACTGATCTGGTCTGTGGCTCTGTCCATACTGGTACTCGGGTTGTATTACCTGAGGAGGTACGTAAACTCTTTTGTAATTGAATTGCTAATTTTTTGTTTTGTTTCAATTCTGAAGATAACAATTGTATAACGAAATACAGATTCGTTTACAGAAAAAGGATGAAAAAAAATAAACAAGGCTCCGACATCGGCCTAAGAGATCTGAAGCCACTGAACTCTCAAGACGCCATGTACGACGTGACCAACCAGGACATTTACGCCAAAAACCAGGCTTTCGAGACTCCACCTAGCAACACCAAGCTCACTCCTTCTTCGCCGGACAGCAAGCGTTCTCCCAGCAAAGTCAGCAACCCTTCTCCCACCCTTCCACCTAACACTCCACCCCCCTCTGCTGTAGCTATACTTTTGCCAAGTAGGAAGACAACTTCTCTCATGGCCAGTAAAACTAGGCCAGCTGCAATCGAGTTCTGCACTAGAGTGTGGCAGTCTCCCGAGACCAGCAGAAGGAGCCGAGACGCCCTAATCGACTATCCGAGGGCTCCGGTCATGACCTTTCACCCGACTGTTAGTCGCCGCCAGCAACATCATATGCACCAGCTACAGCTGACAGCACCGCAACAGCTGCAGCAGCAACAGCAACAGCAGCAGCAACTCGTACTGAACGACTACCAGCAAAAAGAGCCGCAGCTGCCGTACTCGCCGCACACGCGTCAGCCGCAAATGCTCGGCTTGAGGGCCGTCTGGATAGACAACGGCGAGTGCTGCGGCGGCTACCAGAACTCGGTCGTCAACCAGACCTACTCGCTGCCTGACAAGTCGGGCAAGAAGCTGAAAGCCAGCAACGTAGTCGTGCTCAGCCAGTGCAACGAGTACGAGAACGACGACGACAAGGACGGCTACATCCAGCAGAGGAGACTGCCTCTGCCGCCGAGTCCGAACGCTCCGCTCCTGACGCTCGCGTTCCGCAACGCAACCTACAACACGTGGAACGCCAGTCCCGTGCCGACGTCGCACCACCACCGCAGCCGCATGCACTACGGCAACGGGTCGGCTTTCTCCGATCTGGACAATGACGTCAATTAGAACCCGTCAATGGAGAGTCACGTGATCCCCCTGGAAGCAAAGGTTTTTTTTTAAAAGAAAAAAAGGAAATTGAAGAAAAAAAAATTTTCTTTATATTTCTCTCTCTCTATATTCTCGTCGCTATAAATTGCTATAATTTATTTACATGTACTTGCGCCTTTTTTTTAATAATAGTCGGGTGCTTTTAATAAATTGATAATTTATGCAAATGAGGGCGAGCTCTGTCTCTCTCTCTATCTCTATCTATCTCTCTCTCTCTCTCTTATACACACACACACACAGACACACACACATAGACACACACACGGACACCCGCCAAAATGTTTTTATTTTGTTCAACTTTACGCTTGAAGAAAAAGTTCAATCAAAATTATCTCCGCCATTAAAATGTTTTCAACGTTTTCAAATAATGTTTTATTTCTGCCAAGACCAGTCATTTCACGAACTTGTACGACAGTATCATAACGTTATTTTATCTTATTTTATTTCTATTGTTTATAATGTTCTTTGTTTTGTTTTTGTTATATTGCTTCTACCATCTTGAATTTCTTCAGTCGGCTTTTGTCTTTCTGTTACTACCAGTGATCCAATTCTGAACCCTCAGCCGCTGAGTATCGTCCTTAGGTTCCACAATGCCTTTCAGTTCGACTTCGAAAGAGTCATCTACGTGTAGTATTTACTATTTATGTACGTCTGCTTGTGTCTGTCTGTCTGTGCGTGAGTGTGTTTGTGTGCGTGCGTGCGTGCGTGCGTGCGTGTGGGCTTTTAAGTAAACATTTTTTTGTTCGTTGTCATAAATATTCGTTTCGAGATAGAAAATTCAAGAACTCATCTGGCGACCGTTCCATTAAAATGGCGACCTTGTTCAATTGTTCAGTGTGTACAAGCAGACGCGATTATGTCGTTAACGCATCTGCATTGGAATTTACTGTTTCAACGCAACTGTATTATATATATATATATATATATATATATATATATATATATATATATATATATATATATATATATATATATACACACACACACATATACATATATATATATATATATATATATATATATATATATATATATATATATATATATATATATATATATATATATATATATATATACGCTTGCTCGTTGATTGTAAAGGATTACAAAGCCGTTTCTTTGCTGTCGTCTGAATTCTGTTGCCGCTTCGAGAAAAGATCGTCATTCTTCCCATCTATATTTCCGATCGCTTAGATCTGTGAATCTATTTTTCGAGTAGACACCTCTCTGGCTCGCTGACGAGCCTACGATCGCGCGGTGTTTCCGAATGCTCCGCTAATTAGCGACCTTTGGGGCTGTCTTAGCCGAGCGAGATGGAAACAATTTCAATGGTTTTTTTATTAGCAGGTTCCAGCGCGTGTTTCTTTCCCAGGCGGTTTTGTTCGGAAAATCATGCTAAAACAAGAACTGTGTATGAATGCATGAAAAAACTTTTATTTTTTATCATAATTATAATTTTATAATTCATCCAAGTTCGCAATCGACGTGTTCCGATAAAAGAGAGAGCATGGGACGACGACGTCGAACGTGTTTATTTGCCTAGGTGTGTCATTCGACCGACGTTAACGATAAAATACTTTCTGAAGTATACAGATATTAAATAATAATTAATAATAATAAAAAATGATTAAAGTTGTTAAAAAAAGCGAAACAAAAAAAGTAAAGCACATCACAGCATTGTTTGGTCACTTCAAATTCGAAACATCGCAAATGGGTGGTGTTAAAACAGAAGGATTGTTGCTCCCGAGGCGAATTTTTCGATTTTCACGTGTGAAAGATTTAACATTCGAAATGAACAAAATAAAATAAAAAACAGAGAAATAAAGCATTAACTAAGTATAATAGAACAACATTTGAAAAGCATAAACATGTTCAATTCTTCCGAGCGGTTCTTAGTTTTCCGCTAGCTTTGCAGTTTCCGCCGCGAGTAATCCGGTTCCTTCTGTCCTTCTAGCTAAAACATTTCCTCGTTCATGGTGCGCGACACGCCGTGTCTCCGGAACATTTTCACTTTGAAGACGTCCTTGCCGCCGGTTCCAATCTCCTCCTCGCTGACGAACAGTCGCTTGTTTTTCTCGTTCAGGGCCAGGACCACGGGTCCCTTGATGCCGTCGCCGGAGTCCAGGGCCGATTCGCACTTCATTGTCCTAAAGTCGTAGGAAAGAACGACGTCGCTCGATTGGTCGGCTACCAGCAGCTGGCTATGGCCGGTCCAGCAGACCCCGGTGGGGTATAAGAGGCTGACTCCTGATTTGGAAGTGGGCGAGCCGCTGAGCGTGTTTAGCAGTTTTCCGTCAACGTCGTAGAAGAAAATTTTCCTCTGGCTGGGATCAACTGTTAAAATTATAATTTTATTTTTAATTGTAAATAAAGTTTATCATTTTAATTTATTAGGAAAGGTTTTTATGTTATATTTATTATTAACAAGATCCATTACAAATGGCTTCAGATAATAAACACAAAAGAGAAAGATAAAAATACACTATGAGAAGCCAGCTTACTTAAGTCGTTGTAAAACTTTAACAGTAAGTTAGATTAAACTGTTTTCTCATTTTATTATTAGCAGCTTTTTTTACTGTCCTGGTTTCAACCAATCTAAGATTCAAGTGACTGAATCTAATATTCATCAACATTCGATATTTATATATAACCATATCGTTTTTAATCAAGCAATTTTTAGTCAGTTATTCGCCAGAGCTGGAAAACGAACCTATCGCAGCCGTTCGGTAGACGTCGCTCCATGCTATGTGTGTCGGCTCGCTGAACGGTCCCTTGAACGTCTCCACAAGCCTTTCCTCATCGTAGCAGCCAACGAAGGGCTTGTTCGTTTTGCCAGCCTGGAAAAATAAGCATGAGTCATGAATTAGTCCAATGTTAAGCATAATGTTGTATCAGATGATTGCAAAATTGAAATTAAAACCTACTCTAGGTTATAGAAACTATGACGCGTTTTAGTATTATCTTGATAAATGGGCGTTTTTAACCGTAAGTTTAAAATGCATCAAGACCACAAGCATAACCAATTTAGACAGGTCTTAAAAATCATGAACAAATTTAGAATCACGTGCTATTGCACGTAGAGAAAACAGAACAGAATGGGACTTTGTAACACTCCAAAATGCCTGGTTGAATTGAATCGAAAATGTTCAAAGAACGTCGAGTGATACTCCAAAATGGCCCGAAGAACTCAAGTAAATCGTCTCGTATCGAGGATGATAAACAATTTAAATTATGCAGCGTTTAAAATTATCGAAATAAAAAACAATCGAGCTCCAATAATTTGTTATCGCTACGAGTAGGTCTTGGAACAGTTGCGAAGACGATAGTAACGTGAGGGGGTTTTAGAATTTTCAATCTTAGGCTGTGCCGAATTGGAGACATTGGCACTAATCGGCATTACCAAATGCATGTTGCAGCTTAAATGTTATCATCACAAAGACATTGATATTGATTTAACTGTTATAAGAGTTGGAAAAGAAATGATAGACAAAATTACAAAGTTGCTTTTAACAAGTGCCGTAAGGGCGACAAAATTTCATAGCCATATCGTATTATAAAATTATTATCTCGGCAAATAGTAAACAAGAGATGTTAGTATTTACTATGACGTTGGAAATTTTGTCGTCATTATTACTGTGTACCTACATCCTAGTACATCCCCAGGACATCCGGACAAGTGAAAGTTAATATAAGCATATAAAAATGTCCAAAATAAGCCGCGTCACATGTAATTTCTCTAAAACTTGAGACTTCTAAAATGTTGATTAATCAAAACAAACGCGTTTTTCAAAATAGGCCAATTAAATACTAGTTAACAAGCTTTTGAGAATGTTTTTATCATTCAAATTCAAAAAGCAATAAATCTCACGTCTAGAACTATCAGTTTCGACTGATTGGTGAAAGCCACACCTTGCAGTCTGATTCTGTCCTTCAGCTTGAGCTCCGCCTGTATTTCAGATTTGTTCGTCGTCACATTAACCAAATAGATCTTTCCAGCGTCGCTAACAGCTAACACGTCATCGTTGTCTGTTTCGCAAACACCAACTGGTCTGAATTTGTCCTGGTAGCGACCGTCTCCGACAAATTCTATACACTCTGAGATAAATTTTTCTCCGGTTACCGTACTCACGAGAGATCCTTTCTTCGTCGTGACGATGGTAAGTTTGTTGGCTCTCGGCTCGGTCACAGCTAGCATGTAGCCGTTGCGTAGAAAACAGGCGCCACCCACTTGCGATATTGTCGGTCTTTTATTCTTCGGAACTAGAAGGCTGTCTGACTTGTTTTTACCCTCAAGCGACCAAACATATCCCCATGCCGTAACTATTCCCTCGCCGCTGCTACCCGAGGAGCTGGTCGACACGTCGGATGAGGCATCCGAGTTTGGTGGAGAAAAAAACGTAGGTGGCTTGAAGTCGCTTTTTTCGAAATTATCCATCTTCATCTGCTTTAGCGTAATGTGGTTCTTTTTGGCTAACTTTTTCTGTTTCTCAAAGTTTGGCGGCTTACGGTTGCTAGCACGTTGTTCCTCCCGTAAAGCCTCATCGATAACCTTCGTCGATACGAAAAGAGTTTTTTCCATGTTCATCGAGAGATTAGAGCCGATGGGGCTTTTTCCATGTTTGAGATTATTAAAATCTTGCAAATTGGTCATGCTACGCGACAGGGACAGGTTACTGGACGAAAGGGACAAAAAACCAGAATCTTTGAGCGTTTGTCCGTTCGGGAAATTATCCGAGAGACTTTTTTTTCTAATCCTTTCGAAACTTTGAACGCTTAGGTAATTATTTTTTGTCGACATGCTCTATTTCAACTCAAAGCCAAGAACTTAAATGCTCTGCTACAGCTCTAGCAGCTTCTGTGACGACAATTTGACTAATACTCGAGTGAACGTCGCCGGTTGTTTTTTTATCAACTCAGCGTATTGCTGTATTGACTAGAAAGCCGTTGCCTTTTGACTTTAACGCAAGTTTTAAAGCTGATACGCGCTGCTCGGGTTTGAATAGTCAAGAGTATCGGTGAAGTTAGGTTATCTAGATAGTAGGCAATCTTCCTGTGCTTATTAACTGATAGAATTTACGTTTTACAGACTTGCGAAAGTTCCAATCCGGTTGTGAATATTTATTAGCAAATCAAACGATCTTTTTGATTGGAGCAAGTTAAACTTAAAAAATCAACGTATTAAAAATTCGCTTTTCAAAATCCCTTTAATTAGTTTCACCGCCGGTGTTGCTTGCTAACTTGTATGTTTACAAACCTTGAAAGTGAACATTGTTCCCGTCATCCAAACGAGATGAAAGAAAAATCCTCGTTTTTACGGCTTACTTGTTTATTTTCTTGATATTCAATTGATACATTCTAGAATTGCTCTGAACTTAGACAATGACCGATCAAAAATTGACATTTAAATCATGATAGCTTGTAACGAACGATGATATTGCGGTAAGGCGTTCAACTGTTACCAGCGCCCGTTGCCCGTACGAGATGCTTTGATGGGCATTTTGTTGCAGAGTTTGTGCACAGACAAAAAAAGTCGTCTAAGTTAATATAATAAATGTTAATTTTATTTGGCCTATCGTTGAGTGTTTGACCAAGTCGGCTAGCGAGGCCGCAGATAAAAAAAATCTATAAGAGCCTATAAGTAGCGATTAAATAGCGTTTTTTCCACAGCTAAAAGATCAATAGATGGAACAAGCTGAGTCACGAAGCTTTTTTCGGTTAAAACAGTTTCTTTAGGGCAAAGAAAGACAAACTAAAGATAAGATCACGGTGTAGAAGGGTTTCTTTAACAGGCATTTCTGTGGATCAATGTTTTGTCGTACTAATAAATTGATCTGTTTTGATCCAGCTGTGTTGCTTTAAAATTATGAAGGTTTTACAAAGTGCCCACATGCCCTGAGTAGGGTATGTTGTCTCGTGCTTTTGTGCGGGTTGGAAGGTCAGTTCATCTGTTTAAAATATTAAGAAGTTCATGAGCCAGATGTGTAATTAGTTAGCAACCCCATGCATAAATTAAAATTAAACCTCAACCGAGGAAAAAGCTCTGAAACTTTAATCTTATCTATGACCTAAAAAATCCTATTTGCCCAATTGAACTCAACTGTCACAGTCTATAAGGAGAACGCCCGAAATTCAGAATCCCCATCAACCGGATGAAAGCTCACGTCACTGTCTCTTCGTTGCCATTCAATTCAACAATAAATATAAATTACAGCAAACATAAATTTACGGCAATACAAGCTGATCAAAATTCATTACGTCAGTTCCCTATAGTCATCTTAAAATTTCTAGCTGTTCTCGAAAATGTACATTTTAAGTGACTCGCTGAAAGGCCAAAATAAACGCGAAGGCTACTTGAAAACACTCAAAGCTGATTTATGCAGTCTCAGTTTTTTTTTATGTTTTTACTTCCTCTTTATAACATTTGTAGTACGATCGAACATCTTGCTCGTTGCTATCTAATCTTCTATCGTACCGATTTTCAGCCCTTAAGCGACCGATTTTGAATAAAAATATTCATTTTGACTTTCTGAAAATAAAATTTAAAAGTGCAGCTTAAATTCACAGCAGTTTTGCTGCTGTTTACAAACATTTTCCGACGTCTTTCTGGATAACCAGGCAACCTAAAATGCTGGCTTATATCGAATGGGTACTTAAGGTTTTGCTGGGAAGAAAGCAAACGAAATCAATTCATATGGGAAAACTAGTAAACTACGTAATCATGTATACAAACAAATCATACCATGCACTATTGAGACATTTTACAAGCGACATTCCAATATTTTAGTTTTGCTCCGGTCATGGTTGATATATTTTGCTTATATATTTGTCATTATGAACACCCTATAAGTATTGTACTTTGTTTCCAAACCCTTGTTGCAACTTCTTACCTTTGGTCAGATAAAAAAAAACTTGAAAGGATACAAGAAAAGTCTGTAAATTGCAGTCAGAACCAGAAAATACAAACATTGTATGGATTTGACAAACTTGGTAGTTTAAACATTTTAAGACGAGTCTGGCCAATATTTTTAGAAGACATTTCATCTCCCAGCACAAGCGCAGGGTCGTTTTTTATTTCCTCGACTGGCTGACAACGTTTATTAACGACATCGCAGGCGTTTATAATGTGCTATATTTTTTATCTCAGGAATTTTGAGCGTTTGTTTTTACGATGGCAAAGAGAAATATTTATTGCGGCCGACAAAAAAGAGTGGTGCGATAAAATACTACAATTGGTTTTGCCGGCTTCAATATAACGTATAACTTCCTCTTTATGTATAAAGTATCTCCTCTCTAATATAGACAATTTTAGGACGTGAACTAATACGCATACAAAAACAATAAATAAATTATACTGTTGTAATAAATTGTTGTAATTTTTATGTTCAAATATTTTAATAACGAATTACATGCTATTTATAAAAATTATTTTATTCTATCCAAAGATGTCCATTCTAACAACCTACGTAAAGCTGTAAATGTTAGAATAGGTGCTTATAAAACTAATCTAAGAAAATATTTTATAAAATACCTAAGCCCGTAGATTTGAAATAATGCGTTTGCAAATCTAAACATGTCTTCTTTACAAACCTTCAAAAAGTCAGCAAAAGTGTTCAGTGTAAATAAAAACTTAGATTGCTATACGAACATCTTATTAGAATTTTACTTTAATTTTTCAAAATATTTTCTATGACATTTTTTAGTTTTTCATGTCGTTTATTTAATGACTCTTGACTTCTTTCTGATTTTATTATAACCTATTAATTAATTAATAACTTAATTTTTTTTGCTTATTATAACTTATTTAGGTTGATTGTCTCGCGGAGATAATAAACGTTGGATTATTTAACGTATAAAAAAAGAAATAATGGCTGTTATTATAACTAAACTATTATAACTAAATTAATGCCGATTACGCTACCGATAGCCAGCATAGCCTTGGAAGCAAGTTGATTTAAGAAAGCAGGTGACACAAGTCAGAGGTGTTTTTTGAGCGATTGGTGTACTTGTTGGGAATTGTGATAATTAACTTGTTTAAAATACTACTAGAGTGACACGGTAACGGGATTTGCGGTAATACCAAGGTAATTACGGTAGCTATTGTTTGATGAACGAAAATCGTAAGTGATACTGCGGTGATAGTTTCGTCGGCCACGGTAATACCGTGGTAGCGGTAATCAATAAGCCGTATTTACCACGGAAATGGATATCCATTTTCAAAAAAAATGTTATACGTCAATTAAGAGCAATATTTATTTTAAAACAATGCCTTGATAAACAATAGTTTATTTTGTTGTTTTTGATTATACTTCTTCTCTATATCAGAAGTGGAGATAGGTTCATTTTGGCGACATGGCCCAACCCTATGGACCCGAAAAATTAAATATTTTACACAACCCAACCCACTGTTATGAAAAAATTTTTAAAGAAAATTTTTTTTTCAATTTTGTTAACCCAACCCAGGCATGTGTAAACAATTAGACCCAACCCATAGCCACCTCTGCTCTATATGATTGCTTAATATTTGTTTAACTCTGATCGTATCTATTTTGGACTAAAAGAAATCACTGTCTACGTCTCCATTTTGTTGGAACAAGGGTGGAACTGTTAGCTACTTTCAGAAGGTGTTAATGGGTTATTAATTTAACATGTTTTGAAATAAGAGTCATTACAATTTTTGTTAAAATATCAACACTGTTTTAAACATCAATTTTTTATTATACAAATGATTAAAACTTCATATTTCAATATTTTGTTTAACGCTTAAAGTTTAATTCTCAATGCATATTTAAAATGTAGACGTTTCAGAGCAAGTTAAAAAAAAATTTGTTAAAAAAAATCAGGAAGGTATTAATACAAATCTAATGCGAACAGGCATGAAGTTAGGATGGGGACAAACTATTAAGGATGGCGTGGCGGTGAAGACACGCCTAACGGAACTAGAGTGGCAATTTGAAACTAATTGTGGGTATATGTGGGGACATGGGGCAATTTCTACTGGAAACCACTCAATAAAGCGAAAAAATTTTGAGAAAAAAAAATTAATTCTTTTTATTTTGACTAAACTCGCTGTATGCATATTCACTCAAGTGATCTTTCTAGAATCATTTTTATCTCAAATACTTTTGGAGAAACAAGTTGACTTTAAGACCGCTTGGTTCACGTAAAATTAATCTATTATGAATGTTTCTTTAGCCGCTGGTTTTTTGTCTAATTATAATAGATGACTATATAAATTTACAAGTAAGTGAATAAATAAATAAAATATGTGGATATGTAGATAGCAAGTAATTATATAAAAATTATAAAAAATATAATATTTATACTCTAAACTGTCCTGCATTTAAAAATAGAAACAAAAAACCCATCATAACAAAACACGTGAAACTTATTGTTATCTTTGAAGTACAAATCAACTATAACTTTGGTATTTTAATAGCTCTTGTTGAGAATGAACTGCGCAAATATTTGCTAATATAACAAACATTTTTGGTTAAATAAGTTTAATTGTTTTCGTTCAATTTAACTTCAATATATAAAAAAAATTGGCAAACAATGAATATGTAAAAAAAAGGTTAAAGACACAATTTTATGAGTTTCATAAAAATTTATAATCGACTTTCAAAAATTAGCATTTCAAAACCCAATTATTAAACATCTTGCTTCCAAAACGTAACCATTTTTTCAGATTTTTTGTAAAATACTTGTTTTACAGTTACTATTTATAAGTTTTGCTGGGTATAATCATAGATATCTTGAAATCCTTGGTATAATACAATAAAAAAGTAGATAAAAATTGAATTCATAATTTTAGTATTAATAAACTAATCAACTAACAAAATAAGAACAAAACATATTGAAAGCCTACAACAAATCTACTTTGGTTTATAAATATAACTAGCGTTGTACACGGCGTTGCCCCGAGTTTTTGGAGGTTTTTTCTCGTTTTTCTCTTTTGCTCCCGTTTCCTTCCCCGCTTGCTCTCCCGCTTCCGGTCGCTTTTCCGTTCCGGCTTGCTCTTCCGTTCCCGGACGCTTTCCCGCTCCCGGTCGCGTTTTCATTTCCCGCTCGTTCTTTTGCTCTCGGTCGCTCTTCCGTTCCCGTTTGTGCTTTTCCGTTCTCGTTCCCTCTCATTTTCTAATTCTCATTTCCGCTCGCTCTCCCGCTCCGCTCATTTTGTGACCGATTTTGATTTTTTCACAATAATTTTCAAAAAAGCTAGAAATCATGCATAACAAGTAGGCCGTAACCAGTAAAAGTTAATTTAAAAATTTAAAAACATGCTTTTAGTGTTGATAAAAATTTCATAGCGAAATCGTATCGTAAAAATATGACACCGGTGAATAGTAAACAAAAGATGTTTATAGTTATTATGACAATAAAAGGTTTTATCGTCATTATTAGATTTTCTTTAATTTATTTTTTAAATGATCTTCCATGTCCGCGGATATTCCGTGAACATCCGGACAAGTAAAAGTTAATAAAAAACATGTAATAAAAAATAAGGTTCTCTCAAAAATCTTTTATATTTCAAGATGTGCAAATTTTTCACCTATTGGAAAAAAAATTTAAACGATTTTTTTCTGAATTTATTAATTCAAACATCTATATAATTGTGTTTGATTTATTTTTGTTTTAAAACATAGATAATTATAATTTTTATTAAAAAAAACCTTTTTTCATAACGTTTTTAAACTTTAATAGAACGTCATGATGAGCGAGCCTATATTTCAAATTTCAGCTCGATTGGATGACGAGGAGTTAGTTAAATTTCACTTTCAAGGTTTGCAAACATTCAAACAAGCAAGTCCGGCGCTGAAGTTAACATAAGGGATTTAAAAATAGTTTCCTGGGTAAATAAACCATATTTTAAATCAACTAAAATTTAAATTAAAAATAAAATAAATCAACTTCAGGCGACAAAATATTTGCATAATTCATTTTTCTGACCATGTATATTATTGTATATGCTATATCTCTAGTGTCTTAAACCTTCATTTAATGTTATTATTGTTAACTGTTCCTTCGTGTGTGCTCATTAATAAAGTTGTTGTTGTTGCTGGTTTATTTTTGTCTTAATAAATTGTTGATTTAATATTGTTGACGATAAGAAATGGTGAAGAAAAGCGTTTGCAAATAGCGATCAAAAAAAGTGAACCCTGGTTGAAATGTTTGAAAGAAGGAAAAACATTTACCTTCTAATCAATCCGTCCATGTGCATCGTTATAAAGATGTTTTTTAAATACGTATTGTGAGTTGGTATTTGGTAATGTTAAGACAAAGCAAAATGTTACAGAAATTTAAGTATTTCCCACTAGGGTATATAAAAATATTACGTTCTTTTATTTGTTTACACACGCGTTTATTGATTTTCGTCCTAAAACTAGGAAGCCACCTTCTTCATGAGAAGATAAATAGACATGTCAACTTCAAACATCTGAAGACTTTGAGCGCTTCCTCTCAGTCTCATGATCAGGCCACCGAAAGAAGCGTAAACTGCCAGGCCATTATGGAAATCGTCATCGTCGATCCGGTAGATCCTGCCATTGGTCACGTACTCGAAACTGTCGGCCAGGGAGACGGATGTGTCGCTGTGTGCGTATTCTCCACTGTCAGGCATCCAGTTCTTCTTCAAGCTCGTTGTTAGCATCACACTGAGCTGTTCATTCATCTTGACCGGGTAGATCTCGGAGTTTACTTCAAGAAGAAGATTCAACTTGGATGATTTTCCCTCGCAGACCAGCCTGCTCACGCGGTTATACTTTTGTCCTTCTGGGTCAACGTCTTTAACGTCGAAAATATCTTCGAGAAGAAGTCCAGACATGATTGAATTCCTGGTTTCTGTAAGCAAATGTAAACGGAATAAAGAAATTTATCGTTATGCCGATTATGGAAGGAACACATTAAGAAACAATTTTATTAGATATAAGCTGATTCGAGCCTTTTTGAAGAAATAGATTTATCTTAACCCTCAATATTATATACATACATATATATATATATATATATATATATATATATATATATATATATATATATATATATATATATATATATATATATATATATATATATATATATATATATATATATATATATATATACGATGGCACTGAACGAAAATACAATACACTCGCCAATTGTAAAGCAAGGAGAAAACACCAAATAATTGATAATTGTAAAAGGGAATGTTTTTAAACATTTGAAAATGTACCTGAATCAAAATTACCTTAAAGCTCCGTTTATCAAGAAGTCTAATTGTCTCTTACCCAAATAAACGTACCTATAACATATATGTTTTCCAACTCAAAATCCCGAAACTGCGCTTCAAGTTTTAGTTAACCCTGAAGGGGGCGATATCCGACATAAAAATTCTGTGCTAATATTTTATATAATTTTATTTAGTTTTCCAAATGGAAATTCAGGTAAATTGTTTTAAATGAACAATTTTGAATTTTTTTTATTTAACTTTGCTTATTCTAAATATATTCACAAACAATAAAAGGGCCGTTCCCTTAAGGCAGCTGTTTCCAGAGATGACGTGTATTTGATGGCACCATAGATATCTATGGATGGCACACTAGGAACACTACTTTGTCGGCCCGTTATTTTCATTTTTACTTAATATTTATATTCCAATTAATTCAAATTTTTAGGCACCTTTCTAAACCGTTCAGAATTTTAACCACCATCGTCACCTCTGTCCAGATTGCTACATGAGCACCTTGTACTATCCTTGAATCTGTGCAATTTTTTGATTTTATCACAGACCAGAAAGTAAAAAAAAAACTTCAAACCAGTGATAGTTTTAGCTCTAAACGTTTCAAATTGCATAAGAAACCAATTAACATAAAACAGTGTTACTGTTCTTCAAAGATTTTCATTTTGAACCAAAATAGCCAGTAATAACTCAAGTCTCATTAGTACCATGCAATAACTCGGAGTTGAAAACACAAAAATTAAAATGCAGATGCAATAAAATGAGAAATAAAATACGACAAAATAAGAAAATATTAATAAAAATATTCCTATCTATATACGTTTATTGTTTATGTCTTACGAATGAAATTTAAGAAAATGAACACAAAATTATGTAAAAAGACTAGAAAATGAACATTTGAAAGTCACAGTTCAACAGATTGAAAACTCAATAAGTGTAACAGGGATTCCATCATAAATAAATTATTAAATAAAATATACCGACAAAAAATTAAGACTTCGGGCGACTCTGAACGAAAATAACAATAACAACAATAATAATAATCACAGTCACATCAACATAGAAATATTGTTTTCAACTTCTCTTTTGAATCACAAAAGTACAGATTTTCACGAGAAACAGAACCGAGACCAGTATTAAAATTCCAAGTTCATGCAATTATGAAACAATTTGACTTAAAAAATTACTAAAAGAAAAAAAAGATCAACGAGATATTAAAAATATTGATGTTTCAATATACATTTATATAAAGCAATGTTAACACTAAAATGAACCGACAAATCCATAAAAAATGCTTAACAAAAGATTCCATGTCCCGCCCGAAAGAACAGCCGAGTATCCACAGTTAGTCCTCGACTTTCACGGTCGCTTCGAGCTTCTCAGCCAGATCAACTGACTCGCTCGACTCAATCTTAACTTTGACATCCTCTTTTGACTTTTCAACCTTCGACACGACTTTCTCCTCCCTTCCCGAGCTGTATTTTCTTTCTTTCTTTTGGGCAAGCTCAACTTTAAGCTGTCTATTTAGGATTTTGATACCTTCCAGCTTCAGCAGAGCCTCTTTGGCCTCCGATGCCTTGGAAAAATTGAGGAAAGAAAAGCCATACGAACCCCTCCAAACTACTCTCAGAGGTTGCATCTTAATCACATCCCTGATCTGCTGTTTGAATTCGGATACTCTTATGTTCCACGGGATGTTGCCGATGTAGAGCCAGGACTGGCCCTGGCCACTAAAGGTTCTGCTTTTCTTTTGTCTCCTCTCGTTGAAAACGAATTTTCTGGGCGGCTTGCCCTCAGAAGAGCTGCCGCTCCTCTTGGAGCTGTCCACATCTTTGGCCATGTCTCCACTTCCGTCATGATCAATGTTGTTTGTCTTTCTTTGCCTGACCTTCCTTCCCTCGCTCTCCTTTGCTCCGCCACGAGCGTTGACGGCTGAACCTCCGGACCTGTCTGCCTTTCTGTTACTTGCGCTGCTGTACTTTGGGCGAATTTTCTTCTCAGGAATCTTGAGCTCTACGTCTTGGAGCTTGCTCGGTGCCTCCGTTTCATCCCTGAGGCACTTTATCGAGCCAGTTTTCATCCATTCCATGTAGCGAAGTTTCTTCAATGCAGGAATGGAGTTGAGCTGGGCCGAGGTCAGCATGTGCCAAAACACTTCCTGGGGACGTGGCCTATCGATTCCGGCCCCTTTGCAGTCTATCACCCGCGTGGGAGTGACAATGATGTCAATGGGGGCATCGTGCTGCTGGAAGATGTCGTCCGGCATATTTTCAATCACCTGACAGTCGTGCACGCATGCTACTATCTTGGTGTTGTTGTCTACGAAATCAAGCTGCCTCATCATAGCATATTCTATATCACTGAAACCCATTCCTTTTCCAATTCTCCAGCCTGTTAACAAAATATATTAATGTTAAATTAGCCATTCATGAATAAATCATACAAACACTGTAACTATTAAATTCAACTTATACCCCAATTTTAAGACCATCCGAATGACCTTTTGAAGAGACGACAACTTATACGTCATCTCGAAAACCTCGTCACTCACCTTTCGAGGAGACAGCGACAGCTCCAACTACGATGAGGTCAACTTTCTGCTTCTTCTCCATTTCAACCATGGTAGCATGTTTCAATAAGCCCTAAGTAATAATAATAATAATAATAAATCAGCATTAATTAAAGAAAAACCATACACAGCTTTCTCCTAATATTGCAAAAGCACGTTATGTTGATATACATACACAATGACTAATAATGATTTTAAATGACAAAGCTAACTGCTTTTGAACAGTCCCAGTTTAGTTTAGAATCTCCAAGTGGTTCAACCTTGTTCATGAAGTACGAAGCCAAGCGAGGAACAGGGACAAAAATTACTTTTCCATCCTGTAGAAACATAACCATGTCACAAAAGTATTAAATAAATACTATGGAATTTCAGAAAACCCTATATATGTAAATTGCTTTCAATGATAGGAAGCAATTGTAAAACTTCAAAGGAATGAATTATTTTTGCCATTTTCAATAGTGAATCACAATTAAATGCAGTATTGAAGTAATAAAATGAAAATTGTAAAAATTGCAACAGATTTATTGTTATTTCGAGAGAATATCTGTTGAAGCTAAACCAGCTAAACATCAATACACAAAGTAACACACAGGCGAATGCCATGATAAAAAGTTTAAAAAATTCTAAAAAAAACTGCATTATTTAATAATCTATGGTTTTAAGTTGAAGCAAATTTTTAATAGTTATTTTTCAAATTTCAACTTAAATGATGTTTCACTCCTTGTGAGAATGAGAATAGATCGTAAAAGGGAATTATTTTGCTTTGGCATAAACTCCAGCTGGTTTTAAATATTAGAAAACCACTTTAAAAACATCTTTTATGAATTAAATTTTAATAAGTTTTTTTTCTTTTTAAAATATATTATCCATCATTTTAGTAAGACTTTTTCTGTTTTACAGTGGAAATAATTCATTTTCTTAAAGCAAGAGATCATCACGTAACCATTACTTGAGCCGAAAATAACAACAGATAAATTGGATTTCAGACATTCAACAATTACAAAAGCTAATTATTTAAGATCAACAGCTATAACTGAATAGCAATAGCTTTCTAGTAATCTAATGAATAAAATATATAAAGATAAACAACTATAAATTTAATAAGAATTTTTAGCTCTTAGAATAAAATTTAACTTGAAAATTTAGTTAGTAAAACCATTCATTTATACAACTACTAGTACTAGAGACCTCTCTACCTGTAATGCAAAATATCTTAGTTGCTGCAAAGGTTTGTCTGGATCTATCTTTATTGTACTTGCAGACTTGAAAAGATCCAGCTCCCTAAGCCTTTCAGCAGTTTCTTTGGCTATCTTTAAAAATATATTAAAAATAAGAAAAATTGAAATAAAATAATCAGATCTGACAAAAATCCACTACCTTATAATTTGGGATCTTTTTGTGAGGTGGCCAAGAAGAAGATGAAAGTTTATTGGCTTCTATAAAGTCCCAGATTTTTGTTCGTATTGTAGCTTTGGTGTCATCTTTTGACAATAAAAATAAAAACTTTAAAATAATTAAATCTTTTCAGACAAAAAATAAAGAGAAATATTTAGAAAAAACCTGAAGTGATGACTATAGAGCCCATAGACGCTTCTTTATTTTCCATTACTGATTTGATCTTAAAATAAAACAAACAAAAACCTGGAAACTGTATGACTGACTGCGATTAAAGAAAGACTAAACCTTCATCTAACTACTTCAATTTTTAATTCTTCTTAGACAGACATATGATGTGCACACGAACAATTAACAAATGCAACACAACATTACTTTCACCTCACTGGCAAATTTTAACAATTTGCACCTTTTCTGTAAATAGTTCAAACACCAACCGAATTTTTAAATCAGTTTTTTTCGCTATAATACTTCCGGCTTTCAGAGGCGTGTTTGGCTTTTGGCTATCTTCTTTAAGTTCATAAATGTGGAAAATTAAGGTTTATTTCAAAACAATCAAATAATTTTATACAGACGCTTTTAAATAAAAAATACAAATGCAAGTAGCAAACTTTAAAGCATAGATATATACTTTAACCACTCAACTACTTTAATTGAAGCTGTATTCTGCAATAAAAACAACTATAACATCAATAAAAATTAGTTCAAAAAATTTTCAGAACTAGAAAAAGAATTGTCTGTTCATTTCAAGGAACTGTTTTTTAACAAGTTGTTCATTTTTTGTGCAAGATTTATTTTTGTTTAGGCCTAAACGTAACTTTTTTTTATAACATACAAATATAAGACATTTGTGTAAATTGTATCGTTTTCTCTTTCTCGCCCATCTCCAGATCTGTGGGACCTTTTTGTTTATTCAAAAAGCCGACCTTGTCTATATTTTGCCGGTGCATATCGCTTACAAATGAGTTATTGCAGAGAAGAAGGTGTGCTTCGAATCTATTATTCACTTTATTTTTTAATTATTTGATGAAGTCTGTAGTACGTACTAATTACTAATTGAAGTTCTCCACTAAAACTCTCACGATTGTATGCATATCACATATCACACATGCATCACATGCAATGCAATCATTACATTGTAATGTTGCACTTCACACTTCAATTACATAGTTACAATAGTATATCAGTTTCAGTTGTATGTGAGATGGTCGAAGCATAAAGTCATTTTTTTGAATAATATAATCTAATAAAAATGTCTACGATTTAATTTTGCTTATTATGTTAGTAACTGTTAGTTGTGTAAAAAATAAATTCAATTTTAAATTATTGTAATTAAATAATAAACTCATGCTACTTAGCTAATTTTTTCCGAATGTCTTAACTTTAGTTCCTAATAAAAAAAACTAACAAAAATCAGACGTATTTTTCTGGACAGTCCTTTACTAAAAACCCGATATGCTGTTGTGTTCAATTATAGTTGTATACATTTAAACAGCCTGTAAATGTTACACATTGAATTTGATTTATAAATTATGTTCTGTTATGACATGTTTTGATGCTGTGTATAAAATGCAGGAAAAGACAAGATCATTTTTGTCACTGAAGAGGATCATGCTAAGCCACCCAATATAAATATATCTGAATATGAAGATGAACCAGGTATGAAATTTGTATTTTTTATACAACTCTATTATTATAATTATTATTATAATTATAATTTGGCATTTAAATTAGTTTTTCTATTAGTGATATTTTCAGATTAATTAACGTCATAATTCACGGAATTATTTTTATTGCAGGATTAATTTTACCAAATGGAGAAATTAATTGGAACTGCCCATGTCTGGGCGGCATGGCGACCGGTCCTTGCGGCTACGAGTTCAGGGAGTCTTTTTCCTGCGTCAGAAATAGCAGCGCAGAAATGAAAGGATCAGACTGTTTTGATCAGTTTAAAGCCATGATAGTGAGATTGTTTTTCTTTTGATTTAATTTTCCACTCCAACTTCTACCGCAAAATAAAAAAAAAGTTATCCGCTTCTTCTTTATCACATTTTTTATTGTTGTTAGTACAACAGGCCGAGGTGAAGTGTCAAACTTTTCTTAAAATAAATTTCTTTTAAAAACAAAGAATCCCACGAAACCGTTATGTCGTACGGTTTTGAACTCAATTAAAATTGATTTCGTCGGCTCGCTGTGCGCAAATGTTGACGCTATTCCAAATCAAATTTCTTGATTTTGTATGACGTTTAATCAAATTAGCTCGTCACTTTTAAACAAAGATCGTTGCTAATTAGAACGAATTATTTTCAATTAATTCATCAAAAAGAAAATTATTTTTGATTAAAATAAATTATTATTTATTATGCATGTTATCATTTTAACCAGTAATGTTATTTGTCTTCAAGTTAATTTGCAGTTATAAGTTATTTTTCAATTTATTATTTTTGGGTATTTTGAAACTAAAACAATACATAACAGATGATTCATATTTGTTTCTATTTACTCATCTCTCAATAAAAATAAGGTTGAGAGAGATTGTGCGCATTTTTGTGTATTCTATAAATGATTTTTTCTGTTTGATTTTTTGTTCATTTATTTGTTTATTTAATGCTTTTCATTTAAAATTATCCCCGATTTTGCAATAATAATGTAATTCGACATTTAGCGACACTGTCATTAATAACAGTTGTTTTTAATAGTTTTTTTCAGATATTCAAATATTCGAAATATTTTTCACACATGTTTATTCTACGTTAAAATAATTTCAGGATTGCTTCAAAAAACACCCCGATGTTTACGGTAATTACGACGACGAAATGGAAGATTCTCCGAAAGACGATGACGCGGAAGCGAGAGACGATCGCGTGGAATCGAATGATGAAAACGCGGATTCAGAAGGTGGGAACGCGAAATTAGAAGAAGAAGATCAATCAAAATCGAAAAGCGATACCACGAGGTCATCAGATACTTAAGTAAATAAAAAATAGGAAATGTTTATTGATGTTTTACTGTAAACAAAATAACATGCATGTAATTTGTAATTCTTTGTACGTTATTATTCCCAATGATGTAATGTGATCATGTCAGAATACTGGACTATAGCTGAATAAACTGGCATCAGGTTTTTATGATTATCAAGTGTCATGTGATGCTTTTAAACAAAGAAAAAACGCAAAGCACCCTCTTGTCGTCTGCCTCGATGCAGTACTTGCTTGAACTGGCTATTTTATTCTTGCTGTTTTTCAAGGATGTCATGGTCCGTGCATGAGTTGTAATGAAACATTTAAGGATTGACCTTTGACTGATCCAGATGTTTAATGTTACTTTGTGTTAGAGCCATTATGAGGAAAAGTAATTGGCTCCGAATTGAGCTTAGCGGCCGTCCATATATTAAGCATGCAACAAGTTCTATAATATGATACCACTTTGCCTCCCCTCCTGTTGCTTCTTGTCCATTTTTAGACTACCTCCCATATAAAAATGCATTAGAAACATTGATTTGTAGGTCACAGATAATTAGAAAATCTACGGTTTTATAGACGTTCACTTTGGTATTAAAATTGAGTATTATCGGTCGCAGTTCGGTTTCCCATAGTCGGAGAAATTAAAGCTGATAGATATAATAGAAATGAAATTTTTGAACACAGATCTTTTATAAATTTGAAAAGGTTCACTACTATGTCCCTATGGGCACTCCGCCGCAGACATAAACAAACCTAAAAGGAATCTGGTTGTAAATAGCATTTTATATTTGGTAGACTTAAATTTAAAACATATTTACACGGTTTCTATTGAAGCACGAAAGCAAATTAATTTCTATAAGCTCTCTTTTTTTCACACACACACATTCCATACAGACAGCCTGTTGTCCACGTGGGTTATGTGACAGGGGTGGGGAGGGAAAGTGGTGTCCTATTATAGAACTAATTCCATGCTAAATATATGGACGGCCGCTAAACTCAATTTGGAACCAATTACTTTCTTTATTTAGCTGCTTTTTTAAGCATGCACTTTTTCTGTCTGATATCTCCTCCACACACACACTTGTCTGCATACATTTAGAATTAGAGATACTGCAGTCAATTGTTATAAAATGTTTTATGCTACGGAAAAGGTTGGGTAAAAAAAATTCATGAGACTGATGGGGGACGGTTCACCCCCCATCGCGCCCTCTTACATCTGCTACTGGAGTATTACATTTTTTTACATTTAGCACTGGATAACTATAACTGAGAAACAAACGTTGTTATTCAAATAAAACAAAAGTAAATCCTTGATTAAAAGCTTTATTTGAGTAGTTTAACAAAAATGAGTATTTTATAGCGAAGTAAAAACATTCATTTGTTGTCTTTCATCGTAGTCAAATTGCAATGTAACACTTCACACACCGCTTATTGTTTCATTCAATAGTCAACACAACACTGCACATTAAAAATCATTGATATGTCAATGTCCAAAATTGGAAAATAGTCAACACTGCACATTAAAAATCAGTGATATATCAATGTCCAAAATAATCAACACTACACGCTCAAAATAAATAATTGTGTATTAAACTTGTTGATTTATCATATCATCAAATCAATTTCACAAACAACGCAGCGTGAGAGATGGCAGAAACAATCATCGTTTCCGGAAAGAAAAAAAAGTTGAATGCAATAGACGTTTACATCTAAAGGATTACTTGGTTCTCCAGTCAACCATGGTGAAGTGGTTAGGTTGATAACTCTCCACTTGTTATTTGCAAGCTTCCATCGATAAAGGCGCGTTGAGCCGTTGTAAGGACTTGGACCATAGCCGGCCGTCCAGATTTGGTTGGCGCATAGAGAAAGAGCTTTAATTGAAGCATAGCGCATTTCATTTTGGTTTATTATCATGTTTAAAAGTCCGGAAGAGTTTTCCAAAAAATGTATCGTGATTGGGGAAATTTAATCAACTTTTATTTTTTCAACTCTGCCCCCAAATATTCTTGCTACCCCCTTGAAAGTGTCACTCGGGGAGGGCTGTACCAAGACTCCCTATTTACGATACGCCAGTACTTGAAGTACATATATATATATATATATATATATATATATACATGCAACATCTTGAAAAAAATAAAAAGTCTTGCGAACGCACCTTGTGAGCTCGTGTTTACAGTTTCTTCTGCAATATTTCCTAATCAACTTGCTTCAAGTTTTTTGATTAGGAGATGTTGATGAACTGCGCGCCTTTGCGAAAGACTTGTTTTTTTATAAGTGAATTGTGCGTTATTAATTGTTATTTTGTATTTGGATTTGTATAACGTAATAAATTGATTTACATCAAATCAATTAACAATTACCTGTTGGAGAAAAGGATGAAACAAATTTTTCTGAAAAATTCCTGTCTGATGTAGTATCGATAGTTATCAAGTGGGACAATGAATGGAAACCTCTGCATCTTGTATTAGCATCACTCCAATTCCATTGACCACCGTCCATTCTCCAGCATTTGTTACTTTCCAACAGATATGCAAATGAACTAGGACAATCTGTTGGTTTTTGATTTATTCTTTGGTTAAATTTATTGACGAGCTTTGCTCGGCTCAAACCGAATTACATCAGGGACGTCATTTGGGGAGCAGAGGGGTCGGTTGTCCCGCCAAAGATTTTAGAGAAAATATTTTTTTACATAAAATAAATAAGATGAAGTTGTATACATTTTTAAAAATGTATCTAAGACTACCCCCCGCTCATTAGCTATTTTGGAGTCCAAAAGTGTATGGAATTTTAGAAAATGTATTCAAGATTTTTTTGTAAATTTTTGGCTCTCCCCGAGGAATTGCTGAAATGACGCTCGTGAATTACATATCAAAGTTGAATGTTCTGCTTATTAGTTCTGCAAACAATTTTCAGTAATCCTTGTGTAATACGAAAACATGTTAGAAATCATGTTATTAATTAAAAAAATGATAAATACTAAAAGCTTTATTAGCAGACATCGGGCACTGGCTTTACTATTTGACAAACGCTTAGCTATAAAGCTACAGACATAGATATCTTTGGCTTAACTCCGCCTCGCTAATTGCGAGCCAGTCCCAAGCCTGGATAAAGGAGGAGGGACAGTTAAAAAGATCAAACTTTGATCCACGACAGGAAGTACTTATGTGCTTCCTATATACAGCCAATTCAGTCTTAAAACACTTGGTGTAAAGGACTATAAACTATCATAAAAAAAAAAAAAAAATATCTTTGGCTACAGATCAAGGCACCATGATTTATACCAAAAAATGAATACTAACCTGCCAAGCGTTGATAGCCAATGCAACTTTCATTGTTAACATCATAGAAGTCGTTAAAGATAACTGCCCTGCGCATTAAACATCTCCTTGATTGGACGAAGAAATTGAAACTTCTACATCTCTCTTTCAGAATGCTTTGACATTTAGTAAAACATTCCAAAGTTGATCTGGCACTTGTTTCAAACGATGCAGTAGAGTTCTGACACAACTTATTTCCTGTAAAATAACTCTTCTGAATTTGAAATACCGTTTGAGATATAATCTCAAATACATAAAAAAATAGAAGATAGCAGTATATGGTTTTCATTTTCTTAAATATAACTTTAGTCAAGTTAAAAAAAATATCGAGAACTAATAAATAATTTTAAACTAATTATAGCCAATTTTTTTAACGAACTTTGAACCAAAAATGAATGTTATATATTTTTAAAAATGTAATAAAAAGACTAATCTTGAACATGAATTTGGAATGATATAACGTTGTTTGTTCAGTCAAATAACTGTTAACAAGACAAAAAAACAAATATTGAACGTTAAATGATCAGCATGATTAATAGGCTATCCGACTTTTTTAAATTTCATTAGTAATTAACTAATTAGTCTGATAAAATATTTAAAACTTTGTAACTAAAATGCAGTTGTATTAAATGTACTTTTGAACTTCTCTCTCTCTTTTTCTTTTAAGCGTTTTTTTTATTTTTTGAAATGAAATTCGAACTGCACTGCTCTTCTAGTAAAGTAAAAAAAGGCAAATCAATTGTTAAAAAAAATAATTCACGTTAAATGCTTTTCCAAGCAGAACTAAAAATTGAAGAACTTTGGGGGGAATGAAATTTTATAAGTTAACCAAATCAATAAACGCGTTCGTGCTCTACTGCTTCTTAAACGGTTGAAAAAATTTAAAATTTATTTTTTTAAAGTACATTATTTTCCAGTAATTAAATTTAAAAATATAAAATTTGTAGCTAGAAATGGTAACATAGTCGTAGAGCTTCCATGTTACCGGGGAGTAGGTATGGGTACACACTGACCAGTTTTCGGGCTCGGTTCCGTAGATGTTGAAGTGGGTTCGGTTTGGCTAGGTTATTACAGCCTCAAAACATACTTCGAGTTTGGTTCGGGTAGGTCATTGTAAAATTTAGATTTGGTTCGAGGAAAATTTCAACGGAAAAATTTAGAACTTAAAATTACTTATTCTTTTAAAGAAAAATAAACATTTTCATTGTTATATTTATAGTATTTGACTTGTTTTATTTCAAACATAGATAATTATTAATTTTAATTACATTTTTTAAATGCCTTTATTTAACTTTATTCATTTCACTGTTTGTTTGTTGGTTTGTCTGTGGTGATAAAATCTTAGAAACGAAAATTCACCTAATTTTCGACCACCTAGAGCTCTAAAACTTTCAGCAAAGCTTTATTCTGGATGACTATACATGAATTAAATGTTTCCGACATGAATTAAGCCTTAAATCAATTTAAATTAATCAAATCAAATTAATTCCTGTCATCTAGCGACTGTAACATGTTGCTTATGTATATGTCGCCAGAGGTCCAAAATAATTAACAAGATTGAACGTAACGGTTGTTTTAGTTTCAAAAATTTTAGTTCGTTGACTCAGATAAAAAGACAAATAAAAGCTTTTTTTTAAATTTATTTTTTTTATCTTTACTTGTTCTTATTTTCAAACTTAAATAGAATGTGTTGTCGGGAAGAGCGAATCTATATACTTCAAATTTCAGTTCGCTTGGATGTCGGAAGTTTAGTTCATTTTCACTTTCAAGGTTTGAAAACATTCAAGCAATCAAGGAAGCAAGCAGGACTGACGGTGGAGTTAACAGAGATGTAGTACTTGGTACTCGTACTCGTACTCGAGTACCATTTTCAAGTACTCGTACTCGTACTCGTACTCGTTATTCCACTCAGTACTCGTACTCGTACTCGTTATTCCACTAAGTACTCGTACTCGTACTCGCATATGCGACACCTTCTCTAAAAAAAGTTTGCTTGTTTACTAAACAGTTGTTTGGGATAATATTTCGTTTATACTTGCTAAACTCTAGTATACAGAGATGTAGTACTTGGTACTCGTACTCGTACCGTTCATCTGGGTCACCCCCACCAGCCAAAAAGTCAAAGTTGTTTCACAAGTATTCATCGGCGTTGGATGACACCTGCTTTGATGTCGATGCACAGTTGACCAGATATATTGAGATGAGGATCACTGGTGATGTGGATGATGCACTAACGTTTTGGCAGAATCATTCCAGTGACCTTGACAAATTGTATCACCCAGCACTTCGTGCCTTAAGTATTCCAGCTTCAAGTTCACCAGTAGAACGTGTGTTCATGTGTCGGACTCTAAACTGTCGTCGCTAATTTTTCTGAAATGTAATAGTTTTTTGATGTAGAATAAACTATTATTTTGTTGACTTTAAAAAGTACTCGAAAAGTACTCGCTAAAAATTTCTTGTACTCGTACTTGTACTCGAGACCTCAGTACTCGTACTCGTACTCGATAACTTGATACAATGGTACTCGTACTCGATACCATGGTACTCGTACTCGTACTCGGACCATAAGTACTCGCAACATCTCTGGGAGTTAATATAAGGGGTTTACAAACACAAAAATTGTACATCTAAAAAAAATTCGTTCGATATGTGACAAAAAACTTTATAATTTCAATTTTATGTAGACTAAACAGCAATTTGTGGCAATAGTTTTCTTGGGCGGAATAATTAGAAAGGTAAGACTTGGTAATACAATTTTTCTTTGAAATATTGGCGATGCTTGGTCAAATGATTTCAGACGTACGATGTTTTACGAGTTGAATAAAGTAAGCCACCAAATAAAAGTAAGATTTGCTCCGATGAATCGCACTTGATTTCAAGTCTGTCAATGGTCCAATGGTAACGTTTCACCAGAGTGCAATGCTACTAGAGCAGCGTTCAAACAATAATTTAATAAAAAAAAACTAATTTTATTATAATACTAAAAATATCCCACAAAAAATAACGATTTTTTGTTTTTACTGATAAAGCGTTTTTTGTGTAAATTAGAATCTTTTTTAAATGCTGTTTCATTGTTTTATCCACAAACTTTGGGAGGTTCGCAAGCTGATCAGACATATCGGTGAATTATAGTTAGAAAGTCGATTCGTTAGAACGTGCAACCTAAAGGTAGACAGAAAATTTGCCTAGTGCCTCTCCCAAAATTCCATAACCCCACTTCAAAATTTCTGGTTATGGCCCTGAGTAGATCGCTGGTTTAAATTTCAATTCCAGGACTGTGTACACATTTTAAACAATTTAATTGAAAAAAATCTAAAATTGAGTGGGTTGACATTTTTTAAATGACTCTATTCAACTTTACTCGTCTGTGTGCAAGTCGTTAGTCATACACAGAGGCGTAGCTAGGGTCTTCTGCGCCCTAGGACAAAAACACAAAATCGGCATCCCCTACATAACCTCTTTTGCTTCTCTCTTCCAAAAAAACCTGATTACCGGGGGGTAGGGGGGTGTAGTCTGAGCCACTTTTCAAAAATGTTTCGAAACCCTCTTTTCATTTTTCCTTCCAAAAAAAACCTGATGACCGGGGGAGAGGTTTTTGGAGCTATTGAAATTTCTAATTGCTAGATACAGCAAAATAATAAAAATAATAATAATAATAAAGCTTATTTGATCACTGAAAACGCGCCCCATCCAGCCCTGTGCCCGGGGAAAACTGTCCCCCTCTGCCCCCTTTGCCACGCCTCTGGTCAAACATTAGAGTGAAAATTTCATCTATCAAGAGCTCTTAAGCTTCCAACTTCCAAGACGTGTTTATGTTGGAAGGCAATGAAGGAAAAAAATGTTTTTGACACCAAACAAGCAAATAATTATTAATTAATAATGCATTTCACGTGGGAAGCGTAAACATTTAGGTGTTATGTCACTTATATTATAAAATTCACGGGTGCGGTTATCAGGTTTTTTGTAGAAGGAAAAATGAAACTAGGGTTTCGAAAAAACACCAACCCCTGGTAATCAAGTTTTTTTTAAGCAAGTAGCAAAAGAGGTTATGTAAGGGGCACAGATTTTGTGTTTTTCCCCCGGGCGCAGAAGACCCTAGCTACGCCTCTGTTGACCAGGTCCGTTTTTACTAGCTCAAAATCGCTCGTCATACTAGCCTTGGCCCATGTTGATTTCGGCCCAGCATGTTTCGTGGCTTTAGTATGAACGCCCGGCCAGTGCAGGACATTATTGTAGTTATCATCACGTTCACCTCAAATGCTAAAGATTTTGGATTAAAAAATCCGTGGAACCGATGTCGTGTTTTTCTATTTTATTTCTTCATTATGGTTATTGATATTAAAATAAAATAAACTGAAACGAGAAACAAGAGCGTTTAAAAAGTAATAAACACAAAGGTGGTATTGAGGTAAAGGATTCGCCTATTGGGCTAAAGGAAGGCGGCTCAAACCTAAGCGTTCGTAGGATGTGTGAGGAGGCAAGCACCATAAACAACTATTTCTAATTGTTGTGTTTTTCACACAAGCTTCAGTCTTCTGAAACTCTCAAAACCATGTTATTAATTTATTTTAATTTAATCAAAGCTAAGAAAAAAAGACAACCGGAAACTAGTAGTGACACACTTCAAAAGCAATACAAAATATTCAAAGTAATAAACGTTATGACAAGAGGATAGTAGTTTTCTATAAAAAAAAAATCATTTCAGTTTTGAAAACTTTATCAATATTCTTTCAAGTATTAGTTAATTCAGTTCAGTGATCATTTCTATTTTGATATAGTTTCAGTTTTTTAACACTAAAGTGTTTCTATAGCAGTTTCAGTAAAACTAAATACAATCATTATAGTTTCAGTTTTAGTTTCAGTAACATGAAAATCTTTGTCAAAAAATAATTAAAACTGGAGTCAATTCAGATTTGGAATAAACTCACAACAAATCAATTTCACAAATGACACAACGAAGGGTACTACAAGGACTATCATCGAAGCAACCATCAATGTAAGAATACACACAATACACAAGTCCATCTTTGGGGGAATTCGGTTCTCCTTTAATCCACGGAGCAGTTGCATTATTAATCATTCTCCAAGTTCCATTCAGAAGATTCCATCGAAACGGCTGGCGCACTGAGCTGATGTAAGGACTGTAACCAGCTGTCCATATTTCGTTTTTACATTGAGAAGCAGCTTTAAAACATGCAAAGTTATTAAAATACTTAAATTTTAAATAAATGTATCCTGTGCAGTGGCATAGCGTGGGTTTCAGTTTCCCAGGCCGAATACGTCACCCTTAATTTACATCCTTCTCTAACGCTAAGTAATTTTTCTATAAAAAAAATTGTTATTGACCAAAATGGAAGGGCTGTACTTGTAGATTTTTATCATAAAATTTCTCTTTGTCGTCCCAAATGTAGGTGCAACAAAATATGAAATTGGTTTAAATTTTCAGCTCAGATAAAATAATAATAATATTATTATTTAAAAATTTTTGTATAACAAAATTATTGTTAAATTTTGTGATTTTTGTGAACTTTTGTGATTTTTGTGAAATTTTGTGATTTTTGTGAAATTTTGTGATTTTTGTGAAATTTTGTGATTTTTGTGAAATTTTGTGATTTTTGTGAAATTTTGTCTTGACAAAGTACGCCTAAGTGGATAACCCCCACCCCCATTCATCGTACCGTTAGTTTACGTTACTGCGTCTGCCTTAAAAAAATTGTGAATTATTTGTGAATATACTTTAAACTTTTAATAATGTCATGACATTTGGAGAAAAATTACCTTGATGATTTGATATACCAAATTCAGATGCAAGACTTTTGTTTACTATATCGTCCAAAACAATTGAATGAGAAAACGAATTCAAGCTTTTACATCTCGAAGCAGCATTGCTCCAATTCCAGCTACCAACGGACATTTGCCAACATTTTTTACCTTCCATGATATATGTAAATGGACTGGGGCAATCTGTATTTGGCAGTGAATTTAATTAGTTGTATTATTTTGAAGAATCGTTGGTCTAGTGTTGTTGAATATAAGTTTAGTGTAGTGACTTGTGTAAATAGCTAAACGCAAAGTATTTTTGTATAATAATCATCATCAATTATACAGGCACGTAAGCAAACAGCCTATCAACAAATCAAGTTAAAAAACAATTTTATTTCTAAATTCTTATACAAAAGTTTTAAAGCATTAGTGAAAGTAGTAAGAGGATATATTATATTTACTAACTATGCAAGGCTTGGTGACCAATGCAACTTCCATTATTAACTTCAAAATAGTCGAAAAAAATGACAGAATTATATATTGCACATTTCCTCGACTGGAAGTAGAAATTAAAACTTTTGCATTTCTTTTTTAAAATGTTTTGACATTTAGTAAAACACTCCAGAGTTGATCTTGCGCTTGTTTCAAACGATGCAGTAGAGTTGCGACACAACTTATTTCCAGTTAAACCACTCTTCTGAATTTGAAATACCATTTGAGATATAATCCCAAATAGATACAAAGTGAGCAGATAACAGTATACCGGTATGGCTCTCATTTTCTCAAATATAACTTATAATTTATCAAACTTAAATTGATTAGTTTGATTAATAGGCTATTTGACTTAGCTGAAATTTATTAGTATTTAACTAATTCATCTAATAAAACGTTTAAATCCTTGTAAATAAATCGCCACTGTATAAAAAATATTTGTTAAACTCTTTTCTTTTAAGCAAATTTTTATTTTATTTCTTGAAAAATAAATTTGAACTGTACTGCTGTTCGTATAAGGTATATATAGGTTCATAAATTTTTTACAAAAATAATTTTCATTAATTGCTTGAAAAATGCTTTTCCAAGTGGAACTAAGAATTGACAAATATTGTGTGGCCAGTTTCGGTATATTTGAAAGAAAAAAGTAGGTACTATGAACCGATGTTTTATAAACCAAATCAATAAAAACGTCCATGTTCTGCTTGAACAAAATTTTTGAATTTGTTAGCACTAAATAAACCGATTAAAGTAGCATATCGTTTTATAGTTATTAAATAAAAAATTAAAATATGTAGCTAGAGATGAGAATCGAACCTTATTTTAAAAGTTCGGTTCGATTCGATTCGATTCAGTAGCTGTTAAAGTTCGGGTTCGGTGCGGTTGAAATTAAGGTTCGGGTTTAGTTCGGTAACAGGATTGATATATCAATCAATGGGCAACAGTCCTAGGTTCGATTTGGGTGGGTAGTTGTAAAGCTTAGATTCGGTTCAATGACAATATCAACTAAAAAGTTGATACCTAAAATTAATACACTTTGTTTCTAAAAATAAAACTGTTGATCGTGGGGATAGTCGTAGGTAATTTTCCAAAATTTGCCCAAGACCTTATACACTCTTTCTTTCCAAGATAGCTGGTGTCCGCGGGGGGATGGGTTAATAGGTACTAGTATTTTTCAAAAATTATTCCAATAAACTTCCTACCAATTTTGTTCCAAAATATTTTTCCAAACACTTTGGGATCCACCGTAATTGATTATAAGGCACTTCAAATGTATACGAAAAAACTACGAAAACGTTTTATCTAAAGCGGCTTTACAATTCGTACGAAACTTCAGAGCCAAATGCATAGGCCATAGGACCATAACGAACTCAAAAAAAAGGTTTTTTAAACTATATTCTCGGACATAAGATAAACTGAAACTGTGCATTTGTACAACGGAAAAACATGAAAAGCAGAAAAAGTAAGTGCTTGTCATGAGACTCCAATTATTTCGAAATTAGAAATTTGTATGGGTTGAGTTTGGTGCAGTGTTTCATCTAGACTAACTTGATACTGGGGGGGGGACGATCGATAGCGTTAATGTTTTTCATGAATTTGTTCATTTTGTTGTCTAGAAAATCTAGTTTTAAATTCTGAGTTTTTATTTTTAAATTCCTAGTTTTAAATTCTAAATTTTTACTTTTAAATTCCTAGTCTTAAATTCTGAATTTTTATTTTTAAATTCCTTATGTTGACTTCTCCATCGAACTGGTTCGGGCCTGATAGTGCAGCTGGTTAGTGTAAAAATATTTCCCTTCTGGACACCAGCATGTAACTTTGCATATGGATAGAGGACTGTATGGACAACAACAAAAATCCGAGACACAAACTTTTCACGCATCTGGAAATTTTTTATAAGCACATAATACAAATTGGCCGCCGTCAGTCATTTTAAATATTTTAAATGTTCATAACTTTGAAACCGGTTGTGATATTCACTCCAAATGAACGTCGTTTGATTTTGTGAGAAAGGGTCGATGAAGCAAATTGATAATGAACATCTTCAAAAATCAAAATGGTCGCCGTCAGCCATTTTGAATACTTTAAATGTTTATAATTATGGAACCAGTTAGGATATCAATTTCACGTAAAAAAACTTTTGATCGGTGATAAATATCAAATAAATATCAAATAAAACTGAATAAAAATCAACGTTTTGAAAATACAAGTGACCATTGGCGGCCATTTTGAATTTGTTAAACCTTTGTAACTCTGAAACCAGTAACAATTTCAAATGAAAATCAACGGCGTCTTTTTTTTTAGTAAAATTGAACGAGTGAACGGACATTCGCTATATTCACAAGACCAGCACAGACAAGAAAAGGCATAATTATATTAACGTTGAAAATGTCCTAATGTACATAAAAGTAAACTACACAAACGTATATCTTAACGATTACTGTTTGTCATTGAAGGAGATCAGGAGAACACTGAACACTATCGAACTCCTCGTCCCTTTACACGTCTTTTGAGATTTTGAGCTTTTGACTTCCCATCAGTCTTCTCATTACTCTCCTCTTGCTATATCTTCACTTCTTTATTTTGTTTTCTTAACTTAACTAAAATTCTGGTCATTCTTAAATTTCAAACAAGGTCTCTCAAATATAAACATTTTCAAAATTGATGAACAACTATTTACAAGGCATTCAACCGTTAATCTGCATTGAACGAAACGCTGAGAACATTTTCGAATTCTGAGTCTTCTTCAACCTCTTGCTCCTCAAATGAACCGAATACATCACTTACTACCTCTGTTGTTGAATCATCCTTTTTGTCTCCATAACAATGGCCATCACATGCGCAAAGCTAATTAGTACACGGTAAATCATGTTTTTTGCATGAACAATTCTTACACTATGTTTTGCAAGAGCAACGGATAAGTTCACGACAATGCTGATAAACCTCTGGTAGAGTGCACCAAAGTGGTGCATAGCAATCATCATCAGTAACCTTCCACCCCCCATTCAGTGGGTGCACTTTCTGGAGTTGTAGCAGACAGACAGTCTCTCCATATGTGCGCCTGCAGTGCTGCTCTTTTAGTGTGTTGCAGAAGAGCATTATTAGCTGTTGGTGGAATATTCTCAATAGAGATATCGATGTAACATCTCTAAATCTTGTTGATTGGTACGTACGGTTTCGTCAACTTTCCCTGGAGCAGTCCGTGTTAGAATGAATGTGGAAACCAGGTTGAACAGTTGTTGCTTATTGAAGTCCACAGTTAAGAAATTTTCATCTAGCGTTTTAATAAAAACTGGCAACCAACGAGAATTATTGGTAAGATCTAGAGCAAAGAACCATGGACAAATCTGCTTTAGCAGTTGTATGTACCTATTCAGGAAAGTTTGATTCGCGGATACTGCGAACAGAACTCAACAGCATGCTTTCCAAGTCTATCGCAGTTTGCCAGTACAGAAATTGGCCAGATTCCTCACATCTCCTTGAAACCCAGTCGTCCAAAGACTCAACTTCGTGGGCATATCTCGTTCGCTTAACGTGCGACGATTTCAGCAATGCCTCACTCCTTTCACTGCTGGCCACCTCCGCTTTAACCCATTAATGCCCAAATTTTTAAATTTGATAAAAATCTGTTTATTAACTCAATGACACTTTATTAAAACAAGATAGAACAATTATTTTCAAAATTTTGTCAACTTTTATACCAAATTATCAAATTTTTTAATGCACCTTAATAGGGTGCAGTAGGCACAAATGTGTACATCGACAACATGAAAGCAAAAAACTAAATAATAATGCTTCAATGTATGCAAAAACAATAGTATATGATTCAAATCATTCAATTTGATGCCATTCCTCGAAACAATGATCATGCAAGCCAATGCCACATTTTTTGCACCCCTTTTTTGTATTTTTGTGGCACTGGGCGCATCTTTTTTGCGTGTCTAAATGACTCTGAAAATGATCTTTTCTATCTGTTCTAACAGCAACACTGACTCTTTTGTCAGCTGATAGAAGTTTCCCTTTTGGACGACCAGATGTTGATTTTGCCGGTGTGTACAAACTCAAATAATCTAAAACTATTTTTCTACGAAAAGATAACAAATCCAAATTTTCATCGTTTTCAGATTTATTTTGTCTATAAATTAGCCAACAATTTTGGATTACCATGTCAGGTACCCAGGCAAATAATGCCCACCACCACTTTTTGTTTCTAATAGAAATCCTGTAGGCTGCGATATTTTGGTCACACCTATCTACACCGCCCATGTATTTGTTATACTGCTTCACAACTTGTGGTTGAGTTACCATTATTCTTTGTCTTGTATTTCGACACCACCTTGCTGCTTGAACAGTAGGTTCCAGTCCAATGTTATTGGAAGCTAGGTATACACTTCTGTTGTCATTCCAACCAACAACAGTGAATAAATTGTTTTTTTCTGTAACAACATCAAAATGTCCTCTTTCTTTCTTTTCTAATTGTTTTTGTAGCATTACAGGACAGTTTCCTAATTTGTTGCATCTTATCACTCCAGTGCATTTAATTTTCTTTTCATCAAACTTTTCCAATAGTCGGAATGATGTGAAAAAGTTGTCAATAAAAACATGGTATGAGACATTTCTGGGTAACTCCTCCATCAAATCTAACACAACTTTTTCTCCCAATCCCCAGTTTGTAGCTGAGCTTCTGACACGGGGTGCTGATCCTTTGGCACCTTGATAAGGTTCAAATTGGACCACATATCCTTCACTACTAGCCAGAACCCACATTTTGTAACCCATTCGAATTGGCTTGCCAACTATTCTTTGCTTAGTGCTATGTCTACCATAATAAGGCACCATAGACTCATCTATGGAAAGGTGCTCAGAATTCATAAAATATTCTAAACATTTTACATTTATCATTGCAAAAAATGACCTTATCTTTGCCATTTTATCATTTTTGTCCAAATTGTTATTATCACATAAATGAAAAACTGACATCAATTCTTCAAACCGATTTCTAGACATACAATTTGACATAGCCTCATTATGAACATCTGGACAATTTTCCCAATAATTTCTTCTTCTAGGTAAACAGGTATATCCAGATAGAAGAAGCATTGCAATAAATAATCTAATTTCTTCTATACTTGTTGAAAAATTGTGTTTCAACTTGTCTCGTCTAGCATATAATTCTGTCATATTTTTGACATATTCAATTAGATCATCATCAAAAAAGGCATTAAATAGTTGGATAGGGGTTAATCCAGTTTTTAATTTCTTTTCTGTTGGTTTTGGACCAAAATCTTTTTCAGGCAAGTTGGATGTTTTCCAAAGTCTTTCATTATTTTTTGGAATTGAAGAAGACAGGAGCTCTGTATAACTAATTTCATCTTCAGCTTTGTCTAAACTGTTTAAAATTTCATCACCATAATTAATACAAAAATCAGCTGGAGCAGTTAACTGAAGTGAACTGAGATTGTTAGCATTTAGGGCTTCCTCATCACCACTGTCTTCATCAGAACATTGTCCAGATGCTGGAGGTAGCAAATATACTTCAGCATCTACAAAAGTGTCATCTTCCAATAACGAAAGTACCTCATTGACTGTGAATCTGATAGGAAATGATAATATAATCAACAATAAAGATTGAAACCCAAGAAAATACATCAATGTACACATTTGTGCCTACTGCACCCTAATAAGGTGCAGTTATTCCAACAACATAATTTAATTCAGAAAATAAAAATAAAAATAACTTTTTACAAATTAGAATACAATACACAATTACTAATTAAATTATTAACTTAGAAACATTAAATATTACTTTAATACTTCAAATAAGCAAACCTTTTAGACGGTAATTTAGCAAAAGCCATTTCAAACAAAAAAATTTAGTAATCGAACGTAAAGAATATTAAAACAAAGGGAATAGCGGCAGCAAGCAAGCTAAATGTTTAACAAATTAAGTAAACAATGCTGAGGTAACCAAAAATCCTATAAATTTTAAGTTTTTGATAACGTTTAACGAGATTTTATAACTGCACCTTATTAAGGTGCAGTAGGCATTAATGGGTTAATAAACATTTCGGTCCATTCTCTTCCCATCAACCACTTTCCGATCATGTTTTGAATTGCCATCTCTATGTGGAGTCCACCGATCATCACCACAATTTGTCCTCACCATAAAGGTTCGGTAACTTCCACTGAATGCATTTTGCCACTGCGTATACAGAGTAATACAGACTGATCACCAGTGATTACAGCACCTTGTTTCTGGTTGAATGCTTTCGTTATTTTGAGTATAACGTTCATCAGGTGGCGCACTGTAGCTGGAGACTGTATGGGATCTGTCAACAACGGTAGCAGCGTATTATGGCATGGAAGAGTTGCAGGCTGCACATTTCTCTCAGCGATCAAGTTTTTTTTACATTAACAAAAACCAGACGATATGCAATATTTTTAATTATCGCTCACTTAAATATGACTGTAACGTAACACAACGGCATTTACAGATCATCAAATTCTCAAAATCTTTCAAGAGCAATAAAAAAAAACAAATCATTTTTTCGTTTGTGTCTCGACTGTTTTGGATACTTATAAATCTTACCTTCAACTGTGCAAAAAAATTTGTTGGTGTCCGGCACTGAAATATTTTTTATATAAAAAAACATTAACCGACCGCACTATGAATTTTTGTGCCAATGGAAACCGACCGGGCCTGATATTTGTCTGCCTTTGAATTGAGCCCAACCAGGTCTCCAAAAATCGTGCATGGCTCTAATTACAAGCAAGCGAAGCCGCGACGAGTACACAAATACACACACACACACACACACACACACACACAAACATACAATACACACATAATATAATATTCCCTAACTCGCACTAAACGACACTAAAACTATACCGGATCTCTCCCTGACCTAACAGCTTGAGTAGTGTAAATAAAAATAAGTTCAGAACTTTCTGAAAAATCCTCAGCTAACCTAACCATCATTTAAGTATGTCTGGCTGTCTGGAGAATCTACGTGATTCAAATCACCAACCAAACTAAGCCGACGAGGTCACGGTATAATGAGGAGCGTCAGAGGATCAAGTGCATTTGTGAAATTATGAAAAGAAAATTTATTTTCATGCAAAATGGCTTTAAAAAATTCAAATGAACAAAATTGCATAAATAATAAACTTTTCTCAATAAGACCATTCCTAATAGTAATCGTGAATTCAGTTATCGGGTAAACTATTAAAGGACCAGATACACGCCTTGAAGTGATTGTCACTGATGGAGGACAAGACGCTTTTTCCACGTTTGAACTTGTAGCTAACGGATTAGAAATTAATATTAGAACTGAAAATTTCTCCATTCGCACCACACATCCATCCCGACTACAGACACCGCATTCCCCATTTCTATTAGTCCACACATTTATTTTTTCATCTTTATAACATTCGGACCCGTCCATATAAACTAATTTTGCAAACCCACTTCATCACAACTTAAACTTGTACTTTCTCAACTCAGTACTTTTTTTTCCAAAGTTGTACTCATACCAACATACGCACAGACATATACCTTGCGGTTGTACAATTTACAGTTTCACAGCCACATCATTACAACAAAACATGATAATTGAAAAAGCCAAACTTTAAAATAAAATTACATTATCATTTCAAACTTTTGTTGAAAGATACCAATCTGCTAACAGACAAGCTGAGTTATGCAACTGAAGAAACAAACTCAAATCAGAATAAAAGCGCAATTTCACACAAGTTCTTTTCCAGCGACAAAATTAACTCTCCCGAATGCTTTTCCGTCACACTCAATTATTTCTCGAATCTAAGCAAATTAGAACAATAGCATCAGCAAAAAACCAAACTGAAATCCACATTAACAGGAATTCACCACAAGTAACAAAACGGAACACTGACATGGAAGCCAATATGTCTTGTGCGTTCTTAGAGGATTATTAAATACTGCTAACTCAAATTCTATAACAGCTCTACCATAAAATACAATTGCGTGAAGGTAAGGTACCCCGATTTGATGCAAAAATTTTTTTTAAGAAATGTAGTGAAGTGAATGAAATCAATGAAGTAAAACTTGGCAACAAACAAACAAGTTCAATGCTCCACAAATTATATTCGACAGAAACGTCAAAAACGAATTTGGATATATGCAACAGTCAATAATAAAATTGCTTACATTTTGAAATCAACTTCTGAACTTCCTCATATTTACTCAAATAAAAAAGCTATTAATTAACAAAAAATCGTAGGTAATTTATATAAGCTAGCTTAAAACTTTGGGAAGCCAAAGTAAAAACCTCTAAACAATGTCAAAACAGCAAACAAGAGATATATATGCCAGGAAAATCTCAGCACCACAGCACGGCCACTACAAACAAAATTGAAATATCTCAAACCCTTCATGTACACATTATCTCAAACCAAAACATTCAGAAAAATTGAATAACAAACAACAACGTCGTTCATCCAGCTTTCCCGAGTATAATACAATGAAGATTATGCTAGTCATTTCCATTTGACTATTTTTGAAGCTAGCAACACTGGCAACGACAGGCGAAGAAAAAAAACTCGGCACCATAAACAAACGAAAGAGTATTCAAACAACAAGTTAACAACTTCCTGTTCGACTTCATAACCTCACGTAGACAACGTCACCTCCGCCCCGCCATTCGAGAGACAGAGGAAGACAAGAGCACGACCATCACTTTTTTTCGGCTTCGGAAGCTGCCACGGCTTCTCTCTTGGCGCGACCTGCCTCCTGCCACAGGCGAATCTGATGCTCGGCTCTTACGGCCGACGTGTCCCCGATGTCTCTTCTGTGTCTGCCCCAGAGGGCCGAAGCCGTGAAAGCCCCGGCGAAGAAGACAACCATCAGGATACTGAGTCTAACACGAAATAGGTCCGTAGCTTTTTTCATCTGTACCATGCTGATCGGAGGTGGAAACAATTAAAAAAAAAGAGATAATTTAATCAAATCAGTATAGAAATTTTTAAAATGCAATTTAATAAAATTTTTATAGAAATATTAAAAGTGTAATTTACTGTCATTTTTTTAAAGAACAAAAATACTTGATAATTAATAGTAAATAATGAACTGTTCTGCAAAACCATCTCGAAGACTCAACGGCAAGCACTTTCCTGCCACAAAAGTGACTCAACTAGTATAATTTAAGGCCTCAACAGAAATAAGCAAACTGAACACATCCTACTGAGTTACAACAGTCTTAACTTTGAATAGCTGATTATTACCTTGAGAACTGTTAAAAAATTCTAATGGAAACATTAAAAAAAGCGAGCAAAAAACTTTAGTTTTAAACGAAACTGACCTCACTTTAGACGGAACCGTCTCGGAATTCGGGTAGAATTTGGTCCACACCAGAATCTTGCGCTGAAAGTTTGTTGGAATCAGCAAATCGGCTGTGAAGAAAAAAGTAAGTGGTAAAGAGATACAATTTGAATCTTAAAAACCATAAATTGACTCGATAGATCAACAAGGGTAATCTTCTATTTATAGCATCTTAAAGTCAATTACAATAGCGGAAGAAGGGGAAATTAGATGCTGACGATAGCACATACAAAAAACAAGTTGAATCAATCCCAAATAATAAATTTAAAAAAATATATTAATAGCATGTTTTAAACTTTTAAAGATGATACCAAAGGTAGAGAGATGATTACTAAAATTAGAAAAATTCATATAGTTATACTAAAGTATAATAAGATTATGGATTAAGATGAAAATAATGATTTCACTGCATTTGCAATTGCAAAAAAAAACAAAGCAAAAAAAACAAGTGCTGACAAGAAGCCGTTCTTCTCGATGATGTGTAAAGAGTGCAACGCTGAGCAAAGGCAGATGGCTGGGCAAGGATAGCTCCTCTGAATCCTTTGAAAAGAACTCTGACAAATGACATCTTGTCTTTAAAAAAAACTGCTTGCTTCTTGAATCGAGTTGATCAGTAAGTAATCCTTTGTAAAAAAAAAAAAAAACAATTGAGAATAATTTTGGAAAATTAAGAATCTAGTCATTCTAGTCAAGTATGATGCCTGATTTTAACAAAGAATTAGTAATAGCAAATCATGTACGAATGTTTAAAAAAACGCTTATGAACACCAAGACGAGGGGTTCGTGACCGAGATCGTGCAACCAAAAAAAAGTTGCAAATGCATTTTTCCTGCATTAAAAAAGCCATTTTACTTCAGCTAATCACATTCACTATTAAATCTTTTCGGATAATTCAGAAAAGTCTGATGTCACTCCATTGCAACGATAAAATCACAATTTTAAAAGTCCAGACGACGCTCGCAAACGTCGCAACTCACCTTCCACGACAGGAGACAAGAACTGGAGTCTTACGATTTAGCCCGAGACTTATATACGGGTGAAACAGCACAGCATATACACAACGTAGAAACGAGATGATACCGATTATTATTATTCTTTCGAGGCTGCATTCCAAGGTTAAGAAAGGTGCGCGGTGCGTCCAAACATGACGTGCATATTGTAAATTTAACAAATAGAAATTCACAATTAAACTAAAAATAATTATTTTGTAAATTTTTTAGTAAGTTTTTGACCTGAGCTTTTAAATTTTCTCTCTTGTAAAGACGACCTAATGAGAACATATCATATCTACACATAGGTATCTATATCCTAACTACAATATGTCACGATTTAAACATGATCGTGGAAATTAAATTATAGCTGGGGCATTAATGACATTTGTTAGTGTTTCAAATTGATTTATAAACTGTGCAAATATGTTGATTAGCAGCACAGATGTAAATGTTAAAGCAGTTGATCATGCGATGGTTGGCTCTTGATATACTAATTCTAAAAGATATTAATTCTTGCATGGCGGATTTATCTTGTTTTGCTACAGCTTGATTTTAGCACCGCTTTTGATTGTGTGGATCATGGGCTTTTACTTCGACTTCTAAAAATTTCCTACTCTGTTTTACCTATCCAGAGTTATCCTCTGCCCTTGGATGGATTGAATCATTCCATCTATGATATCTATGATTCCATCTATGATATCTATGATTCCATCTATGATATCTATGATTCCATCTATGATATCTATGATTCCATCTATGATATCTATGATTCCATCTATGATATCTATGATTCCATCTATGATATCTATGATTCCATCTATGATATCTATGATTCCATCTATGATATCTATGATTCCATCTATGATATCTATGATTCCATCTATGATATCTATGATTCCATCTATGATATCTATGATTCCATCTATGATATCTATGATTCCATCTATGATATCTATGATTCCTTCTATGATATCTATGATTCCATCTATGATATCTATGATTCCATCTATGATATCTATGATTCCATCTATGATATCTATGATTCCATCTATGATATCTATGATTCCATCTATGATATCTATGATTCCATCTATGATATCTATGATTCCATCTATGATATCTATGATTCCATCTATGATATCTATGATTCCATCTATGATATCTATGATTCCATCTATGATATCTATGATTCCATCTATGATATCTATGATTCCATCTATGATATCTATGATTCCATCTATGATATCTATGATATCTATGATTCCATCTATGATATCTATGATTCCATCATTCCTCACTGACAGAACTCAGTTTATCAAGATGGGAGTGCTGTCTCGGTGGTAATTTCCCGGATTCTATCTGGCGTGCAACAAGGTTCCATCTTTGGCCTCTACTCATTATTTGTCACAACAGCTCACCAACTTACCTACTTAAAGTACCTAGCCTACCTACTTGATTTCTTCAATTTCTATTCACACTGCCCGGAGAGATGCAGACTCCGTTCATGATTTCGTCGTGGCTTAATTATTCTACGCGTTTGCCGTAATTATGCAAGAAGAGTTTTTTCTTATGTAGTTTTGATCGCCTAGAATGGCTTACAATCTTCCATTAGGTAATCACAAACAGCTGATATTGATTTTAAAACTTCTCTAAACACTTATTTACTATCATAAACGTTAAACCTTATATTATTTCGCGCCGTCGCCTTCATGCAGTGCCGTACCTAGGGTTTTGGCGCCCGGGGCAAAGTCTAATGAATGCGCCCCTACAACATCCCTTTGACGGGGTAGCAATTTCAAACATCACTTACTCGTTACCTATATTAACCTATATTGACCATGAAGTGCTAGGTTAGCTGAAGAGTAGAGCGCCCAAATTGAATGTGGAAGGTTCACTGCTCATCTTCAACTCGAGGACTAGTTATAGGTATACCTAAGGCGTGCATCCTTTTTTCGTTTGGCATGTCAAAGACCGCGGTGCCACCGAGCTCCCAAGGGCTCCTTAAATGTCAAAATAAATTGATTGCTTTATATCGGTGCGTTAAAAGCGCTGTAGATAATTTTTTATTTATTTATGAAGTAGGTATTCAATATCGTCCCTAAAGCAGTATATGAGCAGAAAAATAAATTGAAAGTTTGTGATTAATTGATCTTCAAATTCCAATGATTCAAGGTAGGACATTTGCTAAGGTATGAACAAAGATTTGCAGAAAAAAACATTTAATATATTTTGGAGGAAAAACTAATGTAGGCTACCTGCACGTGACTAAACCTCAGGATTTATTTAAAACTGAAACAAAAACCCGTAGGATCTAGTAAAAATTATAAGAAAAATAAAAACAAAAACTTTAATTTATAATTAAAAAACATTACAAAATCAATATCACAAGAAAATGAATTTATTGATTATTATACACAATATAAAGCCTCTAATCAAGTCTTGCGATTTAACGAAATTCAATTAGGTATATGATCACTAAAAAAGTACAAAGTTAGCCAAGAGAACTAGGCTAAACAAGTCAGTCAATTTACCCAATATAATAGAGGGAGTCGAGTTTATTAAAATATGTCTACCTATATCGGTACTATACAGTACTAAGTACTACAGATGCAAAAATGGCAGAGAAAAATTCTTCAAAATGAAGATCGTCATAGTCTAAATTTCACCCTTTATCCGAAAACACCCAACAATTCAATATTCTTCAATCTCGACATTTTAAAAGATAAGGGAATGAAAACCGAGACTCCAAGGTGGTGACTTCACTTTTCGGCAGAGGATTTGACGGCTTCGGCATGCTTAATCCTTCCCGCTTCTTGCCACTCGTGAATTTTTCTATTAGCTCTGACGGTGGCCGTGTTGCCTGACTCCCTCAGACGTTTGCCCGACACCGCAGAGGCGAACATGGCTCCCACGAAAAAAGCAAACATCGACAGACTGACACGAATCCGGAACATGTCCGTTGATTTTCTCATCCTTGCGATGCTGCAAGACATTTGAAATGTTATATTAGCTTATGTGAGACGTTTAGACTAAAAATTAAACTAAAAATTTTGATTTGAGATAAAATATAAACCTAGAATTGTTTTTATTTAATTTTGTTTTATTCAAAAAATGATAATAATGCACGTGTGTACAAAATAATTCTAAAATTAATTGCCTTACAACAGAGTGGTTATACATATTGTTCAAGAATACTCTACAACGTTTTCTGTGACTATACCTTATACCTACTTTTGAACAATTCAGTACACCAAATTTGGACTCAATCGGATGACGGGAAGTATGTTTTTAAAACGCCACAAGATTTCAAACGCATTCATTCAAGCAAGCAAGAAAACACGGTGAAGTTAATATAAAATAGGTATATAAGAATTAAATCTATACACAAAAATGTATGAAGCAGGAGAAATAAAGCACCATTAAATTGCCAAAAATCTAACGTCACGTTATGGGGGACATCCTCTAGGGAGGGATAACATTTCGTCCACACCAAGATCTTCCGTTGAAAATTCGTCGGTACGACGAGGTCATCTGCAGCGTTGAAGTTAGTTAGTATTAAAAAATAAATAATTGTCTGTGTCAGATATAATCAATTATATATTATATATTATCTATATCTTTGTTTTTTTACAGAACGCCCCTATTTCGGTTTTAAATCCTGCACAGTATTAATACATACATATAAACATTATACCTACACACCGACATAGGAAGTCATGTATGCAGATAATTTATTGTAATAACAATGTAATTATTTTTTTACAGACTATATTTATAATATAATATAATTATTATAACAAATATATTCAATTGTATAAGTTTTTTTTATAAAAAATTATCATAGTACAAAAACTAACTTGCAACCATCCTAGTAGAAGATGTGTAGCAAGTGCATCTATTTATGACGCTAGACATCGGGATGGTTCTAGAAGCGAGGCCTCTGATTAGGTGTGACATTGTGATGACTTTTTCGAGAGGAACTGAAATCGAGAATTTGAAATCATAAAAACGCGCCAATTTTATCTCAACTCAACTTCATCATCCAATTCATCGTCGTCGTCGTCATCATTATCATTATTGTCATCATCATTGTCGTCATCATTATCATTATTGTCATCATCATTGTCGTCATCGTTGAATTCATCATTGTCATCAAAATTTGGCAGTTTTACGTTATCCTTATGAAACTTTATAATTTTTGTATACTTATAATTTCACATTTTGGTGCATTTTTAAAGTAAACCCTGGTTACGCCACTAAATTAAGTTAAGACTTTAGAAAATTTAATTATGCAAACTAAAATGCAGGAATAATTATTTCTTCCAAAACTCTCCTCAGCAACTCACGTATTTTTTAGGAAGCAAGAAATCAGAATAATTAAACAATTATGAAAATTATCACCGAAAATATTTCATTACAAATCGTAATTTTGTAAACAACGACTTGTCGAGGTCTCTTTATATACTATATAGGGATGGAAACAGATGATTGTGCGTGGCCTACTAAAAATTCTAAACGTCTGTTGTTTTCAGGAGTGGCGTTTCCCTGGGGCTGGGGGAAGGGTGGTGTATACGTATAAGAAGTAACTTATATGGGGAACAAATCTGTATTTTAGAAAGATCGCATTTTTGAAGAAAAAAATGATATAAAAGTTTTCCATAACTTCGGCGACAAACGTTTTGAGGATGCATGATTTGCGATCTGAGCTGTAAGAAGTTTTAATTGAAAAACCTTCTATAAAACCTTCATAGAAACCTTCTGCCTCCAAAACCCCCTCGTCACAGCGCCACTAGCTACTGGTGAGCCTGTGGTTAAAAAGCTCGCATTTTAACAACAACCTCGGTTGTTAAAATGTTTAATTTTTATTGCGGTTCACTCTCAATCTGGGATAGAAAACAGAATTATATATATATATATATATATATATATATATATATTTATATAGACAAAAGCTCATCAAAATAAGAACAGCGCATGCGCACGGGTCTCCCTCCATATTATGCACGTGAAAGACTGACTTTGCCTTCCGATTTGAAAAACAGAGCACCCTCTCACGTGAACACGGAATGATGAAAAAATTAAGCCGCATGCATGACAGTTTGAGCGTTAATGTTGTTTTTTTTCATAATTTTATTTCAAGTGCATTTAAATAAATTTTAATTCTATTTCTATTTCAGTAATCGAATTATTATCTTTATTGTGATAGGAAGATTATTAAAAAGTTAAATTTATGTTGAAAAAGCTGCTTAGTCAATATTTATTTTTCCTTCTCTTTAGGCTCCTTTCCATTACTTTTTTTTCCATTACCAGTTATTTGAACTTTGGATTTTCTCTTTCCCAGCAGATTTCATCGGCTAGTTAATCTCGATTCTTCCATCTTCGTAGAGTGTACAGACTTAGACAATACCTATATAGGTGGTACCGTATTAGATTCTTCTTTTACACTTGCCAGTATACCTACAGACTTTTGTAATTTTCTCTACTATAGTCTACTCAGGAAGCAAACAAATTTTTTTATTTATTTACAAATTTTTACACACTTTTACTTAACTTGACTTTTCTATCTGTCTATCTGTCTGTCGTCAAATTTTGCAATCGAGTTTAAACTAACTTCCCGATGAGCTAGAGACTTTAAAATTTAAACATATCTCCGAACTGATTAACAATGCATTCTATCAACTTTTCGGATCGATTGGACAAAATTTAATTAAACAATTATTTGGGATATTTTCGTCGAACTATTTATTGTCTATGCTAATATGTTTGTTGTTTATGTAGTAAAAATAGACAAGTGTGTTTTTAAAAAACTTTGTTTTTGCTTCACTTGTTTTATTTAGTGAACTTTCAAATCTCTGCGTTGTTTAAGACTTGTTTTTGTTTACTGTTTTGAATATGTGCGTGAGTTCATAAACTATGTTTTGAGTCCATGTACATTTCTAAATAGGCAGATTAAGAATAAATATTTAATGACATTTAATGTAGACGCGTTAAATAAAAAATTATTTAAAAAATAGCAAATGAAGGTGACAGGACATCCAGGGACGTAAATTGAGCATCCTTGAGAGTCAAGGGGAATCAAATATAGAGAAAAAATTTGAAATCCGTCACAAAATGAGCGGAGCGGGTGAGTGGGAACTATATATATATATATATATATATATATATATATATATATATATATATATATATACATAAGTGAGCGAAAACGGGAAAGGGAAGCCAACTGAGAGCGAAAGATAGAGCGGGAAAGGGAAAGCGACCGAGAACGGGAAAGCAACTGGGAGCGGGAAAGCGACCGGGAGCTGGAAAACGACCGAGAGCGGAAAAGCGACCGGGAGCGGAAAAGCAACCGGGAACGCGACGGGAAAGCGGAGAAGGAAACGGGAGCGAGAGACAAACATTAGAAAAACCTCTAAAAAAACCCCGGGCAACGCGGGTGCCCCCGCTAGTATATATATATATATATATATATATATATATATAATTTTTTTTTAACCCCAGAGGCGAATTTAAGAATTTGGAGCCCATAGGCTAAAATTTCGATGGTGTCCGTATCCAGGGCCCCTAGTATCTGATTGTTTCCCCGGACCCCAGTCAAAACTGCAAGAGCACTGAGTCTTTCTTGACCCATTGTTGACCTAAGATAATTCTTGAATTTCTTTAGGGTAGAAAATGACTGTGCAGTTGGATGCAGGCGAGGGGTTGACCACTCTCCAGATGGGTGTACGAAGCAAATATTCCAAAAAAAACCTTAGGAATTTTTGCGTTTTTTGGAATTTTTGGGTGTAAGAAGCAAAAATCCCTAAAAATTTCTCAGGATTTTTTCGGAGTTTTTGTACGAAGCAAAAATTCCAAAAAATTCCTTTGGAATTTTTGCGTTATTAAGAATTTTTCCGTAAATTCCAAGGGTCTACGAGGAATTTTTTGGGTGGTCAACCCCCTGGATGCAGCATCAAAAAGAAATATTCATATAGCAATGTCAACGTTTGGATATATTATGTCCTGAAGAGAATTTGATCTTATCATTTTGGAGGCTCAATTATAGTCAAACAATTTAAAATATATAAAATATTTAATTTATATTATTGCTTTACCAAAACGGGAATCAAAACACATAATTCAAATGAGTGTAATAGTATAAAAATTAATCGCAAAAAAAACTAAAGCTTTGGAGGCCTGTGCCCAGGGGGCGCCATATGAAAAAAATAAAGTCATCAAATACTAGGGCTTTGATGACTTTACTTTAGTTTTTGTTATGGCGCCATAGGCTGCAGACTATGCTTAAATCTGCCCCTGTTTAACCCTTCTCCAGGCTTTTAGAGGCGCGTGTTATATGCAAAAAAATACGGTAGATACAAGCACGGAAGGATCCAGTGGGTGGAGGGATGCATCAATTGAAATTTTTTGGAAAATGACCATAGCTTCATAGGATAGAAAGTCTTTTATTCCCTTCCATTACCGTGGATACCTCTACCTTGAGCTCAAGTTAAAGGCGTCGATATAGACTATACAGTACTGCACGAACCAGGCTGAGATTTTAGGGTTAACAAACAGGCTGTCCCAAGATTTTTGTGCCAATTACATTTATTTTAGGCCGGGACAATTAACTTATAATTATCAATTCCTGGCTTAATTCTACTTTATCAGAAATCAAGATCGGATAAGATTTTAATTTTGTATATTCTACCGATAGACATTACTTACGGTTGTGATTTTGCAGAAATACAATAATACTACGAAATAAATCCTTCGGTCAAACATACGCAATCCCAACAGCATTTCATTTAAATTATTATTGCTATTACTATCTGCTAGCTTCTTATCACTTATACATGCTATGATCTTGAAGTTTTGTTTTCCACGACTCTATCGACAAACTAAAATGAAGTCCTACCAAGAACTCTCTACATGAAATCCAGAAAAATACAAATCAAAAGATTGTTTACAACATTAGACCCCCGTAGATCATAACATAACTTTTCCTAACAGGTTGCAAGATATTTTCGATAATATAACTAAACACAGAATTTAATGAAAGAGGTCTTCTGATATAAAACAGTAGTGAAAGTGTTTATTTCTTTCCAGTTTTAACGTCTTCAATTGGCTTCCCTTTTTTGAACATCTTATTCAAGAGGACCAAGCCGAATACGACTCCATACGTCGTGACGACAAACTGTAAAAAAATTGAAATAATTTTTTTTAATAATTATTACCAAAATTAAATTATTCACCAACTAAATAAGATATTTTCTAAAAATATCATGTAATATTAATGCACACAGTTGGTCTGAAGCAAGTTTCACCAATGATTGTAAAAGTTTTAAGGTCAGATTTAACGTAAAAAAGTGGCGCCTCAGAAGTAAAAAATGAAATTTAAATTATAAAGATTAATTAGATCTCCGAAAGAGCCGTTAAGATGCATGTTCTAAGAATGGAAAAAACCAGGTGAATAGATGCAGCAACACAAAAGATAACAATCTTGAACTTCTAGGTAGCACACAAGCCCCCCAAGTCATCGTCATCACTATCACCATTTATTTTTAAAACATAACTAGCATAAGTTGAATTTTTTTCATCTCTTTATGTTCTACTGAGTATCTTTATGTCTTCTACCTTTAAAAACCAGCTAAAGCTTTCAAGCCAAACAGAAATCTGAACAATCGGGTGGAGCAATGTAGTTTGCCCAAAAATTGATCTGATGAGATATTTAATAGAGTTTTAGAGCCCTGCTGTAAAAGTAGGTAAACTCCAACAAAAACCCCAAGAAAATAATACAAGTTTGAATTTATAACAGAATAAACCATTTTAAACAGTTTATCAGCCAAAGTTAATTGTTCAAAAATTAATATTTTTTTTATATTAAAAAGAAATAGATTTCCAGTTTCAGATGACAAGCACTTAAAAATAAAATCATATATAAATTACTTATTTGAAAATAATTATCATCACTTCATGACATTAAAATACTAAATAATAATTTGTTCATTAGAATAACAAGCAGATAGAAACAGCCACAACTGGGAGACAGAGAAAGACCACCATTTTATCAGACTTTTTGAGTAGAGTCGTGGATATGCAAGCAGAAAAAGTGAAAACATGGTGATTCACCAGAATCTTGTGACGTTTAAATACTGAATTGCATAACCGAGTTTGAAAAGATCCATCAAATGGACATTTTCTTGACAGATAAACGAAAACAATAGCATGCAGTTGCTTCAAACATAAATTATTTGCCAATTTGATAGCAGCAATTTAAAATAATTATTCATTAAATAACTTGCTTACTAAATCTTTAATCTTGAGTTAATAGCACAGAATTGTTAAAAAAAAGTTTCTTTTATGATCTTTAACTTTTTTAAAAGCCTTGCTTTGTGCTTAATAATTCACACCAGTAGAATCTTGCAACATAAAATAAACTAAATCGACTCACATTAAATCGACCTCTTTTAGTGTAAGAGTTGTAGTATTTTTTCCATCCTTTAAAGTCATAATTTGGGTCGGTTTCTGAAACAAAGTCGCCGGACATTGTGGTGCGCCCAAGGTTTTCTTAAGACTACCTGGTTTTTGAAAAACATATAATATTGTTGATACACAACTTTTCAAAACAAATTCTGCAGCATAACACTTGAAAAAGTTAAGCAGATTGCTTAAAAATATAGTTTAGTAAAAAACACAAATTCAAAATTGATGATTATAAATAAATTTTACAAGTTCTTAGCAAAATTAGAGATTTTTAGAAAAGAAATCATGAACGACCGTCGGCCGTGACCCCTACGACTGAATGTTTAAGTTAATTGTGAAAACATCTATAAATAACATTCCCAGTCAACTATATTTGTAATACATTTGAAAAACCAAAAATATTAAACACGAAAACTAGTTAATATAATACTTGCCAAGAAGCAGAAAAAATACCAACTAAGTCGGAGGACAGAACACAACAACCGTAAGCAAATGTTTCCGCTTTTGAAAAGTAAATTTCTCAGAAAGACACTCAGGCGTAAGAAATTAGTTATTATTAAAAGTTTTTATTATCAATAAATTATAAAAACATAAATAGCTTCTATACATTGATAAACAAATATGTCTACAAAATCTGTTTCCTGGTGTAGATGTGGGCCCACTGACGATCGTGGGCCCTCCCTGACGTTAAACATGGCCTCGCTAAATTATTTGAAAAAGGTCCCTTCTTAAATTGAAGTAAGTTTCTTTTAAAAAAAGTTTGAAAAAAAGTAGCTACGACTACTCTTCACTCCAGTCATCAGCTTTTTGGAAGGGAAAGTTTAACATTATAAAAAAAAATTTTTCAATGTGTTTCCACCTTGAGGTTTTGCTGAAATTAAGTCCCTGTAAAGCAGCCCTGGGGCTATAGTGTGAGTGGCTCCCAAAATCATTAGTGAATCCTTTCACTGATAGCAGGTTATATGACTGTTGCTTGTTTTTTGTACCGCATTTTTATCTTCAGAAATAGCCGATGATCGGGGAGGGGAGGGGGGAGGTAATAGCACCTTAATTTTAAATTTTTTTTTAAAAACAATTTTTTTTCTAAAATTGGTCGAAAACAGGTTAGGGAATGTGGGTTATTCTTTATTTATGTAGGTGGAATAACAAAGATTAATATAAATCTTCATTACGAATTACATCACCATAATTTGGAGACCCCTTGAAGCTTGTCCCTTCCCCCTTCCCCGACCAGGGGTTCGAGGCGAGGTGTGGTAACTGCTTGTAAACGTTAATCAGTAAATCATATGTTTAACATTCATTTGTAAATAAATTATATTAACTTAATAACTTCAACGCCGGTCTTGCTTGCTTTTACAATTTTTCAAAATAATAACGACACCGTGTAGCAGTGGATCTGATGTGATGGGCTGTACGCATATACCCACGCCGACCGCGGAACGGCATGTGTGACGATTTAAGATATGACCATATGGATATGACCTTGCCAAGAGGTCTTTGACCGACAGGCTTGAAGTTATCAAATTTTCAAGTATTGAACATTTTCAAGGATTTAAAAATAAACACTCCACTATTTTCGAGAAAACATCTAGGTATAACGATTGCTAGAATAAACACTCATGCAGGTAACTTTGATCTGTTGACGACACACAGCCAATAAGAAGCCGTCACTTGTTTCACGCTTGGAGCAGTGCAATAGTGATTCGAGAAGTTTTTTTGAAGTTTTTTTTGAACTTGTATTTACATTTCCATTGTTTACGATATAATAAAAGCGAGTTGGTAAAAATTTCCTACTGCAATTAGTAAAACCGTATAAAACGAGAGCGTTAATTAGAGCTTTTGAGACATAATTACTGAGTGTGGATAAAAAGCGAGTCTTCAACAAATGCCGCCAGAGTGTAGATAACAGTGTAAAACATGTACAGTGTTTTTGTTTTTGTTTAGGTACATTGCAGAAGGAGACCAACTTAGAAAAATGAGAATCTAATAAAATTGATTATAAACAATATCAAAAAATGAAACCAGGATATTGAAGAGGGTTTAATTTGGAAATTACACCGGATTGTCAGTCCGACTCTATTTGAAAAAAAAGTAAGTAAACATTAAATGTTGAGCACTCGTTGTTCCACTCCATATATAGCTTTGTTCTTTGGCTCCATAAAACTCCGCAGTATCAAACCTCTAAAAGAAAACTTGTTTCTGACATTTAACAAATGAAGCTACCTGAGTGTGTACACATCTATTGATCAGAGTCAGTCTGTAATATTTTACATTAAATCTGAATTGTGATTAGTTCATCAAACATCTTTAGATTTACGTAAATTAGAGGCATTTTCATTTAAAGTGAAATTTACTATCGGAGTTTGAACGCACAAACAAAAGACGCTTTCCCACATCGTCCAAAGTTCTTGCTAGCTACAAATAATACTGTCTCGTAAGATTCTATCACGTGATTTCACAGCTTCACACAGACACTGAGGTAGAGTTGTTTAGTTTCTTATGTTGTGTAGCTCTCTGTTTTTCTTTTCTTGCTTCTATAAGTTGCGTTGTGTTTACATTGACTTTCTAAAATCCAATATTACAGAAATCGTCCAAACTCTGTGTAATAACATAGATTCTGACGTTTTAAGAAAGCGAAATACTATAATAGTAATGTTTTATAAACTGATGAATTTTGTTCAAAATCAACAACTATCTTTGCTGTTCAATGATGCAGGACAGCTGATTGTAAAGGAGACATTCTTTAACGATGGAGGTTGAAACAGCGTTGGACAAACTCGGATCGTTTAGGAGATGGCAGATGGTCCATTTCACGGTTCTCGGCCTGGCTGTAATGCTGCCCAGTGCTTTCCACATGGTCGCCATTGTATACATAGGTTAGTTTTACATTTCATTTGCACACACACAATACACACATGCAACAACACAACTATCTAAAAGTACCGAATTAGATAAAAAAAATTACTTGAACGACGCTTCACTTAGTTAAACAACGATAGAAAATATAACAGAAATTATGCACTTTTCAAGCCGTCAAGTCAAGTGTTTTAGCCTTCGGACTGAAAATAGTCGGCGGTTCGAATCTCACAGACGTCATCATTGTAGCTCCATTAAGCATGGAGTTTACACGTATTGCTCAAGTTGATTGTCTCGCGGGATTAACTAAGGATAACTCTTTTCACTAAACTTCTTCCCCGAGAGAAATATCCTACTGGAAATGTTTCCATTGGGTCCGCTTGGCAGCGATTCACGATAAACGTGTTTTCGACAGTGCCAAATGGGAAGCCATTATAGTACATTTTTTTCCTTCTAAATATTCCACTGCCAGTAGCAACATCTATGCTTTGTAGTTTTACCTGTCTCAGTCACGAAGTGGCTAACAGTTGGCGGACCAAAAAATATATGGGAGAAAATTTGGTCAGCGGGCAGATTTACTGGGTATCAAATCAGCAAGTCAACAACCGAAGGAATTGTTGACTGAATATCGTTTTAGCTTTGTTTCGGTCTTCCCAAATTTTTATGTTATAAAAGTAAAAACAAATCCAGATTAATGTGGAACAACAAAATTGAATTTCATTAAAAAATTTTTTTAGGCTACATACCTCCTCACAGGTGTAAAATACCGGAAGGGTATGCAGTCAACGATTCAATACCCATGGAAGGGAATAAACTGTCGTCTTGCAAAATCTATCTCAATTATACCCCTGGGAATAAAACAACCGATTGCATCAACGGGTGGGATTATCTTGGCAATGATGGACCAACTATCGTTACAAAGGTTTTGTTGTTGAAGATCTTTCTGTCGTTTTCATTTTATTAAAGGTTCTTGTTATGTGATATCGTTGAAATCTTGGTCCGTTGTATGTATTTATACAAACGTAATTTTAAAACAGCTATTTTTTATTATTGAAAAAGGCTAAAGAAGCTGCGATATAAATTATTACAAGATTGTTGTATAAAAAAGTGTCTCGAGCCAAATTTAAAAAGAAAAATATTGTTTTTATTTCAGTGGGATTTAGTTTGCGACAGAGACGTTTTGACGCAGTTGTCACAAACTTTCTTGGTACTCGGAGTCATGTTCGGGGCGGTCCTGTTCTCCTTTCTGTCAGATCATCAAGGTAGGAAACCGATTTTCATGATCTCCCAAGTGGCAATGGTCATTATCGGCATCGCCACTGCTCTTAACAACAACCTCTATGTATTTTTCGTACTGCGCTTTCTTGCCGGAGCCATTCAACAGGTACTACAGAGGCATGGATTGGGGATCTGAGGGGGGCGACGGCCCTCCCCCAAGATTTTTTCTACCAAATAGAAAAATATTTTTATTAGTACCTGGCACTAACGAGTTGATCCCTTCCATGGCGTCCAGCGTTGATCTGATTTAGCCGAATTCAGAAACCCATAACTGTAATATTCAAACTGTCATGACTAGGATAATTGAAAAAAGCATGTTTGCAAAACCCTTAGAAGACAAGTGTGTCGTTTAACGGTTTTAAGCCTTTTAAACGGTTTTAAGTGCTTTATACAAACTTCACCTTATTTGCTCGAGCCATTCCTTGGGACCCTTTGACGTTTTAAAAACATACTTCTTAAAATCTAATCAAGCCAAAATTTAGCGTATTGAATTGCCGTCAATGACATTGTATATTATCAACTTTTCAAACCAATTGGATAAGATTTTATTAGAATTTAAAGAAAATTGATTAAAATTTTTAAAAATTATAAGTTTTCGTCAAAGCAATTAAACCACCAGTTTAACGTTCATTCAAAACAAATGAGAATTAATTTATAAAAGATTTATAATAAAAAATAATATTTAATGGTTTTGTTTTCCTTATAAATTAAGTTTAAAACTATTGAAATAAAGATTTAATTAAAAATTTATAAATGTCTAGCAAAGTGACGTTTCAAATACCAAAAAGTTACGCAGTGTTTTCACTATTATTCTATGTATTAAAAATTTAATAATTGATAACACAACTCAGTAAATTACAACGAATTCCTTAGGGTATTATCATTCCTGGATTCATTTTGACGTGCGAGCTGTTCTCGTCTAAGAACCGGACCTTTGTGGGCACAATGATAGAGCAATTCTGGTGCTTGGCCACCTGCCTGTTTCCATGGTTTGCTTACCTATTCAGCAACTGGGTTTACCTGCAGCTGTTCATCAGTTCTATCGGTCTGCTGACCATACCTTTATTCAAGTTGGTTTTTTTTTACAAGCTTTCACTTAGCTTTGTTTTTCTGTAATTTTGTCTGTTTATGCTGATTTTTGTAATCAATTTAAACTAGTTTTCCAACTAACTTAAAGTCTGGAACTTAGCCTGAACGTAAAATAGATGGCAACTCATTATTCAATAACTAAGGAAATATTTTTTGTGGAAAAACATATCTTCAACATTTTTTATTCAATTTTTTAGTTCATTATTATAGATGCATAAACTTTAAATCTTAATTTACTGTGATGATACATCTCATTTCAACAGATGGCTACCAGAATCTGTCGTGTGGCTAAATGCAAACGATCGTACAGATGAAGCTGAAAATATAATAAAAAGTGCTTTAAAGTTTAACAAAATAATACTCGAAGAAGAAATCATTTTAGCCAGATCAGGCACTTCTTGTCTATGCGACAGGGAGCACGAAAAGGACACCCCCAGTGGGGTATTGAAAAAGAATGAAGAGCACACAAAAGTTCCAAACGACAGTCATTATTCAGTGTTGGATCTTTTCAGAAAAAAAAGATTGGCTGTTCATCTGGTCATTATGTCCATTCTCTGGTTATCTTTATTTATTTGAATATATTTTTGCTACAAAATTGTACTAGTTAAAAATTAAAAACTATAACTTAATTATATTAGAAAACCAAGATATATTTATATTAAGATTTTTAATCAACACGCATATCAAATATATTACTAATTACAAAATCATTTACATAAGCTAAACAGTGGTTTAAGAAAAACAAACCTTAAGTTGTAAACCTTTGTTGACATAAGTTGATTTTGGTAACCCATTAAGACGGCCTCGGACAAAAGGAACGCGACATTACGGCCACCAACATAATAGCTCCGACAAAAAAACCACCGACATAACGACCTCCAACATAACGGTTCCAAAAAAGCCTATCGACTTAATGATTTCTTAAGAAAAAAATAACTTTTTATTTCTGCTTAATTATTATTATTAAAAAAGTTTTGTATTTATTTATTTATTTTTATTAACTGATTTTTCTCTATGTATAGGCAAAAGCGAAAGTTTAATATTTACAAACACAATTAAAAAAACCATTTAATGCCAGCGTCACGGTCTGTCAACTCCCTATCAGCAGTTAGGCCATTTTTGTAGGGGCTGTTTTGTCGGGGCCGTTTTTGTCGGGGCTGTTTTGTCTGAGCCGTTCTGCCGAGGACGATTTGAAGAGGCCGTAATGCTAGAGGCCGTAATGTCGGAGTTTTTTTGACGGGTTTTATAGTGTTCAAGGTTCGACATTATTTTTGACAATGCATCGTTAATTTCAGCTGTCTGATTTAATTTTAAACTTGAATTTTTTTGCAAATAATTTTTTTTGGGATAAAACTACTGGGTTAAACACACACACAAATAATAAACAAGCTAAGCTATTTATAAAACTTGTACATTTTACCAACGGCTTTGATTATCTTCAGTGCGCAAACATTAAATTTTCCTGAGCTTGTTGAATATATCCGATCTGGCGGTGATACCGGGCCTTACACTACCTACAACTTGAGAACTTTATTTTATAATTGTAAAAATTGTAAGAAATCTGTTTAAATCTTCATTGTATCATCATCCTTATTTTTTGCAGGATGGTAGTCACATTAGTATACTATGGACTAACACTCAGTACAGCACTACTGGCTGGAAACAGATATTGGAACGCGTTTTTCAATTCTCTTGTTGAATTTCCCGCAAATTTCTTGGCCTACTTATTCCTAAATAGGTTGGAAAATAAGTCATGAAATTTTAGAATTATATATTAATACTTTCATGTATAAATACGTTTTAGTTTATTACAGAATTAAATTTGTAAAAAATTTATAATACTGTTTTATTAAGTACAACAGAGTCTTATAAATGCCAGATTTAACTAAACAAAAACTGCAGAGTTTTTTTTTTTTAGATATTTTTCCTAATTCCCACTCTTAACAAAAGCTCGCTAATTAAAAGATATACACAGTAACACGATATCTTGCAGGTTGGGAAGAAAATGGCCGCTTTTAGGTTTTTGGTTATTAACCGGAATATCTCTTCTTATTGAACCATTTCTTCCAGATGAGACCGGTTTGTTTTATGAAATAAATGATTAACTAATTATCTGACTATATGAAATAACTATAATAACAATGATGATGATGATGATGATGATAATGATGATGATGACGATGACGATGATGATGATGATGATGATGATGACGATGACGATGACGATGACGATGACGATTACGATTACGATGACACTGACGAGGACGACGACGACGATAACGAGGACGATGATGATAATACTTAAAATACTAATAGTAATTGAAAATGCTCTTATACAATTTAGAAAAAATTATTTAAGTCAATACTGGAAATAGATTAAAACATCTATGACCTATACATGTTTCTCTTTACGACAGCAAATGGTTCGAGTCTGGTGACTCTTCACGTTTGTCTCAGCATGCTGGGAAAATTGGGCATAACGAGCGTTTTCAGTATAATAGTCCTCTATGGCTCGGAGATTTTTCCAACCAATTTAAGGTAGGTGGTAGGTAACATTGTTCAGTCTGGACGGTTCGGAGATTTTCTCGATAAATATGTGGCATTGTTCTAAAATTAACTTTTATGTATTAAAAATGTGAGAAGAACCTATTTTAATAATAAATAAATTAGTTACGATCAGATTAAGTAGAAACTTCTGAGTATAAGCAGAAAGACCAAAATCAATATGTCACTCGTTAAATTATGCAAATTATGGAAAAAGTCTTGTCTATATATAAAGGTAAAATTAAATGCATAATCATCCTTTATCTATAAGATCATACAAGTTTATCTGCCACCTTCACGAGTATCCGTAGTCGAAATGGGCTGATCCTTAATCATTCCCAAATTGAAAACTGGTACTCATACCACGTTCTGATGTAAAATTGAGTTGACATGACCCTTAAAAGTGAAATTCTTGTCCAAGGGAGTTACGCAATGTTGGATATTTCTAGCTCCGGAGTTTGAACCCGGGATTCCGGGCGCAGAAGTCGAAAACTTTACCGCTATACTACCGCGTGTCTATGTCGTAACACTAACTTAAAAAAAAATAATTTAAAATTATTTTAGTAATCAGCTTTTTTATTATTTTTTCAGGGGTCAGGCATTAGGCATAATGTCGTTCTTTGGGCGAATGGGAAATTTTATAGCTTCGTTTGCCTCCTATATAGTAAGATTTTTTTAATCTAATAATGAAATCAGTTGTTTTTATAAAAATAAAAAAATCACATAATTTTAATTTAGAAAACTGCATTAGATTAACTCATAGTTAAATTTTTAGTAAAGCATGTTAAGGGGTTTTTTGGCCCATAATTTTCGAACCTTTCAAGCCCATGCTCAAGAAAGGAAAATAAAAACTTTGTTTTTTGATAATATAATTATAGTCAACAGTTATTGATCCTGTCATAACAAAAACACCAAAAAAGTTTACAACAACGATACATTAATTAGCCACGGTTAAAATTTTGTTTAATCATGCTTTTTTCCAAGATGCAAAAGAATCCTAGTTTTCTCGCTCTTCTCTTTGGTATCTTGTCCATCTTTTCGGCACTCCTAGTCATATTTCTACCGGAAACCAGCGGACGGCCATTACCGGAGACGGCAGAAGAAATCGAACTGTGGTTCGATAAATCGAAGCAGAAGAAAAAAAATGTAGATTCCTAGTCGTCACTGGGTCATTGAAAACAGAAGCCGGGGTTTTTCTGTCGGTTTTTTAATGATTGCAATGTTGTTATAACTGTTACCGTTAAAATATTTATTTGCATTTTGTCAAGTTGTGTTCTTGCCCCAGAGAAATGTTTACATTGCTGAGAAAGAAAAAGTTCCGCAATAAGCAAAAAATGTTTTAACGTGTATTAATGAAAAATGAGGTGGTTGCTCCTGGACACGCATCTACATACATAATTTGCTGTGTCTGTGTATGTAGTTAGCAATTTCGCGTAACGCTATATATATATATATATATATATATATATATATATATATATATATATATATATATATATATATATATATATATATATATATATATATATATATATATATATATATATATATATATATATATATATATATATATATATATATATATATATAACCTTTTCTATTTAGTATCTGAAAGTTTGATAAAAACAAAAAAGACCGTCATTTTTGACGGGATACTTCTAGTATATATCTATATATATATAAAAATGAATGTTTGTATGTATATATGTATATATGTTAATGGCGTTTATGCATTGCTACACCATTCATCCGATCGTAATGAAATTTTCACACAACCTTGAGAGTCAAGGGGAATCAAATATAAAAAAAAAATTGAAATCCGTCACAAAATGAGCGGAGCGGAGCGGGTGAGCGAGCGGGAACTACACACACACACACACATATATATATATATATATATATATATATATATATATATATATATATATATATATATATATATATATATATATATATATATATATATATATATATATCTATAAAGTACAAAACTATTTCCTTTAAAACATCGTCATATATTGAAAATTGGCTGAAAAAATATAATTTCAAATTTCAAATCTTTCTATCGAATTAATTATGCCACCTAAACGAAAAGCTATTGATTCCACAGTTTATTCGCAATATATATATATATACATATATATATGAATGTTTGTGGGTTAGTTTGTCTATTATAGAAACGGGAAAGCGACCCGGAACGGACAGCGAGCGGGAACGGAAAAGCAAGCGTGAGCGGGAATGGGAGAGCAAACGTGAGCGGGAACGGGACAGCGACCGGGAACGGGAAAACGACCGGGAGCGGGAAAGCGACCGAGAGCGGGAAAGTGACCGGGAGCGGGAAAGCGACCGGGAGCGGGAAAGCGACCGGGAGCGGGAAAGCGACCGGGAGCGGGAAAGCGACCGGGAGCGGGAAAGCGACCGGGAGCGGGAAAGCGACCGGCAGCGGGAAAACGACCGAAAACGGGAAAGCGAACAGGAGTGGGAAAGCAGGTGGGAAAGGAAACGGGAGAGAAAGAGACAAACATTAGAAAAACCTCTAAAAAAACCCGGGCAACGCCGGGTATCTCCGCTAGTATATATATATAATAGCCCATGTCGGTGTAAGACGTTTTTGTGTGACGATCTGCTATCTATGGCAAATCTTATATATAAAAATGAAATGTTTGTTTGTTTGTTTGTTCGGACATAAAATGAAAACGGCCGAACCGATTTAATTGAAATTTGGCACACTTATGTATCTTATTCAAGCGGTGGTTCCTGTAAAATTTTAAATAAATTGGTTTCTCCGTTGATGTTTTATGGACAAAAAACGTTTTGGTCAGCGGTAGTAAGTTGGAGTATATATATATGTAATGTAATATATGTATATATATATATATATATATACGTATATATACAGATATGTATATATATATATATATATATATATGTATATATATGTGTATATATATATGTGTATATATATATATATATATATATATATATATATATGTATATATATATATATATATATATATATATATATATATATGTATATATATGTATATGTATATATATATATATATATATATATATATATATATATATATATATATGTATATATATGTATATGTATATATATATATATATATATATATATATATATATATATATATATATATATATATATATATATATATATATATATATATATATATATATATATATATATATATCTTTTTCCTATTGACTGAGTTCATGATTTATATTTTTCATTCTAACAATTCTATCTATATATATATAAATGAATGTTTGTATGTATATATGTATATATGTTAATGGCGTTTATGCATTGCTACACCATTCATCCGATCGTAATGAAATTTTCACACAACCTTGAGAGTCAAGGGAAATCAAATATAAAAAAAAATTTGAAATCCGTCACAAAATGAGCGGAGCGGAGCGGGTGAGCGAGCGGGAACTACATATATCGTCATATATTGAAAATTGGCTAAAAATACAATTTCAAATTTCAAATCTTTCTATCGAATTAATTATGCCACCTAAACGAAAAGCTATTGATTCCACAGTTTATTCGCAATATATATATATATATATATATATATATATATATATATATATATATATATATATATATATATATATATATATATATATATATATGAATGTTTGTGGGTTAGTTTGTCTATTATAGAAACGGGAAAGCGACCCGGAACGGACAGCGAGCGGGAACGGAAAAGCAAGCGTGAGCGGGAATGGGAGAGCAAACGTGAGCAGGAACGGGACAGCGACCGGGAACGGGAAAACGACCGGGAGCGGGAAAGCGATCGAGAGCGGGAAAGTGACCGGGAGCGGGAAAGCGACCGGGAGCGGGAAAGCGACCGGCAGCGGGAAAACGACCGAAAACGGGAAAGCGAACAGGAGTGGGAAAGCAGGTGGGAAAGGAAACGGGAGAGAAAGAGACAAACATTAGAAAAACCTCTAAAAAACCCGGGCAACGCCGGGTATCTCCGCTAGTTAATTTATATATATTAAATAATTATATAAATACATTTTTACACACTTTTACTTAACTTGACTTCTGTCGTCAAATTTTGCAATCGATTTTAAACTAACTTCCCGATGATCTAGAGACTTCAAAATTTAAACATACCACCGAACTGATTACTAATGCATTCTATCAAATTTTTGGATCGATTGGAGAAAATTTAATTAAATAATTATTTGTGATATTTTCTTCGAAATATTTATTGTCTATGCTAATATGTTTGTTGTTTATTTACTCAAAATATAGAAGTATGTTTTTAAAAAACTTTGTTTTTGCTTCATTTGTTTTATATATTTTTATATAATTAAATAAATTGAAAAATAATTACCTTACTTGAATTGTTTAAAACATAAAAAATTATTTTTAAATTAAATAAATAAATAAATAAATAAATAAATAAATAAATAAATAAATAAATAAATAAATAAATAAATAAATAAATAAATAAATAAATAAATAAATAAATAAATAAATAAATAAATAAATAAATAAATAAATAAATAAATAAATAAATAAATAAATAAATAAATAAATAAATAAATAAATAAATAAATAAATAAATAAATAAATAAATAAATAAATAAATAAATAAATAAATAAATAAATAAATAAATAAATAAATAAATAAATAAATAAATAAATAAATAAATAAATAAATAAATAAATAAATAAATAAATAAATAAATAAATAAATAAATAAATAAATAAATAAATAAATAAATAAATAAATAAATAAATAAATAAATAAATAAATAAATAAATAAATAAATAAATAAATAAATAAATAAATAAATAAATAAATAAATAAATAAATAAATAAATAAATAAATAAATAAATAAATAAATAAATAAATAAATAAATAAATAAATAAATAAATAAATAAATAAATAAATAAATAAATAAATAAATAAATAAATAAATAAATAAATAAATAAATAAATAAATAAATAAATAAATAAATAAATAAATAAATAAATAAATAAATAAATAAATAAATAAATAAATAAATAAATAAATAAATAAATAAATAAATAAATAAATAAATAAATAAATAAATAAATAAATAAATAAATAAATAAATAAATAAATAAATAAATAAATAAATAAATAAATAAATAAATAAATAAATAAATAAATAAATAAATAAATAAATAAATAAATAAATAAATAAATAAATAAATAAATAAATAAATAAATAAATAAATAATACGTGCCATACAAACAAACAAACAAACAAACAAACAAACAAACAAACAAATAAATAAAAAAATAAATAAATAAATAATACGTGCCATATTAGCAGCCAAAACAACGATGTCAATGACATCAATTTCATCATTCAAAACAAAATACCAGGCGAAGCGGCAACGTATAAGTCAATTGATACTTTGATGAATCAAGACAAAGTTGTCAATTATCCAACTGAATTCTTAAATTCTCTTGATTTGCCAGGCATACCGCCGCATATTTTAACATTGAAAATTGGCATGCTTATTATTCTTCTCCGAAACATAAATCCACCACGACTTTGCAACGGTACCAGGCTTTTAATGAAAAGGATGATGAGCAATATAATCCAAGCTACCATTTTAAACGGAAAATTTTAAGGTGAAGATGTACTGTTGCCACGCATCCCTATGATTCCAACTGATATGCCATTCGAATTCAAACGTCTGCAGTTCCCGGTGCGACTTGCTTTTGCTATGACCATCAACAAAGCACAGGGACAATCACTACAATAGTTTGAAGGCTTCAAGCAATTTTTTGCAAATCTATTTTACGTTTTATGGGCTAAAAAAAGTTAGGAAAGTGTGGAAAAGAGAAAATGAGTGCGAGCGGGAACGGGAAAGCAAGCGTAAGCAAAAACGGGAAAGCGACCGGAAGCGGGAGAGCAAGTGGGGAAGAAAATGGGAGCAAAAGAGAAAAACGATAAAAAACCTCTGAAAACCCTGAGCAACGCCGGGTAACCCCGCTAGTATATATATATATATATATATATATATATATATATATATATATATATATATATATATATATATATATATATATATATATATATATATATATATATATATATATATATATATCAATGAAATATTAAACTATTTCTTATTAGTAAAAGTTATTCCTTATGGTTATTAAACATTTGTTAAACTGTAATAAGCAACCAGCAACCAAAAGAATTGTATAATAATAATATTAATAATTATAATAATGGACAAAGTTTATTCGTCGGAACAGCGGCGTTGGTGGCTCTGGGAGCACGATTTGAAGCCGGTTAAAAACATTCTAAATGATATTCTCTGCGGACGAAGCTTTACTGAAGCAGATTTTTGTAAATGCAAGCAAATTGCCCGCATGTTCTGCAATGCCAGCCCACCGGAATTGATTGAGTCTGATCTTTGGTATCCAGTTAAAGAAATGATTAAAAATTGGTTTCAAAGTGAACTTTACGAACTGGATTCAATTGAGTGTTGTTCAAGTTACATAGAAAAAATGCGCTTTTTACGGTCAACATTTAGGCGAATATCGTCTACGCTAAACGACCTACTGAGTTCTTTAAATAAATATCTTTTTGTATCTGAAGTACATGGAGAGATTATATCTGTCGGACTACTCGTGTTTGACATTTTGTTGAAATCATTGAACCCAAGATTGCAGATCTTTCAAAATCATATTCTAGACCAAATTTGCAGCAATAAAACTAACAATGCTTGTGGCGTTGGTAAATTAGTACAAAACGATGGTTGCACGGAAGTCAATAAACAGACAAATCGTCGTGAGAAATCCAAGTGTTCGGAAGTCATACGAATTCTTGGAGTTGGGGAATTTAGCAAGCAGTGCTTCAGTCTTCTTATGGAAGAAAAGAAAAAAGATGGAAAAGAAAATCCTTATTGGTTTGGATTTTTTAAATTAGTTGTCTTAAATATAGTCGAAAAAAACTTGGATCAATATATGGAAGGTCTTCTGAATGTTGTCGAGCATGAAGATGCTGAAAGCTCAAAAAACATTTATCAGCTGCTGTCGCTGGATCGGTATTTAAAGCGTAAGATTGCAGTGAAATACGGCGAATATGTAAAAAATGTGATTATCGAAGTTATAAAAAATGTTGAAGAAAAAGACAGTTTCATTCATGATTGTCTTGATCGTGTCGCTTTGAAATATCAGAAACTGTATATGTTTGTATCAGAAAACTTCTCATCAGATGGACTTGTTTTCAACTCGCTTGTAACTGGTGTTGCAGATGCTTTTCTAGATTCAAAATTGTCTCATTTGAAAACGCTCGTTCACGCTCTTCCACTAGCAAAGTATTGTGACCGATCTTTAAGGAATAGTTGCACCACATCTGACCAAGTTGTAATTAGAAGTAAACTGATAAGTGCGGTTGCGGCTTCCAAATTGATCGACGGAGAAAGATTTTTGAACAAAGTTTTTTCTAGGTTTTTGTTAAGAAGGCTGCTTGGCTCGGTTTATTGCCTGGAGAATGAAATGTTTCTGATTGACCATCTTCAGAAACAATATTCCGCTGGACCCGTTAGCAATATGAAACAATTGCTCAATGATTTTGAAAATAGCAAACTAATACGACAGAAATTTGTAAATTTTTTAAAAATTCAGCAAAAACGCCAATCTGAAATTGAGTTAAATGTCACTTTAATTCAAGATTTTGTATGGCCCGAGCCGACAAAACTGGGCTGTAAGCTGATCTTGCCGAATGACTTCACCCAATGCAAAACCACATTCGAAAATTATTATACAACTAATCATTTTAGAAAAAATTTAATCTGGAATTATTCTTTTGATACGTGCATAGTAGAGATGAATCATTTGGATAAAACGTACACAGTTGACGTTTCTCTCTATGTAGCTCTTGTGATGCTCAGCTTCAACAACAACGACACACTCACTTTCGAAAGCATTGCTGTCTGTACTGGATTGTCTAATGAAACTTTGTTGGAAAGTCTCCAACAACTGCTTAAATTTAAAATACTAGCGTGCAACTGTAATTCTTTGTATACTTTAAATACAACTTTTTCCCGTAAAGAGCTTGGTGTATGGAAACTCCGACCGCTACAAGCAGCAAAACTTGTTAAAGATTTTAAAATCTGCTAACAAACTAAAGGACGTAAATTCACCATTTTCCAGGGGGAATTTTTCCGCCATTATATTGCTCACTGACAAGGTTACCCGGTGTTGCTCGGGTTTTTTGCTTAATTTTTTTCTTTTTGCCAATAAATAATAGATTTTTTTATTTCTCAAAAGTTTCCTATCAACGAAGTCTACCTGCGTGCCAAATGTTGTTTAGATTGCTCCTGCGGCTTGGATGTGATAAGCGAATGCTCTCACACACACATTACATGTTATACCTATCTATATAAATACGTAGATGCACCCCCACCAGAGTATCAATTGAAATTTGTTTCGGTATAATACCTGGTTTTTGAAAAATGATGGCCGGTGGCTCAGTTGGTAAGAGCGCTTGCATATAAGCAAGGCAGTGTTAGATTAGATTCGATCTTCATATATATATATATATATATATATATATATATATATATATATATATATATATATATATATATATATATATATATATATATATATATATATATATATATATATATATATATATATATATATATATATATATAAGAGTGAGCGGGAACTATATATATATATATATATATATATATATATAAGAGTGAGCGGGAAATAAACTCCGCCTCGCTAATTGCGAGCCAGTCCCAAGCCTGGATAAAGGAGGAGGGACAGTTAAAAGGATCAAACTTTGATCCACGACAGGAAGTACTTATGTGCTTCCTATATACAGCCAATTCAGTCTTAAAACACTTGGTGTAAAGGACTATAAACTATCATAAAAAAAAAAAAAAAAAAGTGAGCGGGAACTATATATATATATATATATATATATATATATATATATATATATATATATATATATATATATATATATATATACATATACACATACATATACATAAATGAGCGGAAACGGGAACGGAAAAGCAACTGAAAGCGAAAGAGCGAGCGGGAAAACGAAAGCAAGCGAAAGCGGGAAAGCAACCGAGATCAAAAGAGCAAACGGGAAAGAGAAAGTGACCGGGAGCGGGAAAGCTACCGGGAGCGAGAAACCGACCAGGAGCGAGAAAGCGACCGGGAACGGGAGAGCAAGCGGGGAAGGAAACGAGAGCGAGAGAGACAAACATTAGAAAAACCTCTAAAAACCCCGGGCAACGCCGGGCACCCCGCTAGTAGTAAATACTTTTACTCCATGTGTTAACCTTCAAACCAAACTTCCACAACTCTACTACTTCCATGGTTTTGGGCAGCGAGATTTTTTTATGAATACAAGGATAACTTTTAGCAGATGCTTTTTTTTAGTGGAAAGCCTTTGGCTGTCCTAAACCGTACTTTTAGCTGTTTGATGAAATGGTCCGAGAATGAAATAAAAATGTTTTTTTCTGTACTACTCTTCTGGACCACCCGCGACCGAATTTGCAGTGATTTAAAAAAAAATCCTTTGAGTTGTTAGTTTTTGGCATTTTTTTATGTAACTTCTGATGCACTGATAAAAACTCAATAGAATGTTTCGTCCGTAATTCCTCTTTTGCCATCAAAAACCTTCCGTTCCGCCCCGATGTTTTCCATGAAACCCTGCACGAGCTTGCTGAAAAAACACCGTTTTGGTCAGGCAGTGTTTATAGCTTTTAGCTATTTGCAGAGAGACCTAGGTACCCATAAAGTGCTGCCGAAAACATTGGTGTCTGCTGTTGTCATTTCAAGGGGCGTCATTTCAGCAAATCCATTTGGGGGGGGGGGCAAAACACTTAAAAAACACAATTATTACAAATATTTTTTTCTAAAGACAGCTGAAGACCGCGGGGAGATCAGAGGTACTTTTTTAAATATCTAAATCCCTAGGCACTTTTCACTCTAAAAAGATCTAATGTCAGGGGGTTAATAATTAAAGTACCTCTAATTAACCGTTAATTAAAGGTACTTTTTCCAAGCCCAAATCTACTTCTGATTTTTTCCAACTTTTTTTAAACAAAATCATAGGGGCAATTTTCTCCATGTCCCTATCAAATGACATCCTAAGTCATTCCTGGTTCTTGCTCATGTCGAAAAACGTGGCTGCATTATTGAACTGTTCAGTCTTCCTGACACGCTTTGGAAAAGAGAGAATAAAATTATAAACTCTTTTCGTAGTTCTGAACATATTGATGATTGTTGAATCATCACAGCTTTTGGAGTGAGCCAAGTTTATGTGATAGTTCAATCAATCAATCAATCAAAATTCAAAAGGAATTTATATAGCATCTTTTCGTAAATTCAAAGACGCTCTTCGATAAATTTGCTAAATAAAAATGTTTTTGAATTTTTACAAAAAGTAAGCAGTGAATCACTAAATAATAAGTTAGAAGATAAAGAATCCCACGTATATCCATATACCAGCATAAGAAAAAAATTATAGTTCAATGAGGGTATAAAATAATTATTGTGAAAAAAGAATCTTAAATGGTTTCTGTGATGCTGTTCAGTTAAAATGATTTCAAATTACGAGAAAAAAAGTTGAATCAATATTTAATCAAACACTACTAACACCTGATGATTGCTTGAAAAAATCTGGCAGTATTTTTTTGTTTCAGTTTTTATCCAAATTACATTGATATATATATATATATATATATATATATATATATATATATATATATATATATATATATATATATATATATATATATATATATATATATATATATATATATATATATATATATATATATATATATATATATATATATATATATATATATATATATATATATATACATTGGTAATATATATATATATATATATATATATATATATATATATATATATATATATATATATATATATATATATATATATATATATATATATCAATGATTACCAATGTGAGACCCTGCTTTTAAGTTGCAAACTAAGTAGAAAATTGAACTTCAATGTTTTAGTTAAAATTACTAAGGGGGGCTCGGACTTCCGCCACTGAAAAAAAACACTACGTTTATCAATGATTTAATTTTTCTTATACTAAATTGTTTTAAGAATATTTTTAAAAGTTTATATGACAAAATTATGGCTAATTGTGAACATATATCACAAATTCTGTTTAATCTATAATGTGTTATTGTAAGTGTAGAAAATTTGAAGAGATGCGAAAATATTTGTAAATAACCTAAAATTCTAATTTAAAGAAAATAAAACTCTTGTCGAAACAAGTTGCGATAGTATCTTTGTGTTGTTATCGTACTATTATTATTGACTAATGTGGATCGAATTGATTAGAATCTAGTTAGGAATTGTTTACAATTTGAGTTTTTGTCGTTTGCTTTATAAATACTTCACATGGGAATAAAAGACTCAAAGCTTGTGAATTTAACTTACGAGGAGGCTTTAAAAAGAGGTGAGTACACGGTTCTTAATTGCTTAATTCTTATTAATATTAACTTAATAATTAAGACCTGATATTCACACTATCTTCAATTATAAATTTACTCTTCAATCCATTCAATAATTTATTGAGGTGTTCTTCTTTTATTTTAAGTAACGGACCAGGAACAAAAGAAGATTAGGGAAGCTTTTAAAAGATGTTCTACTCCGAATGGACACATGTCAAAAGCCGTCTTCTTGAAAGATGTTCTGGGAGACGGGATACCGGTTCACATAGCCGAGGTAATGAATTAGAAAAACATTTGTTATTTTTCATGGTGTTTATGACATTTTTTACTACTACTAAGCTGTTCTCATGTATTCTACTACCCACTTTACCTTAGGATCCTTATGCTGCTAGTATGTACTCTACTTTAGTTTTAGGTCCATTTTCACGTTCCCTACTTTTAAACACTTAAAATTACTTCATTTTTGAAGCATAAAGACTTTATGATAAAGTGGTAATGCATTTAAGAAAATGATATCAGTCTGTTTATTTTGTATAGTTTATATGATATGAGAAAATCACTAGAGAGAGATAGACGTTCCTTGCTAAAATCAAATACGTCTTAAAAAAATATTTCTATGCAACAGAGGCTGTACGATAAATTCGGTGGCTCATCGAAAGGGATAGGCCTGAAGGAGCTGATTTGCGGATTGGTTCTGCTGACGAGAGGAAAGGAAGAAGAAAAATTGAAATGTAAAAATTTATTTTCTATTTGTTTATGATTATGTTGTCTTTTTTTATAAAGTTTTTTTTATAAATTTGTGTTTAACATTAGTATTTCGTTGCCGTGATTATGACGACGCCATCTTTATGTAAAGCTATAAATACTATCGTGGTTATTTATGTAAAACAGTATATAAACACCCCATTGTGGTTGGTTTAAGCAAATACTCAGCAGAAGTAAAATAAAGTTTGGATGTGTGATTTTATATATATATTATATATATATGTATTCTTTAATTATTTTTTAGATTTTTTTCATAAATAAATGTTTCATTTTATTAGAAATTACTCTAACATATAAATGTTTGATTGACGTTTATTCAGTTTTGTTCGGCTTCTACTCGAGCGAGCCGTACCAGTTCGTCGACAAGTCGGAAATGGACGACGTCGTTCTTAAGACCGAGGGGAACGTGGTAGAGGAGATCGGGGATCTTTTCAAAGAGGTAGTAGTGGTGATGATGATGATGATAATACTGCTACTGCTAGCGGTGGTGATGATAATACTGCTACTGCTAGTTGTGATGATGATGATGATAGTTATGATGATGACAATACTGCTACTACTATGGATGATTATGATCATAATACTGCTTGTAATGATGATGACGATGATAGTGATAATACTGCTTGTGATGATGATGATAATGATAATACTGCTAGTGATGATGATGATGATGATGATAATAGTGCAGGTGATGAAGTATCATCAGCCAATTCACACATTTAAATAGGAGTGACCGAAAAATAATAAAAAATTTATGATGAGATTAACAAGAGTAATAAGAATACGTCAAATGAGATGCATTTGTTGCTGCTGTGAAAAAAAAGAATTTGATTAATTACAATATTTAGAATGGTTAATAAAAAAAAATTATACAAAATACACAGTCTCTGAGTTTTCGTTGCCAAACTTGAGTATTACAAAAATTTAATTGGAATGACTTAGTTGATATTTCTTTCTATAATATTGATTCATCGTTTATTCTACGTCTGATCTTTCGTTCTTTTTTCTTTCTTTCTTCAGAGCGACCAGGCAAACTACGAGACATTCAAGTCCTGGCTCAAGAACAACGTCAACCGTCTCAGTCTGTCGACGTGGCTGATGATGGAATCACAGAACTCTCTCGGCGTGGCTGTGGATCCGAGGACTCCCACGTTCTATCAGACTCTTGCCGGAATAACTCATTGTTAGAACTCTTAGAACGATTTTCATGTTCTAAAGAATCAGATATATTTGTATATATATATATGGATTTGTATATAATTGTATATATATATATCACTATGTCATGTATGCCATCATACATGACATCATAAAGGTTTCTACATTGCGATAAGACATTAATAAAATATATATATATGCAAAAACACTTTTTTGTATATAATAATTATTAATTATTAATTAAGATATCAAAATGCATAAGTATGTTACATTTTTTACTTTTTTTTGGTCTAAATAAGAACTTTTGACAGATCTCACGGACATCTTTATTGAAACAGCAGGCTTTAATGCTGCTAAAGTTCTGCATGCGTTATTAGTCTTGGCTAGATTCTTTTAAAAACCAATTTTTTTTGTTTAAATTTTTTTAAATTTATAATTTTTTTATATAAATTGTTTTGAAATTTATTTTATTAAATGAAATATCGCTATTATATTTTATTATCATTATTGTTATTAATATTATTATTTATTATTATTTTTGTTACAAATGAATTAAAGTGGAAGAAAGTGACGTCATCGAGCTGGAGAAACAATACTGGCAGCTGAAAAGTTCCTCGAAGAACGGAAAATTCGACTTGGAAACTTTTTCTTCCATCGTTTCACCTCCGCTCTCAAGTTTTCTCTGCGAAGGTGATTGCGATGATACGCTTTTTTTTTAAATTATTATTAGTATTATTCAAATTTTAATTTTTTTTCTATGAACTTCTCTCATTTCTGATTAATTATTTTTTTAAATAGTTTTTTTCGAGAGGATTTACATTTATTGGACTTGTTAGCTGCAACAAATTTTTGTTTTCTCATCCAATGCATGAAATTAAATGTTTGTCCGAAAGTATCGATTGCATGAAATTCGAACACCAGAACTGATTCTATTGCAATTTCTCGCAGTCTACTTTGCAAAAAATGTATGCCAACAGCTTAAGGTTTTATAGCTAAAATACCGGGTAATTCCGATAACCCATCTGTGAATATTTTAATTTTTTATGTTAATGAGCATATTGTGCACTAGCTGTAATTTAAGATGTACGGTGATTATTGATTGACTAAGTGATTTTATATGTCAAGTTCTGCATAACAAACTTGGCGTTTGCATTCATAGTTTTAAAGGAACAAGGAAACGTTCAAACTTGTAACAAACTGTTACACGAACGGCTATTTTTAGTCAACTCTTCTCGGAATATTTTAATTTATTATGTTAATGAGCATATTGAGCAGTAGGTGTAATTTAAGAATGCACAGGTGAGTGATTGACTAATGTGGTAATTATGTAGATTAGTTCTTAGCAGTCTTTTTTTTTATATAAAACTAGCGGGGTTACCCGGCGTTGCCCGGGGTTTTTAGAGGTTTTTCTAATGTTTGTCCCTCTCGCTCCCGTTTCCTTCTCCACTTTCCCGTTTTCGTCGCGTTCCCGGTCGCTTTTCCGCTCTCGGTCGTTTTCCAGCTCCCGGTCGCTTTCCCGCTCAGAACTTTTGTTATCGATTTTCTCTCTTGCTCGCGTTTCCTTCCAAGCTTGCTCTCCCGATTCCAGTCGCTTTCCGCGTTCCCGGTCGCTTTCCGCGTTCCCGGTCGCTTTCCCGTTCCCGGTCGCTTTCCCGTTCCCGGTCGCTTTCCCGTTCCCGGTGGCTTTTCCGTTCCCGGTCGCTTTCCCGTTCCCGGTCGCTTTCCCGTTCCCGGTCGCTTTCCCGTTCCCGGTCGCTTTCCCGTTCCCGCTCACGCTTGCTCTCCCGTTCCCGGTCATGCTTGCTCTCCCATTCCCGGTCACGGTTGCTTTCCCGTTCACGCTCATTTTTTCTTTTCCATTCTTTCATAACTTCTGTTAGCCTATAAAACGTAAAATAGATTTGCTAAGACTATATATATATATATATGAATGTTTGTGGGTTAGTTTGTCTATTATAGAAACGGGAAAGCGACCCGACAGCGAGCGGGAACGGAAAAGCAAGCGTGAGCGGGAATGGGAGAGCAAACGTGAGCGGGAAAGCGACCGGGAGTGGTAAAGCGACCGGGAGCGGGAAAGCGACCGGGAGCGGGAAAGCGACCGGGAGCGGGAAAGCGACCGGGAGCGGGAAAACGACCGAAAACGGGAAAGCGAACGGGAGTGGGAAAGCAGGTGGGAAAGGAAACGGGAGAGAAAGAGACAAACATTAGAAAAACCTCTAAAAAACCCGGGCAACGCCGGGTATCTCCGCTAGTACATACATAAACACACACACAGACACACATACATACACATACATACATACACACATACATACGCACATACATATATATATAGTTCCCGCTCGCTCACCCGCTCCGCTCCGCTCATTTTGTGACGGATTTCAAATTTTTTTTTTTATTTGACTTTCCCCTTGACTCTCAAGGTTGTGTGAAAATTTCATTACGATCGGATGAATGGTGTAGCAATGCATAAAGGACATTAACATAAATACAAACATTCATTTTTATATATATAGATGTAAGTTGTTTCATTTCATGGGTTGAACCGGCTGAAGAAAGTAGAAAGTGAAACTATTTCTTTGAAGAATTTTTATGTTTTTGCTGGCTTTCAATTGTCTTCTTTTTACACACTTTTACTTAACTTGACTTCTCTGTCTGTCTATCTGTCTGTCGTCAAATTTTGCAATCAATTTTAAACTAACTTCCCGATGAGCTAGAGACTTCAAAATTTAAACATACCTCCGAACTGATTAACAATGCATTCTATCAAATTTTCAGATCGATTGAACAAAATTTAATTAAATAATTATTTTTTATATTTTCGTCGAACTATTCATTGTCTGTGCTAATATACTCGTTGTTTATGAAACAGAATGTGGCCTACACAATCGATTATATAAACTTTGTTTTTTGATTCACTTGTTAATTAGATAAATATTCAGTTGATGTGGCAGGTTGATGTTTTTGATGATGATGATGTTGATTGTGGTGGTTATGATGATGATTGGATTGGTGATGATAGTGATAATGGTTTGAACACCGACCATGATGATGATGATGATGATAGTGATAATGGTTTGAACACCGACCATGATGATGATGATGATGATAATGATGATTGCTTCAAAAAAATTATAGAATGTTGAGAATATTTTGTGCAGAGATATTTTGTTATTCACTTTAATAGTTATTCTCTTTAATAAAACTTTAGAAATTGTTTTAATAAATTATTTTTGGGTTATTATCTCACAATCATCAACATCATTGCTATCATCATCATTGCCTTCATATCATAATTGCTATCATCATCATCATCATCATCATCATCATCATCATCATTGTCATCATCATTTACAATGCCATCATCATTGTTATCATCTTTATTGTACTCCTCATCTATTACAACTATTTATATTTGTTGAATCTATTAATATCTTTTTTATTACTATTTTATAAAACATCCATTTTGTTTTTTGTTATATTTAACTTTAATCTTCGAATATTTAAAATTGAGCAGCTTCTAGTAATAATTGCTACAACTATCCTAATCATCGGAATTCTCATTTTAATCATCATTAATATAATAATCGTTATCGTAATCATCAATATCATAATCATTATTGTTACCTGAAAGTTCATTTTTTAGTTATTAATAAATAAAATAATAATAAGCATCCAGTTAATATTTAAAAACAAACTTAATTGATTAATTAATTAACGTATTAATATTCATCCGTGCCTCATTAATAAATAGTTACTTAACTGATTATTTAATTAATTAACGTATTAATATTCATCCGTTCCTCACTAAGGCATGTTCAGGACATTTGATGAGAACCAGGACAATCACATCGACCTGAAAGAGCTCGCCTGTGGCATATCCGCCTGCTGTCGGGGCCCCACGGTCGACCGGTTCAAATGTACGTATCGTACGTAAATACGGGTTTGCTTTGATTTTTATTCATCGTTATTGCCGCCATTCATTTCTCAAGTTGTCGCTTTTTCTATCCCAAACCGACGGTTGTACTTCGGACGAAGCACAGCCTTGTTCGGTTTCACAGGTTTCCACCAAGTGTTCCTACTCCTACTTTTCTCAATTTTTCCATCCTTTTAATCTTCACATTTCGCCTAAGACTCATCCTACAAGTTTTTATGATTCAGATTTCCATACCCAAAGATTCTTCTTTAATTGTATGGTACAAAAAGCCATTTCCTTGATAAAACAACAAAATTATCTTATGTATTCGAATAGATATATTTATTTTTAGGTTAACATGTGTTTTAATCAATACAATTTTAATTAAATATAGTTGTTTATATATAACTAAGTATTTTTATAGATTTATTTATATACATATTTCTGTGTATTTTGATAGATATCTATTTGTTTATATACTTCTGTGTATTTTAAACAGACAATTTTATTTCTTTACTTCCATGAATTTCATAAAAGATTTTTTATCATTAATTACTATATATATTTGTTTCTCCTACAAAATTTCTGACTTCCTAGTCAGCACCTTGTTTATTAAAACTTAAAAAAAAAATTTCTTTAAAGTTTTCGTTGATTAGTTCTCTATCGATATAACTCCCAGATTAGAAATACTCTTTCTTCCCTTTTTCTCTCTTTCTTGTTTTAAATCTTATCTTTATTACACATAATCTTTCACTCTCTCTTTTTTTTAAGCCTCCATCTCTTCTCTCGATATCTCCTTCTTTCGCTTTTCTTTCTGTTTTATTATTTTCTTATCTTTTTATTTGTCCGCTTCTGCCAGTTCATCGAAACTGCTGCATCCTTTTTTCTGTTATTCAAATCTTGATAATGATCGCTATCATCTTCGTCTTCATCATCGTCTTTTCTTATGACACGCGAACGGATTGTTTTATCCATCGTTACGACAACCAACGTGATGGTGTGTCTGTCGAATGTGTTCTATTTACGTGTAGAAATATTACATGTGCTAGAAAACTTATGATATTTTTAATTATAGCTTTTTTAATTATAACTTTTATTTATATAATTATTGATTTTAAATGTTTTTCTAAGAATACTTTGTTTGAATTATTTAACATAATTATTATTTTGAATTTCCTAATATAATTATTATTTTGAATTACTTATTATAATTATTATTTTGAATCGCTTATCTATTTTTTATTCTCCTCTTGAAATGTCATTACATTTATGTGATAAAAACAGTTTGATTTATTTTGTGATCGATGATTTTTATGTGTTTGCGTAAATGTTTATTGAATTTTTTTTAGTAATCGTAAATAAATTATTATACATATTATTATACAAATTTTGATGCCTGCAGTTTGCTTCAAGCTTTTTGATGTGCATCGCCTCGGAATCCTACGACGGACCGATGTCATGCAGATGATCTCCGTCATGTCGGATGTCAGGCGAACCACGAAATCTCTCGAAGAAACGGTAACTTGATCAACTTTTTATTCTCTCTCAACCTACATCTTTTAAAAAGGATGCTGCTGAACAGACATGAATATGAACAATAAAAGGACATAAATTGAGACATAAAATTAGCCATAAAAGTACATAAATTGAGACATGATGATGATGGTTGCAGGTTTTGTTTTTAGTTGTTGAACCACACACTTGTTTAGTTAAACTAAGTGTGACACTATTTGATTGGTCAGGGAAATAAGGTATCAGTTTCGCAGCCCTTGTAGCGAGGAGATTAAGTTTGGCGTATTCGGATTTTAAAAGAAGGCGATGTGTTGATTACTGTTTGTTTGTTTGTGTATTTCCTAATGAACGTGTCATGCGTGATAATAAGGCGTATATTACGATGATGGTAAAGTCTAATGCCATGTGGTGAGAATGAGTGGTATTATTGTAATAATGTAATAATAAGTGGTATTATTGTAATAATGTAATATTAAGTGGTATTATTGTAATAATGTAGTAATAAGTGGTATTATTGTAATAATGTAATAATACGTTCTGTGGAGTACCTGTCATAAAGTTCTACAACACCTGAGAGCTCACTATGAGGAAAAGAATTATTTGAATAATTTACTTTTTTAATTAAAAGACAAAATGCTAAAAATAAAAAAAATATTATTGAAAAAAAGTAGTGGATTTTCTTCGTATTTTTGGTTGAGTTGTTTTCAAGTTAGAAGCCGTGTAGTTTTTAATGAGTAACAAAATGTTTTGTTTTAACGCTCTTCAATTCGTCCTTGCTTGTCATTTTTTAATCGGTTTGCTTATTTGTACTATGCACTGTATTTTTTTATCAGTTTGTTTGTGTGCCTGTGTATTATTAGCCGTTTGTTTGTGTGTATGTGTATTATAATCTGTTTGTTTGTGTGTGTGTATTATTATCAGTTTGTCTGTCTATATTGTGTACTATTATAATTTATCAGTTTGTCTGTTTGTACCATGTACTATTATCAGTCTTTATTGTCTTACTGTGTACTATTATTATTATTATTCAGTATTATTATTCATTTGCTGGTTTTATTATTCATTCTTTTTTTTTATTAAAAATGAAATGGAAATTCCATCTTGAATGTTAGGCAAAAATGCACTTAAAGTAAGTATTTTTTTCCTCATCGGCACGCTTGAGTTTACATTGGGAATTCAAAAATGGAAGGGCAATCTTCATCTCCATCTTGATAAGTTTTATTTCCGGAAAAACATTACAGTTTTACAAACGTTTTGTTTTTATAATTTGTTTCATCATGTTTCTTATGTTAATTCATGTCATTAATTAATTATCTTAATGAGATTTATCATTTATTCATGATATCTCTCTCTCTCTCTCTCTCTCTCTCTCTCTCTCTCTCTCTCTCTATTACAGAAAATTTGATTCTTCAATAGAGTTCTAATTTGCATCGATATATTTGGTTACCTGTTGTATTGTTTTTATAAAACTGTCATATAAATTAATTTGATTAATTGATTGACTTCAAGTGTTATGGAGGTTTATATGACCAAAAAAAAAATTTGTCTTCAGTCTGTTAGGAAAAGGAGATGCTAAAAAATAAATAATGATGATGAAATTTAAATATATTCATATAATTTCCAATTATCGAACTTCATAAGGTAACTTAGTACAAAAAAGTGTACAGAAATATTCCTCATTTTTATTATACTTTCAATAAATTATAAAACCATTCCAGAAGAACCTGTAAATGATTGTCAATATCGTAACACTATATGTATAATCTTTCTTAATTTGATAATTGTGTATTTTTGTTTCTTTAAAATATAAGTTTCATTTTAAGCAAAAAATAAACGTATAACATTTCAGAATGATGACGAACTGAATTACAAAACGGAAGAAGAAATCTGCTCTGACCTCTTGTCGACCTGTGAGAGTTCCTCGGGAGAGTTCGTGACCCAGGGAGAGTATCTCATATGGGCTGTTAAGCATCCGCTCACTAACAACTTTCTCAACTTCTTGGTGCAGGTCTGCAAAATGAATATTCATATTCTTATTTATATTGATAATCATTAATAAATTAATTATTTTAAAGTATATAGTGTGAATTTAATATGGTATAACAAGCTTGGATGAATAATTTATTAAAATATGTATTTATGCAAATTATTTTCTTTTTGAAGTTTTCGTGATTAACCCTCTACCATATCGCGATGCCATTTGGCATCATTATTTTCATGCCTTATAATGAACTTAATTAACACAGCCAACTGACATCACTATGCACCTCTCTCTGTGATAGTTTATAATAAAGAACAATTATAAAACTATATTTTTTTTCCTTTAATAAGCAACCAAATAGCCATAAAAACAAATATTTTTAGTTTTTACTAAAAAGCTTTTTTTTTAATCCAAGCATTAGAGTAGTAGAAAGTTAACTCGCATGGAAAACAACCACAGTTTTTAATTATCTCTAAAATTTTGTTCAATGATTTAAACAAATTCAAACAAATTCCATGCTCACAAAATAGTAGAAATACGCAAATCAATTATGTCTTAGTATACAAGACATGATGTATTAATTGGTTATTAAATTTTAAATATATTTAATGTAACATCATGTATACATTAATTAATAAAAAATATAATATAATATTATATAATGTATATTAAAATATTGCCATCTTTTATTTCATCAATGAGGATCAGTAATTTATATCGGCCACGTGTGTTGAATAATTAATTCTCCCAATTATTGATTTCTTATAAATTGAAAGTGGCATGCAATGTCTTATAAACTTTTCTGATGTTTTTTTAAATGAATTTAGATTAAGTATATTTGAATAAATGAATGGAAATCAATTATATATATTTGAATAAATGACTACATCCATTGTATATTTGAGTAAGTGAATATACATCAAGTATATTTGAATATGTGAATATATATATATTTAATTAAATTAACTATTTTTTTTAAATTTTTTATGGTTAGATCTGCCATGTATGTCTGGGTCTGAGACCGCGAACTAAAGAAGAAGAAGCAAGCATTATCATGTTGGTTTCTCACTTTTCTGTTTCTTCTTTTTTTGTCCCTCCTACCAATTCATCCAATCGCTCATTTATTTCTTTTTCAATATATTAAACCTTTTATTATTCCATAATTTTTTATTGATTATATCTTTATTATTCCATACTTTTTTATATATTATATACTTATTATTCCATACTTTTTTATATATTATATACTTATTATTCCATAGTTTTTTATATATTATTTTTTTATTATTCCATAATTTTTTATATATTATCTATTTATTATTCCATAAATTTTGTATATATAATATATTTATTATTCCATAATTTGTTTTTTATATATTATATATTTATATAAAATCAACAGACCGTGGCTGGTGAGAGAGGAAAGAGAAGGTTTGAAAGAAGGCCAGGTGTGGTACCTCGTCTCCATGTCGTGGTGGCGAACCTGGATTGATTACATACAGGTAGGCTCACTCGAGATTAATTAATTAATTAAATATAATAAATGTCAGAAATATAAAAGATTAATGAATTATTATCAGGTATTTTTTTTAAATTTCTTCACAGCATTTCTGTTTGTAATTTTTGTTTTGTTTGTTACAAATTTGTTTCATTACTCTATTCTATTAATAGCTTTTATTAATGAATTGGTTTTAAACATCTCTATTAAAACAAATAACACTACTCCACGTGCATTGCACCTAAATACACTATGAGCACATACATACACTGCACAATCACATACATGCACATACATACACATGCACATGTGCACATATATATGCAACACATGTACATACATACACATACACATACATACAACTACACTTGCACATACATACACATGCACATGTGCACATATATATGCAACACATGTACATACATACACATACATACAACTACACTTGCACATACATACACATACATGTACCAAACACGTACACATACAAACACATAGACATACTCCACGTGCAACAATTCAACTCTACAGGATTCCGTCGGCAACAACTTCTCCTTAAATCTCTTCTCTTCTTCTTCCATTCTCCCTCCACCGACAAGCCTAGAAAACGGTGGAATATCTCTTCTCAGTTACAACAAAACAGCATCCTCTTCTTCTTCTTCTTCGTCGACTTTCTACTCCTCCCCGTTCCAAAGCATCCATGACACTCCAACCTTTTATTCCCTCCCATTGGTCCGGGGAACGGCTGTTTCTTCCGTCGACTCCGGCTTCTCCCCCATCAGTTATGCGACCTTGCCGAGGAAGAGCTCGCCAAAGTTTGTTTTTCTCATTTTTTTTCCTTCTCAAGTTTTGAGAGTGTCAGAGTCGGTGTGGATGGGAATGAAATTGTGGAGACACTGAAGCATCACTTTGAAATTTTTCTCTATTGATTCTACTTTTGTGTTTTTTTTATAATTTTCATTTTAGTAAAACTATATATTAAAATAATGGTAATAATAATAATAATAATAGCACCTATAATCATAAAAACTCCTGAGAAGTATAACCAATGCTTTTTGTGTTATGTCGGAGTCTTAATACGTGCACCCTGTCAGCCTAATGTTGTAAATTTCAGTTTGACGGCAGTTTCGATGTCGTCATCACTCCACGGGGAGAGTTCCCCCTCGACGCCCGCTGGCTCCCCAAGAACTTCAAGAAGGGTTTCCATCATTCAGAAACCTACCGGGGTGGATAATTCCAGTATCGTTACGCTCCCTTGGAAGGTTTTATTTTCTGTTTTGATTGTTTAGTTTGTTTCTGTTCTTGAGTGATAAATATAAAAAAATTAGTATAAACATAAATATAACGTAATGATTTTGTGTGTGAAGTGCAGCGTTTATTCTGTTTATTCAGTATTAAGAAATCACATTATATAATCACACATCACAAACACGCTGTGACACAGAGGCGCTGGTGGCAGAGCGGTAGAGCGTTCGACTGTCGATCGTTAGGTCAGCAGTTCGAACCTCGCCGGCGTCACCAGCGTAACTCCCTTAAGCAAGGAGTTCACTCGCATTCCTGAAAGGGTAGGCGCCTATAAATGGCTTCCTCTGCAAGTACCCTTTCTCGCCTTCGAGCAAGACTTGTCTTGGAAAAGGCGTGTGAAAAGAGAAAAAAAAACACTTATATACTCACTTATCACAAACACATACATACATATATACTTACATATCACAAACACTCACATATATATTGTTACGATATCACCAAATCGTATACCGGGCTCAATAGAATGGTTTTGCAGTTTTATTGGAAAATAATAAATGACGGCTTTGCTAGGGCTATTTATACCTTCTGGTCTATTAATAATGTCCATAATAGTTATTCCAAGTCCTTTAACGTCTATCAATGGGAAAACCTATCGTAAAAACAGCGATTTTACATTAATATATATATATATATATATATATATATATATATATATAGTTATATAGTCACACATGATAAACACACTACGACACACATATATATATATATTTATATATACAGGTTGGATCGTTGACCAACGAAGGAGGAATATTGAAACGAGACTTCACACTGAAGAGGAAAAGAGATTTCGAAATTGTCAGCGAATCTGTCTGGAAGGTTTTCTCGTTGTGGTACGGAAAGCCGCTCGTATCTCTTCCGAGAAGTGTTAGTCATCCGTCGTAATTGTAATCAGGATGTTTCTTTTTCATAATATATATATAAATATATAGAGAGAGATGATGACAGGACAGTAATGACAAACTATGATCATAGTTGATAACATTGAAAACTATCATGAGTCATGCAAATTATTCCAGCCTGAACCTCTCTGTAATGCTGATCTTAAATTTTGATTTTTTCTGATGTTAAACACTTTTTTCTAATTTTTCCGGAATTAAATTTTTCTCATAGCTAATTTGTAATTTAATCGGTCTCAATTTTTCTGCATCGTTCAGGTGATAATTCCATGCGAAGGGACTCCTCCCACTTTAGAGCTATACCCAATCCAAGTGAAGCTTCTGAGATGTCACAGCGCGACCAACCAGAGGACGGGTCACTCGGCCATCTATGCGGGGATGAATTCCGGGTTCAGTGGGATTGGAATGAGTGAGTCTTGCTTGATCTGAGTATCAGAGTGTGCATTCAAAGACTTGCTTCTTTCTGTTCACTCTTTTATATTTTTGGCATATATCGTTGGCAGCATTTAAGCACGGATTATGTGGTTTCTAATGCACAGCTTCTGACTGGTTCTCTATCATTCTAAATCTTTTTTTCTCGGCATGTTATCCTTTCCGCTTCTCCAGGTACCTCCTATCTGAACTCGGCCACGGACACTCCGCCTCAGAGATACTTGGCTTACATGGCTACCTTCAGCTGCAAGCAGACTCTGGGACAGATTCACGAGTTCATCTCGGGCAAGCTGAAGATCAGTAAAGAAGACATGAGGCTCTGGAAGGTCAGGGACGAGGTTGGTGAACAATAATAATAATAATAATAATAATAACAATAACAATAATATTAATAATAATATCAATAGTAATAATAATAATGTGTTTGAACATTCACACCTTGAGTTACGTAACGTTGAGTGCTAATTTACGTGCAACAAATGTAAAACTTATCGGGACTGACGGCAACGAGAAATAATTCACTCGCGATTTTATGCAGCTGTTTTTTCGATGGGCTTGTGGGGTTACTACTTTAGGTGGATATTTTATATTGTTTTTTGTAAATTGAGTACGAAATATTATATTATTGATAAAACTTGCTTGTGGTCACAGTCGTTGTTCTGCCCAGCATGCTTGCTGATTGTGCTTCTGATCTAACTCTGAATCATGTTTTCAGTATTATTTGTTAACAAATTTTTAGACGAACTTATGCCTTTTGGAAGATGAAGATAAGAATCTGGAGCAGCTGAAGATATTTGACAACCAGCAGATTCTAATTGAAAGTAGTTAAAAAGTGTTTTATCTTTTCAATTCTCTAATAATTATTTCTTGCATGGATTAAATTGTTTAATCGAAAATGTATTTAAATATTCAAAATTTCATTTAAATATTTAAAAATTTATTTAAATATTTAAAAATTTATTTAAATAATCAAAAAATTGTAAATATTAAAGAAATTATTTAAATATTCATAAATTAAAATAAATATTCAGTTATTAAATTTAATATTTATAGTTGTTAAATTTTTCTTAGATAGAAATTTTGCAATTCTTAAACAAATTGATCTTTTTTAATGTACAAGTTTTTCTATAAAATAAAATTGCAAATTTTTCATATGACCTTGATTTTTCCATATGACCTTGAATTTTCCATATGACCTTGAATTTTCCATATGACCTTGATTTTTTCATATGACCTTGAATTTTCCATATGACCTTGATTTTTCCATATGACCTTGAATTTTCTATATGACCTTGAATTTTCCATATGACTTTGAATTTTTCATACGACCTTGAATTCTCCGCATTCAATCGAACAGTTCGCAACAAAGACCTGACGTGGCCCGAAGAAATACTCAAGATGGCCAAGAACAGGGCGCTCGTTGACAAGTCTCAAACAGGTTCTTATCATTGATCTATCTTGCTCTCGTTGTGTTTCGGTGTCTTCAGAGCGCATACGCAGTAAGCGTCCTCAAGAGCGAATGCTAAAAGCAGCCGCCATTTTTGCTCGGAACGGAATTTATGAAATCAATATTTTTTATTGAGATTTAGCATACGCCTTATCACGACAAGTCTTGCTCAAGGCGAGAGAGGGAGGGTACTTGCAAAGGCAGCCATTTATAGGCGCCTACCCCTTTAGCAAATGCGAGTGAACTCCTTGCTTAAGGGAGTTGCTTGTTCCTAGGATCGAACAGGCACGACAAGCGAACACGTTTGCTCTTCCCCGAGGGTGTCTGCTCTTAAGGACTTATGTTATTTATATATATATATATCTTTTCATTTTATGATTTAGTCTTGCCGTTTATTATTTTTTAATGCCTCTCATTGCTACCAATTGCTAATCTTCTGTTAGCTTTACCTAATCGTAGCTGATTTTCTTAACAAAGGTTAAAAAGTAGAATGTTGCTTGCATGTGGTCATGCTTGTAGGGTGGTGTTATTTTATTTTATTTTTTTTCCGCAATCGTCACATCCCTGCAGAGAAAGGGGCGACCGGCCTGAACAACCTAGGAAACACCTGCTTCATGAACTCTGCCCTCCAGTGCTTGAGCAACACTCAGATACTTACTGCATATTTCACAAACGAGAAGCACCTGTACGAGCTGAACAGGTGAGACTGATTGGATTTGCATTGTGCTCTCTCTCTCACTCTCTTTTTCTTTCTCTCGCTTTTTTTTTAAATATTTATTCAGTACTTAATTCATGTATTTATTTATATTGGTATTATTCCACCTGGATAACGCTCGTAGCATGAATAAAAAATATTCACCACTCCTCTACAAATTCCCCACCCCAGGACAAACCCACTCGGTGCTAGGGGACACTTGGCGGAGAAATACGGGCAGCTCGTGAAGGACCTGTGGAGTGGACAAGCAAAAAGCATTGTTCCTGTCAAACTCAGGGTATTTATATATTTTTTATTATTAAAATTTTGAGGTTTCAAGTAACCAATGCAGATAATCTTATAGTTTTCTCTAAATTTAGCTTTTTTATATAAAACTCATTTAATATAAATTAAATATATTTGATATCTTGTAATTAATTTAGTTTATTTATATTAAACTTATTTAATATAAATTAGACATATTTAATATCTGTTAATTTATTGCAGTCTTATTCATTTGAATTCATTATTATCATGGCTGCCAATTTCATTGCCAGCCAATCATAGCAATGACTATATATATATATATATATATATATATATATATATATATATATATATGTATGTATGTATATATATATATATATATATGTATATATATATATATATATATATATATGTATATATATATATATATATATATATATATATATATATATATATATGAGTTTGAGTTTTGTTTATTATCAGAACCAAAAATATATATAAAAAAAAAAGTCTATAGAATCAAGCCATAAAAAAATTAATGTCTGAAAGTTATATTTTTGATGAAGAGGAGCTACATCAGGCTCCTCTATACTGACAGAAGCTGGAGGACTCGCGACTCCTAAGAGATGCGGTCCTTGAAAGCGTTTACTGTCGGGGCGTCAATTGTGTATTGCGTAAGCGCATTCCATGGAGCGACAATCCGGTTTGTGAAAAAATTGTATCGCTCTTCGCAACCTCTGACATACTGGCGCTCTAATTTGCAGTTGTGGCCACGCAGGTGGTATGCCGTGTGGCCGGCTGCTCGAGTTTGCGGAACGGAAAAGCTGACGTCGTCGATGTTGTGGGCGATTTTGAACTGCTCGATCAGGTCACCTCTCGAACGGCGGTCTTGTAGCGTTGTGATCCTAAGCTGTTGCAGACGATGTTCATAGGGCTGATGTTTTAGTGTTGCAATGATTTTTGTTGCCCGACGTTGGACCTGCTCAAGAAGGTTAATATCGCCCTTTTGATAAGGCGACCAAGATTGAACAGCAAATTCAAGATGTGGGCGGACGTAGGAGAGGTAAAGTGTACGCCACAGTATGAGGCTGCGGCTGCGGAAAGCTTTTCTGAGTCGGCTGAGCATATGATTGGCTGATGACGCTGCTTTTTCGACCTGTGCTCGGACCTTTAGATCATCTGAGACGAGAACACCAAGATCACGTTCGACTTTTGTGACTTCGAGTGGTCGCCGCGTGCCGTCAATATGTCTCATAGAGTATTGGTGGGTTATTCTGTGTGAGCGACCGACATGCATGATTTTGCATTTCTCGACATTGAAGTGCATTAGCCAAGTGAATGACCACTCAACTGCACGGTCAATGTCAGCCTGGAGGGATAAAATGTCGGAAGCTGACTTGATGATGCCAATGATTTTGCTGTCGTCCGCGTACATTTTGATTTTGTGTGTGATAGTGTCCGGTAAGTCGTTAATATATAACACAAAAAGTAGTGGACCAAGAACAGAGCCTTGAGGAACGCCACTTGTCACATTCTTCCACTCGGACTCGCAGCCTTCAATCAAAACGCGCTGCTTCCTATCATTCAGCCACGCTTCGATCCATGTGAGTAGCATACCACGGATGCCGTAAGCTTTTAGTTTATGCAGTAGGCGTTTGTGAGGTACTCTGTCGAATGCTTTGGCAAAATCTGTATATACTACGTCAGCCACATAGCCGCAATAAACAGCTTCAGTTAATATGTCGCGAGTTTCAAGTAGATTTGTCAAGCAGCTTTTTTTCTTGAGAAAACCATGTTGATGTTTGCTGATTAAGCCGTTGACGACGCAGTGCTGCATGATGTGTTCATGTAGAATGCCTTCCATTACTTTACAGGGCACAGGAGTGAGAGAGACAGGCCTGTAGTTAGAAGGCTTGAGCTTGCTGCCTTTTTTGAAGATAGGGGGAAATATATATATATATATATATATTATATCTTTATTCAACATGTATTTTTAGACTTAGAATAATGATCACTACTTGTGTGTTTAAATAATATAACTAACAACCCGGTCAACACCTGATCCGTTACGTCGTTAACCTGCTTCGGTACGTTACAGTGGACGATAAACAAGTACGCTCCGTGCTTCAACGATTTCCAGCAGCACGACTCACAAGAACTTCTCGCATTCGTCCTTGACGGACTCCACGAAGATCTCAACAGGTCGGTGACATTGACGCCATTTTTTTTTCTTCTATCTTACCTTTTTTGGAAGTTTTTCATTTATTTGTGTTTGTTTGTTGTTGATGTTGCTTTAGATTTCTTTTGTTTTTGTTTACTTAATGAATTCATATGTATAAGTTAAATTTCATTGTGGAGTTTATAAATATTGTACAAATTATTTTTTGGTTGGAGTTTATAAATATTGTACAAATTATTTTTTTGTGGTGGAGTTTCTAAATATTGTACAAATTATTTTTTAGAATCGAGTTTATTGTTTATTCTTATTTTCAGAACTTGTTTTATGCATTGTTGAAAATGTATATAAGTTTTTGCTTATTTGGCACTTATATTTTTGTTTAAAAATTGTTTTGTTTTCTCAATAAATGTATGAATAAATATATCTTAAGGTTTCATGAGTTTCTGAGGATTTTTTATCATTATTTTCAGTTTGTTTTATGTATTGAAAGTATATTATTTATTTTATTTATGTTGAAAATATTATTATTTTTATTGTAGATATATTTTTTCTAATCATCACTTGCTTTTATTAACTCTCACTTCTCCGAACGTCCTTGGGATTTCCTTGGACGTTTTGAAGTTCGGAAGATTGTTATAAAATTTGCCAACTTCAAAAAAAATTATAATTAAAAATTTACAAAAATTAAATTAACGTTGATAATGATCACAATAACTTTCATCATTATAGTAATTATAAATGTACTTGTTTACTATTCAGCTGGGTAATATTTTTACAATATGTTGTCGCTATGAAATTTTATAACTGTCTCATCTTTCACTTGTATATATATATATATAATATTTAATTTTATATCAACATACATAATTTCCGATATCTGTAGGTATGTATGTCATAACTTCTCGTAACACTGTCAGGTGGCGCTGCAATTACAAAATGATGTACGATGCTATTCAAAGATCCGTCATTTTTGACAGGCTACTTCTAGTATTTTGATATTTTCGAGAAATAACAGATTAATTTCATGTTTTTTGAAGAGTTCACGAAAAACCTTACGTCGAATTGAAGGACAGCGACGGGAGACCAGATGAAGTTGTAGCCCAGGAGGTGAGAGTGGGGGGAGGGGAGGATGATTGTGTCTCATTGGTTGGTTGATTGATTGTGTCTCATTGGTTGGTTGATTGATTGTGTCTCATTGGTTGGTTGATTGATTGTGTCTCATTGATTGGTTGATTGATTGTGTCTCATTGGTTGGTTGATTGATTGTGTCTCATTGGTTGGTTGATTGATTGTGTCTCATTGATTGGTTGATTGATTGTGTCTCATTGGTTGGTTGGTTGTATATTTGTTAGGTCATTAATAAATTTTAATCTAATTGATTGTATTGTTATTCTCATTATCATCATTGCTATTTATTAATCATGTAATTTGATGGTATTACTAAAAAAATTAGTTTAAATTATTATTCAATAAACATGTATAATTCACACTAATAATTGATGCTACTAATTAATATTAATACATGATGATAATAGCAATTAATAATAATGATTAATTTATATTTATTAATTTATTAATAATTAATATGTAATAATGAATTATAATAAATAATAATATTTATGTTATGATTTTATAATAAATGATGATCATCATTTTTACCTTTCTCAAGGCATGGGAAAATCATTTCGTGAGGAACCAGTCGATCATAGTCGATTTGTTCCACGGCCAGCTGAAGTCTCAGGTCAGATGTCTGCAATGCAACCACACGAGTGTCAAGTTCGACCCGTTCACCTTTCTTTCTCTGCCCCTGCCACTCGAATCTTGCATCCACCTCGAAGTCGTAGGTCGGTCAATTTCATCGCGACGTTTTTTTTTTTTGCGATTCTATCTTTTTATGTCGATAAGGGAGCGCCTAATCAAATGATTCTTTGATTTGATTTGATTTGATTTACGGTTGATTTAATGTACGTGCAAGTTTTGTAGTTGTTTTTAGTTGCTTGTATAGGCTCTTTAGAAGTTTTTTTTTATTTATTCATTTTCATCGATGGTATTCAAAGATTTTCTCGTATTACGATACAGTAATGGTTTACCATCTCATAGGACGTAATGGTTTACAATCTCATATGACGTATTGTATTAATTTCATCTTTGATTGTGTGCAGTCGTATTACGATGCAGTAATAATTTACAATCTCATATGACGTAATGGTTTACAATCTCATATCACGTAACATGGTTTACAATCTTTTATGGCTTAATGGTTTACAATCTCATATGAAGTAATGGTTTACAGTCTCACACGGCATACCGGTTTACAATCTCGTATGACGTTTTGTATTAATTTCATCTCCGATTGTGTACAGTCATCAGCATGGACATCTCCTGCCCTGTGAAGTACGGACTGAAAATGAATACCGACGACACATTCCTCACTCTCAAATTGCATCTTTCCAAACTGTCCTGCATTCCTTTGGAGCAGTTACTTGTTGTTGAGGTTTACAACTCTCTGGTCAAGGTGAGGTTCTTCTTCTTGTTTTGTTATTTTTATTTATTTATTTGTTTGTTTATTTATTTGTTTGTTTGTTTGTTTGTATGCTTCTTTATTTATTTAGTTGATTATTTTTGTTTATAGATTTTTTTAATTTGAAAATTTATTTGTATATTTATTATTTATTTAATTATTTATTTATTTATTTATTTGTTCATTTATTTATGTTTTGTCATTAATTAATTTATTTAAAATTCATTCTTTAATTTTTTATTTTGTTTCATTTTAATTGGAGATGGCCCTGATTGCAGTAAGGGTAGTAGTACCCCCGAATGAGATTATCATTATGCGGTTTCATTCCTTCAGGGCTTCCCTCAGGATGAGAGCAAGGTCAAGGTTCAGCCAAACTGTCAGCTGTTCGCCTACCAGCTGCCTCACAGCTTCCCTGTAAACATCGCCTTGCAGAGGTTCACCGTACTGTCGGCGGCAGCGTTCCCGTCGTCGTCGCCGCCGGCAACAATGACGCAGTTCGACTCGATGCGAGTTTCGTGCGAAGCTTCCTCGCTCTCCAGGCAGAGCGATGCGATCTCGAATCGATCGGTCGCCACGACGACGACGCGTCATCGTTGCAGCGAGACGATTTCGACGAACTTTTCTACCTTCGTCACGACAGAATCGTGCGGCTCCGACGACGACGGCGGTGCTCGCTGCTTGGCCGTGCAGCAGCAGCAACGAAACGAATGCGACGGCTGCGACAGTAACAGCTACGCCAACAGCATCGGTTGCTCATCACGTCAGCAAGACAATTCAGCTGTCTTCATCCAGCAGCCAGCGGTCTGTCTCAAAGCCATGCAACGGTTGCATCACAAACAAGGTTATTTGCTGCTTTCTAGCTTATTTAGTCATTTATTTATCAATTATTTAGTTTTGATTATTATTTTTGTTTGTTTGTTTATTGATTTTGTTTTTCCAAACTGATTCTTCTTCGATAGATTCTTGTTAGAAAACAGATTTTGATTATTATTTTTGTTTTTGTTTTTGTGTTTATTTGTTTTTGGATTTTGTTTTTCTAAACTGATTCTTCTTCGATAGATTCTTGTTAGAAAACAGATTAGTTAGATTTGCTTAAATTTTCATTTCATTTTCTTTCCGCAGCTGCTCACTCGCAGGACTTTCCTTCGATTCCAAACCACGCTACTACCTCTGCCTCTACTCCGTCGTCATCCTCTTTTTTTACGAGGCCGACGAATGACGAGAAAGGTCAAACCACGACAGGTGTCGCAAGTGATACCCGTACGTCTTCTTCGTCTAGTCATCATGTCACCAGCAACGGCGGTCGTAGTTACGGCGGTGCGAGCGAAAGCGTTGAAGGAAATCACGTCGGACACGTCGAGGACTCTGAAAACTGCGAAGAAATTTTATGCGAGAGGTTCGGGGATCGGCCGCAGCAGAACGGGTTCGGCGGGGTTCACAATTATTTGGACGACTTCAGATATTTCTCCAATCCGGTTTTTGTCGTAGCCATTCACAGGAAGATGGTGAGTGTCGGAATTTCTTTTTATTAAATTTATCAAGACTAAGAGTTTTGCAGATCAGCTTGGTCTAAAAAAGCAAGAGTTGCTTTTTTATTTCAAGTTTGTATTTATTTTTTTTTTATCGTTCAGATACCTTCTGATTACTACTTCTTCTGGTTCCAACGGTTGCGGTCGAACCTGTTCGGCGTACCTCTCGTCCTGCCGTGCCACCAGTTCACCACCCATCAGGACCTCTATCAACAAGTCTGGGGTTTGATCTCCAGGCTGGTCAGCCCTCTGCCTCCTTCGGACGCCACGGCCCCCAACCATGCACAAGATTGGTAAGAGCATTCTCAAAGCACTCCCGGCTCTTTCGGTGACGTCTAACTTTTAAAACATCGATTGAAATCGTTAGCCGATAAATAAATTAATAAAACAAGTGAATCAAAAAAGAAAATATTTTAAAAACACGCTTTTATATAATCGATTGTGTAGTCCACATTCTGTTACATATTAACATAGACAATAAATAGTTCGACGAAAATGTCACAAATAATTATTTGATTAAATTTTGTCCAATCGATACGAAAATTTAATAGAATGCATTGTTGATCAGTTCGGAGGTATGTTTAAATTTTTAAGTCTCTAGCTCATCGGGAAGTTAGTTTAAAATTGATTGCAAAATTTGACGACAGATAGATAGACAGACAGAGAAGTCAAGTTAAGTAAAAGTGTGTAATAACTAAATAGATAAATGACAAAATAATTCATTTGATTATTGATTTATCAATAAATAAATAAATAGTAAAACAAATAAATAAACAAATAAATAAGAAAATAAATAAATTGGTCAGTTATTTGAATCACAATTTAGATTGCTTACTTATTTAAATCATATTATAGATTGATCACTAATTTAAATTATTTTTATGTTTTCATTTTATTTTATTTTATTTATTGAGAACCAATTGACTCTGAAGTCATTGTTTCTTTATTTATTTATTGGTTATTCAGTTCATCCACTATGTTTCAATAAGAAGTAAATTAATTAATTTCAATCTCAACCAATTGTTGATTAAAATTGTCCCCCGTTTGATTGTTCATATTTCAGCTTGTGACAGTTAAATATTTGTACGGTTTAATTTGAAGCGATGACAGTCTGAAGTACGAATTCCCGTTTGTACTGAAAGTCGTTCAGAAAGATAACATGAACTGCGTACGATGCCCTTGGTACAGGTCGGTGCATCTATCAGCTTGCATTTTCTGATGGGTTTATCTATTTTGGAGACAGTTGAATTGATAAAATTTGAATATTGCACTTTTTTAAATTTATATTATTTATATCTCAAAATTTTTCTTATTTATATTTCAAAATTTATATTATTTATATTTCTTTCTCAAATTTATACTATTTATATTTATTTTTCAAATTTATATTCATATTTGTTTCTATATTTATAATTATAAAATATATTCATTTATTAATTAATATGTTATTTACCAACAAGTTCAAATATATTTATTTTTCAATCTTCAATTCAATTTCTATACATGAATATATGTGTGTGTGTGTGTGCATAAAAAATTAGTGTTTCACCATCTCTGGAAGTTACTTTCCAGAATCCTCGTGACTGATTTGTGATCATCGTTCATAAATGTAAATCTCTTGAAAAATTGTTTCGCAGGTTCTGCAAAGGTTGTCCTATCGAATGCAATCAACAGGTATTTAACTACGCTTCCTGTCACCTGGCCATCGATTGGGAGCCGACCGCTCTCCATCTTAGATATCACGCCTCGCAGGAAAAGGTGAGTTGCTTTATTTTAGTATGCAAGCGTTTTAAACAAATATTTTTATACTTTATATTTTTTTATATTATCTTACATGTCACTTTTATTTCTTGATTTATATAATGTAGCAGTAATAGTTACTACAGCAGCAGTAGTAGTAGCTGCAGTAGGAGTAGTAGTAGCAGTAGTAGGAGTAGTAGCAGTAGTAGTAGTAGTAGCAGCAGTAGGAGTAGTAGCAGCAATAGGAGTAGTAGTAATATGCCTTGATAATCTTGTGCATTCTATGATATATGGTAATCCTATATATAACCTATAGTTTATGTTAATAAACTTCTGTAAACTGGAACTGGTTGAAATGCACGCGTGTAGGCCTTCATTGAACACGAGAGTTTGGAGGCGAACAGAAAGCAGTCGGTTGAACCGATTGGACTCGACTGTTGTCTCAGGTCTTTCACGAAAGAGGAACGTTTGGATGAAAAGGAACTCTATTACTGTTCCAAGTGCAAAAAACATGCTCATGCCATCAAGAAACTGGAACTTTGGTCTCTACCTCCGATTCTGGTATGCGGATGTCTTGTTCGATTTTCTTATTAGCTGTGATGTTTTGGAATTTCTGATGGTTGGATTTTTTCGAATTATTTGTTAAACGATTAATTATTGTTAGTCGAAAGGTTATTGCTGGTTGAAAGATTCTTCTTCTCGGTTGACCGATTTTATTGCAATTTTCAGATAATACATCTCAAGAGATTCCAATCGTTCAACAACCGCTGGGTCAAATCGCAAAAAATCGTCAAATTCCCGATGAGAAACTTTGACCCGACAAACTACCTCGTTCAGAGAAATTCGACCCCGCCCTCGACGCTCCGAGTATCCGACCCGACGACGACCCCGTACGCGACGCTAGCCACGGTCTCTCCGTCTTCTCTTTCCTCTTCGTCAATGTCATCGAGTCAACCTTCCAGGTCGCCGTCCATCAATCATTTAACCATCGGTAATCATCGAGACCAGTGCAACCACGAAGGAACCGTGCACAATGGAACTGACGACTACGGCAGTGATCAGGCCCAGGTTTGCTGAATGGTTTTATTTCAGAGGTTTTTGTTTTGAGTCGATAATTAGGTAGTATCGATTTGAGTTTTTAGCGTTCGGTCTTATTATTACCAATTTCATGGCAGGTATGCCATAGAGAGAAAATGGATCCCGACAAAAACGGCAACACTTGCATTGAAGAGTCCTCTTCTGCCTGTTCCACGTCTCTTCCGATGTCGAGGGACGGCTGTGAGGCATCAGCTGCTCCTGCATGCCCTGGCTCGTCCACATCAGCTACTGCTGCTGCTGTTTCTGCTTTCAGCAGCGAGTTGACGAGTTTCTCTGAAGTTTCTGCTTCCAACTGTGAATCATCGGGTTCAGGTCGGTTGTCAGACTTGTGGAATTAGTGGTGTGTGATTTGTGGAGTTAGTTGTGGAAATAGTTTAGTGATTTGTGGAGTTAGTTGTGGAAATAGTTTAGTGATTTGTGGAGTTAGTTGTGGAAATAGTTTAGGGATTTGTGGAGTTAGTTGTGGAAATAGTTTAGTGATTTGTGAAGTTAGTTGTTAAATCCTTTATATTAACTTTGGCATGTCTGCTTGCTTGCTTGCTTGAGCCATACGTTGGTACCCTATACCACTAAAAAAAAACCAACTTCCTGTTATCCAATCGAGTTGAAGTTTGGTGGGCTTGTTTGTCGCTGCACACTTTACATTCTATTAAACTTCCGGGTTAATTGGACAAAATGTAAGTGAATTAAAGAATAAAATCAATTAAACCTTTAAAAACTTTTTTAAATTAAAAATTTTATGTAAAAAAAACAAACCATCAAATTTTGGTTTCTTTAAAAAAAGCTATATTTAATTTTTAATTTTAAAAATTTGTTTATTCCATATTGATTTGAAATAAGTTTATATTTCTAATCCTCATGATTGAGTTGAAATTTGGTGGGTTTATTTGTTGCTGTGGACTTTACATTCTATTAAATTTTCAGATTGATTGAACAACATTTGAGTAAATTATAGAATAAAATCAATTAAAACTTTAAAAATTTCTAAATCACATTTATTTATATTTATACATTGAAATTATTCATGTCATTTATTTATTTTATTTATTTTATTTATTTATTTATTTATTTATTTATTTATTTATTTATTTATTTATTTATTTATTTATTTATGTATTTATTTATTTATGTATTTATTTATTTATTTATTTATTTATTTATTTATTTATTTATTTATTTATTTATTTATTTATTTATTTATTTATTTATTTATTTATTTATTTATTTATTTATTTATTTATTTATTTATTTATTTGTTTGTTAATTTGTAATTTCAGACACAAAGAATGAAGAGCGAGAGAGATATTTCCAGATATCATCCGGTCACAGTAATATAATGTACAATCTCTATGCAGTGTCTGTGAGTTGTACTGAAATATTTTCTACATTTCTAACTGATTTTTATTTTCTATAAAAACATATAGTTTTATGAATTTCGATAAATATTACTTATAGCTTATATTTATCAAGCTATAATAAAATTGCAAACTGTTATGCTCAAAATAACCGAATGATCACTGGTTTTGATTAACCCCCAGCAGAACCGCTAATGACAGTGGAGGGTTGAAATGCTAAATTAATCTCAAATGAATAGGGGGATAGTAGACACAAATGCTAAATTAATCTCAAATGAATAGGGGGATAGTAGACACAAATGCTAAATGATTCTCAAATGAATAGGGGGTAGTAGGAACTTTTTTCTCTAATGTCTAATCAACTGTGGTGTGAAATGCCCACCAAAAGTGGACCAGTCAGGGGACCACCAGTACAGATTAATTTTATTATGACATTATTAATTTTATTATGACATTAATAACTTTATTATGACAATAACTTTATTATGACATTAATAACTTTATTATGACATTATTGATTTTATTAAGACATTATTAATTTTATTATGACATTAATAACTTTATTATGACATTATTGATTTTATTAAGACATTATTAATTTTTATTACGACATTATTAATTTTATTATGACATTTCATTCCATCGTTCCAGTGCCACTCGGGTATCCTCGGATGCGGCCACTACACCACCTACGCGAAAAATCCAAACGGGAAGTGGTACTATTACAACGACTCGAGTTGCAAGGTGGTTGTTGTTGTTGTTTCTCTCCGTTGATGTTGTTGTTGATGTTTTTGTGTTGTTGAAGTTTTCATGTTTTTTTTGGTGTTTTCATGTTGTTGTAGATGTTCTCGTGTTGTTGATGTTCTCATGTTATTGATGTGTTCATGTTGTTGTTGATGTTCTTGTGTTGTTGTTGTTGTTGATGTTCTTGTGTTGTTTATGTGTTTGTGCTGTTGTTGATGTTGATGTGTTCATGTTGTTGTTGATGTTCTTGTGTTGTTGTTGTTGATGTGTTCATGTTGTTGATGTTCTCGTGTTGTTGTTGATGTTCTTGTGTTGTTGATGTGTTCATGTTGTTGTTGATGTTCTTGTGTTGTTGATATTCTCGTGTTGTTTATGTGTTTGTGCTGTTGTTGATGTTTTCATCTTTTTGTTGATGTTCTTGTGTTGTTGAGATTATCATGTTGTTGATGTTTTCATCTTTTTGTTGATGTTCTTGTGTTGTTGAGATTATCATATTGTTGATGTTGATGTGTTCATGTTGTTATTGTTTTCATGATTGGACAGTCAACTCTTTTGAGGGTGTTACTTATTACAATAATTAAATGTAATAATTGAGAAGGCTGGAGTGGAGAGAATTAGACACTGAGAATATTATATTTATCACTCATTCGCTAAAAAATCTTGTTGTTATTTTATATCTACAAGTTATTTTAAATGACGACATTATATAGTATCTTTCTCATTTAATTGCTTACCACTTGAAGAAGATCATACAACGTATTTTTTTTCTGATTTAAAGAAGATCATACAACATATTTTTTTTTTATTTAAAGAAGATCATACAACATATTTTTTCCTGACTTTCAGGAAGTCTCCGAAGATCAGGTCGATACGAATTCCGCCTACATGCTCTTCTACGAGAGGCAGAACCTCGGCATGGACGACTTCCTCGGCTCCATCGCCGGTCGCAAGGAGTGCCAAAATGCTGAAAGCGATGAAGAGTTGGATAAGGAGCTTAAAAAGATGTGCATCCTTCATTGATTGATACACAACGTCTTATGATTTTTTATTCTTTGTCTTTTCAAATAAGAGTGTTTTTCTCTCTTTTTCTGCTTTCTGCTATTTTTCTGTATCTCTCATTCTGCCTTCCATCCTTTCTCTCTCTGTCTGTAACTGTACATTCGTGTCTGTGTTACTCTCTCTCTCTCTCTCTCTCTCTCTCTCTCTCTCTCTCTCTCTCTCTCTCTCTCTCTCTTTCTTTCTTTTTTACTTCTATTTAATTTTTATTTCTATCATCTCTCTTGGTCATCATTTTTCTCCTAAATGTTCAAAGTGTATTATTTCTATTCTCAGTTAATTTAAAAATAGTGATTTTAAAGATTTCGTCTGTTATTGTAATTTCGAATGTAAGATTTTTATTTCATTTTCCGTTGACACGACGGTCGGTGCGACCTTGTCGTGAACCTCCTTCATCATGATGGTCAGTGTGACCTTGTCGTGATCCTCCCCCTCCTTTAACTGAGTTGCCCGATCGAAAGAGGCTGTACTACCAGCAGGTAACATTGAGTTTCAGATGTAATTTTTACTTTGTTTTATCGTTGTTGAACTTCACCGCGTTTTAAGATTGAAGAATGGAAAAATAAATCAAATAATTAATTAATTAATTATTTATCTAGCGAATGCGCTACGGGCGCTATGCAATTAATCTTTTTGTGCTTATTTTTTAACTTTTTTTTATTCGAGAATAATTCGCGTAGTCGACGTACAGAAGGCTTAAAGTATTAAATTATCGGTTGAGACCGGCGATCATTTGAGGTCGCGATCATTTTTCACGGTTCGAATAGTTATTTAATATGTTTTATCAAATCAGCTCGTCGGATGGCTTGAACGGTTTTAAGCGGCTAAAACGATCCTCCACTCGATCCTGAATAAAGCAGATTGTATTAAAAGTGTTTTTGTTTGTTTCTCGCTTAACTCTAGTTATTTGTTGCGTATTAAATTGAAAACAAATTGTGACAATTTTCTTGTTTAACATGTATTTAATTTGGTTCGTTTTTTTTTTCAGTCACGATTGTAAACTATTTTTTATAATTTAATGCAGTATATTTGAATCAAAAGACATTCGCTTTATCTAATAATTTTTTGCATTGTCTCATCTCGCCGCCGCCATATTTAAATCAAAAGTTTGTCTGTTCTTTGGTCGACTCGTTTCGTTATGTTACGTGACCAGAAATTTGGCTGCAGAGGACTCATTTGTTTCATAAAGAAAAATATGTTTTATTTAATTCTGTTGTTGTTGTTTTGTTATTGTCGTGGTTCAATGCAGCAAATTTTCCTGAGTATGATTCCTGATGCTATTAATAAACGAACGAAAAATTGTAATCTTGTGAGATCTTTTTTGTAAATTTATTTACCCTAGATTATATGGGATCTTTGGATTTGTGTATATTCGAGGTTTTTTTCTCGCTTTTTTATGCAGCGTCGATCAATGTTTGCACATGGTAATTTACGGCGCTATATAAATGTGATGTTTGATGTTTGATTCTATCTAATTGATGGACGCGTTCTTCTTGTTTCAGCTATTGTAATTTGGTGGGATTTACACGTCTTGTCAGTCGATGCAATTTCTAAGATGTGTTGTAAAAATGCTTTATTTTCTGATTATTCAACAACTTTGAAGATGACAACTGAGCAGCATAGTAATTGTCGCTGCATTCATAACTGATTCTCAATTGTGACGTCACCATAATAAATAATACAAGATTGAAAATCTCTTCGGAATATACCCTATTGTTAATTATCTATCCATCTACTATATCATTCGGGAAATGATCTTGTAAGCATGTGACCCTCTATTTCGGTTCTGAGTATCAGATCGGTAGGAATTAGGTATCATCTGCTAGTAGCTTGCTGGCAACTGGTTCTACTTTGGTTAAACTGTAGGGCACTGTAGGCTAATTCTTCCTGCAGATATTGTAACTTTTTGTACTATGCTTTATGTCTACCAGTATCTAGTATATTAAAACTTTTTCTAAACCTTGTAATTGTGCTGCTTACACGTCATCATTTTTTTAGAATTTCTTTTTGGTCGAATTACACTAGCCTCCTCTTAAGTACAGAATAACTTTTAATTACATGCTTATTGGTTTTAGCTTCATCTAATCTTGTTTAATCTCATTTCTATGCCTAAACCTCAACGATCAAGTTTAAAGCCTTCCTCTTATCATGTATGTAACTAAATTCTATAAAGCACTTTTATGATAGGTGCTCAATTTCTGTCTGTGCTCCATATTTGTACGACTATCTCATTTTTCTTCCTGATTGGGTTCAGTTTATTCAATCAATGTTCAGTCGGACTGCAGTAGGCGAGGTGGTGTTGCCAGCGACAGACATTCTGAACTCGATTCCTTCTCTAATAGAGAATATAGTATACATGATGGGTGGGAAATCTAGGCTCGATTGATCTTATGCACCGGCCAATTTTTCGCGGCATGTCAGGAAGACCATAGTATAGAGAATTGCAGTAGTCAATTCGAGACAGGACAAGAGAAGAGACTAGAAGTTGCAGCGAAGGATCATCCAGAAGTGGACGAAGCTGCTTAATACGGCGAAGATGAAAGTAGCAGGATTTAGTAACAGAAGTAATTTGGGGGGTTAGCGACAAGTTAGAGTCAAAGAGAAAGCCTAAGCTACGAATCAAGGGAGAAGGAGAAATGGAAAGAGAAGATGGTGGTGGCAAAACCAAAGGAAGAGGATTTAGGGATTTAGAGGACTTGTTGAAATAGATTAGTTCAAACTTGTCAGGATTAAGTTTAAGACACATAGAAGAACTCCAGGATATAATAGATTGAAGGCAGGCAGCTATTTTATTAAGAACAGACTCAAGAGAAGAGTTAGAGAAAGTAGAATAGACATAAGAGTCATCAGCATACATTTGGCTATTGAGAGAGTGAGAAGATATAATATGAGGAAGTTCAGAAGTATAGAGAATAAACAGTAAAGGACCAAGAATAGACCCTTGAGGGACACCGTAGCTCAAAGATACAGGAGTAGATTTAGAAGATTCAATAGAAACATAGGAATATCTACTAGATAGATAAGATTTAATCCACCGGAGAGCATCGCTAGTTATATTAAAAGATTTATCAAGTACATTCAACAACAGTGAGTGATCAACTGTATCAAATGCAGATGAAAAATCAAGACAAAGAAGAAGGGTAGAGAGGCCAGAGTCAGAAGAAACAATGAGGTCATTATGAAGCTTAAGTAGAGCAGTTTCAGTAGAGTGGCCAGGTCTGAAGCCAGATTGAGAAGAGGGAAGAAGTGAGAAAGCAGTTAGATAAGCACTTATTTGCTCATACACAACTCTTTCCATAATTTTAGAGATAAAGGATAGGTTAGAGACAGGCCTATAGCTAGATAGAGAAGAAGGATCAAGAGAGGCATTTTTAATAGTAAGGATAATAAAAGAGGACTTAAGAACAGAGGGAAACACAGATGTAGATAAAGAGAGATTAATTAAATCAAGTAAAATTGGATAAAGAACAGAAGAAAGCTCTTCGAAACTGATTTTGGTGCTCCCCTTTTAATGGTGTCCAGATAAACAGATATATATATATAATTTTGTTTTAAAATTAAAAAATTGTTTATAAAAGCTTTTGTGACTTGAAAATGTTTAATTTATGATTAAGATATAAATTTATCTTTGTTTGTTTACTTCATCGAAGGCGCGAGACAGCTTTATTTGTTTTAATTTTATCTCCGGCTATATTACGTTTATTACATTATTTTGAAATTTTGAAATTAAAAATTAAAATGTCAAGTAATAGTAAAGATAAAATGGGATCGTGTCAGTTTCCTATTTCACGGATCCGAACGATAATGAAAAGTTCTCCCGACGTCAGTAGCATCGGCACTGACTCGCTTTTTCTGATCACCAAAGCCACGGTTAGAATTTATGATTTATTAATTAAAACAGAGAGGGCCCCGAACTTAATGATTGTATTCGTCGCTTAGCTATTTTATCATTTTGGGCGCTACAGGTCCGAAAACGCAAAATCTTTTATATTTTTGTTTTTTTAGAATAGACAGACAAAAATTTTTGAAATTAATTTTTTTTTAATTTCTAAAATTTAATAAATACTTTGTCATGATAAGCGAGTGTATATTCAAAGTTCTAGCTTGATTTGGTGTTGAAGTTAGTTAATTTTCGCTTACTAGATTTGTCTACGTCTACGAGCAAGACCATAGGTGAAGTAATGATTAACGGTTAATTAATCTAATGAATTTAAAAATAGCAGAATCTGAACTATGAACAGTATTAACGTGGCCTGATATGACAGACTAAACACTGCAGTGGCACATTTATTAACATTCAACTATTAGAGTTAAACTACTAGACTTACCTTATTTTTTTCATTGAAGGAACTGTTTGTACAAAACTTGACCCAGCAGGCCTACGAAAATAGTAACAATAAACAAGGTTTAGATTATAATGACTTGGCTGAAATCATCAGCAAACAGGACCACTTGCAGTTTCTTCAAGGTATTTTTCTATTATAACTTTCAATTACATTTAATGGTAGAAGGAATACATTTTAATATTACTATTGATGGTTTGTTCTTTTTGGTAACAATTGAAGAAGTTTGTAATGAAATAAAGAGGATATATTTTTAATTTCAGATATTATACCAAAAAAGATCAAGTACAGAGAATATTTGGCCAAAGTGGGAAAAGGAGAAATTGTTGTTATCAAGTGATAGTTTAGGTGGCTGGCGTCTATTTATTTTGTTTTTGAGTTTTTATTTGAGTAAATATTTTAATAAAATTTTGGTTTAAGGTTCACACTAGAGGCATTTTTAGAGGCATATTTTTAGAATCGGCTTAGTAACACAATCTCAGTTATAAACACGATGTAAAGTAACCCCTAGTTAGTACAAAACTAAGAAAAACTGGAGAAAGGAAGAATTTCTGCTGTTGCTTGTTTAACGAGTGATTACAAACTGAGGCGATAACGCACAAATTCTCACGTGCCTGCATGTCTGGGCCTGAGTAACAACTCCCGAATTGGCAAGCATGAAAACAGCGACATAGTCAGGAATTCTAGTCGAGAGTGCATGAACCATTGGTCAGACCATGACTCGGGACAAAATTTATATATGTAACAGGCAAAGTGTGTTTGTTCGCGTATCACACCTGAACAGCTGGGGCAATTTGAACAAAATATCTCTTTGAGGTAGTTTTTATTGAGGAAAAGGTTTCAAGCTAGTGTAATTGCACTTGACTCAAAATGTAAGATATGAACCACAAAAAAGCTTTTCATCATGAAGCACCGGCCTAATTGATCCAATCTTCTATTTTCATCTTTTCTTTCAGTTTTCCACTTAGCACAAATTAACCATGCAGTAATTCATTCAAAAACCTTTTTTGTAATGCTCACATGAAAATGTGGCAAATCTATATTACAAGATTTATTTCGTTTACATACAACACTAATTTGTCAATGAGTATATCTAAGCACTAGTCGGGAAGCACAGATTTTGAAATGCAAGGCACGTCTGTGCCTAGGGCACGTTTGATAAGCACCTGAGTACAAAACACGCTCGCTTGCTATTCGTTATATTTTTGGGGGCTCTGAAAAGAACCGTTTATAGTAGCTACGCTGTCACCAGAGTTACACAGCAAAATCATCACTTATAGCAACCAGGAAAATCCCAAAAAGATCTTCCTGGCGAAACTGGTTCCTGAAAGCAAATTCATTGATGTGGGAAGTGAAAAGAGTTTTACTGCTTCCGTGTTGCTTATTGAGCTTCCTCTTGGCACGAATCCATAACTTCTCAATATTCTGCGTGTGGATATCAGGCTCCCGGTGAATGGTTACGGAATGATCATATATTCCATTCCGCAGGTCAGGAATATTGGTGAAAGCTACCCATCCATTAGAAATGATATGCGTACCGGGTAGAATATGCCGCTCGATACAAGCCTGCAAAGTGTCAGCTGTCCTGTCAGGCACTTCCAGAATAAAGCACTTGCCACCGCCACGTTCTATGCCACCGAAAATCCAATAATCTTCACGATGCTGACCCTGTTGGTATTTTTTGTGAAAGTAATTTGTTGCATCTATTTCAACAATGAGAGGTTCTCCATCGCAATCAAACCCGCCAATTTCACAGGGATGGTTTTGAAGCCAGGCGCCGCAGGTTTCCCGCATGAAATTAGCCCAATCAAGGCCAACTCTTATGGAGCTCACACGTGACTCGCGGAGCATGATTGATCGTGGCATATCCTGACTCCAGCAATACACCATCAATAGAATCTGTTTTATCGAAAGACGACTCCTTTCAAAGAACGATCCTTCTCTAACAGATTTTCTTGAGCCACAACCGCCACATCTCCACCGTTTTCCATCAATTCCTTCAGGATACGGACGCAATGTATAGGCACGACCACACGTCAGACACATCTTGGCGTTTGCGATCAACTTTCTTCTTGCGCACCACCGCAACGAGGAATCTACGTCAGCCAACTCCGGCAACAGCGTATCTAAGCACCACTCTTCCAAACGAATAGCAGCCACATCAAGAACTTCATTCATCGAAACAATGCTAGCGAAATTATCTCGACCTGTCGCCATAGCTGAAAATGAAAATATGACCGAAAACAACAACAAAGTTCTGTTCAAATTTTGGTGTTGCCTCGAATCAACAGTTTCGTGTTTTAGATGTTAAATAATTTGAAAACTAAATTTTATTAAATTATTTGCTAGGTTGATGACTTCATGCAGTCACCTAGCGTGAGCGGAAAACTCAAGCTTAGACGTTAAAATTATTTTTATAATCGTAGGCTTACTTAAGAGAAATTTAGATAAAAGGTCGCTATATTCAAGACAAGACTCTTCGTTTTCCATCGCGCTGCTGAGTTTGGTCATCAGACACTTCATATCTTTCCATCTCTTGTTCTTTTCCATGCCTTCATTGGCTTCCTATTAAATATAGGGTGATTTTTTAAATTTGTCTTTTAATGTTTAAAATTACAAATTGCTCTTCTCCAGGCTACCTAACTAACTGAATACCAATCCCTCTTCAGTCTGGTCTTCGATCTTCTCCGGCGTTCCGCCGTGGCAACAAGCGGTAAAATTGCCTCGGCGGTCTTTTTTGTAATAGTATTAATTTTTTTATGAATATTTTTTTGAACCACCAAAATCAGAGACTAGAATAACTTAGGAAAAAGCTAGAAATAATGGGGTATGCAGAAAATAATGGAAAAAGCTAGAGATAGTGGAGTATGCAGAAAATAATGAAGGGGGACTAATAACTGGTTAAAACGCCTCATCTTATAGCAGGGGTGGCCAACTTTTTTTGGAAAAAGGGCCATTATCGTATTTTTCAAACATACGGCGGGCCGCTGGTTTGAAAGGCAAAACTCTCTCTCTTTCTCTCTCTCTCTCTGGGGCACTTCCAGCTAATTTAAGTGTCTGGAGGAGCGCTGTAATTTCCCACAGTGAGACGACCCCCAACCAACAACAAAGCATTTGGGAACATGTTATGTAAACTGGCATTTTTTAGTTACTTTATAAACTAAACTTTTACTAGTTTATATTTGATGCCCCAGCATAATAATGAAAATCTAAAAAAAGTATTATACAATAATAGTTTGTTGAACACACAAAGCATCTCAAATAAACTTTGGTAGTAAACTTATTAAAGTTAACTATTTAAAAAGTTGGCCACCCCTGTCCTACAGGAACGTCAAATTTGGAACTTATATTACTTTTATAGCATAAGCACCCACTAAGAAAGGATTTTTTAAAATTTTGCTCCTGAGGAGATAAAACAGGAAGATAAACTGTTTTCTATGAAAAAACGCATAACTGAAAAACCAAAAATGAGGTTTTGAAATTTATATCTAGATTCTTCTTAAAAACAAAAAAATACGTATTTCACCATTTTTTGAAAATTTGGTTTCTGGGACCTCAAATGTGGGGTGGAAACTATGGTTATTTGTTTTTTAGAATAACACTGCACTCAAAAACTGTAAGTGCTACAGATGTAAAAATTGGTATTTGGTTACTCGAGAAATGCTGATAATACGTGTTTAGTCAGTTTTTCACACAACATTGAAATTCAATAGAGGAAGGCTTGTGTCAAAAAATTGAGATCTGTCACAAAATGAGCGGGGAAACGAGCGGAAATGGGATAGCAAGTCGAGAACTGGAGAATGAACATGAACAAGAAACAGACAGCAAGCGGGAACGGAAAAGCGACCGGGAGTGAATGAACGAGCGGGAAAAGAAGCGGGAGCGAGAAGGAGCAGAAGAGCAAGCGAGAAGGATCGGAAAAGCGATAAGGAACCAAAGAGCGAGCGGGAGCAAGAAAAACCTCTAAAAACCCGGGCAACGCCAGGTACCCCGCTAGTACTAAAACGTATAAATAAAATTAGTATTACTATTTTAAACTAACTACCACTTAAACAACTTTTACCATTGTGCTTTTAATCAACTGACTATGCTTTAATGTTAGTAATACTAATACCTATTATTACCTATATAATTATTAGTCAACTTGACTAGATTGACGACTATTGTTACCTAATTTGATGTTATGTATTCATGTATTCAGATTCGGAAACATACAAATAAAATTAAAACAATTTTTTTAGTTCTAACATAAAATTTTTACAATAAAGAATAAATTAAAGTTATTTTCTTAATCATATCTTTTAACTGATAAGTAGGTAAAAAGCACAATATGATTTTAAACAAACGACATTTCTTTAATCAAATCCTTTTAATGATAAGCAGATAAAAAGCACACTAAGATTTTAAACAATTAACATTTATTGTTCTGTTAATATAACAATTCTGTCAAATGGTTGTTTCTTTTCAGAGTTTTTTAAAGCCTGGTTGTGTAAATAACATATATGAACTTGTCTTAAATTTAAATAAATTTTTACAATATCTTTAATAAACAAGATTCTCAACGCCATCCATTGTGTCCAAGAAATGGTTCCCTAGGTTGAGGATGTTGCTATGACAACACCTTCACTTTCAGTTGAGCTGTTGAGATGCTGTTAAGAGCCCTGTCCATTGAAGCACATCGTCTCAAACAGGATTCCATGATTTCACATACCTGAAAAAAAGATTCTGAAACACATGAATTTTATTATTTACTCAAACATTTAAAAAAAATTTTTATATAATGCATGATTTATCAGATGGTTATTTTAATTTTGCTGTTCAAGTTAAACAAGAAAGAGACATAGCAATTTTATTGCAATGATAAGTTATTAAAAAATTAATAGGTTAGTTATAAAGAACTTTGCTTTATAAAAGCTTTAAATAATAAAATAAATTACATAAATGAAGTTGAAATTTTTATTAAATTTTACACTTTATTTCATTTGGAACACCTTGACATTTCTTAAGTTCGCCTGTTTATTTGTCACATGTTTTTCTATTCATCCGGTAAATATCTGTTACATTTTTAATTATATGTCAACATTGTGTAGATAAATGTAAAAGTTTGTTGTCTATCTCTCTCTTTTCTCTCTCTCTCTCTCTATATATATATATATATATATATATATATATATACAAGCATATCAAATTGTTATTAGTTATTACCATAACTAATTACATTTAATATTTTAAGTAATTTAGAATACATAGTCATTTAAGTTCACTTGCTTATTTGTCTTTTTTTTCAAACATCGAAATTTGGTAGATAAATGCACATCATGACGGAGTCAAAAAGTTTGTTACTTTTATATATACAAGCAAACTAATTTGACATTGAGCTATGATACACTTAGGCAATATAATTTTAAATAATTACCTTAACTACACCAGGGTAGAGAATAAGATAAGCTCCTTGATTTGTTAACTTGAGAAAGTTGTAGGAATGCTTATCTGGTGCAGCATCCAAAACCAAACTGCACATGCACTCACTGCATTATGTGATTCACATTACTTTTTCAACCACTGATGTACGTTGTCGCATTTTTGTTTAGAGTTCGTACAGTTCTCGACTGTAACTTATAGCTAGTAAAAAAAATTGTAGTTTTTTTAAATTTTCTGTTATTATGGGTAATAGATGTAAACAACAGACTTACGTTGTTGACCAATATTCTGGCTCTGCACCAGTGGACTTGCACTTTCAGGCAACATAAAGGTGTCATGTTTATTGGTTTGCACATTAGCTATGTCGTCTGGCACTAATCCACTTCTGCATAAGTACCTCTTGAAAATACTTCCAAACTTATAAGTTGATGGGTTATTGTTCCATCCTCCTGTTTAATACATTTATACAATTTCATTTAATTTCTGTTTTCAATATATTTAATAGATTTAGGAGCTCAGAAGACAAAAATAAACCAGTTTTAGAAAACTTACCACTTCTTATAGAATTAAAGAACAGCTCAAGATTTTCCTGGGAAATTTTGAATGTTAAGATGTAATTTTGATGCTTCAGAAGGACATTTGATAATTCAATAATTGAAGAAATGTTAATCACAAATCCCAGTTTGAGCATTGACTTGTAGTTATAGAAACAGCTTGATACATAGAATTATAAATTAGTTAAATACTAACGGATATCATCCAACAATATCTAAAACTATTAACAAAATGATAATACAACTTTAAGAACCTATTTGTACTGTATAGCAATTGTCCTGGGACAGTCTTTAATTTGAGTAAATAACCTTTTTTCATAATTGTCTTCATTTATAGGACTTTTTGTCAGGAAATCTAGAATTAAATGCCGAAATGGGTGTCAGTAATCAAAATGATTTCTATTGTTGAATCAACCTTTTGAAATTCAGAAGATCCCAAGTCTTTCAAAACTTGAAGAGCAGCAGCAACTGATTTGCTCATCACTTAAGCTGCCAAGGACATTATTCTAACCATAATTTCGAGTCTATGAAAATTTATATGCTGGCTGGTTAATTTGTTGGTCAATTTTAAACCAACTTCATTCTGGATGTCGTTAAGCCTGTTTTCAAATGTCAACATTCTACGGTGTTAGGCAAAAGTTTGAGCATATGACTGACATGCCTCAAACATGACACACCCTCTCGTTGTTTACTTCAAACCAGGGTTGCACGTCAGGCAGTTTGAAGCTGGCACCCGCACCCTAGAAGTTTGCACATGGAAATTCATTTTTCCATGCTTGAACATGTTAGACATTTTGTTCCAATTTGGCACCGTATGACACATTCAGAAAATGGGGCAAATCTATTTAAAAAAAATTATTTAGGATACACACAACACTAGTTTTTCAATGAGTATACCTAAGGACTAGTCCAAAAGCACGGATTTGAAATGGAAGGCACATCCATACCCGGGGCTGATGCATGACATTCCAATTAGGATTGGCACTGGCACTTAAAAAGCACCTGAGTACAAAACACTCTTGCTAGTCATTATATTTTGGGGGCTCTGAAAAGAACCGTTTATAGTAGCTACGCTGTCACCAGTCACACAGCAAAATGCTCAGTTATAGCAACCAGAAAATTCCCAAAAAGGTTTTCCCGACGAAACTGGTTCCTGAAAGCAATTTCATCGAGGTAGGAAGTGAAAAGAGTTTTACTGGTTCCATATTGCTTCTTGAGCTTCCTCTTGGCCCGAATCCATAACTTCTCAATATTCTGCGTGTGGAGATCAGGCCCCCGGTGAATGGTTACGGAATGATCATATATTCCATTTCGTAGGTCAGGAATGTTGGCATAAGCTACACATCCATTCGAAATGATATGCGTACCAGGTAGAATATGCTGCTCAATACAAGCCTGCAAAGTGTCGGCTGTCCTGTCGGGTACTTCCACAAGAAAGCACTTGCCACCGCCACGTTCTATGCCACCGAAAATCCAATAATCTTCACGATGCTGACCCTGTTGGTATTTTTTGTGAAAGTAATTTGTTGCATCTATTTCAACAACGAGAGGTTCTCCATTGCAATCAAACCCGCCAATTTCACAGAGATGGTTTTGAAGCCAGACACCACAGGTTTCCCGCATGAAATTAGCCCAACCAATGCCAGTTCTTTTGGAGCTCACACCTGACTCGCGGAGCATGATTGATTGTGGCATATCCTGACTCCAGCAATACACCATCAATAGAATCTGTTTTATCGAAAGACGACTCCTTTCAAAGAACGATCCTTCTCTAACAGATTTCCTTGTGTCACAACCGCCACATCGCCATCGTCTTCCATCAGCATAGAGACGCAATGTACAGGCACGACCACACGTCAGACACTGCTTAGTGTTTGCGACCAACCTTCTTCTTGCGCACCACCGCAACGCAGAATCAACGTCAGCCAACTCCGGCGACAGCGTAACTAAGCACCACTCTTCCAAACGAATAGCATCCACATCAAGAACTTCATTCATCGGAACAATGGTAGCGGCGTTCCCTTGACTTTCCGCCATAGCTGAAAACGAAAATATGACTGAAAACACTAACAAAATAAAGCCAGTCAAGTTAATGTGCCATTACCAATATTCAAATTTTGGTGTTGCCTCTAATGAATATTTTTATGTTTTATATGTTAATATATTTGAAAACTAAATTTTTATTAAAATATTTGCTAGGTTGATAAATTCATGCAAACTATGCAAACTGCTCGAGTTACCTAGAGTGAGCGGAACATATACATATATCTATGGAGCGGAAAACTAAAGCTATGCTAAGCATTCAAATTATTTTTAAGATCATGGGCTTACTTAAATGAAATTTTGATTTATAAAATAAAAGGTCATTCCTATGCAAGACAAGACACTACGTTTTTCCATCGTGCGGCGGAGTTAGGTCATTAGACACTTCAAGGCTGAGTTAATGACTTTTAAGCTGCAATGTTAAATATTAGGATTGTCTCAATCGGACGGAAGAAAGTTATCACTTATCACAGATAGAAAAATATTATTTTTTCAATGTCCCTTGCTAGACTTTTTGTGGGAGTGACTATAAACGAGACTCTTTCATGTGTTAACCTCCAAACGACCAATAAGTTGGAGAGACAAGAAGGCCAAGTCTTTCTCCGTCTTTTTTACTTTACTAACTGGAATGGTTCCAGCCAAACTCGAACAACTCGAGTATTACAATGATTTTGGGCATCACATTTTTTATGTCTACAAGGATAATTTTGTATGTGTGTCTGCAGTCTTTTTTTGGTATCTTTAAGAATTTATTAATGATAGAAAAAAAAGACTGCAAACTGAAAATAATCAAATTCAGTCACAAACCAGTTAAAGCAAATGTTAAAAAAATAAGTTTATGAATAAATGTCGCTCCCCCCACTCCCCCCAAAAGAAAAACTCATCTAATTTGGAAAAATTGCAGGACCCTCCGAGTTTGGTCTGGGGGGCTTCCCTGCCCTCCTAGTTGCGCCCCTGGTTAGCACCGTCTTCAATAGCGCTATCAATTAACCCGTTCTTTACGGAGCTAGTGTTGGCATGGGAACGAAGTCAGTGTACGTTGCTAAGGTAACGCTTTGTTTCGTCCAATAACAAAGTTAAGTTGTCTGTAGTTTTCGTACGTGAAAAGCTGCGAACGCTCGGAACTGTCTCAACAGGTGGAAAAAGTTATATATAATTATTTTTAGTTTTCAAGTCATGATATCGAAAGTCGCGGCGAATTTTGCCGCTGCAGACGACAAAAAGAAATCTCGCAAATCGAACAAAGGTGACAACGACAAAAAGCCAAGTGTCGGCTCTTTTGAACTTTTTCACTCTGAGGGATTGACCTTCCAGTCTATTGGGGAGTTCAAAAAAGCTGTCGTCAGCTTTTCGAAAGTTTGTATTTAGTAAAATAGCTTGAATTTATTGAAAATTAATATTAGGATATTAAAGTGCCTTATTTGTCTATTTTGGAATTATGGCTTTATTTGCTTCACAAAGTGAGAAAGCAATTTTACTTGCTTGTGTGTAACTTCTTAATTTTTTTCATAAAATCGTGAATATACATCTGGCCATGGGTGGATACAAGATTAGCAAAGGGAGGTGGTCCAAAACGGAGTGGGTAGGAGAATTGTTTTTGTTTTTTTTGTTAGATTTATAGGTTTTACCATATTCTTCTGGCTGTGGCGTAGCAAAGGGGGGACAGAGGGAGGAATCTGCCCCCGGGGGCAAGGCTTTGGGGGCGCCAAAAAGCAAAAGGAAGGACAACAATTTAATCAAATTTTAGTTATTTTTGAACATGTAAAACATTTAATATGAACAAATTGTATTTTTGCACTATTTCACACAAGTGATTTCCAAAATATTCTTGAGGAGGGGGCTCAACGAGCCGGGGATATGGCTCGGGCGCCTTCAGTCCCCTCGGTTTGGTTGTCCAATTGGGAAGACATTGAAAGATAGAGCACATTTTTTATATCTTGCCCCCGGACGCCAGATACCCTCGCAACACCACTGGCTTCTTGATGAAGATTTAATCATTTAAAAACTGAATTTCTGTAAAAGATTTTAGCAGAACAGTATACTTAGTTGATTTTATTGAACTTTTTTTGTAAAGTTTTGTAGAATGCATGATATATTATAATAAAAGTATGATTAGGTCCATTATAAAAAAAATTTATTTATGTAAACACACAAACTGTTGCAGACAAGCACTACATCTAAACATAATTAAATCTAATATGGCACTACTAAATGATTCATTAAAAAATGTTACAGCAAAATATCAATACATGTAAGATATCTAATAAAATTTATTCATTCTGCACACACTGAACAACAATTGTCATAAATAAGTAAAACGGAATAATTTTGTCTGAGACTTAGATTTACTTTAAGTGAGGTGAGTTTAAATCAATATAAACAGATAAAACAACATGAAAATAAAAAATGAAAGAATGTTGTGACAGCTGTTAATCTGTACTTTAGACAAATTGCTATATCTAAGCTTTCGAGCAATGTAACTACTTTTAAAGTGCTAAATGATTTGGGTTTTTATACAACAAAAGGGAGGGGTCCGGACCCCAGGACTCCCCCTTGTATCCGCCCCTGCTGAGCATTAAACTAGAAGCTGATTTTTTTACTGAATGTAAGCTGCCATTGGTTCTTGTTTTGTTTTTCTTAACTGTGTATAGTTTTTTTTTACTGGTTATATGATTTCCTTGATGATAATTATAAGCAATATATTATATAACATATCTTCTGATGTGTTTTGTCATTTTGAAAGGCTCTAGAATTTAGGCCTGGAGATAAAAAGACCCTGATAGTTAGGGCAAAATGTTATCTTAAGCTTGGAGATGCCGAAAAAGCTTTGACGGATGCCAATGATATCCAGGATAGTGAACCGGAATATGTTAAGGTTTTAATTTTTTTTTAAAGTTTTCAAAAAAACAGTGTTATTTTTATTATTGATCGTATTAAAAAACAGATTTTGATCAACTATAAATAAAAATATCAAATATATTAAATTCAAAGTTTGATGGCATTAAAATAATAATTTCTTGTTTTGTTTTTTTTATTAGTTGTAATATCACTGGTCGATTTTTTAAGCGCTATTCTACTGTTTTTTTAGAGTCTACTGATAAAAGCAAATGCACTGCACCAGCTTGCGCAATTTGAATACGCTCTCGTCTACTTTCACCGAGGGAAGAAGTTGCGGCCGGAAATTCAGGAGTTTACCCTGGGAATCCAAAGAGCAGAAGAAGCCATCATCAATGCAATCGGAGGTTCGAGAAACGTTCTAAGAAGTTTATTCTAAGAAGATTAAAGTTTTTTTTGTTCTGTAGAATTAGATTTGTTATCATTTTGTATGTTTTTTTGTCATGCTGTCGGGTAGTATTGCATTTGTGAGTTAAATAATTTTGTGTATTATTACAGAAAAAAAATGAAATTGTAAAATAGATGAATTTACTTGAACAAGTGTTGAGTGATATTTTTTTGTTATGTCGAATCACACATTTTTCAGATAAGGCTGGCATAACTCTCGAAGCTACAGGTGATTTGTCTGACTTCAACGAAGAGCTTGAAATTCAAGTGAGAATTTTTCATTTATTTCTCGGACAATTTTTCGATTGAATAAACGATTCAAATGCTTTCGACGTTGTTAACTTTTCTAAATTAATTAATATTTAATTTTATTAAAATGTTTTTATTATTTCTTAACTCTTTATAATATGCGTGTATGCACTTGATCACTGGACAGATAGTGACAAGGAAAAATTAAAGTTACCATTTAGGCAGCTGAAATTAGTTCAAGATCAAATGTCTTGTGATTATCTGTCCTCTTGTTTATTGTTCATAGGCTGTAGCTTTGTGATTTCCCAAAAATCATTTAAAATTCAAAAATAATGTTTAATAAAGTTTAATTCATTAACATCTTTATTAATTTTTTTTTATTAAAACACATTAAAATAAAAAAAAATTATTTTGTAACTCGTTCAGAGCTTTTAATGCTAAAATAACGACTCTGCCTAAATAATAACCTCCAATATCTTTCCAATGTCCGTAATCGATACAACCCGCGACGTAAATTTAAAATCACAAACATTCCATTATCGATTGCCACTCAAGAAGAGACTCAGACTTACGATCGTAAGATTGAAAAGGCCGGATATTCCGGAACGAACCGATTCCACCTCCTCGGCTCCGGCGCCTCGGTCCGCCAGTGGAAAAGAAAAGCCTGATTCTGCCAAGCAAGTAGAAGGGAACGAAAAAGGCTTAGATGAGATTGGAGCAGAGGTTTCGAGATGTTTCTCTTTATTGGATGTCGTTTTGAAGCGTTCTCGTTTGGCCGACTTGTAAATAAGCTTCATGCACCTATATATATATATATATATATATATATACATATATACATACAAATAATGCACCAATGAGAAAGCATGCAGTCTGTTAGTTTGTTAGTTTTACTTGTATGACCTCTGTTTGTATATAATTATCTGCTGTTTTGTATCTTTATTTTTAAAAGATGTATTTTCGGGACCGTGAAAAATTACCAATAATATGATTGATTGATTAATTGGTAAAAATTTGAAAAGTATTTCCACGATTAAACAAAGATTGAAAAAAACATTGAAGTTTTATTAAAGAAACGATGCACAAGATGCGTTTTGGTTAATGTAAATGAGGTTGATATAATTATTAATATTGATATAATTATTAATATTGATATAATTATTAATATTGATATAATTATTAATATTGATATAATTATTAATATTGATATAATTATTAATATTGATATAATTATTAATATTGATGTAATTATTAATATTGATATAATTATTAATATTGATATAATTATTAATATTGATATAATTATTAATATTGATATAATTATTAATATTGATATAATTATTAATATTGATATAATTATTAATATTGATATAATTATTAATATTGATATAATTATTAATATTGATATAATTATTAATATTGATATAATTATTAATATTGATATAATTATTAATATTGATATAATTATTAATATTGATATAATTATTAATATTGATATAATTATTAATATTGATAATACAATAATATGGAAACCACTAGTAAATAGCTCCATCGATAGAAATGAAAAAAACTCTATTTGCTGTTGTGAAATATGAATGAACCCATATTTTAAGAATTGCTTGCAAATGCTTTGTTTTTTAATTCTGCAACTTCAGTGTTTTCTGTTCAAAGACTGTTCAGTTCATCAGCCGGTTATATTGTAAACGAAACACATTACAAGTGTTTAATTATTACACCTTGAATGTGCCGTTTTGTTTGCTTCAGCTGGATGAGTGAATTAATTTGTAAAAAGTTTACTCTACAAAAATGATGTCGCTAGATATCCAATTTTTTTCAATATCGTTTAATATCATAATTTTTAATAACAATTATTTGGAAAGTATAGTGAAACTATTATATTTTAAACATGCTTATTTAGATGTTTTATATGTGATTGTTGTAAATTGCATTTTTTCACTCTGAATTAGGAGTTGTTTATTGTAAATAATCATTTATTCTTCATGAATCAAAAGTTGTTCATTGTGAACAATTATTTGTTTATTCAGAACGAACAGTTGTTCATTCAAAACAAACATATTTTTTCTGAACAACTAGCTAATAATTCTGAATAAGCAGTTGTTCATAAGTGATATTACCCAAATCTACATTACACCGATTGTTGTATTGCAAGTGGTATTTACTCTTAACATTGATGCACGCATGCGATTTTCCAATGCACATTACTTTTTTTTAATTTGTTACATATGTCAATTTATACTTTATTCTGTATATAGTATGCATGTAATCACGTTTACTGAGATGCATATGCAAATATGCAAATCTGCATACTTCAAATGTTGTATTTAAATTATGAAATTCTTATTTGTAATTTTCATTTAATAGTTATTTAAACAAATATATCTGAAATGTTTATTTCAATAGCTATTTCAGCTAATAACTTTACAGTTAGTAACTTTTCAGCTAAAAACTTTTCAATTAATAACTTTTCAGTTCTCAGCTAAGCACAAGACTCCCTGTGCGTTATTAGTAAAAATCATCATCTAAAATTATTATTTTTCCTTTCAAAGAAACTCGCAAAAAAACCGGAAACGACGACATGTGACAACGAGGTCGATGAGTTTGTCCTTGAACGGAAGGTCAAGCAGATGTGCAGCACCAAAACTTGCAAGCAGCTTCTCGGAGAGTTGTACGCGGACAAGGAGTTCCTGGAAACTCTTTTGACCGAAGCAGGTAGTTGTTTTTTTATTTTTTTTATTGTTGTTTATTATCAAAGTACATAATTTCCAATGTTTATATGTTAAAAATTCACGTTATGTTTATATGTTAGAAATTCACGTTATGCTGCTAGGTGGCACTCCAACCGTCACTAATTATTTTGTGTAATTTTTATTAATATCTAGATTCCTCTTAACGCAAAATTCATCAATTAGTTTAGGAGACTGTCCATTGAGGGGTGTTCAAGTTTAGCTAATAATGTTTTGTACCGCTTAAAATATTTAGTGGATTTTATAGTTTAAAAAAAACCGTTTTGCTAATATTGATATTTGATAACAAGTAAGCTGATTTTTGAAAATAACTGTAGAGGCAGCAAACAACAAATCGGACGCCAACAAGCACATCAGAAGTCTCACCATAAAAGAACTGGACTTTCTCGACAACCGATCGGAATTCTGGCAGCAGCAGAAGCCTCTTTATTCAAGAAAAAATGGAAAAAATGCCAGGGAGCTCACTTTCGTCAAGAGCCGAGAAAGTCGCCAGTCGTTGCTCGGAGGTGAAAAATCAGCTGATCTGGACAGCTGGGTAGCCGAAGAACTAAAAGCCATCAGTTCTGGTTGCTATTTTTAATTTGTTTTAAATAAATTAATTTTGTTAAATTTTCCATTTTTATTTTTATTTTTCTATTCCTGCATTTAATTAGTTTTATGAATTTTAAAAGTTAAAAAATAAGAATCTAATATATTTAATTTTTTTAAACTTTTAATTTTTATTTGTTTGCAAAAAACTCCTTTGTTTTTTAATTTTGTACATTTATTTGTAATCATTTTCATGCATTTTGTTTATTTTATGAGTTTGAAAAGTTGAAAAAATAATTTGAATCAGTAATTTTTCAAAACTTTATATATATATATATATATATATATATATATATATATATATATATATATATATATATATATATATATATATATATATATATATATATATATATATATATATATTTCCCTCTTCCGTGAAAACAGCACAAACTGAGGGAAATTTTGAAGAAAGCCTCGAGAGAAGCAACAAACTGATCAAATCCATCCATTCCGCTCCCTCTACTGTCGACCCGATGAAGACGAAACTGTACCTGGGTAGGGCCCACGACTGTGCTGGGAGTGTCAACCTTGCCATGGGAGACTCGACTGAGGCACTGAAGCACTACAAATGCGAATACGACATCGGGCTGAAATAGTAAAGAACACTCTTTTGATTTTTCGTTTTCTTTGTGTAATCATTAAATATTTATTCATCCTTAGAATTGGTTTAGGATGGTTTAAATATAATTTAAATTCTAGAAGAACTTCAAAATAATGTGTCCTTTATGTCAATTCATTCATGAATTCTTTGTTTTATTTGTGTCAATATTAATATTTATTCATCCTTAGAATTGATTTAGATAATAATGTGACATTTGTGTCAATTCATTCACGAATTGTCGCCATGAATTATATTTCGTGATGCATTCATTTGCTCATTGTGCAAATATTCTTACCTAGTTGATTATAGAATAAATTTGTATCATTTATTTGCCCAGCAAAATTCAAGAATCGGAATCAAGAGGACTCGAAAACCTCGGACGTGTTTATGCGATGATCGGAAATTTCAATTCGGCCTTGAAATAGTTAGTTTTTGGTTTTATTTCTTCAAATTTAAAATATTTTTATCCGATTAGCGGTTGTCATGGAACTTTAAATAAAAATTAGGAATCTTTAGAAATCAAAAACTTTACAAAAACAGTATGTAATAAACGTAATTATTATAATTAACCCTTGGCGTGCCTTGGCGCTTGATAAATTCCGTATTATTATTATTATTATTATTATTATTATTATTAAATCTAAAATAGCTCTAGGAAGTAGAATACCTTGGTATTTCCCATTATAAATTATCATTCAGATATATATATAGTTTGCATTTTGAAAGAAAAAGTCATAAAACTGCATCATATTAATACAGAAAATTATCTTGGTATTTTCTGTTAGAGATCATAATGGTAGAGACAGTTGTAGTAGTAGTAGTGGTTTGTATTAAACTAGTCTGAGTTTGTTTGTTTAAAGTAGAATATAAATCTCAACTGTAGACAGAAATAATTAACATAGAAAAAGTTATAATGGAATATTTGAACTTTTCAAAAGATAAATTTTATCAAAAAATAACTCTCCAGTTACCATAAGCGACTGGCCAAAGAAGCGACCGAAGAAGAAAAAACATGGTTGAACCACGAGATTGGCAAGTGCTATCTTGAATCAGGAAAGTACAAAAAAGCTGAATCTTTCGGTCAGAAATCATTTGCTCTTGCCAAAGAAGAGCTGGATGACCAATGGCAGATGAATGCCCTTGTTCTCATTGGCCAATCACAAGGTTTGAATTTTTCATGTCAAAGTTAACCCAGTTGTTTTTTGGCCAGTATTTTGTTTCGTTTAATTATTTGTTAAAATTATATATTATGCTGGCAAGGTTTAGTGTTTATTTCTTTCATTTTTTTTGCCGATAAAACGTAAAATAAGGACCAGATTTGTTCAAAATGCTTAAAAACTTCTTTGCAATGAAAACTACCATGCCGAATGTTTTCAAATTGCTCCATTTTTCGTTCAACCATGGAAATAAACAAAAAATCTTGTTTAAATAATGCTTTGGTCTTAATAGCATTCTCTTTGTTTTGATTTTTTGTTCCATTTTTTGTTCGGCTTAACCCATTAAAAATTTTTCTCACGAAAACTATAAAAATAAACAAAAATTTTGGTTTAAATAATGCTTTTCTCTTAATAGCCTTCTCTTTGTTTGAATTTTGTCTACTTCATTATTCATAAATTTTAAAATAAAAATTCATCATATCAAAATTATCTCAGAGAGGAGAGGTTTGGACCGGCAGGCACTGGAAACCTTCCAGGATGCGCTCAAGACTGCTCCGTACGTGGACGACGACTCGGCAGGGGACGCCATCAAGAACATGATCGAAAAAATCCAGCTGAGACTTGCCGAGTGCGACGGCGAGAGCGACGATGGAAAAAACGCCGACGGAGAACGAGAGAGCAACGAGGACACGGCGAGCGACAGCGAAGGCAAGTCGAGCGACGTCGATGATAAGGACGACACTTACGACGGCGATGATGATGATGATAATGAAAAAGGTGAAGAGAATAAACTTGACGATGATGGTGATGGTGATGATGATGATGACAACAAGTCTGAAGCATCTTCTCGCTCCGGAGCTCACCTGGAATCAAGATGTTCGTCCAAGTCCAATCGATCAATCGCAGGTAGTCATATTTATAATGTACTGTACAACAAATTTTTACACCTTTTTTATAAGCTATCAACATCATTAGCATCAATATTACTGTTGCCTTTGCTGCAACTTGTTTTTAATTCAGTTGTTGTTATTATTAATAATATTATAATCATTATTATGAAACCGTTGCTTAGCCACACGAGTCTTAAACAATAATTGCAGTAGCAGGTTGCTTTTTTGTAATAATTTTGTTCTCAATTCAATCACATTTTTTCCTTCTTTTGTATGAGCAGACGATGAGAGCGTCTGCTCAAGGAAATGTCCTCAGAATAAAGACTCGGATGAACCAAAAGCGAAGCCTAAAAATTCCAAAGATAAAAATAAACCCGAGAAAAAAAGCGAAAACTCAAAGAGTAAGAAAAATTTAAAGAACGAAACGAATGAGGATAGCAATGAAGAGGAAGAAGCAGAAGGCAAAGATCATAAAAAGAATGATGATAATGATTCAGAAAAAACAAGTAAATTTCGTTGAAATTTTTATTTTTAATCTTTAAAAAAATTAAATTAGAACTTTTTGTTGTTTCGTCAATAAGTGTGTGCATTTGTTTCTTTTCCTTGTTGGTCTTGTGCGCATGTGCACAAGACGAAAAATAATATGGAACTAGAATAAGTCTTGAATTAGCTTTTTTGCACCCCACTGAGTTACGCCATAGTAAGACACGGAAAAACTTTTAAGTGCTTGTTGTGAATACTCAAATAGCAGTATGTAGGAAATGCCGAAGTACTTCCTGTCATGTGTCATAATTTGGCTCATCTTTCTTTCCCTCCTCTTTTATCCAAGCTCAGGACTAGCTCGCAAAAGCAAAGTTGAAATAAATAGTTTGCATTGCCTAATTATCTTAAAATAAGATTATATTAAATTATAAAACAGTTACCTACAACATTACGATTATTTAAAATAAGATTATCTTAAATTATAAAACAGTGACTTACAACATTACGATTATTTAAAATAAGATTATCTTAAATTATAAAACAGTGACTTACAACATTACGATTATTTAAAATAAGATTATTATAAATTATAAAACAGTCACTTACAACATTACGATGAAAACCGGTGACATCTTCACGGCCGGAACGCAGTCTGCGGTTCACATCGTCCTCCACGGAAAGTACGGAAAGACGAAGAAGATCTTACTGAACAGTTCGACCAACAATCCGACTCCTTTCGAGCAGGGAAAGACAGACAAGTTCGTGATCACTGGTGCCGAAGTCGGAGCCGTGAGTTGATGAGCTCGTCAGAATTATAACGCAAATTATTATTATCATAATTATTAAAAAATAATATCATATTTATTTAAAAAAATATTATTATTTAAAATATTTTCATAATTATTTACAATATTTTCATAATTATTTAAAATATGTTCATAATTATTGAAAATAATATAATTATTAAAAATAATATAATTATTAAAATACTATCATAATTATTAGAAGCATTATCATAGTTATTAAAAATATCATAATTAATAAAAAAATATCATAATTACTAAAAAATAATATTATAATTATTAAAAATATTATCATGATTTTAATTATATTTTTCATTAAAGATAATATAATTAGAAGTAATTCTAATTTTCAGAAATATTTGTATTATTATTACCGAAAAAATTTATTAGTAACACATGTATAATGATGTTTACGTGTTCTTCAACCAGCTGTTATATATGTATAATGATGTATATGTGTTCTTCAACCAGCTGTTATATATGTATAATGATGTATACGTGTTCTTCAACCAGCTGTTATATATGTATAATGATGTATACGTGTTCTTCTACCAGCTGAGACAGGTGCGAGTCTTCCACGACGGCAAGCAGATGGGAGACGGCTGGTTCCTCGAGGAGATGCGCATCACCTCCCCCACATTCGAAGAGGTTTACTCATTTTACGTACACAGGTGGTTCAGCAGGTACAACGAGGACGGAAAAACAGAAAGAACCCTCGAGCCTACCTCTGTATCTCTCAAACCACCAGGTGAGATATATCGTTTAAAAAAAAATAGAATTTTATTTGTGAAGTCATTTTAAAGATTACTTTTTAGGAATTTCTAAAAGCCAGAGTTATCTCTCTTTCTAATTATATTTTAAAATATTCACAACAAGGCTCCCCCAGTTTTGAATAAAACTTTTTGGACTTTAGCTGATTTCAAAACCAAGCATTTATTCAGTAACAGTCCAGAGAAGGGGAAAGAGAGAATATTTTATTTAAAAGCAAAATTGAATTAGCAGCTCAGAATTAATTAATGCCACATGAATATTTAGCAGCTTAGAATTAATTAATGCAACATGAATATTTAGTGCTTTTTTATTAATATTTTACTAGGCTTAGGTCCAGCTCTTCCCATGCTCTTGTATACTTAACTGTACATTAATTAATTCTTTAGTTTACAAGCTAAATATGCTAATTTCTTAGTTATTCTTCTCATTTAAGCAAGTATCATTGTAATCACTCATTTGATTAGACATTAATTTTTTCTGAATTTCAATCCAGCTGAATACGCCATCACTTTGATCAGTGGTGGTGACTCTCAGTTCAGCAGTCACGCCAATGCGTTTATCGTAATATTTGGCAAGTACTTGAGGACCGATAAATTGCCACTGAAGTTGAACTGCAATGATTCATACTCGGTGGAAGACAGCTATGTCGATAAAGTCAAAGTCTTGGGAACTGATGTTGGAAAGGTTGGATTTTTTTCTCCTCTATGTATCTTCTCTACCACTTCTTTATCTGTCTTTCTCTCCCTCTTTCTCTCTATCTCTCTCTCTCTCTAATTCTATCTTCCAATTTCTCTCTCATCTATTATTCTTTTGCTATTTTTTTTATACATTCTATACAGTTTTGAGTGCATACTTAGGCTCTACTAGGGGCTTAATTTAGTCTGAAATGTTTGGAACTTTTTTACGTATAAATTAATTAAAATGATGACATCATTTGTTTCGATCAAATAAAATACAAATTTATATTATGCTAATTAATCTTTCATTTATTATATTAAATAACATTTAAAAACAACGTTTTTATTTTTGTTCTGCTTCTCCGTCTCTAATCAGATCACCAAGATCAGAGTCGGCCACGACAACTTGAAATCTAGTTCCAGCTGGCTTCTCGAAGAGGTCAAGATAAGGTCATCTCGTAGCAATGCCACTTACCGCTTCGAGGTCAACCAGTGGTTCGACAAGCACAAAGGAGACGGGCTCACCGAAAGAGATCTGAAACCGTTGCCATCTCGAAAAAGTAAGCTGGTTGAAGTTGTTCTTTTTTTTTGGTTTGTAGTTTGAACACGGGAACAGTGGGGCAGAAGTCTTATTATCATGATGTGTTAGAGAATTTTTGCTATCAGGATGTTTGAGCGTATATTATTAATATGCATTTGAAATTAAAAATTATTTGAAATATTAATATTACTGATTAGTTAGTTGGCATTAAGAATTGTCAAGATTTGTTTCTGTAAAAAATTTTATCATTAAAAATATTGTTTTTCCATCGAAGAAGCCGATTCAAAGCCACCGGCTCAGAGGTTTGTTGCGACGACCAAAAAAAGAAAGGATTCCTCGAGTGAGAGTGACAAAGAAAACAGCGGATGTGACGATGATCGAGACGATCGCGACGCTGATGATGATGATGCTAGTAGTAAGAAGAAATGCAGAAATAAAAAAAATGACACCAATAATAGTCAAAAAGTTCAAAACAAAAAGCACGATGAAAAAGAGGTGGGAAAAAATAAGGAAAAGAAAGTGGATAATGATGGTACGTTTTAATGTATCTTTTATATGCAAATATTAGTTTTTCAAATCTGAATTTTTAATTCAGTTTCAATTGGGAATTGTCAATTGGTTTTTTTTGAACAGTCAGAGTTTGAAATCTTTTTGAATCTTAAATTTTTGATAATCAATCAGTTTTTATATGTATTAATAATAATAATAATAATAATAATAATGATAATTTGTCTGTCTGTTTGTCCTTTGTTTTTCCAAAATAACTTTTTAAAATAATTTAAAAAAATATTCTAAATAGCCTACCACCTATTCTCAGACCTACCAAATGTACACAAAAAATATCATAAAAATCGGTTCAGCCGTTTCGAAGGAGTTTGATGTCAAACACTATGACACGAGATTTATATATATATACAGATAATAATAATTAATAATAATAATAATTAATAACTATAATAATAATATTAATATTTCACATCGATTTATGTTTTGCTCATACTTTAGTGAAATCGCATATTTTTAATGAAAACCATGTATGTCTCATTTTCTGTAAAATTTCATCCTTTAAATTAATGTTTTTTTTAATTTATTTATTAAGCTCCAGTTGCATTCGAAGTTGAAGTGAAAACTGGCAACGAACTCGGTTCTGGAACCGATGCAAACGTTTACATCGTACTCTTCAACGAGGAAGGAAAATCGGCAAAGTTTCCGCTCAAAAAGAGCGGCAGCAAGAATCCGTTTGAGAGTGGAAGAGTCGATATTTTCACTCTTGAATCTTCGTTGATCGATCGGGTTAATAAAATATAATCGTTGGGTTTGTTTCTCTGGTGATGTTAAGACAGTGATGATGATGATGAAGCAGCTGATCATGAAACAGTGATAATGATGATGATGAGGCAGATGATCATAAAACAGTGATGATGATGTTGATGGGTTCTGTTTATTAAAATTTTTATTCAATTGAAATAAATTTCAGATAGCAAAAATAAAAATTGGTCACGACGGAGCGAAAATGAACTCCAAATGGCTGCTCGAAAGAGTGAAAATAACCTCGCCGACTGACGTATATTTGTTCAACGTCAACAAGTGGATCGAAGGCAAGGTGGATCGAACTCTGAAGCCAGATGAAATCTTGTCCAGGGAAAAGGAGAAGAAGAAGCCAAAGAAGGACAACGGAGAAATCAAAGCCGACAAGACAAAAGTTAAAAAAGCAAAAAAAGATAAAAAAACACATGATAAAGACGACAAAAGAAGTGGCGATGACGATGATGATGAGGGCAGGCCGGAAGAAGATAGAGAAGGTGGTGACGGGAAAACAGGAGTCGAAGCTTCTGGAAAAGAAGCTTCCAATGGTGACCGATCGCAGTACAACATCAGCGTGAAGACCGGGGACTGTTTCGGGGCCGGCACGGACGCCAACGTCTTCATCGTCATCGAGGGAGACAAGAGAGACACGGAGAAAATATTTCTCGACAAAAATCTTTCGACTAAGAAAGAACAGCTGTTTGAGAGGAGTCTTATGAATGAGTTCAAGGTCACGACAGAAGACGTTGGAAAGGTCAACGATTTGTTTGATTTTTTTTACTAATTATTACATTGGTGACATTGGCTCAAATTTTGTTTTTAAATTGTTTTTTATTTTATGAGATACAAATGCATTCATTACCAGTTACCAGTGAGTTATTTTAAACAATTTCAGTTTTATTAGCAACAATTAATTATGTCATTGTAGAATTCTCTTTACTTTATTTCATAAAATTTCAATTTATTGAGAATTAAAAGTTTTTTCTTAAAAACAGGTCAAAGGAGTTCTCATTGGTCACGACGGAGCAAAACTTGGAGCTGGCTGGTTCCTGGACAGCCTCAAGGTCGAGTCAACAACGACCGGTGAGATCTACCATTTCCAGGTGACCCGTTGGTTTGACAAGAAAGAAGATGATGGCAAGATTGAAAGACATCTGCTTCCTTCAACAGGTATTGCTGCTACTCTGTTTCTCGCATCCCTTCTTGCGATTTTTCTTTCCATTTTTCGTCCTTGCATGGGCTGGACGGTTCCTTCCAATTTGGCACCGTACGCCTCATTGAAAGTTTTATAGCTAATTTTATGCCGGATTACATATATATATATATATATTTTTTAGGATATGTCAAGAGTAAATGTCACACTTCTTTTATAAACACGTTTCTTATTATATTATACGCTTTCATTGAACTTCATCTGTTTGTTGTATGTTTAATGGTTCGTATTTTCAAATCGAATTTTAGATCACAAGCCTTTATCCAATTGAGCTGAAACTTGGAATAGAAATGTATTATCGGTGAAAATGCAACATTTTACTAAATTAGAGAGACAAAAATGTTTAATAAAAATATAATTAATAATGAAATCTTTAATAAGATCAAATTTCTTTTTTACTAAAAGTTTTGGTCCTTAAAAATTGATTGCAAAAATGAAAGACTAAAAAGTTGAAAATAATATTAATATTAAAAAATTTTTTTTAGGAAAATGCTTTTATATAAATGCACTAAAAAAGATAAAATAAATGTAAACATAAAAGCGTGGGATGCAACTGTTGCGATCATATTAGTGCAAAAGAAAGCACCCCATGCTTTTATGTTTACAATTTATTTGATCCTTTTTAATGCATTTAAATACAAGCGTGTTTTTAAAACCTTTTTTTTAAATAATATCAGATTTTTGTTTTGGCTGCATTTCTTTTCATCTTCAAGAAATCAAAATATTATTTATCACTTATTTATATTTTTTGTCTTCAAGTTGAGGGTAATGAAAGTGATGCAAAGCTGCATGACAAACACAGCGTCAAGGACAATAACACTGCCAGGGACAAGGAAAGTGCTACCAAAGACAAAGACAATACTGCCCACAACAAAGAGAGTGCTCCTAAAGCTAAAGAAAGTACTTCGAAAAAAGAGAAAGAATCAAATTCAAAAAAACAAAAAGATCCTAAAAAAGGTAGATTCTGTAGATGATTTTTGATTTTGTGCATTCGGTATTATTATTTGAACTTCAAATATTTTTTACATTTTGCTTACCCGAATATCACAGAGGCCTCCAAACATCAAAAAGCATATGCTATGCATGCCAGCAATCCATATTTTAGGCGTACAAATTCAAATTGAATTGTTATTTTTATTTTTATGGTCTCTGTTTGATGCCAGCTTTAGAGAACACTGAATAACTGAGTAACTCGGTACAAACGAATAGGTTTTGATGAATAAATTACTATGACAAGTTTTTAACAACATAATTTTGATGAGGATCTTGAATTTAAAAAAAATCGCACAAAACCAATTTTTTCAAGCGACTTACACGATCTCGGTGAAGACCGGGGATAAGTTGGGAGCGGGAACGGATGCTGACGTCTACATAGTCCTCGTCGGGAAAAACAAAAAGACGGTTAAACTTCCCTTGAAGAAGTTGGAAAAAGAAGCTGGCACATTTGAAAGAAATGCCACAGATGAGTTCCAGTTGGAAGCGGATAATGTTGGAAAGGTAAAAAATCTTTATTATTATTATTATTATGGGGGAGTCCTGTTCATAGGACTGTTATCAATGATTGGACGTTTCAAAAATAATTAGTAAGTAGTACATCTAGTGATTCTGATTTATTTTATAAATAAAATGAATTTAATCAAAATAAATTTAAATAAAAAAATAAAATAAAATAAAAATAAATGTTAGTAAAATAAATTTAAATAAAACTAAATTAACTCAATTAAAATAAATTCAATTTAATTAAACTTTAAATAAAATAAATAAAATCAAACTTTATTTGAAACAAATCACAGATATCAAAGATAATCATCGGACACAACTCAACTAAAATCGGTGCGGGATGGTTCTTGGACCGAGTCAGAGTGAGAAGCTCAACAACGGACGAGGCGTACGTCTTCGAAGTTGACAAGTGGCTCGATAAGAAAGAAGATGACGGAAAAATAGAGAGAGAACTCGAACCCACGACTGTTGAAGTGAGGCAGTTGATAAGAAGGCGTCCGTCGAGATACGTCAATCATTCAAAATCATATTTTTTATCATTTTTTTTTCTTTATAAGGGAGTTATGGGGCATACATACGTGTATTATATATATATATTTTTTTCTTTAATCTGTTTTTTTTTATAAGGAAGGTATGGGGCATAGGTTGTATTATATATATTTTTAATATTTTTTTTTGATTGGCAGAAAGAAGAAGCCACAAGCAGAGAAACGTCGTGATATCAATCCGCTCACTCCTGTTGTCTGTTTTGATAAGCTGTGTACCAAATCATTATAGCTGTAAATCGGGCTGAGTATTTTTTGTTTTGTTTTGTTTGAAGTGGCTTGAAAAACAAAAATTAAAACATGCAGATCAAATAAGTTTTGTATTTTTCCAAATGATATTTAAAAAAATAGTTCTTTGTAAGCAGCAAACTACTCCTCATCTTGAAATGATAATTTTTGAGTCTTGAAAAATTCTAGCGATAATTCGACAAATAGGAATAAAATGCGTCCGTTAGTAGTTGGTGTGACGACACTCCTCTCTTAGTCCTGGTCGGGTTTCGGTGGACGGGTGACCTCGTAGAAAGGAAAAAAACCTCTGGTGTTTGCCTGCAAAAATTCAAAGTCATTTATCAATTAAGTTCAAGACTTGTACGATAAAGGTAGCTGTAATCAGTAATCAGTAATCAGCACCTCATTTGCTCTAGTCAGCCCAAGAAAACTGGTACTTGTTTGGCAATACAGGTTAATTAATTGATACGCTGAGTTAATTTGAGAAGCTGAAAGCTAAAATTGCTGAAAAGAGTTAAGTTTTTGCATGAGGAGTTTTAGGGGTGGATCTTTTTGAGCACAGTATAAAAGCTATAAACATTTTATGCATCTCTTGCATGTGATGGATATCATTTTAATTGCTTTGATCTTTTAATGCTGATGTGATGTAATGCATCCCAGGGGCGGATGCAGGATTAAAAAAGGGGAGTTCAAAACTGGGTGGGTAGAAGCAATTTTTTTCTTTATTGTGTTAGATGTTTATGTTTTCACATATACTTTTAGTTAATATTTAGTCATTCAAAAACTGAATTTCTGTCACAGTTTATAGCAGAATAGTTGGTTAAGTTTATTGACTTTTTTCGTAGTGAAGTTTTTCTTACAGTACAACGCATCAAAATACCATGTTAAAAGCATGATCAGGTCCACCAGAAAAAAAATGTAGGTTTCTGTAGAAACCCACAAACTATACCATAGGCAAGTAGATAACCCTAAGTTTTTGGATCATGTAAAACTGCCTATAAATTGCTAAACGATTGAGTTTTTTTTTACAACGAAAGGGGTTTCCGGACCCACAGGACTTTCCCTGTCAGCCCCTGTATCCAATACAAATCCCACTTTTCAATAGTTTTCAATCAGCATTCAAAATTTTAAAACAAATTAAGAATAGACAAACATATTTACTTACGATGTTTCCTAGCTGGTTCAAGCAGTAGAGCACGGTCAGCATCTGACTTTTGCGACCCTCGTAGAGGTCGGAGGACTGGAAAAGACAGTTTTCAGAGACGCCATAGTTTTTTGCGGCGACGCAAAACGTATCGATATTCGAGATGGCGACAAAACTCGACTTCGCGGTGCTACGGAAAGCAAACTTCGGAAGACCGTCATGCTCTAAGAGTTTGTTCATCAGCCTTGTGAGTAAAAATAAAAGTAGCTGTACATTTTCTTAACCAACCATGCAGACATCTCCCCAAATGCCTATAATGGCTATTACCCCCCCCCCAGCGTTCCAGAATTAGTGAGTTTCTGAGTAAATGAGCGAGGCTGGGAGATTATATAAGTAGATATTCTGCTAAAATATATATGTTTTTAAAAATCCAGGAGACCGCAAAAACTGACTACGTCCTTAGTAACCCATATGACCAGAAGAGTATAGTTTTGGGTCAAAGATATCTTGATATAACAACTACTAGAGTAGGTTGTGGATCCAGTTGTTATATCAAGATATCCTTGTTTTGGGTACTCGTGAGGCTGTACCATAAAAACTTTAAATTAGCTATAAAACAAATTATAGTGAAAAAATACATTGAATGCTTAAATTCAAAATAAAAGTTTTATTTTGTATCTAAAAAGCATTTGTAAAAATCGTTAACCATTATGGAGCGATCTGATTTAATTATTTAATATAGACTCACTTGCACAGCACAGAGCCATCTTTTAGGAGTGAGTGCAGCGTTCTGTAGTCGTAAAGTCCATTCTGAAAATAATTAAGAAATGTAATACTCAAGATTGTCATGATAGGTGAACGAAGTTTTTAAATTCTATAAAAAATGTTCTTATAGATAATAATTACATGTGGATTTGCGTTGACTTCCGTCACCCTTGTGATCCATTCGGCTATTTTCTGTGGCACGCCCAATTCTTCTTCTTTTTCGTACCTCTGCGTTCAAAAAAAAAAACTTACCATCAACATGTGTATGTCAATAAGAAGAAGAAGCAAAAAACCAAATAATAAATAAACTGTTTTCATTAATTTAAATAAAATACACAAAGTAAACAGATAAAAATGTGCGAAATTCCGCTGTGATTCAAAGCAACAGTTGTCTAGGAGGCGAGCAGCCTCACTCACTTTTCACTAAATACAACATCAGTGTTCATGTCTTCTGTTTCAACTATCAACAGTTTTTTTAAAGGCGTACTCCAAAACAATCTATAAAATAAGAAAGAATCACAGGATAAAATGATTTATTGCCATTGCATTAATTGCTTGAACACACTGATTTATTCATGGAACATACGTGAATAGCAATTAAAATAAAAGGGGAAAGAAGCAGATGACCCATTTTCGCAAGGAACACAAGTTCCAATAGAGTAAATAAAATTATACTATTAAGGCTAATTAATATTAACTTCAAACTAACACTCAAATTAACGTTTACAAACGGTGTGAAAGATCTTGTCTCGAGACAAGTTATTTTATATTTTGTATTTTGTTACCATAAAGTAAAATCAGTAGACACCATTTTTAGGGGTGGCAACAAGTTTTTAGGGCATCAATTTTTAAGAAAAAAGAAAAAGTCGATTACGTTTCATACCCCTTCCCACTAGGTTCACCTCCATTCGGTCATCGACTTTTTTGGAGGTTCCCACCCCCTCCCCCGGGTGGCTTAAGCATACGCTGCGCCACTGAATAAAACAGTTAATAACTGTGATAATTATTTAATTCAACAACTATTTGGTTTTTGTGTAACGTGTTTAAAGGAGCAAAATTAACAAAATTTTCTTTCTTTTTTAACTGGTGCCATAAGCTGACAATACAAACCTTTCTGGCTTATGGGGTCGTCCATAAATGGCGTCATGCAGTTATAAGGGGAGAAGGGGGGAAATATTTGTGACAATGTGTGACGAAGAGAGAAGAGAGAGTTTGAGAAATGTGACGTCATATTGAAAAATATTATAATTATTATTTAATAATGCCTTGAATATTAAACATCACTTATTTTAATTAATTTAATTTTTGGTCAATAATTTTTTTTATTTATTTATAAAAATCCTTGGGTGTTCAAAAAGGGCTTATCCGTGATTTTATGAAAGGGTTGAGAATAGTGTACGTCATTTTTTAAGTGGGCCTGACTTTTGTGACAAAGCGCGATGAGGTGGAGACATCAAAATACGATCAAATTTGTGGTTAAATCATAACAAATTTAGTTATATTATAAATGTATTTTTTATACTTGTTTGAAAAAACAGATAATACGTTTTATTGAAGAAATAAAAAAAAACACAAAAAAATAGTTTGGCGAGGTTCCAATGAGTCATACCGATAATTTAATCAGTTCAACTTAAAAAAGATCGAGGAACGCTGAAAAATTCATAGCATAAATGCAGATGTTGTAAAAAAAACTGTATAAATCATCGGCATTGCATGGAAATGGGTGTAACTAGGTTTTAGTTTTGAGGAGTAAATACGAAAAAACGACAAAAGTGAATTAAAAAGATTGAATTTCTATTTTAATTGTTTGAATTCACAAGCATAAAATTAGAATTTTCTCGAGAAGGAAACCAAGTAAAACTTAATTAGAGACTGTGCATATTTCTTTTAATTGGTCAACTTTTTTCCATATATGGCCGATGACATTACCACGGAGAAAAATTGAGGAATAACATTGACATAAATAGCATAGACATAAATACAGATGCTGAGTGTATTGGGGGTAATAATAGCTCTTTTTTAAAACAACTTCAAAAAGTTGTCATTTTTTCCTCTTTATGTTTTAGGAAAAGGGACTGAACTCCAAAAACCCTCCCCTGGCTATGTCTACGATAAACATAAAATGTAAAACAGAGACTTCAAAGACATAATGAAAAAAAAGTATATGAAAAATTAATGACGTTTGCTTTTAGATGGAGAGTGTTCAGTGAAATCATTTCAGCAAACCATTGCAGGAAAAGATAGAAAAGGTCCAAATGACACGTTCCCCAATATCAATAAACTCCTCCAAAAATAGCTGATAATCGGGAAAGGGGTTAGTCGTGGGTACTTTTTAAAACATTTTTAGAAAAACTACTTTTTAAATTTTTTTCAGAAAAACTATTTTTTTCAAAACAAAGCTAATGACCGGAGGGGTAGTCGATGGTACTAAAAAAACTTCAATGGCTCCCTGTCGCCCAATTGAAGTTCTTGGAAGTTTTTAATTATTTTAAAGGGTGACCGGATAAAACAGAACATGATGAAACAGAACATGATAAAACAGAACATGATAAAACAGAACATGATAAAACAGAACAGTGAAAAAACAGAACAGTGAAGAAACAGAACAGTGAAGAAACAGAACAGTGAAGAAACAGAGCATTGAATATACAGAACAGTGATAAAACAAAACATCGCGTTTATTTTTAAAAATTTTTTGCAGTAATAACTACAAATCGGTTTTATATAACTTTTATCTACTTCTTTGTCTTCTTTGTATGTTTCCGTTGACAGCTATTGATCCAGGGAAATGTAGGAATCATCCTACCACAGATTAATTTGTGTTTGGCGTAACTTTAAACCGAAATAGTATTTTTGTGAGACTGTCTGTTTTACAGCTGTATTTAGCTTTTAGTTTGCTTTATTTTCTTGTTGCGGTGCGCTGACGATTTTTCTCTGATAAATTTTTTGTTTGATTGAATATTAAGAAAATATTTTGACAAAAAAACCAACTTTTTAAGCTGCGCCTATTCTAGTTCATTTCTTATTAATTGATCAATATAATTTTCCCCGTGAAAATTCACGTACCTATGCAAATGTTCGAACACATTAAAAACACATTAATGCCAGATTAGTGTCACAGTTGAAAGACTTCTTACCAAATTATAGTTCAAACTTGGACTTCTAGATATATATTCTTGCTACAAAGTTGGTTATAAAAGAAATTGCTTATATAAAATATGTATTTACTTATACAATTGCTGCGCAAGTTATATCCAGCAGTGATGAGCTTCAAACATTTAGTTTATTAAAGTTAAATAAAACTTTAACTTTATGATAATAGTTTAAAATATCTCCGGGCGTTTTAACTTGGAACAATTTGATCTAGGACATTTTGTATATCACGAAAAAATAGAAAAAATATACGCAATGTTCTGTTTTATCACTGTTCTGTTTAATCAATGTTCTGTTTAATCAATGTTCTGTTTCTTCACTGTTCTGTTTTCTCATTGTTCTGTTTCTTCACTGTTCTGTTTCTTCACTGTTCTGTTTCTTCATTGTTCTGTTTTATCATGTTCTGTTTTATCATGTTCTGTTTTGTCATGTTCTGTTCTATCATGTTCTGTTTCATCATGGAACCATTTTAAAGAGATATTTGTTAAGTTTTTTTAATGCTATTTTAGAGATGGCTGTTTTGTGACGAAATATGCTGAAAAATGGGGAGATTCAAAAACCGGCCAAAATATGTGACGTCCTTCATAGACATAGACAGGCATGTAGTGGGTCACTCGGTTCCCAATTCACCGCTAAACAGAAAAGCAGTTTAATAATTTTGCTGCTGTGTCAAAATTATTCTCAGACTTTATTTATACGATAACAAATCTTTTTCATATTTTCTTTTTAACATCAAAATACTTCACATATTTTTATTTTTTCTGATTTTATATGGAAGAAAAATCGTTGCATCGAAAACTTGCTTCTTTGGCACGTAAACAACAAACATGTCTCTAAATAATGTTGTTTGCATGCTTTCAAGTCGCACACACACACACACAAACACACCACACACACATGAGGAATTAATGCACACCTACATGTTTGTTCGTTCAATTGTGGGCAGAAATTTAATAAACGCAGCTACCTAGATATATTAATTTCTTAGAAATTCATTCTGAAACTGGTAGAAACGGTCAAGAAACATTTTTTACCTTCTGAAAAACTTTTTTTTAGTCGTAGACTACATCTTTTTTAAGCGCTCGTATTATAGACATTGAGGTTACAAACTGGTTTGGAAGTGGTTAAAAATAAATACATAAGATTTATCTTACAAATAGAACATACCATTAAGCACTGCAACCAGATCTGCCAGCATAGATTTTGAACGCTTTTATTGCAATCGTGGGACCCTGCGTAAACAGTTATAGGGGCCCCCGAAGTAGTCAATAGCCTCTTCGAACCAGTCATGTGGGCCCGTGGGCCTCTCCGTAACAGTCATGTATTAAGTTTCAGCAGGGTTTGGTTAATTAGTTTTCCCGAAATTTTTACTGCTTATTAGTAAAACAATTTCGGAAGTCGGAAGACTGTGTCAAACCGAAACAAAATGATACCCAAAATTTAATAGAATTCATCGTCATCAAGAATGATGGAAAGTGATTTGATCAGTCTCTCCAAGATTCCAAAGCTTGTTAAAAAAATGTAGGGGGTCATCGGAGGACATGAGAGCGGGAACGGAAACGGGAGAGCAAGTAGGAGCGGGAAGGGGAGAGCGAGCGGGAAGCAGGAGAATGAGCGGGAGAGCGAGAGGAAGCGGGAGAACGAGAAGGAGCGGGAGAACGAGAAAGAGCAGGAGAGTCAGCGGGAGAGCAAGCGGGGATGGAAACAGTAGCGAGAGGAAGAAAGCGAGAGAGAAAAACGATAGAAAAATATCTAAAAACCCCGGGCATCGCCGTGTAACCCCGCTAATTTTAAATATTGAAAGGTTGTTATTTTAGCTATTTATTTTGCTGTTTTTGTTGTTGTTAAAGCTTATTCTAATTTTTTTATTATGATCATTTTCAAAAACAAGTTTTTTCAGTACAATTATTCAACCGAAGCTTTCTTTAAATTCTTTTAATTAAAACCCAACAACTAACAACAGAGTAAAACCAAATTAAAGATAAAATACTTGCACCTGTGAGTTTCTTAAAAACAAAATGTTTATCAAGGCAGCAGCAGTGCATATAAGTTATATTCGTGGAAGCCAGTCAGACATTATAAGAAGGTTAACCATTTGTAGGGTGCACGTGCCAATGTGGGGTAATGGGGTTATATAGTTCCGGACAACCATATTTATATTTACAAAAAACTGTTTTTGAAAATTAATAAATTATTTAAAGTCTCTTATCTCTCAAAAGTAGCTAACCTACCTGACTTTAGTTTAAGCATAGAAAAGAATTTTTCACAGACGGTGTTTTAAAAATTATGTGTTACATGGCAGACAGACGCATTTTTAAACCGAATTTAATAAAAATAATTTTTTCATGTTTAATCTAAATAAAATGTTTGTTTTTTAAAACATTATCTGTTCAACGTACATTTTAAGTTTCTTCACTGATAGATAATTATGGTAATAAAACTAGAAGAGTGTGTTTCAGCATCCTGGGGAGGACATCCAAACATTTTTACCTCCCAGTAACCAGGGGAGGGGATAAAATTCAATCAACTTTCTTTCCAAAGAGCCGATAACCGGAGGAAATTGAAGTAATATTTGTTCAAGTTTTGCTGCTTAAAAACAATTTTTTGCCGCTTCCTAAAAAGTGCCGCGGACTATACCCCAGCTCCCCTACACCACGCCACCGAATAGAACTAAGCCATGAATATAGATGTCTTAATTAGGATCATCTAGGTAAAATTACAACTGAAACTGCTAAAGCGTAAATTGGAAACAATTATTTAGGCACTAATGATTCGTGTTTTTTCACAGAATCTCATCAGCTTTTTGTTTCAAAAAATTTATTTTACGTTTGAATATCTGAAGGATTAAAAGGTTTTTTAAAAAAAAGGTGTCCCAGTCCTTTATAGCAAATTTTTTATGTCACGTCGAATCAATCAGTTAAGTTGCAGATAATTAAATTATAATGATATCATGAAACTCAGTTTGGACATACGTAAATACAGTGTAGCTCAAACTGTTCAGCTCATAAGTTCAAGAGATTTCATTAGAGCAATTCCATATCCAGTGGCCTAACAACCAATAACCCAATTTTCAAAAAAAACCCTTTCATTTTTCTTCCCCAAAAAACCTGATTACTGGGGGTACTTTCCCCAAAAATTTTCGAAACACTTTTCTGATTTTTTTCTCCGTTCCTGAAAAAATACTTAACCACTAAAACTGGGGGGCATATGCTCCCTGCCCCCGTCTCCTACGCCTATGATGATCGGGAAAAATAGTTGTACTTTATTTAAAAAAATTCTTAAAGCCAACTTTTTTCACGGAAGTATTTTAATAAATTTATTAAAAAGAGTAAAAAACATTAAAACCAAAAAAATGTTTTAAAATTTTGTTACAGAGAGTTTGAACCCCCAAACCCCTCCCCCGGCTTCGCCTATGAAGTCGGTGGATAAAAGGACAACGAACCCGGAAGCTATCTAGGCCTACAAGCGTGTTCCAGCGTTAGACTCTGAAAAAAGATAACATCACAAGGAAGAAATATTAAATTAGTCTTAAATCAACTTTTCTAGTTTTCTGCGATAATTTGTCATACAGAAGGTTTTAGTGTTTTGTGTGGTAAATAATTCAAACGCAATTTAAAATTAATTACATTTAAACAACATTTACAACACAATGCCTCTATGACAATGACCATATTTAAGGCACACAAGTATAATAGAATTACTCACTCTTTGCAGTTTCATTTCTAACTCCAAAGCATCGCCTACTCTTCCAGCTCTCAGAGACATTTCTTTTGCCTTCAACGATAACGTTTTTTAACTTCATAAAGCAACATCACTCTAGCAATTATATTTCCTTTAAGTTACATTCATTTGTACAATTGAAATAATAAATTATCAACTACCGGTAGTTATCTTTGATTATTATTTACCTAACTATTTATTTTCTCTCTAAATTTTAAATCTTCCAGCAATCCGGCTGCAATGCTTTTTCGGCAAATTCCACGGCTAGGCAATGTTCACTCGCTCAGTAGGCAGCAAAGAATGATGGCTATATATAACAACAGCCGTCTTACCTTCGCATCTATTAGATAGTTAATACAACTTAATATTGTATATAGGAATACAGTTCGGGAAGGGTAGTCTCGATACTATGATACTATACGCCCGCCCAAGATTTATAATGAAAGTTAGATCTTTCAGGAATTCAAATTTGCCAGCTGTTTATTTTATGGATTGATTGGCACCTGCTGAAGATGAGATTGACTTAGTGATAATTAAGCTTCTGAACCTGATAAAGAGTTGTAGACTGAAGTTCTGAAAATAATGTGCTGTAGAGTGCAGTTTAATTATTTTTAAAATTATGTAAACAATCAGAATTTCACAAAATAATTCCCTTGGCAACAGTTTAAATATAAAATGTAAATCTCGCCCATCATTGTCCATGGATGTCGTGTAAACAAAAAACAAATCGCGACATGGATCGGCTAGGAAAGCTCGTAGACGATTTATATTATTTCCGCGATCGCTTTTTTGAATTTCATTCGATTGAAGAAGCTGGCCAAAAGCCAACGTTGTTGAACGCAAAATTGCAGAAAACCATAGATGAACTGGACGAAATAGACGACGTTTTAAAGAACGATGCAGAGTACTTAATGCTGCGCGGTAAAGCTTTGAACGTTGTCGCACAGTACGATGAAACAGCGGAAAAGCTGCTCTCAAAAGCAGTGAAATTGGATCCTAAACTGACCGACGCCTGGATCAGCTTAGGAGATTGCTACTGGAAGAAAAACGACGTACCTTCTGCTCAGAACTGTTTCCTATCTTCACTCAATCACAAGAAGGATAAGGTTTCGCTGAGGAATCTTTCGATGATAACACGAAGCATTGGTACTGACTTTGAAGAAAGATGCAAGAACATAGAAAGCAGTTTCGACATGGCCAAAGAAGCAGTCCAGATAGACGTATCAGACGGCCTGTCTTGGCTGACTCTGGGCAATGCTTATCTTGCAAAATACTTCATCAGTCGACAGAACTTCAGCTTGATGAAACAGTCCTTGACAGCTTACTCCAAGGCGGAGAAAGACCCCGCATCTGCCAACAATTTTGACTTGCATTTCAACAAAGGCACCGTTCACGAATACCTGGAAAACTATGAACAGGCACTCAAGTCCTACTCAAAGGCAAGATGTCTTGATCCGACTTTTGAAGAGGCTACGCAAAAAGAAAAGCGCCTTCTTCAGTATCTTCGAAAACTGTCTGATCTGGTGAAAGCAAAAGGTCACATCAAGGCCAAAAGGCTGAAGGCACTCATAGAAAAGATAAATCTAAAAACTGAGCTGGCAGCACACTCCACCAACTGTACTTTTGAAGAGCAGTTTTCTGCAAAAACTCTTAGCGAACTTCTACCAGGTGCCAATCCAAAGACACTTTTCGTGGGCAAAGTCGTTGGTACGTTGATCGTGGAAGAGCCTGTGTGTCTAACTTTCTGCGCGGTGGACAAAACCGGATCCTGTGCAGTAACTCTCTACAATGCCGCTCTGCAGTGGAGTGTAAAGATCGGAGATTCTGTTGCCATTCCCGAGCCCAATTTGCGACACGATCAATTCAATTACGAAGGGGAGACATTCGATTTCTATAGTGTACGAATCGATTCTCCGACCAACATGCTAGTCAACGGGAGAGTTCCAAAATCTGAGGCCTTGGCGCCAACAGTTTTGACTCAGTTTATGAAACAGGAATGATAATTCTCAACCTCTATTTACTGTTTTTTAATCCTCGATTTAATTGCTTTTCATATAAATTTTTTTCTTCAACTCTTGAGAACGTTTTTCATTCGAAAACCGCATCAAACTAGCCACAGGGGGACTAAGACAAATTCGCTAAACTCGCGCGTCGTTTAAAAAAACTTACACAAGCAATTTTGTTAAAAAAGAAATGACTCAGCAGAGAAATATAACAATTAACAACTAACTTGGGCACACACAGTGTGGAAAAAAACTTTATTTTAGAATGCTTATATAATAATTATTATATCTGATATAAACAGTTAGCCAGCTATCCTGCTATCTATGTACAAATATGTACAATCTATGTACATATGTAAAAATACGGCATAGAAACAAACATCCGACTATTTGATCTTGAATGGACAACTGGTCGCCAGATTTATGCTTTGAAGAAAAAGATTTCTCGAGGTTGAAAGTTCATCTAGTTGATGTTGCAAGCTGTTTTCAAAATATTAACAAAAAAAAATCAATTACGTTTTATTAAATATAAATGTTAAGCTTATTATAACTGCCATCACATGTAAATAGCAAATTTTCACAATTAAATTATGTAACATACAGACAGCAACAATCATACATAAAAGAAAATACCTGAAAATTGAATCTATCGTTCATGAGGCACTCCAACAGGGATTTCCTTTTCGGCTTATTTTTCTTGCCGCTCTGATTTTTCGGAGTCGGCCCCAACTTCTGTGGAAGAGCTGCTGGTGGGAAAAAAAATTCATTTGAAGAAAACAACGGTTTCATAAAATGAGAGAAAATAATCTCAGTACAGTTTCATTTCAATGACGCACGTGACACAAAACCGCGTAAATGTAAACCGCTCTACATAGCAAGCAAAAGTAGATTAATTTCCACTGACTATTTTTCTTTGGTGCTTCTTTAAGTTTTTCTTGTTTCGTCGGTCTTGTAAGGCCTTTTTGTACCACGTTTTTATTACACGTTAAGCAAGTGTAAACCTGCAACGAGAGAATTCACTTTAGAATAAATACAGAATTTTTCAACTGCCAATGTGTATTAGTATGCTTATTTGCAGTCTTCTGCTTATGCTAATATTTAGAAGCTAAGCTAAACCTAATATTGCAAAACTGCTTTTCAATATGTAACCATAATTGCAAACCATTCTATTTTGTCCAGTTTTGTAAAGGCTGATGATCTTGGATTTCATCTTCCCGAGCTTTTGACCCTTTTCAGAAAGACGGAGTAGTTTCTCAATTTTAGGCGTTTTTTTCATGCGCGGTTTTACGACAACTTTAACATTATCAGTCGTCCAAACTGTACTGCAGAAGGGACACAAAGTAGTTGATGGCTTTTCTTTCGTGTCTGGATCATTTACATTATTTATATTATGTAAATTTTTCGTGATCAAACAGCAACAAAATATTATTACCAAATCAAGTAGAAAAAAAACTTACACAAGACATTGTGAATGTTCTGAGCTTCCAACCTAAAAAAAAGACATATTTTGGTTTTAAAATGCCTCAAACTAAAAATTAAATAGTTAAATTGACTAATTACTCACACATAGTACCGAGCGATAGTAGGAGAAACTGTTGAATAAAAATCAGACGCCAGTTTAGCCTTGAAAAGCAATTTGGTCATGCCAAAATCATCCGAAGCCTCCATCGCTAAAAAATGTATACAAATAAAAATGTAAAACTGCACTGCACCAAAACAATAATGATTGCTTGTCGAGCGTTAAAAGTAACATTAAAAAGTAAAAATTAATTACTTCTAAAAATTATTTAGCAGCATAAATATTAAATAAATATTGTTTAATATTTATAACAAAAATTTATGTTTTAAAAAATATTATTAGTTTTTTGGAGGCGTAGTCAATTTAGTTTACAAACAATTTAATCTATTTAATTGGTATTACGTAAATGCCTTGTAAAATTAAGTAGTGAGATGGCTGCTTCTAATGAAACTACTGAGAATCAATCTCAGAAACTTTTTTCAGATGGATTATTTAATTTATTGAAACCTGCCGTAGAAGAACTGGATGAAAGTGTCCTGGTCGTAAGACACAGCCAGATAGAACTCCGTCAACAAATCGATGCTCTGTCTGAGGATCTCAAAAAGATGAACGACCAACTCAGTACAAAAATAGATCTGGAACCATACTTAAAAAAGCTCAACAACGCCAGAAGAAGAGTCATGCTCGTTAACAACATACTCCAAAATGCCCAGGAGAGGCTGAACAGGCTACACGTCAACGTCTCAAAAGATGCCGCACGAAAAAGAGCTCTTATAGATTCCGCCCAACATGGCTCAAGGCATTCTTGAATTTTTAAACTTTTTATTACAAATTTTTTTGTAAGGATTAGACAAAACAAACATTTTACCAGTGTTTTGTCATAATATCGATGCGTTCACTGTTGATTATCTAGCAGATATGTGGGATTTGTTTATATTTTAAATTAAAGCTTTGAGGTTGAGAACTTTGTTCAACTGCAAATCAGAATGGAACACCGATGAGCTGTAATATATAGCCGAACATCTAAATTGCTTTTTCATGTTATATATTTTTGTTTTTAATCATCTCTTTGTTGTGAAAATAATAAATTTTCTATTTAAATTTTTAAGTGAATCATATTATTTTTCATACATACACCTCTTTGTCTCACTTTGAGGTGCCGTAGCACAATGGTGAAGCTGGTCATACTATCATCCTGCAGTCGCAGGTTCAAATATCAGTCACGGCAAGGGGTAATTCCGTTAAGCAAGGAATTTCTCTCACTGCTCAGGCCAACTCAGCTTTTCATCCTTCAATGGTCAATGATAGAGTACCAGTTTCACGACTGGGGGTAATGGGGTTCGACACGTTCCAATTTCTGACACACATAAGGGTGGCGGGGAAAGGAGTGTGATGCAAAAGCCGTTCCTGGCGCTGCCGAGGTGTATTTTATGAAGTGGTGCCCTAAGGTTATGACCTATAGCTTACCTTTGAACTGTTTGATGATGTTTAATTTAATGTAGTAGCAACAATCCATACATTCAAACTAGTTATAAAAAGTTTCCAACAAAAGACATTTTGTTCTTTTTAATCTTTTGAGCATTACGCGTAAGACCGACCATCAGAAGAACTGTATCAACTACAACAATAGAGTGAAAATCAGCATACTCACTTAATCTAGACACGATTCTTGCCAATATGAAATGAAACAAAATTTGAATGACCAAAGAAAAAAAAAAAGTTAAAATTTGCTTGTTTAATAATATAATTAATTAATTAAAAAACCTCCAAATCACAATTTAAACATCAAATATATGTATATATAACATATAAAATAAGTCTAAGATAGATAGAGGGAGGCAAAATACACAACAGTCTAGGCAGACAACGGAAAAAATAGTTTTCGGAAAAATTGCACAATTTCAGGAGATGAAAATAGATCTAATAATACGAAAACACTCGAAGTTGAAATTTCAATGGTTTTTTAAGGATTTTTTTTTGTAAGGGCTTTAATCTATGTTATAAAATTTAACTGCCTTATCGGACTAATTACGAATTTCGCATAAATGTTTTTTTCTAATAAAAGTTGCTTTTAAAGCTCACTTGGATTGTCACTACGACTTATCTATAAAATACAATAGATAAATAAAGGCATCTATCAGACATCAAAAAGATGAGGAATTTAGTGAAATTGCCCTCATTGCCACCTTCTTCTTTCAAAATGGCGCAACCAATTATCACAATTCGCAGAGAAAAGTCGTAAGAAGACGGACAGATATAATAGTTGTCAATAACAAGGCCTAAGAAAATTCCAAAGAACAAATACTAACCAGGGAAAATCTGCATAGTTTAAATAACAGAAGTTTAATAATAAAAAAATGGATTTTGTGGTTTTTTAACTTGAGGCGATACTCCAATTTTACGGGGATGGAAACAGTGTGAAAATGAATCAATAAATAGTATTTGTTAAAAGAGTCTATTTTATGTCAGTAAATACCACAATTTGATCGCCATGCAATTGGTTAGTACTTGATAATCTGAGATTAGTAACAGTTACCAGAAATATGTTCAATAGCACTTGTAAAGTCATCAAAAAATGGGATTTGCACTTAACTAAAACGGTAAACATTGAAATAACCAATGGAAAGTGAAACGACAGGAATTTCCGAGAAGAAAAATTCTCACAACATATATCGTCATCATCATCATCGAATGTACGGAAAACCCAATAACGAGAGATAAGTAATAATAACAAGATACAATTGACCCATGGTGACAGCAAATAGTTTCTCATTAACTGCATGGGAATGTAAGAAAGCCACCACAACATCGTAACACTCGGCATTCAAGAACAGAGAACAATACCGTGGCAAAAAAAAAACTTTAACAGAACAGAACTTTAGAGCGGAAACTAAGCGAGTTAATAATTCGGACCGCTCCTATGCCCCCTGTGACAGAAAATGCTTCAGGAGAAGTTGTGCATTACACATACTTACGATGTTAATATGAATACATGATGTCTGTAAATGATGAGACAAATACTGTAAACATCTCAAATGCATTTACAAGAGAGAGAGAGAGGAGACATCAGCAGTTTTTTAAATAAAATAAAAAGTAAGTAAAAACATAGTTAGAAAAATGGTTTAAATAAGCAGATTAATAATTGAGTGTATTTTTCCTTTAACAAGCAGCTGGATGGTACTACAACAAAGTCTAAAACAGTTCCTAATATAACTATAATAGTAGAAGCACTGCGATAGATTGGAGTTTAAGCAGGAATTAAAAAGTGATTTTAAAATTGTGGGACAAATGATCGCATCGAGTCCAGGATTGAAAAACTGTGGGACAGTTTAAAATTTCTCCAAGAAAACACGGACGAATAGAGAGACGAGCCGATGGACACGCGTGTTTGCTGTGCTCAATTGGAAGTGATTACGTTTTATTTGACCGAAGCCAATTAATAAGATTCGTATATATTACAGAAAAAAAGGAAAGAAATACAAAACGAAATGTACAGCATTAAGAGAGATGCGCGTTGATGACGATAAAAAAAAAACGACAAAACAAAATTACTATCCGAGTGGATTTTGTTATCAAATACAATTAAAAACGATCAAAATAAAAGGCTAACAAATTTTCAATTTCGTTAATTTTTACTAGAAATACACGTTGATCACAAATTTTGAAAAATCGTAAAATTAAAATTCCCGCTACAAGCTCCCATCCCGTCAAGCCGGCTAGTCTCATTATAAATGTATTAAACGAAGAAAACTGAATAAATCAATCAACCGATGAATCAATCAAGAAGATAAATCACGAAAATAAAACAGAGTAAAAGTAACAAATTAAAAAAAAAGAAGAGATAGAGCAATCTTCATCATCACTGGAAAGTTATTTAAAACTTCGAAAATAAAATCGAAACGTTTTTTTTTCTTCTTTTTTTAACATCTCCGTCAAAAATTTTCGGCAGTCGCTCCATTGGCTGGTCAATTTTACGACCGATGAAAATACAGCTCAGGGTTCGTCGCTGTCTTGATGTCTGTATTTTGCCTTCCTGATGGTTTCGAGTTTCTTGCGAGCCATTTCCAGTTCCTTTTCTTTTCTCAATATCTCTTCCTGGGCCATAATGATCTGTAGGCAAACAAATTACATAAGAAATACTATTAGTAGTAATGACAATCAATCAATCAGCCCTACAAATAAACGCAAAATACAACAAACTGACCGATCGAGCGGTGAATAATTAAATCAATCAACAAAGCCTCTGAATAAATCAATCAACGAACCAATCCTATTGCAGGTTTAACCAATAATAAATGAACAAACAAATTAATAAAGTAATCAAACTGTGTTTAAACCAATTAACAGGTTAACCAATTCGTTACACGATGGACAAAATTCGTTAACAGAATAATCGATTAGCAAATTAATGAATCAATAAACTACTTGACAAACAACCTAGCACAGAACCCGAATCCAAATTCCTACAACAACAAAAAACCCACCTGAGCAATATCTGTGACCATTTTCTTGTTAACTGTAACTGTTGCCTCTTCCTCTGTGGTATTCCTCATTTTCTGGGCCTCTTTGACCAAAGCCTCTGTTGCTTTCTTGACGGCATGACCGGCATTCTGAGAGGTCGGAAAAAAAATCATTCAAAATTGATATCTCAAAAGATTACTTGTTCCCTCACATAACTTCTGCTTTGAATTTCTTTTCAAATTCGCATCACCGCAGATCACCGTGAAAAGTTTAAAATAAACTCAACACCTTCTAGTTTTTTGTTAGCTAAAAAAGTTCATAACTGCAATCTCACCTGCAGCCTGTGCATAGCCTGAGAGTTCGGATCAGCCTTGACCTTGCAGGCGAGCAGCAGCTGAGCTGTTGAAGCAGCAACTTGTTTAGCCGAAGATATAAGCTTTTCTTCTGAGGCCTGACCTTGAACCATGGCATTGGCAGCATCGCAAAGACTGTGCGTGGCTGCTGCTACCAGTCTAGCCTAAAACAAGAGAGTTATAACAAACATTTATTTATATATATAACCAAATAACAAAATCAATTAATAAATATATAAATCCTGATTAAATAAGACCAATGTTATTTTTTTTTTAAATGTCACCATCATCATATTTAAAGAATACACTAAATGACAATCAACGAGCACTAACAGCTGATATCAATCCCTGAGACCACTGGCTGTCCGTGTCGTGATCATCTCTGATTCCAATCTGGATCAAAATAAAGCGAGTTCTGTTAAATATATTTTTTTTTATTTAAAATAATTTTCTTAGATGCTACCATCGGAAACTTCATAAGCGTTCTCATCATCATAAATGAACAGTTTTTTAAGAAGCGGTCTACATGGATTCGGGCTCAACCCATATCCTCAGTGGTCTACACAGATTCGGGCTCCACACATATCCTCAGTGGCCTACACATGTTTGGGGCACAACGCGTGTTCGAAAGTTGATTCAGCCTTCCAACTTTTTTCGGATCGGTCAAACGAGATCCAGCTTCACAGATCGAGATAATAAAGTTTGCGGCAGCCTAATCTAGCACATAGGTGTGGGTGGAAAGTAAAACTTTGCGACATTATCATCGATACAATTACCACGAGGTATTGAAATTAGACTCCTCTACCTTTCCCTGATGAACAAGCTCCCTCTGTGCAACGGAAGCAGCTTTAACGAGTGCAGCTGTTGCAGCAGCTATGGACTTGGCGGCCTCAAGCAGCTGCTCCTCAAAGTTCAGTGTTTCATCTGCTTGCTGGAATAAAACAATTAACAATAATATTTAATGCAAAAGTAAAAAAAATGATTAAAAATTGTATAATGCTGATTATATGAATAAAAGTATTTAGAAATTAATTTTTTTCCGTCAACCTTCGGTTTCAGCATGGGCTGGAGAGACGATAGTTTCTTGGCGGCCGCTTCTATCGAGTTGGCAGCGCTGAGAAGCTCCGTCTCTGCTATGACCGTCGGGTCGTGCGGGTCAACCCAGTCCATCCCTGGTTTATTTTTAGGAGAAGAATAAACAAATAAAGTAATTTCATAACAAAATACACTAAAGTTAATGACACAAAAACATCGACAATATTAATTTAAAAAAATTGTCTACGAAAAAAAATCACTTTAAAACAACAGCAAAACCCGGTATACCTACAAACATGTCAATCACGCAATAAAATCTCCGCCCACCTTTGATGGCCTCGGCGGCGTGTACGATCTCCGTGACGGAAGAAGCAACCTTTTTCGAAGTGGCTGCAAGACTGAGCTTCAATTCGGGAGTGGGTTTCTGAATTATCTGAAATTTTCCATTTACAAAATATACTTAAAATAAATTTGTATGATGAAACTTATGATAATGAAGCCTCTAAAAAAACTTTAACCTTCATAATAATCATAAATTGGTTATATATATATATATATATTATCATAAATTATTATATATATTACCACACATTATTATCCTTATTATAAGCTTTATTGTTATCAAAACCTAAAAACAAACACGAAAATCCAGTTTAAAATCGGCACTTTTAAAATCAGTGTTCACGATATAATAAATCAACTACACACCTGTTGAATATTCAAAAGAAGTTCCTTGTAAGCAGAAGCGCAAGTACTTCCTGAATCGAGCATTCTCTGGCGAAGGTATTCATCTTCAACTCCGACCACGCCTCCCTGATTAATATTAATGAGGCAAAAAGTTAGTGTAATAATAATAGAAAAACATCAACAAACAAATGGGTCAAACAAACAAACCTTGCAATGTTTCAGCAAATCAGACACAGCCTTGCGACCCAGATTGGCCGCAGCTATGACGTCGTCCTGCAGGCCGGAATTGCCCGCTGCGACAGCTTTGGAAGTTGCTATGGTGATGGGTCTTGTGATCTGGATGATCTCGTCTGGAGTGACTGCCTTCTCGATGCGATCGACCGACTGATAAGCCTAGATTGATTGATTGATGAATAAACATGAGACTTGCTCACTGTGAGTCATTATCATAATGAGATGATCAATCAATAACATCACCACAGCAACACACTCTTATCCTTAACAACGGGATTCGGAAGAATATTCGAATGGTTCACCAAATTTATAACACAGATGTTAACATATCCAAACCAGCCCATTTATGAATAATAACAGCTGTTAACTAACTCCAAAACATGGTGGTCATGATGACAACACCCAACTTTACGATAGATGCACAAATAGATAGATAGCAAAACACCATGAAAAAATGTAGATAACAGGAAAGTCAGGAATATAAGAATATGAACCTTGATCTCCTGCCCGATGACTTGTATGGAAGAATCGAGGGCTTGCGTTCCACGTGCAGCTTCGTCTTCTACGATCTTCACCGTCTTTAAGAGGGATGTCACGTTCATCACCATCACCTGGAAAGTTTATGAATATGTAAATAATAATAATACATTAAAAAGTTGATATGAATATATTAATATATTCACGTTATGAATATATTACACATTGTGAATATACTATAACAAGATGTGAACAGTGCCCATTAAACAACAATGAAAAAAGTAGCAACAACAAACCCAACAGCAACAACAAACCCAACAGCAACAACAAACCTAACAGCAACAACAAACCTTAACAGCAACAACAAACCCAACAGCAACAACAAACCTTAGCAGCATCCTTCAGTGTTACCATGGAAGCGTCGTTAGACGGTTTTCCGGCAGCAGACTTTGTGGCTCCGATTAGGTCGTTGAGTGCAGTGGCAACATCTTTGACGGCATTCATCAGCAAGATCTGACAGAGCCAAATATTTAAGAAAAATTAGTAATAAGTTTTTGAGAATAAAAATTTAAATAAAAAATATTAATACGACTCATACTTAACCCTTCACAGACACATCTCAAATTAGATTATATTAAATATCATTCCAGAAGCCTTAATTAACATAACTTAAATTTTTAGTAAATCAAATTCAGTAAATTATTTAAATACAAAGTAACCACAAACTACAGCATTTTTACATACAACCTAAGAGCACTATCTGCTTCATCTCTCCCCCAATCAATCAGCATTCTCTTCCACTTTTCCCCCAACCATACAGCATTCTCTGTCACATCAATTCCAGCTAATCAGCAAGCATCTTCCCTACTCTAATTTTAGAGTCAGTCACATTTCCCAACCAATACCAGTCATACATTTTTTGTTTGTTTACAACCAATCTCACCTGAGCATCAGGCTGTTCACTGCCCAGACTGGCTGCACCTTTCTTGATGCACTCCGACAGTTGATTGATGGTAGAAACGGATTTCGAAGCTGCCCCTGCCAACTGATCTTGATTGAGAGCGGCTCCAGAAACAAGAAGCTTGGTGTCTTCTACAAGCTCTTTGGCAGTCTTTAATATTCCCTCTCTAGAAAGTATTACAACCATATATAAAAAATAAATAAAAAATGAAAAATCTCACAATTAATTCTTTACCTTTTTCAAACACATCCCTATTTTATATTTATAACTACCACATCCATATTTTCTATTTATAACTACCACATCTCTATTTTCTATTTATAACTACCACATCCCTATTTTCTATTTATAACTACCACATCCCTATTTTCTATTTATAACTACCACATCCATATTTTCTATTTATAACTACCACATCCATATTTTCTATTTATAACTATCACATCCATATTTTCTATTTATAACTACCACATCCATATTTTCTATTTATAACTACCACATCCCTATTTTCCAAATACCACTACAAAACCTTTATTTCTTATTTATCACTACCACACCTCTTTTTGCAAACATTTTTGCTCCCATGACAACCACTTCCACCCTAGATATCCATCACCTGTAATATCCAATCTTCCACCCTCAATATCCATCACCTGTAATATCCAATCTTCCACCCTCAATATCCATCACCTGTAATATCCAATCTTCCACCCTCAATATCATCCATCACCTGTAATATCCAATCTTCCACCCTCAATATCCACCACCTGTAATATCCAATCTTCCACCCTCAATATCCACCACCTGTAATATCCAATCTTCCACCCTCAATATCCATCACCTGTAATATCCAATCTTCCACCCTCAATATCCATCACCTGTAATATCCAATCTTCCACCCTCAATATCCATCACCTGTAATATCCAATCTTCCACCCTCAATATCCATCACCTGTAATATCCAATCTTCCACCCTCAATATCATCCATCACCTGTAATATCCAATCTTCCACCCTCAATATCCATCCATCACCTGTAACTGGCGAACGACTCTCCGGGTTCGGTTGTCAAGGTGCCAGCAGAGGCAAACATGATGGTGGTGTCCAGGTCGGCAATGATCCCGTTCATCGTGCTCGCTGCGTTGATGCAAGCCTGCGTCCCTCGGGCGCTCGACTGAAGTATCGTCAGTATGTCCGTAGCCTGCATCGACGAGGAGGTTTTAAACTGTTAATGGTCACTACTGTACAGAAATACTAGAAATGACGTTGTGTTTTCGCAACCGTAACCGTTAATGGGTTAAACTAAATAACGACCACGCTGTTTTTGTACACAGTACTGTTTAATGCTGTAAAAAAAGATAGAAAAACATATATAATTAGTTACGTATTTAAAATGAAACGGATAATAATTATAAGAAAGCTAGTTCATCGTTTAAATAGCATTTAATTTAATAACAAAACAATCTATATATATAAAAGAACATGTCCTGACTGACTGACTGATAATCAACGCCGAGCTCAAACGCCTCATCCTAGGAATGTGAAATTTGGAACTTATATTACTTTTATAGCGTAAACATCCGCTAAGAAAGGATTTTTGAAAATTTTGCTCCTGAGGGGAAAAAACTGGAAAACAAACTTTTTTCTAAAACAATGTATATCTCGAAAACCAAAAATGAGGAGATTTTGAAATTTGGTATGTAGATTCTTTTTGAAAAATAAAAAGATACGTGTTTCACCATTTTTTGAAAATTCGGTTTTCCGGACCTCAAATGTGGGTTGGAAAATTGGGTTATTTGGTTTTTAAAGTAGCTGCTACTCAAAAACTGTTAATGCTACAGAAGTAAAAATTAGTATTTAGATTCTACTCCAAAAATAATGAAATACGTGTTTTAGCATTTTTTGAAAATTTGGTTTCCAGGACCTCAAATGTGGGGTGGAAATAAGGGTTATTTGCTACTCACAAACTGTAAGTGCTACAAATGTAAAAATTAGTATTTTGAAGTTTTGTGCCGGTTAAAAGTAGCTAAGTCCAGTTTATCATCGGCCGGGCCAAGCCGTTATTTTAGAGTCTTCACACGGGCCAGGCCAAACCTTAAATCAAAGTGGGACTGGCCGAGGTTTTTCACCAAGTATATAGATATTTTAGTGATTTTAAGGTCTTCAGTTTGGCCGGGCCAAACCTGAGGTCAAGGTGGGACGGGCCGAAGTTTTTCATCAAGTATATAGAACTTCTAGGCCTGTAAAAATGGGCCGGGCCTAATTCAGACGGGCTGTGCTGGGCCAGGAGTTTGGGTTTTTAAAACGGGCTGGACTAATTTGTCGACGGGCCGAGCCGAGACCTAAAAAAATGATCTCTACTATGGATGCACGGTTCAAACTTTCTAATTTCCTAACGATCGACAGGCGAACGCTCTACCGCTCTGCCACCAGTGCCTCAAAAAACAACGATATAAGTGTTTCACCATTTTTTTAAACTTTGGTTTCCATGACTTCAAATGTGGGGTCAAAATAAGGGTTATTTGTTTTTAAAATAACTGCTACTCAACAACTGCAAGCATTACAGATGTAAAACTTAGTATTTTGAGGTTTTGTGCCGTTTTAAAGTAGCTGAGTCCAGTTTATCACCGGTCGTGCCAAGCCGTTATTTTAGGGTCTTCTTACGGGCCAGGCTAAACCTTAAATCAAGGTGGTACGGGCCGAGGTTTTTCACTAAGCATATAGTCATTTTTGTAGTTTTAGGGTCTTCAGACGGGCCGGGCCAAACCTGAAGTCAACGTGGGACGGGCCGAAGTTTTTCATCAAGTATATAGAATTTCTAGGCCTGTAAAAACGGGCCGAGCCCAAATTAGACGGGCCGTGCCGGGCCAGGAATTTTGGTTTTGAAACGGGCTGGGCCAAGTTGTCGACGGGCCGAGCCGACACCTATGGATGCACGGTTCAAATTCTCTAATTTCATGCGAGCGAAGCCGCTACGGGCACTGCTAGTTGATAATAATCTGTTAAAGGCTCTAATAAATTGCTCATCTGTTAAACTACCAACCAGATTGAATTATAGTTAATAAATTATATAAAATAAATTAAATGGTAAAAAACTATGCCAAATAAATTTATATGAAATAAACAATACTCAGTGATGGAGAATACCTACTTAAAATACCAGCCATATATACAAATCTATTTAATCCATATTTTATTGATAAAGTTAACTATAAATTATTATTATAAAAAAAAGAACTTACATTTTCGATAACTTTTTTAGAATCATCGGTAAGTTGTTTCCTGGAGAAGGCATCGTTTGGATCGCACTGGACTTTTCCAGCGTACTGTACGAGGCTGGTGCAACTTCTGCCGAGCTGTTGGATGGAGCTTTTTATTCTGATGCCCATCTGGAGAAGAAGTTATAAATTTGATTTAGATTTAAAAACAAGTGAACATCTGGAGAAGTTGAAAGTATTTACAAATTTGATTTAGATTGATAAAAACAAGTGAACAGTAAAAAACTTTGTGTTTTTTTTAAATCCTTTATAATTTTTTAATTCAGCGGCTGATAGTCGTTTGTAAAGTATTTTTTATGATAATTACTAATAATTAGTCTATAAAATAGAAGAACGTTAACCACAGTCTTTTTAATACTTGATATGTAAAGTATGCAATGATTGAAAATAAAAGAAATTCTCTACAAAAAATTTATAATTTAAATTTTTTTAAAGTTTCAGAAGCGCTGGTGGCAGAGCAATAGAGCGTTCGCCTGTCGATCGTTAGGTCGGCAGTTCAAGCCTCACCGGCATCACCAGCGTAACTCCCTTAAGCAAGGAGTTCACTCGCATTGCTAAAGGGGTAGGCGCCTATAAATGGCTGCCTCTGCAAAGAACCCTTCAGTGGCCTTGAAGTCCTTTAGGATTTATGCCACTCTAAACATTGTCAAACATTATTATTATTATTATTATTATTATTATTATTATTATTATTATTATTATTAAAGTTACAAATATGAAAAAATATTATTTTCCAGAACAAAAGTTTCACCTGAACGTTGGGGTGACGTATGGACGCCATTTGGCCTTCATTGGCAAGGATGGAAAAATCTCGTGTGAGGTCGTTGGCAAGTGGTCCCAGTTCTTGGACGTTGGTCACAGATTTCGTCAGCTGAGACATAACAAAACATCTTATTGGATGCAAAGCCAGAGACATCAATAATATATATTATTACGACATTGGATTATAAAAGTGTTCAAAAAATAGGTTTGTGTAGGTTTGATAACAAAATAAATTGCTCCTCTAGACAATTATAAGCTTCAATTACTGCAATTGAAACCTGTCTGATATTCAACATAACAAACTGATTGTTTATTGCCGTAATTAATTGTATTGCTGAAAACTTCCTGAAAATCATGTATAGGAAATGGTTCAATATAAATAATGAGATATAGAACATTATAAAATGTTATATAAAAGATATAATGAGATATATAACATTATAAAATGTTATATTTTTTTTTTTTTTTTTTTTTTTTTTTTTATTGAGATTTAGCATACGCCTTATCAAGCAAGACAAGTCTTGCTCAAGGCGAGAGAGGGAGGGTACTTGCAATTATATGATATAATGATATATAACACAATACTGACCATCTCCTGGGAAGTTTTAGCAAGTTGTTTGACCACACGTGCGATGTTTGTTTGATGCTCCACGAATGCACTCTCATCTGGACTGTATTTGACCTCTTCATCCATCTGAAGTTTTATAATAATAATAATAATCATCATCATCATCACCATCATCATCACCACCACCATCATCATCATCATCATCATCATCATCATCATCATCATCATCATCATCATCACAGCTACGATAATCAAGACACATATGATATAAATAATAGCAAAAGTGCCATTTCTCTTGAAGTGGCATCTCTTTCAAGTCTTACACTTTCCTGTCTCAATTGTGAGATCATCATAGAAGAACAACCAATCATATAAGGCACACTCCAACAACCACGAGAGGGTCTTAAACCTCCTGGTCCATAGGGGAACTACATATCCCTGTGTCCTCATTCCTCATTCCCCATTACCATCATCATTACATTTTCCATTGCCCTGAGGTGATCAACCATCAACCACCCAGAAATCATTCACAACCAACCACGGCCAGAGACTTGTTGAGATTATCCAGCAGAGCGGAGACGACTCCAGAAGAAGACGCGGTCTTTTCGAAAGTTTCCATCATCTCTTTAATCGATTCTTTCGCGTTTGCCGCCGATTCGTCGACGTTCGCGTGATACTTTGTGGCCTTTTTAAACAGATGAACAACAATTTATTATACAACTACTAAGATATATTTGATAAAAAAAACTACATATTAATATATTTAAAAGAATAAATAGTTATTACTTTACAACCAATAAAATATTACTAACAAAATATAACTATTAAAATACAACTACTATATTATTTCTACAACTTCATTATTATAAGAATTAAAAAAATATTAGAGACTCATTCATTAATATTTAGACCCCAAAAGTCATTATCATCATCACCACCACTATCACCACTCCATCATCATCATCATCATCATCATCATCAGCATCACATCATCATCATCATTGTTGTCACCGTCCCCCTCCTCCTAATCATCATCATCAGCATCATCATCATCTTCCCCAACCTTTCTGTTCCCACCAGCCTCCTTGGCAGCGAGGATGAGGTTGTGCAGGGACTCGATGACGGTCTTGCACTGATCGAGCAGGTCGTTCTGAACTTTCGAGTTGACAACCTTCGTGGCGTACCCGATGCTGCTCGCCTTCAGGGGGTTGATGTAGGCACACGCCGTTCTCACCTTCAGAACATCCAATCAATCGACTCTTTTTTAAATCACCTTTACAGCTCATCAATTTTATTTACACACACGCACACATGCACACTTGCACATACACAGTGAAGCAAACAAACTAGACCAGATGCAAGCACACAACACACACAAACTTCTTGTATGATTAAAATTTTCTCAAAAAATATATAAATAAAGTGATTTTTTCACCAGATGGCCAAGATTTTCGCTCTCCCCTTTGGCCGCCGACTGTATCGGTTCAACCAGCTCCAAGAGCTGCCAAGCGCTGTTCATGACCTGATCGTGGCACATCTCCATGGATTTACTCTCGCCGAATGCCATGACTGACGGGTCGTGTGACACCACTGCAAGAGAGGCTTGGTCAAGATCGTGGATCATGACGGAAATCTGATCCAGCGTCGTGTCGCACTCTTTGTGACCAGGTAGGGCATTCCTGAGGTAAGATGAAAGTTACTATCATCAATCATCCTCATCCATATTTTTCAACGAAGACGACGATGATGATTATGATCATTGAGTTTAATTCACAAATTCAACTTAATAACGTATTTGAAGAAAATATTGACTTTAAAAGCTGAGAAAAATGTATTTCCAATGAATCATCATTATTAATTGTAAACAAATTAGAAAACCTAAAATAAAAAAAATTATAACTTTCCACAGTATCACATCCGGCTAAAATAGCTAATAGTCGTACACGTTCACACTTCGACCGCACAACAAAACACGCTAACAGGCTTCAGCAACATAACTATTGAGAGATATAACTTTTTTATTTGTATTGCAGCTAAAAAGCTGGATTGGAACAATGGGAAATCACATAATATGAATTATAGTATATGAAATGTTAGTGTGAAATAAAGATGAATATAAGATAAAGATAAAAACAGATAGAATAAAATATAATCAAATCAGATCAAGTATTATGTTACAATGAACTGTATTATTGTAAGTTCGTTGATCAACAGTGGAGAATCACACAATAAGAGTTATAGTAGATTATAGAATTCACACTACAAACTCATAATTAAACAAACAATCTACAATAAAACACAACTTAACAACTCCACTGCTTCTTAGCTCCTCCTCTTTCATGAAGTGGGCCACGAAAATCTCTCACTCAGAACAAATATCTATCGAAACTAAACAAACTCCGACTCACTTAATAGAGGACATCATCTTCTTGATGGCTTCCGAGAGAGTATGCGAGTGACTGGAATACGCCTGGTAGACGTTGACGTCCTTGGGCTTGCTGGCCAGCTGTTTGGCAGCGAGAACCATGCAGCAAGCACCGTCGATGATCTCCTTGCCGGCCTCTATGATTGGCTGCTGAGCCACCCTGCCCTGTGGTTCAGGGGTGTAAAATAGAATTATATATGATCATCCTTTACATTTGAATGTTATTAAATAAATATTAAATAGATATAGAAATTTATTACAAAAATTTAGTTTGAGAATGAAAAAGACATGACTTAAAAATATGACAGGTCGAAGAAAATCTGGTCTAGGTGAAGTGGAGGTAATAAAATAAATAATAATTAACTATAAATCAATAATAATACAAATAATAATAATAACAACATTTTAATTAAACTCTCCGCACTCAGAACTACGACGTCGTCTAAAGGCAATCTGTAATCCGAGTAGGATTATAATAATAATAATAATAATAATAATAACAATAATAATTAATTTAAAACCTGTTGGCTGATCTTGGCAGGAGTGTTGATGAACTCTGGCACGAGTGCAAAATTAGTGAGAACCTCGAGAGATTGAAGGAGAGGCTTACTAGTTTCGTAACCGACCATGTTAATGGACGGACTCTGGCTCGAAGAGGTTGTGGCTGCCTGGAAAATCAAAAGTTTTCATTCTATTACGACATTTCAGCGCACGTACGAACAACACCACGATTATCTTTTTTCCCCGAGATACCAGAAATTGCGTCGAAGAAACACACGTCTCATTATCAGACTCCACCGAGAAGTATTTCCGAACCTCGCTACGAGCAGATGCGCATCATCAGATGGTGGAAGAAATTAATTAAACAAGATGTCCATGAATATAAGGTGTACCCAGAATGGTTGGTGTTAAAAATTATACATACGGTGATGTGTCGTCTTATATGTGACAAAAACTATGGCATATATGGTACTCTTTTCTAACATTAAAATCGTTAATTTATATGACAGGATTGATACATGCGGTGCTTTGGCAGGTAGCATGAAGTTGCATAATAGAGAAATTTTGAATAATGTGTGCCACAATGGTCTGAGCAATCTTCACAAAACCTACTACATCATCCACAGTAACACAACCATTTCCAACTACACGCTACACTAAATAATGACCAACCTTCATTGATTTGACCATCAAGGCCGTGTTGTTAGCCAGGTCCTTGGCCGATTGCACGAACTGTCGCTTGGCAACCGTATTAGCGGTTTTCGAGGAGGCATTCCTGCAAGCATTGCACAGAGCCGAAGTCTGACCGGCTATGCTCGAAACTGCCGAAAGCATCTGAAGTTATTAACAAAGAGTTTCGTAAATATCGCATTTTTATCAAAATCAGAGCATTCGTCACATTCAACGACACCGCTCTCGTCTAAAACGTCATCATCTTAATCATCATCATCATCATCATCTCATCGTCGTCATGTCATCTAGTCGTTTAAGAGAATGTCATCTGTGCCCACGTAGCTCCCGTGAGAAAGGAATTTACTCGCATCACTCAGTTTGAGTGTCCCATAAAGGTGTAACTCTTTTCAGTGACCTTTTAAGCCTGCTACTACCAATGGGGTCAAAAACGACCTCAGAAGTACTTGGAAAAACTTCCCCTGCTACACTCGTGATCAGAGTTTGATGAAATCTCGTGACTTCATACAAATGTACCCCCCTACAAGACCCTTGAATTTTTTTTAATTTGCTCACAAAATTTCATCGATTTTTGATCACATTGTTATTTTACCATTTTCAATTAAGTTTTTTAATTATTCATCGTGATAAAAAAAACTTTTTATCCCGATTGATGAATAAATTAAATCACCTCTCCCTGGGAAGTCGTAGGACATGCGAGTACGGCGCAAGAAGAATTTATGATCTCCGAAGCTTTGATGAACTGATCCTGGTCGATTATTCCGGACTTTCCCGGCTCGCTCGACGGTTCTGCTATGCCGACCAGGTACGCCGCCTTTAAACACAAAATGTTTATATTGCAGGTGTAAAATTAATAAAGTTAATAGCCAGTTAATTTGTTACAGGTGGTACTTAATCAGTTGTAATTATATTATTGGCTTTTCATCAAAAGGTAATTTTTATGTTAATGTACATTTTTATAAATTAATTAATTTTATATATTAAAGATATATTTATTTACATTTTCATTTATTTATATTAAAGAAAATGATGATACCCTTCCAAGCACATGATTTTTCCCAATTTATTCATTTTATATATTTAAAGATATATTTATTTACATTTTCATTTATTTATATTAAAAAAAATGATGATTCCCTTCCAAGCACATAAGAACCAACCTGTGCAGCATTTTCAATCATGGAGCAGACAAAACCCGAGAAGTTCTCAACGGAAGAGCAGAACCCGGGAGTGTCCGCCTGCCTGGCACAGCTGGTTATCGACGTCATCGATTCAGCCAGGCCCTGGTGGGACAATGAGGAAGAAATTTATTTCTTATTATCGGGATGCTTAAATTCCATATCTGGTGCTTCCATATTTTACTATATAACTAATTTTTGTATTAAATTATTAAAACTTGATTTGTCCTGTAAAAATAATGATTTAAAATTGTCAACAGTAACACCCGACATCATTACCTGGTACATCCCTATATTACCTGGTACATCCCTATATTACCTGTTACATCCCTATATTACCTGGTACATCCCTATATTACCTGGTAAATCCTTATTTAACTATATTTTAAAAGCAATAATCGACAAACCAATCTACAAAAAAAAAGAAAAAAGAGAACATCTCGTAAGATGTGACCTAATTAGTACTAATCACATCAAAATTAGTGGCGTCGACGCTTAGAATAAGTCGTTGAAAAGCAAAGAGGACACATTAAATATTTTTTCTGAATAGCTAAATTCTTTGCAAAATATTTTTTATCATGAATTATAATTAATTAAATTATGTGAGATGCTCTCACTTTTTTGGGCCACCCTGTATACGTTGATTGTTTACTGTGAGCTATAATATTAAGTATTAGCAGCAGTTTTGAATTTTAAACAATAAAACCATCAAATGAAAGCCAGAAAATTAAATATAAAATACAAATCGATAATTTTCAAGTAACCTTTGACTTGTCCATAACATTATCCAGACAGTCAAAGAACGTTCCATTGACAACAGGCTGATAAGGACTATCCAATAGGGGCTTCAACATCTGCATTGAAATGTCACATTAACATATTTACAATGTAAGAAATGTCACATAAACATATTTACAATGTAAGAAATGTTACATTAACATATTTACAATTATAAGAAATGTTACATTAACATATTTACAATGTAAGAAATGTCACATAAACATATTTACAATGTAAGAAATGTGACATTAACATATTTACAATGTAAGAAATGTTACATTAACATATTTACAATGTAAGAAATGTAACAATTAACATATTTACAATGTAAAAAAAAAGAAAAACTTTTAAATAAATGTATATTATCTTCACAGAAACATTTCAAAATTGAAATCCTTTTAACCTGCATCTGCCTGTGGGCATTATCGCATTCTTTCTGTCCGGGAGCGGAAACGGTGCAGACGTTGATCAGCTGGTTGATACTGTCAGTCACAGCTCTGAATCAATCAATTATTATTAAGATCGAATCGTGGAAACAACCGTTCCGAAAGTAAACATTTATAACACGCTAACAGCAAAATATCAGTAAAAAAATAAACAGAAAAATAAATAAAAATAAGTAAAACATTTTTTATCTCACAACAACACAACATCTTAAGAAGTTTTCATTGCCAAACAGACCTGGCAGCTTGAGTCAGTAGGTTCTTCGTGGTCGGTCCCGTAGGATCGGTCAGCATCGACTTCGTAGCAGCCAGGAAGCGGCTGGTCGCCAGATTGACGTTCCTCAGACCTCCGACAATTTGTCCTTTACTCTCCGCGTCCTTGGTCTGCGAAGCCATGGCAGTGGCGCCGTCTACAAAGTCTTCGTAGACCTTTGTGAGTTTATTGGAGGCTGAAGCGATAGTGGCAGTTCTGCTCTGTCCGTCCTGGCAGGCCTCGACCATGTCGTAAGTGGCACGATTGAAGTCTGCGGCATCTTCGGTCATCTTCAGTTGAACTTCCATGATGTTGCACTCTGTGGCTCTAAAGGGACTCTGCAGTTTGGAATGAAAAAAAAAAATTAGCTAAATTTCTAAACTTATGGTGAACCATAGCTAAGGTCAGTCAGTATCAGAGGTTGGTCAAAATCATGCGATTTAGACTGAGAAATTTAGAATTTGAATTATCTGACACTCAAGGAAAAAGGTTTATCTATAAGCAGTAAAAAAGCTTTATTAGGCAATTTGCAAAATAAAAATTAAAAAAAAATCTTTTAAATATTACTTGAGGCAGGCGATTCAATTTTGTTCCCATGTCGTTGACCTTCTTCGAGGCAAGGTCAATGTCCTTGACACCAGGCAGAGAGTTCACACACGAACTAAGAGATTGCGACACAACCTTTGTTGCCTGATTAAGAAACAATTAACGTGCCTTACCCTATAACCAGTTAAATCATATTAATTTACATAAATAAGAAATTAATTGCTATACTTTTTCAATTCAACAACAAAAAACTCACCATCGCTAGTCTATTTTTAGCATCAAAGTCTTCGGGATTTTCCGCGACCAGTTTCGCTTCCTCGATCAGCCTTCCCGACTTCTGGACGACGTCGATGCCCTGATCGATGATGCCGGTCTTCAGCTCCCTGTCCTGAGTCGTCACGGCTACCCCGCGGACTGACCCCGCAAGATTTTTAAGAGCCTTTCCGACCTCCATCGCCGATGATCCAGTGTAGTCTTTGTCACCCTGAGTTGGTAATGGATAGTTTGTGTGGGTGATCATGACAGTGAAGCGAACGAAGAGTTACGAGTGAGAGATGCAATCTTAAGAAATATACAGCAAGCACTGATAAATTTGTTCAAATAAGTTTAAATTTATAAACATTTCATATCAATCAGAGGATCCTTTTTGAAAACGTAAACAAGCAGTATAACTGACTTGAGTGGCAGCAGTAAGCAGCTGGGCCATGGCTGTAGCAACAGCTTTAGAAGCAGCACCCAGCTGACAGCTGCTGAGCTCGATGCTATCTCCGGGCAGTGGGACCAGACGACCTTCAAGAGCTGATTTTCTGGTTTCAAACAATTCCTGCTCTAAAGCTTTTACCTGGAATGATTGAGACACAATTAAATGATTTTTAAAATTAATAAAAAAAGTAAATAAATTATTTAAAACATTAAAATTCAATTAAACATCCAATGTATGTATATGGGACGTGTTGGTCTAGTGGTATAGACACCGGCTTTGAGAGTTGTAGGACCAAGGCACGTAATTTCCTTGAGCAAGAAACTAACTCACATGTGCTCACGTCAACTCAGCGTTATCTAGGGTTAACTCATGTCTATGTAAATAGCGTGTTCTTCGAAGTTCCCGATTCCAAAGGAACCTTCGTAAGCGCCTCTGACTTTATCTGGCGCTATATATATATATATATATATATATAAATAAACTCATATTTACAAGATCAAAACACAACTCCTATCGATCAAGCTAACCTGATCGAGTGCCGTGTCGATGTCCGGGCTAGCTGCATACGTCTGGCCAGCCCTGAGAGTGGCTGATCTAAGCTCTGTAAGGGCAGCAGTGAGGTGTTTGGAAGCATTGTTCAGACCCAGGGCACAGGGCTCGTCCTCAATGGTTGGCAGGGCAGCCTTGGTCGATGACAGCAGCTTGTTGCAAGGCTGTAAATTTGAAACAAGACAGAGATGAATAAACTATAATTTATTATAAAAATAAATTGATATATATTATTTTAATTCAATGAAATTCTGTGAATATAAAGCACGAAACTGACTTTCAAATTTTAACAACATTAAAGTAAACACTGATTATTTATAACCGCACTGAACATTCGTTTGAACCAAATCATCATCGCTCGGAATCGATAAACCACCTGTATCATATCCTGTGCAGCGTTGACCAATTGAAGAAGAGAAGAAGGATTATCCGGTTGCTTCTGGGCGGCTCTCAGAGCTTGCACGACTTTCGGTATGACGTCGTCTGACACCACCGTGCACTGATCAATCAGGTGCTGCTGTGACTGAGGACTGGAATTCCATTGGCCAGCAACGGTTGCTGCATTGATCAGCTGTGTGACTGTCGAAGCTGCATTCTTGGTTGCTTGCTGATGAAATGAAAAATTCGTTGACAATGTTGACAGAAACAACATTTTTAATAATCAATAATACTTCTAGAAATTAAAACGACATATTTACCTGCAAGTTGTTAAGTATGGGCTGCTTGAGGGCGTTGGCAGCAGCATGCGAGGTTGCAGATCTCAGTTCATCGGCTGCCGACTTTAGGGCTCTTTGGTTGGTTTCATCCTGTGGAGATGATGCACACCCCTCGAGGAAAAAAAAACGGAACGATCCTTTTAGTCAACTTGAACTATTCATATTTTACATGTCAAAACTTTCATTTTTTTTTATATAAATTAGGATTTGAATGAGGTTTAAATCAGCAGTCATCATCTGAAACTAATTTACTAAAATGAATAAACAATGAAATATAACATCAATGAAGGATAAAATATATTTAGCAAAAAGAACTAAAGCTGCATTGGCAGAAACAACTGCAAGCAACCTTAGCAGCTTCAACCATCCTAGCTGTAGCATCAGCAAGCAGCTTGGCAGCCGATAGCAGCCTATTCTGCTTGTCTGAATCTGATTGGTTGTCTGCCTCGATCTTCAAGGAATTAACTAAATAAGATGTCGCCTGGAAAATAAGAAATTTGAATTCACAACTTGATTTAAAATTTGATCAGACAATATAATTAACTTCAATTAAAGTTTAGTCAGAAATATTTAAATGAATATTTGTTAGCTAAAAAGATAACAAACAACTTTTTTAACGAATAATGTATTGAATTACAATAATACAAAAGTTAACAAATGATTGGTATCCGGACAATTGCACATAGGACTTTCACACATAGGACTATCCCACATAGATTTTCGCTCATAGGTCTGTTGCTCATAGGATTAGGGTTGAGGTTAGGATTAGGATTAGGGCTAGAGTTAAGGTTAGGGTTGTCCTATGAGCGATCGTCCTATGAGTCACAGTCCTATGTGCGGAAAGCCTATGTGCTATAGTCCTAGAACCAAATAATCTAACTAACAGTACCAATGACAACATATTAACTGATTTACCTGTGCCAGCTGTCTGGCCTGTTTGACAAGCTCTTGCGTGTCGTCTACACTGTTGCACAACCTGTCCGTGGTGATCATGATTGTATCTACCTGGTCGAGCTGTAACAGGTGATAATCAATAAACTTAACTTTAATTAGAAGCATGAATCAACAACAGAATGTCATGCTGAAAATTAGGGCTGTGCCGGTATGGTTTTTTTCGCCGGTGCCAGTATTTCTGGGTCAAAAACCGCTACACTACCGGCATAATGTGAAAAGCCTGAAAATGGCTAGAAAAAGTGTTTGAAAGTGTGAAAATAAAAAAAAAATTTCCCACCCCTTCATCGTGTTGAGTTCCCTTCCTGACATGTTGCATGAGATCTTCGAGAGTTCGAGTCACGTTGATCGCTGATTGGTTGAGTCCGTCAAGTACTATCTCATCGTTGCATATTTGCTGGATTGAAATTTAATATTATTATTATTAAATTAATTTAAATCAAAGTTTCAAGTGATGCACAAACATATTTCTTAAAAATAACAAAAACATCGACAATATAATTTTTCAACAAACATTAAAAACACGATGAGGCGCAGTGATAAAGTCGTGGACTTTTATGCTCCAGTTGCCAGGTTCAAATCCCCTGCAGAAATAATCTCACTATGCATAACTCCCTTGGGCAAAGAATTGACACTGATGGACTTAAGGATCAGGTCAACTCAGCCTTTCATTCACCTGCGGTCGACTTAGGAGTACCAGATTAAGCTGGTAATAATGTGTAACTTATGGGAAGCATTTGGCTGACCCTAATGCACTGTTTACTAGCACCTCTGAAGCTGTGCTACCAGTGCTTCTAATTGACTACTATTATTATTAATAATAAAAATAATGCCACTTGAAAAAAATTTCAACAGCTATTTTGATCAAATAAATAAATAAAACCACCTGGGAAATCCCGACGACATCATCAACAGATCTGGCCACAGTTTTGGCAGCTTCGACCAGCTGATCTTGGCACTGGGCATTGTCGATGGTGGACGCGAGGACCCTGGTGCAAGCAACCAGCTGCGAAGAAGAAAGAGCGCAGTGAGTGGCGGCTTCGATCACCGCGTTCTGTTCCTCTTTCGTCTGGCAACGGGCAGAAACGTTCTTCGCCTGCATGACCAGGGCTGCCGCGGCATTGGCGACCGCACGAGCCTGAGCCATGAGTCGCTCCTGTGAAAAAGTCAATATTTGCTCGATGAGAGAAACCAAGAGAGACAGCGAGAAAGACAGAGAGAGACAGAGAGAGAGAGAGAGTGAGAGAGAGAAGAGGTTGAGGTCATTTATAACATGATTTTCATCCAGTAAATTAAAAAAAGAATAACTTCTTATTGACGAATAATGTCTCAGTGAAAATTTATTAATTATTTTTTAAGTTAACCGGTATTATAAAAAAAAAATAAAAAAAACCTTAAAATCTATGGAGCTTTCAACATCAGGTTCAACATACTGCATGACACTCTGGGTGGCTTCACCGATCTTGTTCACCGCATTTAACATGTTTTGTCTTGGCTGCAAGAATGATTATGATGATATTATTATATTATATTATATTTATTATATTATATTATATTATATTATATTATATTATATTATATTATATCATATCATATTATATTATATTATATTATATTATATTAATATTTATATTATACACAATTATAATTCAAATGAAATTAAATAAAAAAAATATTTAACTCGAAAAAATGAATCAACAAAAGAGATGACCAACAAAGCTATTTAAATTAAATATTCACTAATTATTAAGAAACAACTTATGAACTTTCAATATTTTAAAACAACTTAACGCAACAAAACACAAATAATCCAATAAAAATAAAAATAAATCTCAAATAAATTATTAAAAAATAAATAAATAAATAACAATAAATAATAATAACAATAAATAATAATAATAATAATAATAATAATAATAATAATAATAATAATAATAAATTATGGTATAAACACACAAAAATTTCCAACTCAAACTTTTCTCAATTTTATAATGATAAATTTCAGCTGATTCAAAATCGCACTTAACAGGTACAAAACTGTGCCAAAAAATAACTGAAATAAATAGACCATTCCCTTGTCAGAATATAGATGGATACTACTACTCACCAAAAGAGAATGCGCATAAGCCTAGATTCACCACGATGAACAAGAAATCAATTTATTCAAATTTAAAACATTTAATATGTTAATTTAATATTACTACCATTTTTTATTAAGTTATAGACAAATTTTCAATTTAAATAATTAAAAATATCAAAACAAATATTTGATTTTAAACGACAAAACTAAAAATTCAGATATCGGATAGATTGGTGGACAACCAGTGGATTAGTTGATCAATCTCAACCATTCAATTCGTTCATTAAGAAATCACTAGTTGATCAGACAGCCAATCAGCAAGGGTATTACATACCTCAGTGGATTCCGGTTGGGCGGCAGTGAGCATGTCGTTGAAGGCCATGACCAATCTCCTGGCAGCATCCATGAGTGCTTCTCCTTCCCTCTCATTTTCTTCGAGGGCTGCGAGCATTCTCACGTCTTTTGAAAATTCGCCGACGTTTGATGAACTGATTGATGGTGAGAAAATTAAAGAAAACAAAAATAAAATAATTATTTATTAGAAGATTTCATAGAAATGACAATAACAAGATCATCATCAAGAAATATTTCAACTTTCCACAACAAAACAAATAATAACTTAAGATAAAAAACCTTTCAGCAACAACACACATAAAATGCCTCCAGCTATTACTTCAAACTTTAGAAACCAACAACACGAACAACACAACCATCGAAACAACACAACCATCGGAACAACACAGCCATGGGAACAACACAACCATGGGAACAACACAGCCATCGGAACCACACAACCATCGAACAACACAACCATCGAACAACACAACCATAAAAAAAACACAACCATCGGAACAACACAACCATCGAACAACACAACCATCGAAACAACACAACCATCGAAACAACACAACCATCAAAAAAACACAACCATCGGAACAACACTACATTCTTACATCGTCTGAACGGCAGATCCGACTGCTGCATAATCCGTACTGCTCGGATGGTCGGACGTCAGAAGGACCACCTGAGCCGTGGCCGCGTTCAGGGCCGAAAGCTGAGCTCCGAGTCTCTGCTTTGACATGTCTTTTGCTGATTCTCTCCATTTCATAGAAGCCTTTTTTCGTCATCGAAAACAGTTATCAATAATAATATAAAGAATATTATGTTTAATAATAATAATAATAATAATAATAAATTAAGTTTTTCTATCAAATGACAGTGTTTTATTTTTATCTTTAATTAATATCAAATGCTATAAACAGTGCTTTTTTCTAGGAAAACCCCAGGAACTCAATTCAAAGTCATTTTGCTGTTAGCAATTATGCTCGGAATTTCCGCAATAATTTAGATGACATTTTGAAAAATTAATTAATTGACTTTTACAAGAAACTGAAAGTGACTCAAAAGAGTTAAATTATCACTAAAATGTTCAGACTGAAAAAGCTTAACTGCTGTAAGAAATTATGCTTGGATTTTCTAACTGAACACTAAAATTTAGATATCATTTAGAGAAATAAGTTACTTTCACAAAAAATTGAAAGTGACTAAAAAGAGTTAGTCAAGATATATATAAAAAACTAAAGATATTCTCCATTTCAAAGCTGTTTTGTCTATTTAACAATTATTTATATACTTTGAAACAGAAAATTATTTAAGAAGCTCGTTGCTATGAAAGTGTAAGACATGGAGATTAATAGTGAGCGGTAAAACCAGAAATGCAACAGAATTAATTTGCGATAAAAATCGTAAAGTATACAAATGTACATCATTTGTGAACGAAAGTCTGAAGGCCATTCCCATTTACGTTACCACTGATAAAAAACACTGATTACATATAAGTATAAAATATTTAAAAAAAAAAGAAGGAAGCATTTTTTATGAGCAATCTAATTCTTTTTTTTTAATATTAAGTTTAATAAATCGTAGTAAAAGTATGCAACCAAATCTTATATATTAATTGTAAATCAAATTTCCAGAACCACTCAGTAGCATCAGGAAATAATAATAATAATAATAATAAAATAATAATTTAAAAATGCACCCATTCCATTTTCCGACAACTGAATTTCCACTAAAAAAATTTTTAAGCAAATAATACTCCACTGGTGAATCAGAATCACTAAAAAAATTTAAACAATAATTGATCAATAGAATGATGGAAAAAGATGATATCAATATTCAAGAAATCTCATTTCTACATCAGCATGTTCACTTGAGATTATGATGATGATGATGAAGATGGTGGCTATGATAATGATGACAAAGAGGTGGTCGCAATGATGATGATGATGATGATGAATATCTACTGTTTTTTTATATAATTAAACATATATTCAATATTAAATCTAAATGAAACCCATTCGTACAAATCAAAGAAGAAGCGAAACTCTTCGGAAATGAATCAGACCAGAACCACTGTGAAGCTGACGAACAATTTTTATTTACAAAACGATGTAAAAAACTATCATCATTATCATCGACAAGAAAACGTCACACGTTTATACTTCGCACACGTGACGACGGCATTGCTGAAGCTGTCTATGTCTCATGTGATGAGGCTGTTTCGGAATAACGTTAACAAAAAAAAAACATTTTTATAATTTCAAGTTATGTGGGCTTGGAAAATTGTCCCCTAAATTGTCATGCTTGTTAAATGAATAAAAAATTATTTATGAAGTAATTTAATTTATTGATTAAAAAAGCTAAATTATAGAAGAACTCGAATAAAAAGTGTCTAAATTTATAAAAAAAAATTTTTTAACTTAAAATATAATAAATTTAAAAAAATCAAAAACACTAACAGGATCAGTTCCTAGTCTCGGCGTTTCCGCCTTCCGTTGAAGTTCCTGACCAATCCCGTTGAACGATTCGAGACCTTGAGTTATTCTACTCATAAGTGCCCTTTGACCTCCGCCTAGACCTACCATACCTGCACTTTGACCCTTTAAAAATCAAAATAATCTTATTTTATTTTATTTGCAAGCTTTCTGTTTGATATTCGAATTATTATTATCATTAGAAACGACAATTTATATAGCGCCGTGTGCAGCAGAAGCCACTAAAAGGGCACTTAACAGAACAGTTGCAAAATTATATGTAAGCTTTTTGTCTAATAATAGAATACACAGAAGCCTGATATGTTTGTACAACATTAAAGGGCATGATCAATATAAAATTTATAGCTAGTACAAACTCTTATCAATCTATCTAAAAATCAATATCAAACAAACCGTGGGGAGACGATGGCCCATATGGGACATCTGGGAAACCTTGGAGTACTGCGTCTGCTGCATCATTCCATTGCCGAGCGCTCCGTTGTTCATCTCCCCGGAACGAAGCACGGCCGGAAGAGCGACGCTGCCCAGGCTGGCCTGACCAATCCCGGCACTCTGGTGCTGGATGATTGTAGCCCTATTGGTGAAAGATGTAAGACTTGTAGACAATTGGACAAACCATAAAAATATGCAAAACACAGTTAATTTCTTGTCACTTGCTCCCCTCAACTTAAAATAAAAGATAGAAGAGTTTTTTATTGTGTTCAAATGTTCAGCAAGCTTACTTGGCAGGTGCAACACTGTCCTCATACATCGTAGATTCTTCATCACCTTCGTAGCCGGCATGATCTCCTGTTTGTTTCTATATCGGGTTTTTATCATAAAAATGTCGTTGATGATGGTGAAGAAAACAATAGTGATGATGATGATGACTGTGGTTATGATAATGATGATTATATATATAAATATATATATATATATATATATATATATATATGTATATATATATATATATATATATATATATATATATATATATATATATATATATATATATCGACTAATGAGATTTTCGTCTGCTTCCTGTCACTTGCTCGAAGATAAGAAATAAGTAAACACAATTAAATAAATTAGCTGCATTGTTTTCACCATCTGCAGATTTTTTTCAGCATTTTTAAAAGTGAAAAAAATAAAAACAGAGTTTGGAATTGTTGCAAAAAAATAAATGAACAACCCAATACGAAGTACTATGGTATAATACAACGGTACAATACATTACTCAACAACGCTACAATGTATTAATATTAAAAATCTACAATGTCATAATATAATATCCCAAAAAACTCTATAAAACTAAATTCAACAATCATGAAATATATCAATCACAGAAAAATTCAAAAATATTACAATACAATATTCAAAAATGTTACATAACATTTCAAAACAATATCGAAAAACTCTACAAGACAATATTGAAAAATTCTGTAATAAATAAGTTCAACAATACAAATAAATATATAACATTAAAGTTTTGCTAATTTAAATTCACAAGAACCAGATGAATTTCAACGATACTTCCCATCAAATTGTTAAACAACATATCACAACAAATCATTAAACAATTCATTACAACAAATCTTTAAACAATTCATTACAACGAATTTTTATAAAAATACATTATAATAGAAAATTAGGCAATACAACACAACATTCAGCAATACAAACTCAACAGATACAAAGAACTTTCTACAATACATCAGAAGCTGTTAATAAACACTCTACAGTATACCAAAACAAACCTCAACAGTATGTAATTAATAAAACACTTATTTTTGCTGACAAATATTTACATGTTTTCATAATTTACATTAAAAGAAGCAGGGTTAGCACTACAAAACAAATCAACAATAAAGTGAAAAAAAACAAGATAACAAACAGATTTGTACAGTATAAGTACACAATACAACTTCAATTATCCAAAATAACTACACAATACAACTTCAATTATCCAAAATAACTATACAATACAACTTCAATTATCCAAAATAACTACACAATACAACTTCAATATTCCAAAATAGCTGCACAATACAACTTCAATTATCCAAAATAACTACACAATACAACTTCAATTATCCAACATAACTACACAATACAACTTCAATTATCCAACATAACTACACAATACAACTTCAATATTCCAAAATTGTACAATGCAAAACATTACTGAAGCGCGGCGCTAAAAATATTTCAATTTACAGTTTGAAGCTGCAGTTCAAATACAGTTCGAAGAATTACACACCAAAGTATCTATCTAGAAAACTGAGATACGCTTGTAACCTTTTTCAGAATGATATCAATATATCCAGATATCAATTGTGCAATCTGCTCTCCTTCCATTGTCTGAACGCAGTAGTATCCCTCAGCATAATCTCCAAGGTCCTGGCGATAAATAATTAATAAAAACCTTAAAGACTAAAAGAAATGGCCACCGTTGATCAATGAACTTACAATGATACAGTTCATTGTAAAATAATACTTGATCTGATTTGATTATATTTTATTCTATCTGTTTTTATCTTTATCTTATATTCATCTTTATTTCACACTAACATTTCATATACTATAATTCATATTATGTGATTTCCCATTGTTCCAATCCAGCTTTTTAGCTGCAATACAAATAAAAGTTATCTATCTAAATAAAGTTTAAATTTAAAGTTCTAAAATGTTCAACATCATTTTAGCCACTGCATTTCTATGCCACGAACCACTTGGTCAACCTTTTACCCACTTTTACAGAACAACCAGATGCGGCCGTTTTTAGGGGTCCTACCCGCGCCCCTACGAATGCTGTCGGGATTTGATCTGCTGACTTTCAGGTCAACAGGCAAATGCCTAAACGCTATACTACCAGTGCCTGCCCATAAAATCTTCAAATAAAACTCTCCATACAACAAAATATTAATAAAATTCTATATGTGTGTGTGTATGAAACTTACAGATGTAGTAAAAAGAAAATTTGTGAAAGTTACTCGAAACCAACCAGTGTGAAAGTGTTTGGTGTGGCAGCCCATCTTTTTACTTTCGTCAGAAGCCAATTCTCGGCTTTCTGATTAAAAAAAAAAACAAATTTTTTTTTAGAAAAATTTTTTTAGAAAATTTTTTTTTTGGATTATAAAATAACTAAAAAATAAATAATAAAATAATTTTAAAAATTAATAATTAAAAAACAAATAATAGTATAATTAAAAAAATAAATAATAAAATAATATTAAAAATAAATAATATTATAATTATAAAAATAAATAATTGAATAATTATAAAATAATTTTATAAATAAATCAGAAATTTTTTTTCAAATAATTAAATAAAATATAAAGAGAAGAAAATGTTTCTGAAGCTAATCAGTGTCAAAATCTCGACATGACAACTATTTTGTGACGCAACAACCCCATGACACATCATAACAAAAACGAATTATACTATCATACCCTCTAATAAATCAATCCTAACCTCTTTCTTTTCATCAAGTCTAACAACACTCTCCTTCGAAATACCCAAAAGGGCTGGCACTAGCTTGTTTCTACCTTTCAACTTCTCCTGTTAAATTATAGTACATAAATGGGTTAGTACATAAATAAATCAATACAAATTAAATTGATAATCATATAAATGAAGGAATAAGTAAATTCATCAATAAATAAATATTAAATTAATTTAAATATGGAATAAATATTCAAAATCATTTAAACCACTAACTAGCTCAGATTGGACCTATGCAACTCTCTAATCACAACGCATCAATTTCACAAGCTTTTAAGTATTTCACGCAACAAATCAAATCAGTATAACACAAATTAAAATTAAATCAATGCATTACAAGTAAAAAAAAAAAACTTGAACTTTTCAAATAAAAATCAAACCTTGACGAGGAAGAAGGCAATGCCATAAGTTGGAAGACTTCGGGCAAGTTGAGTGTACTTGAGTCTTCCCTCGATCTCCGAGAGTCCTGCGTATTTCTTCTGCTCCTGGATCAATCATTTCTTAACCATTAAATAAATCAGACATTTATTTAACAGATAACCGCATGTAAGATTAAAGCTTTGTAATTCTTAATAATTATTGTATTTAATTATTGGTCATAAAATCATGTTTTCTTTTTAAACTTTAATACTAATCCTAGATTAATCATTTTTTTATTATTAAATCAGACTTTTAATGGATAACCGCATGTAAAATTGAAGCTTTGTAATACTTTATAATTACCATATTTAATTATTGGTCATACAATCATGTTTTCTTTTTAAACTTTAATACTACTCCACTTTGGTTTATCTTCCACAATTGGTTCTTAAAAAATATAAAGCAAAACAAATTACAATTTCTGATTGCTCTCCAAAAATAATTGGCTAATAATTGGCTGGTTGGTGAATGCAAGCAATCAAAACTAAACTAAAAATCCTTCATCACAACTGTATCAGAAGTTTTGAATTAAATATACATCAAAACAGTAGTACTTAGTTTAAAAAATTAAAATCGAGTACTAGATTCTTGTATACTTATATGGATTATGCCATATTAACACAGACAAGCAAACAGACAAGAAAGCTAGTTAAGATAAACGCTGTAAAAAAAGGATTTTACCCGGATATTTTAAATTTCAAGAAAAATCATTTCATACAAATTTACGTAACACATGAAAACGTAAACTTACAATTTAAAAACTGGAAGAAAAATTATTCAGAGAATATGAAACCTGGAATATCTTCTTTTCAATTCCTTTGATCCTGCAGTACTCTTTTGGCAGGAAATCTTTCAAGCTGGAAGATATCAAATTTAATTATTGATGTTTTTTTGTTATTTAAATTAGTTTATCAATTATTATTCATTATTATTTGTCTACTAACAATCAATTTTATTTCTTATACTTTATGTTTATTTATATATTATGTCAGAATAAAGATCAATTATAAAAAATAAAATTTGCCTAATTCATTAAAAATTCAAAGGAACTCCCACATATATTTTACCTATAATTTATAATCTTTTATAATTTTTTATTTCTTTAGAACATAGATTAAACAATTTTTTTTAATTATAAATTTATTATTCAAGAAAATTAAGTAGAATGCATCAATTTCAGCTCAATTGGATGAGGGGAAGTCTGTTAATTTTCCTTTTTAAGATTTGCCACAAGAACAAATGAAAGAAAGAAAGAGAGGAACCTGATGGTGAAATTAACCTCAGAGATTCAAACTGTACTCATGCAACAAATAATAATAAACATGCTTAAATAAATACTAAGCAACTTAATCCATTTATACTCGAACAAATCCAGTACATATTGTTTCAATATACATTCAGTACTTCAATCAATACGGCTCACTCTAAAAATCCTGGCTTGTGCTTGGTCTCAATGAAGTCTCCGTGCTGGATTTGGCTCTGGAGGGCAGCAAACTCGATTGACTTCTCTTGGCTGACGGGGTGGGCACCTTTCAGTATGGCGTCCCTGGTCTGATTGATGTTTATTTTTGTTACTTTTTAATAATTTACATTAACCTTGAAAAGTTGTCTTTGTACCAAGTGGCCAGTTATATTCCTGAGAGGTTGTCTCGGGGCTAAATTAATACCACAGTTTGATTTATATCTATATATATAAAAATGAATGTTTGTATATATGTATTTATGTATGTTAATGTCCTTTATGCATTGCTACACCATTCATCCGATCGTAATGAAATTTTCACACAACCTTGAGAGTCAATGAAAATCAAAAAGAAAAAAAAATTTTTGAAATCCGTCACAAAATGAGCGGAGCGGGTGAGCGAGCGGGAACTATATATATATGTATGTGCGTATGTATGTGTGTATGTATGTATGTGTATGTGCATGTATGTGTGTCTGTGTGTGTGTGTTTATGTATGTACTAGCGGAGATACCCGGCGTTGCCCAGGTTTTTTGAGGTTTTTCTAATGTTTGTCTCTTTCTCTCCCGTTTCCTTTCCCACCTGCTTTCCCACTCCTGTTAGCTTTTCCGTTTTCGGTCGTTTTCCCACTGCCGGTCGCTTTCCCGCTCCCGGTCGCTTTCCCGCTCCCGGTCGCTTTCCCGCTCCCGGTCGCTTTCCCGCTCCCGGTCGCTTTCCCGCTCCCGGTCGCTTTCCCGCTCCCGGTCGCTTTCCCGCTCCCGGTCGTTTTCCCGTCCCGGTCGCTGCCCCGTTCCCGCTCACGTTTGCTCTCCCATTCCCGCTTGCTTTTCTGTTCCCGCTCGCTGTCCGTTCCGGGTGCTTTCCCGTTTCTATAATAGACAAACTAACCCACAAACATTCATATATATATATATATAGTCTTAGCAAATCTATTTTGCGTTTTATAGGCTAACAGAAGTTATGAAAGAATGTAAAAGAGAAAATGAGCGGGAACGGAAACGGGAACGGGAGAGCTACCGTGACCGGGAATGGGAGAGCAAGCATGACCGGGAACGGGAGAGCAAGCGTGAGCGGGAACGGGAAAGCGACCGGAAACGGGAAAGCGACCGGGAACGGGAAAGCGACCGAGAACGGGAAAGCGACCGGGAACGGGAAAGCGACCGGGAACGGGAAAGCGACCGGGAACGCGGAAAGCGACCGGGAACGCGGAAAGCGACTGGAATCGGGAGAGCAAGCTTGGAAGGAAACGCGAGCAAGAGAGAAAATCGATAACAGAACTTCTGAGCGGGAAAGCGACCGGGAGCTGGAAAACGACCGAGAGCGGAAAAGCGACCGGGAACGCTACGAAAACGTGAAAGTGGAGAAGGGAACGGGAGCGAGAGAGACAAACATTAGAAAAACCTCTAAAAACCCCGGGCAACGCCGGGTAACCCCGCTAGTATATATATATATACTAATTACTAGCGGGGTACCCGGCGTTGCCCGGGGTTTTTAGAGGTTTTTCTTCCTCGCTCCCGTTTCCTTTCCCGCTTGCTCTCATACTCCCGGTCGCTTTCCCGTTCCCGGTCGCTCTCCCGCTGCCGTTCGTTCCCCCGCTCCCGGTAGCTTTCCCGCTTTCTCTCCTCTTCCTGATCGCTTTCCCTTTCCCGCTAGTTGTAATTTGAAAATTATCTCAGTTTTGCAGTTTGCATCACAGGTCCACTTTCGTTAATCCGCCAACATTACACAGAACGAATTCAGTCTCGCTGTTAAAATGTGCCAATCGTTAGTTAATCCGCCAATTTTTCACAAACGAATTCTAATGGATTAAGGAAAGTGGAGACATGGGGGGGTGGGCATATTACAGTCAATTGGAAAACATTCAGGTTTCAGGTAGCATGTGCACCACCTACCCCAACATGGCGTTTCGTGGCGCCTTTGAAGTTTCGCTACTAAGCACTTGTAATTCTCGTTTGTGAAAATCGAACCAATCTACATTTCATTCCGGCATGTGTCCACCCGCGACACTGAGCTAACAATTATTAATCAAAGGCACTCCTCTTTTATAATGTACTTTAAAAAATACACAATTTATAAGTACAAGTAAGCAAGTACACTTCGTGTGTTCTGCTCAAACAGTATTAATGTATGTACACAAAATTACACGATGTACACCAAGCAGACACTCCCACACGGTAGACGATTTCGAAGAGAGAAGGCAGAATATCAACGAACGGCACTAACTGGACCAAAAAATGCACCAAGAAAAGTTGAATAATTTCCAGTGTTCAGGAAACTTACAAATATAGTAACGTCTTTAACCTAGCACAAGCTTAATTTAGGATTTAGCAATAGATTTTAAGGTGTAAAGGAGCCCTATCATAAAATTCCTAAATTTGCATCACGAAAAACCAACTTAGACAACCCCTGAGGCAGAAAAACATTTTTTCTCAGGAATTCTTATTTGAATATTAATTACCTATGTGCTTTAGGTGAGAAATGCACAAGATTTTAAAATTTTTCATCGAAATACTCATGCATTCTAAACCATCTTATTTTTACCTCATTTGAATATATATTGAAATTTGAAAGGCTACTCCACTTGGGGATTCTAAGGTTCATTATGAATAAATTATTGCTGCTGAAGAATATGCTTAAGGTTATTTATTGCTTATAAATAACTTTTTTAAGCTCCTCACATAACGTCATAACCTTTCTCTTTCCAATCTTTAAGAAATTCACAGCTACCGAAGATGACGCCAATTAGTAATTAGGAAAACAAGCTTGTTCACACACACCAGACAATGGAAGCGTTTATTTATAAATCAGATTCCCACGTTTGTCTGTGACGTAAAATAATAGTATGTATCTTTTGAACAATAAAATAATAATAATAAATACAAATAATATATTAGTAGTAGTAGTAGTAGTAGTAGTAGTAGTAGTAGTAGTAGTAGTAGTAGTAGTAGTAGTAGTAGTAGTAGTAGTAATAGTAGTGGTAGTAGTAGTAGTAGTAGTAGCAGTAGTAGTAGTAGCAGTAGTAGTAGCAGTAGCAGTAGTAGTAGTAGTAGTAGTACTAGTAGTAGTAGCAGCAGTAAAGAGAGATAGAGAATAAGAGAGAGGGGAGGGAGGGGTGGAAGAAAGAAAAACCTTAGAGCAAACTTATCAAGAAATCAGAAAGAGAATATTTGAAGATCAGTTTTATAATGCCCGTTGAGTAACAGTTAAGTAAACGTGCTACAAATTGGTTGAACACTGAACATACAAGCAATCAGACGTTACAATTGGATATCATCGGATTTTCTCATTTAAGAGATAAAAATAAAATAATGCAATCTCCTTCAGTGCAATGAAATTTGGATTCATCAGAGTGGCGAAAGACGAGGTGAAAAGATGGAGAAAGTGAGATAAAGAAATGAGAGAGAGAGAGAGAGAGAGAGAGAGAGAGAGAGAGAGAGAGAGAAGAAAAAACTTTTAACGAAATTATAAACTTCTAATAAATTAATGGATTTCACTGTCAGGTGATATCAACCAGTAAGAATGCATGTCACAATATTTAAATAGCAGATTTATAGATGTCTAACAATTTATTTATCCACCTTTACCTATGCTTTATTGATTTATTATCGCTGACATTTATTCTTCTCTAGAACCTTTGTTGAAATAGTATCTCTCAACTTCATTATAACTCTTAATCTTTAATTATATATTATCGCTCAACATTATTATTACTGGTTATCTTTAATAATATATTATCGCTCAACTCCATTATCGCCCATAAACTTTCAAGATGTATTATCGTTCAACTTTATCTTTATTCAAAAGAAAATTTTCATTCTGTACCTATAACTTAATTTGTAAAATAATAATATATAATTTGAAATCAACCTTAAAAGTATAAAACAAGTTATATAACGCTATTAGTAAACAGAAGAGACTGATCAATTCCTCCAATTTTAATAGACCTAGGATAATTTTTTTTTGAAAATTGAGGAAATAAGACTTTTCCTATAGAAATTCTGAGGTAACAATAAGTTTAAAAAATGCTCTGCTTCCATGCCGACTATAATATGAGTGAGACTTTTAATACCACCCCCACCTTCCCCCCCCCGATACACCCTACACCAATTCACCCACTTTATCTGCCACATTCAACCCACCTGTACATATAGGAGATTGAGTTGTATGGGATCCGTGGCATCAATATTTTGATCGGAAAAAAAGTACTTTCTTCTCAGTAGGAGGGTCTCTGTCTCTTCGATCCCCTGCTCCCGAAGACTTTTGGCGTGGTCGAGCCAGTCCACTGGTTAGGGAAAAAAAGTAACACATTAGTATCTCTTAGGATGTTAACCCTAACGGTATTAGAGGCCGATAGGCCCTTCTGTTTGCGAATAAATAAATAAACAAATAAATTTGACTCTTTAGATTTTTTGTGCTCACGTTCGGCAAATTTTGAATTCTTGGGTGCGTCGACGGTTTTAAAAAAACCGGTTGCGGGTTCGTGTTTACTTTCGGGCATGTTGTATTTCATAAAGCACAACTTTTCTTCTGCAGTCAGTCCCGATAATCAATTTCAACGTCAATGATGAACCATGTAATAGAAGCACCCACTGAACAGCTGCTCAGATGAAATGAAAGCTGTTTTCTGGAGCAGCAGCTAAGTTCAGAAAAGTTAATCTTAATTCTTTCCCCTATGGCTGAGGAACTTCATCTGCTGGAAACTATTTCTTAACAAAAACCAACCCAGGAAAATAAACGCGAACCCGCAACCGGTTTTTTTTAAATCGTCGATGCACCCAAGATTTCAAAATTCGTCGAGCCCGAAAAATCCAAAGAGTCAAGTTAACGCATAAGCTCACATTCGTCGTCCGTGTGAAATCTTTTTTTCAACTCGTCCATCTTTTTCTGATTCCTGGCGATCGACTTGTCCCTCTTCATCGTCAGAGTCTTTTCCTTCTCGATGTCTGACAGCTCCCTGACCAGTGAGTACTCCTCGTGGTTTGTGATGCCTGCGAAAGTGCGAGCGTGTGGAATATACAAGAAAGTGGAAAATAGAGGGCGGGAGTATGTGAATAGGGTATTACAAATGCATGTGTGGGATATTATAAAGATGTGTGGGATATTATGAAGACAAGTGGGATATTATGAAGACACGTTGGATATTATGAAGACAAATGGGACGTAATGAAAACGTATGCATTCAAGCCCCGAGGATGACAAGTCTGAGATAAGCTAAAGTATATAAATACTCAGTCAGAGAGTGAAAGTTAGGTATAGGTACCACAGAAGGGAAGCTATCAAATGACCTTAAATTTGTAGCCCCAGCTATTTAAAAAAGACCATCATCAACCTTCAAAATATTACCATTAGCCTTCCAAAGACCATCATCACCACTCCCTGGTAAATTAGCTCTCTTTCTCTCTCTAACCCTTCGGACAAAATTGTCTCCACCAGAGATAGACCATAAATATTGGCACTTTGGTCCAGGGCACTTTGTCTCTTTCAGTGAGGGCAAGTGATAATTGCATTTGCATTGTCCTGCACATGTTTTCCTGTGTGTGTGTGTTTGTGTCTATGTGTGTGTGTGTGTCTGCATAGAAATGCGTGTTCTTTATTGAGTGTTCTTCATTGTAATAATCTTTTTATCTTGTTAGACTTTCTGCCAATTGGGCATCAATTCAGTCCCAAGTCTAATTTATTGAGCGTTCATTTCAAATTACATGAAAAAAGAGGTGGGCATGACGTTGGCAGAGGACCGATTGGGTGGACCAATGGGGGATCAGCAGACGAGTTAAGGGATAGATGGTTGAGAAACCAGGCCTATCGATCGTTAAACATCGTTAAACGGATGAGTAATCAGATGGATGGGTCAGTGGACAAGTGGACATGTCGGTATTCAGGTCAGTGAGGAGAGTGGCAATGCAGGTGAATGAATGGGTGGATGTGTTGCAATGCAGGTGAATGAATGGGTGGATATGTTGCAATTCAGGTGAATGAATGGGTGGATGTGTTGCAATGCAGGTGAATGAATGGGTGGATATGTTGCAATTCAGGTGAATGAATGGGTGGATATGTTGCAATGCAGGTGAATGAATGGGTGGATATGTTGCAATGCAGGTGAATGAATGGGTGGATATGTTGCAATGCAGGTGAATGAATGGGTGGATATGTTGCAATGCAGGTGAATGAATGGGTGGATATGTTGCAATGCAGGTGAATGAATGGGTGGATATGTTGCAATGCAGGTGAATGAATGGGTGGATATGTTGCAATTCAGGTGGGTGAATGGGCGGATATGTTGCAATGCAGGTGGGTGAATGGGTGGATATGTTGCAATTCAGGTGGGTGAATGGGTGGATATGTTGCAATGCAGGTGGGTGAATGGGTGGATATGTTGCAATGCAGGTGAGTGAATGGGTGGATATGTTGCAATGCAGGTGAATGAATGGGTGGATATGTTGCAATTCAGGTGAGTGAATTGGTAGATATTAGATATGTCGGTGGATAAGTTAGAAACAAAATATTTGTGCAGATTCAGTCAGCTACTAGGCAAATGGGCTTCTGTTGAGTGAATCGTTGATAATAAAATTAGGAGGTGCTATAAAGTTTGAGGAATCGATTTCAATATAAATGCAACAGTAAAACATCTCATATAACTTTTTTTTAGCAGATTCTCAGTTTTTGTGAAAACCGAGAGATTTATAAAGATACAGAAAGAAATAAAAAAGAAAAGGTGAAAGAGAGAGAGTGAGAGAGAGAGAGAGAGAGAGAGAGAGAGAGAAAGAGAGAGAGAGAGAGAGAGAGAGAGAGAGAGAGAGAGAGAGAGACAGAGACAGACAGAAATAGAACTGTAAAGACGATAAAAATAGAACTGACCTATTTTACTGCATATGGTTATCATGATCTGACTGACTGTATGACTGTCATCAACAAGCAACGTCTTCACTGAGTCGTCAAGCATTCTCACCTTCAGCTTCCTCTGTTTCTTCTTGTACTCCAAAAGATCCTGCACGGATGAAAGCGTATACACATTTACACATACACTGTTTGTTATAAGAGGACAAGTCCTTTATGCCCCCCACACACACACAGATAGATCACAGATCATCGTCTACTTATACAACTTCCTAACCTCACTCAGTCACTAACAATTAATTGTATTAAATAAATAATAATATCACAAATAGTTGTATTAAATAATTAATAATATCACAAATAATTGTATTAAATGAATAAGATTATTACAAATAATTGTGCAATAATGCTATCACAAATAAATAATATAAATAATATTTAAATAATAATTTAAATAGTATTAAATAAATAATAATACTATCACAAATAATTGTATGAAACAGTGTGATAAATTGTTTGCACGAAACTTGAAATATTCGTCCAGAGTTAAAATTAAATATTCATTTTTTTTTCTCTTCTCATTCATCCATCCTTTCAGTACCACAAAAATAACAAAATAACAACAACAATAACAATAACAATAACAATAATAATAATAATAATAATAATAATAATAATGATGATGATGATAATAATAATAATAACAATAACCCCCCCCCCCAAAATTTTTTTTTCAATTTGAAACATTCACAGGAAATGAATGAAAATTCAAAACACACTGCGCTACAATCAACTCCCCACAAAGCAATACAAGGCACCCGTGGTGGGGGGTTTACTTTAATTCAAAAGTCTTTCTAGAAGCATTTTTTAACTTATTTGCTAGTGAAATGATAGGAAACTATCTCTGAAACATACAATCAACCATAGATTAATTTTATGAGTGTGTGTGAATGTGTGTATGAGTAAGCTATTCAGAAATTGAGTAAACCATTGTCTGTGTGTGGGGGGGGAGGTATGGAGGGAGGGGGTAAAAGTGAGCGGCTGAAGAAGTGAGTGACCGAATTTCTCCCCCTTCCCCCTCATCATTTCAAATTCCCCTTCAAAAATTTTTAATTTTTCTAAAACCAATTTTGAAAAACAATTATTTTGTGTGAAAAAATGTAAGGAATTTGGAAAATGTAAGAGGTTTTTGGAAAAAATACCCACGACAATCCCCCCCCCCCCCAAGATCATCAGCTATTTTGGAAGGAAACAGTGCATTAGATTTAGGAGAAATTTTGAATGTGTGGGTTTTTGAGACATTTTGTCCCCCCCCCCCAACTTTTTTGCAGAAATGACGCTCTTGCCCCTAATTTTCGAATTCCCCCAAAAGTCAAGGGGTCTGAATGAAACACAGGAGTGATTGAAGGAGCGAAAGACAGACAATCAATCAAAAAGAAGAAGCCAAGCACTACCAGTAAAGTAAAGAAAACAATAAAACCGCGAAAATACAAAACAGCACGGCTAGCTAGCTAGCTAGCGATTCAACTCGACTGACAATTTAATAAAAAACCCTGGACAGAATTATTACTCTGAAAATGTAGAATATTGTTGTTATTATTATTATTATTATTATTATTATTATTGGTTTTCGTATCGTATGGTTTTATGTCTGGGATATTAAATACTCGTTCGTATTATCATGTATGGTAGACATACAACTCATACAGCACCTTCAATAACTCGTACAAAAACGAGACAAATTTATGCACATTACAAAATATATCTTATACGTCTAAGTGAATATGCATATTTGTTGTTTTATAAACAGATGTACAATGCATGTAAGATAATTATAACTAACATATGTATATTATTTTTTACATACGACTACGACGTACATACAAGAAACTATTATAAATTATAAACAGATGTACAAACATACAAGATTAGCATTACAAACAGATGTACATTGTACAAACAGACAAGATAATAATTATAAGCATACGTAAATGCATACAAAATAATTATTAATTAAATCAGAATTATTATTTATTATTAGGCAATTATACATTTTGCTATCTATATATCACCATTATCATCATCATCACCACAACCACCGCCACTATCATCACAAAAAGGTCTAAAAATAAAACATCTTCACGGTTTTCGTTAAACAAACAAACAAACCAAAAATTTCTTTGTTTACAATTCATAAAAGACACACAACATCTGAACAGCACAGAACAAATTAGGATTTACAAAAAAAAGAGAAAAACATCAAACAACAAAGAGCATAGTGTAAGAAAAACATTACAGGACTGACCCCGTAATGACAACACAGTGTAAGAACAACATTACAGGACTGACCCCGTAAAGACAACACAGCGTAAGAACAACATTACAGGACTGACCCCGTTCCTCAAGACGTAATAGTCCAGAGATCTGGCAGGTTCCAGCCATATACCAGTCTTCTTGTTCTCCTCTGTGTAGAACAGGCCGTAATCGCCAGCTGAACGAATTAACAGAAGTTAAATCATCAAATTAATAAAAATATTAAAAATAACTTGTGCTTAATAGTTTGGTGCAAAGTAACTAAATCAACCAAAATGAAATATAGTAGAATATATATATATATATATATATATATATATATATATATATATATATATATATATATATATATATATATATATATATATATGGAAAAGTTAACGCAATTTATTCCAACTACCCAAGTACATCCACATGATCATGAAACTGCCCAACTGTCCATGCATCCATCCATCCATCCATTCATCCATCCACCCATTCATTCATCCACCCACCCATCCATCCATCCATCCATCCATCCATCCATCCATCCATTCATTCATCCACCCATCCATTCATCCAACCCATGAACTATCCATTCAAACATTTAACAACTAAATTATCCATCCATCCACTTAACTAGCTAACCATAAAATGATTCATCCATCCAACCATCTAACGCCAAATTAGTAAGTTTGACAATGTGTGATGTGGCGTTATTAAGTTATTAATCCTTAGACTTCTACTAAGATACAAATCCCTTCATCCAACTTCTTACTCATTCAAGGATCCATTTAGACAGAACAACCAGAGGCAGCCATTTTATAGGCGCCCACCCACACCCCTTGCAGACTCTTAGATCCACAGGCGAATGCCTTACTGCTACACCACCAGCGCCCGCCCATTATCCACCTATCAGCCTACCCAATCATATAACCATCAAATTCTTGGTTCAACCATTAAACCACCGAATTATCCATTCATCCCTCTAAGAAACCGCCACCAATCACCCCCTACATCGTTAGAGGGGCGCCCATCCCCCTGGCTGCTGGAGGCAGACTCCCCCTCCCTTTTTATCCCCCTATCTGTTTTTATCCTCCTAACCCCCCCCCCTCTGGGCGCCCCTGCATCGTTATATACACTCTTGGACACATTCAGCGAAGTACCTACCATTGGCATGGAGTCCGCTTTCAGGCACTTTGTCTCTGATCATTCGACAGGCGTCGTAGACGATGTCAGAGGGTTGAAAGTTCATGGTCTTGGTGACGCAGCAATCCACCACGTTGATCTTCAGCGTCAAACTGGCCATTGCGCTCGCTGGTTGTTAAGCGTTTATATTCTTCCAGTCGGTAGTGCAGGGGATGTGGTAGATGTCAATCTGGATAAGTGAATATAAGAATGTTTGGATGGCCTGATGATGATGATGATGCTGATGATACTGATGATGCTGATGATACTGATGATAATGCTGATGATGATAATGCTGATGATACCGATGATGATGCTAATGATACAGATATCACATCATGAGACAGTGCAATAAGAAGCTAGTAGTTAGTTCTGTGGGTTAGTTATAAAAGGGTGCAAAAACGAGAATGATGATAATAAGGGCCTTGATGGTCATATTTTCAAACAGAAAGATCAATTAGCGAATAACGAAGTAATCATCTCTCTGGCAAGCAAATAACGAAGAGATAATCTAATCGCTTGCAATTATAAATAATTTAAATAGCAAGAACGTTTATCATAATTATCATAATCATCGTCGTCGTCAGCTTCTTCTTCTCTCAATCACCAGCAGTCTATAAAGTGCTTATTTGGCTTATTAGATGAAAAGAAAAGAAAGAGGATAACCAGGATAGAGAGAAAAACAAGGAAAAGAGGTAAGTGAGATAGTA
>OZ022243.1:36851850-36869350 GCA_963978895.1 Erpobdella octoculata | reverse complement strand
AATAAACAATAATAAAAATATTACAATGAATTTAAACAAAACAGTTCTTGTTATTGTCATAATAAACAAATAATCTATAAGTCAAAGTGGATCTTTCTTGCTTTTTTGCTTGCGAAATCTTTTAGAATTTTTTCATAATTAATTTCTCTACTTATAGGAGATTCAATTGATATTAATGGCAAATTGTTTAGTCGTTCTTGGTGAATTACTGACCTAAGGTAGGTTTTAATTATTTTTAGTTTTGAAAAACTTCTTTCACCGGAAGCGACTGTAACTGGAATTGTCATCAGTATTTTTAGGGCTATGAACAAATTTGGAAATGCAGTCGACCTATCATTACAAGCCAAATATTTAAAGAGTTCTTTGGGTTTTTGTTGTTGAACGGGCAGTATTGGCTTAATTGCCTCCATTTCTTCGGAAAGCATGAACCCTTCTATATCTTTTGTAATGTCTGTCAAAGCAATTTCTAGGTCGGCTGAATGTTTTCTGAGATCTTCTTTAGACATATTCTGAAAATTATATAGAAATCCAAAAAGTTTATGGTGTTCTTTCAGCTGCATAAACCGTGGTTGAAGAGATTGCAATGCTTTGTCTACAACTTGATTGAAAAAATTTACCCGGAATTCTGTCTTGGGGTCTAAAATTGGTTCGTCAGAAGATTCATAAAGAAACATTTTCTTTTTCTTGTAACAGCGCTTCTGTTGAAATATGGGTTCAACTTCTAACTCATTTGCAAGCTCATTGGCATCAATCAATGCAGCTTCAAAGTCTGTCTCTCGGTATGTCTTCAACCAATCAAACAATTTTTCAAAAGATGTCAGCCCCGCGGCAATGTCTATGGTATTGCTTTGAAGTTCCTTGCTAGTAAAATTTACTTGAAACAATAAAGAGTGCCAAAAACATAGTGCAACCAGAAACCTATAATTTGTCATTTGGCTTACTAATGATTCAGCCTCACTTTTCCCTTGAGCATCATTTGTGCTTTTTGCTAGTTCTTCTAAAGCATCACACACTTCTGCGGCTTGAAATCGTACAGCTTTAACACTTTCCATTCTACATTCCCATCTTGTTTCTGATAATGGTTTAACAGACAGGCCTTTCACATGCTTTTTAAAAACAGTCCATCTTTTTGTAGATGAAGCAAAAAGGGTGTAAATACGCTGCAGGGTTCCAAAAAATGTCATGGCATCTGAACACGTTTTAGCCATATCTCCGAGAACAAGATTAAAATTATGGCACACACAAGGAGTATAGAAAGCTCGTGAATTGCTTTCCAAAAGTCGTGCTTGCACTCCAGAATTGTGCCCTTTCATATTAGCTCCATTGTCATACCCTTGTCCTCTGATGTTTTCAACATCTAGTCCTAGCATTTCAATTTCTTTCACAAGAGTGTTAAATAAATTTTCACCAGTGCTGCTCTCAACTATAATAAACTTTATAAAATGTTCATAAATTCCTGCTGGGACATCTGAGTGTGTGCCATCAGCGACATATCTTAGCACCATTGACATCTGTTCCTGATGGCTGATATCAGGAGTGCAGTCAAGAATCACTGCAAAATACTTTGCCGACTTAATTCTAGCAATAATTTCCTGTAGAACAGCTTGGCCTATAGTATCAATAATTTCATCTTGTATGGTCTTGCCTAAATAATGATCATGAATGTCTTTGTTAATAATTTTCTGTATATGATCTTGCATAACTGGATCAAATTTTCCTAGCAATTCAATGACGCCTAGAAAATTGCCATTATGTGGATTTCCAATTTGTTCTTCAGACCCAAGAAATGCCAAGTTCCTTTCTGCCAAAAACTGTACAGAAGCAACAAGTCGCTCAAAGACTTGATTCCAGCGTTTTGTTTCCTGTCTTATTAATTTTTCATTTAATGTATCAACAGTTAATCCAGTAGATAACCTTTGCTGCAGTTCATAGCAATTAAGTGTACATTGCAAATGTTTTTTTGATTTTTCATGATCCTCTAATCTTGTATGAATATTTGACCAGCTGTCAAATCCAGAAGTAGCAAGTGCAGAATCAGAATTTGTGTCAAAAAGTTTGCAATAGTAACAGTAAACTTTATCAAATGATTCAGAATATATTAGCCATGGTCGTTCTATAACTTCCCCATTTTTTAATTTTCTTTTACAGTGAAATTTCGAAAAATGTAACCCTTTTTCATTTTGCGGAAAATTTTCTACAGTGATCTTAGGGGGTCCTTTGTTCACTAAATAATCTCTGACATTTTGATTTATTTTATTTGGCCATGTAGCAGGGTCATCTTTTATCTTTAAAATATCACATAGTGCTGGGTTTGAATTTTCTTCTCTTGATTCTGAAATATCCTCATTATCCTTGTGTGTGTTAACAGATATATTTATACATAATTAAGATGTATTTTGTTGAGCATTACATCCAGAAAGAAAACTACTACTAGCTTCTTCTGATGTAATTTCTTTAGAAATATTTGTTTCACTGTCGTCTGACTCAACTTGTTTGTCTGATTTTTCAGTTTCAAACAGATCTACTGATTTACTCAAATATTTATCTAACGCACCTTTTTCTTTTTCTGCTTCAGTTTTCTTTACCTTAGCTAAGGTTCTCTTCATGTTACCACTTAGATATTTTCTACCGACGTCCTTTGTCTTTTACTCATATTTTGGCTTGTGTTCTTCAAAACTAGAAACTATTATTGACAATGGCAACTATTAATGAAAAATTAACGGATAAAATTACAAAAATACTGTTAGATTTTAGTTCGGTTCGGAAAACCGCAATGTTTATTTTTCACCAGAAATGAAAAGTGAATTCGATAAAACAGGGATGTGCCTCCATGTATATAGCATGTTATAAACAAATCAAAGCCGATTTTATGTGCATTGATAGAAATTTATAAAAAAAAAATTACTGCCATTTATAATTATATGCTATAAATTGCGGGGCCCTTACCAAGCGCGGGGCCCTATTTGGAGCAATCGGTCAAATCGGCCTAAGACCGGCCCTGGAACTACCTGTGCACAAATCAAATACAAGTTTTTGAAACTTTTATGCGCAATGTATAAATCATAGGTTAAAGTGTAAATATAAACTGATAAGTTTTGAAAAAATTATTTAGCCACAGGTGCATAGATATATCTATGTCAAAAAAATTTAAATTAATAATTTATATTGTTTATTTTGTACAAAAGTTAAAAATATCTATGTATGTATGTGTTTGTTTATGTCGGTCGATAAAATATAACCTGCTGCTTTTTTTCGGTACTAGGTGACCAAAATAAAACAAACGGGTTCTGCTGTTTTAGTTTAAAAACAATGTCCCACAAAGGTGATGTTCCTACTCGGGAACAGCTTTTGAAGTCTATCAGAATCATAAAAGGACAGCGACAAAGGGCCAACCTGACCAGAATTATCAAATCCCTTAAAAATCACCACAACTTTAATGTCATAAACGAAAAAGCTGTGAACGAGGTGCTCGAATCGGCAGTTGAAGCTGGCATTCTTCAGACAGTATGGAAAAATGACGAGGTGGCGTACCAGGAATTCGTGCAATCCATGCCCAAGATATACAAGGGGCCAAAAAAGGCTCAATTATACGCTGCCATTCAAGGTATAATCGATCGCCGTGGAGATGAAAATGGATTGCCTCTGAAAGTCATCTGCGAAGAGATGAGTAACACGGACATATGCAGGAGCATGAATCCCGTCTTGCTCAAGTATACCGTCAAAATATGTTGCCTTAAAATGGTGACTAGACAGTTGCTAATAAGAAATGGTCAGTTTTTCAAGATGGGCATCTATGGATGCATGGCTACCTCTGGAGATGAAGAAGAAGTGCAGCAGTGCATAGTTGATAAAGCTGTATCGGATAAGGTTCGGTTATAATGCAATATTGGAATTATTATATCTTTGCTATATATTACGAAGCAGAATTTAGAAACAATACAAACTTTCCTTAAGCACTAGACAACTTTTCCTCCAAAAATGATGGATGACCTAGGGAAGGAATAGCAGTGGAGGAATTTTAATTTTTTTTGAAAATTAAAACAAGACGTTCTCCCCATACATTTAAATTAAATATATATAATTTCACCTACCTCTACATTTGGCTTAATAACTTTTTTTAATTTGAATATTTTTAAAAACTTTATGCATTTGTTTAGCTCATTTAATTGTTTTTCTAATGCAGTAAAGCACGATCATAATGCAAGCGTTAATTAAAGTTAAAATTCTCGATAGCTTATTTTTTTTCCATAAATTTTTTTATCTTCTTGTTTCTACTATCTTTGTAATTAAATAAAAAAATATTAAATAAATTTTATATAATCATAGAAACCAGCAACACCCATTGAAATATGCAGCTTGTGCATGAATGAAGAGAAATTGGATGACAATGGCGAAAAAGAGGAACTCATTTACTGTGTAGAATGTGGAAGAAGTGGTTAGTTTAGCTGCACAATATTTTGCTAGTACAATCAATTATAGTCATACGTGGATATTTTTGCTGCACAATATTTTGCTAATACAATGCATGGATATTTTTTTAGTATCTTTTACAAAGCTGAGTGGCACTGATCTTTTGCATGTTTTACATATTTTGTTGCTTATATTTTTAGCGAATTTGTAGAAACTTGTTTTCTAAAAAGGAACTTAATAAAACACTTTAGCTGGCGTGCAGTTCATCAACATCTCCTAATCAAAAAATGTATTTAAAAGATATGTCTTTAGCCTAATTTTAAATTGTTTAATGGCTACAGGACACCCTGGTTGTCTCCAGTTCTCGAGCAAGCTGACGGAGAAAGTGAGGACTCTGAGATGGCAGTGCATCGAGTGCAAGAAGTGCTCGGTCTGTGCCGAACAGGACAGAGCTGTAAGGATTGAGGGATGTGATTAAAAATATGACTGTGCTTATGATGATGTTGATGATGATAATGTTTTGAGTGGTTGGTGATGCTGATGATGTTGGTGATAAAGCTAAAACAGTACCAGGCTTGAGGAGCCGCCATTTTTTTCCACGGCTCGGCTCCCGAAAATTTGACCGCTCCGGCTCGGCTCCCGGCTCCGGCTCCCTATAAAGGGGGTGTCACACGAGACAAAATTGCGCAAACTTTTCACTGAAACATTTTTAACTGTTTATACTTACACTTTATTAGTTTATCTACTCTACTTATATGACAATTGTTAAATATTAAACCGACCATTTTGTTTTTAGTCAATTTTAAATGTATACGAAAGGGTACGTTTTGTTTTTTGGCGCAGCAAAAATTTAATTTTAAATGCTTGATAAAATTATTCACAGAGTTAAAATATTTTTACTATAAAGTTAAAATAATATGCAATTTATAAAATTGTAATTATTTTATAATAATATAAACACTCATCAAACGAAAGCAAATCTTGAAGCGCATCTCGAGTGTGTATTTGGAACATAATTGTATTAATTTTTAATGCAGTGGTAACAGAGTTTGGCAGGTAAACAAACTAAAACAAAACGAAAACAATTCATTAAAGATTTCTTGTGGTGATGTGCGCGCGCGGTATCATTTGATTGAAGGCTGTTGCTGTTGTGACGTTTGTAAAATATTAAAACATTTCAAATTTGAGGGAGATAAACAATCAAATAATTTTAGAATTTCAAAGCTTTTCATCTTGAAAAAATTCTGCTCATATAAAAAAATTTTGGGAGCCGGAGCCGCCAGATATTTTCGGCTCTGGGTCCGGCTCCGGCTCCCACAAAAATTAGCGGCTCCACGGCTCCGGCTCCGCAAGCCTGAACAGTACTGTATGTGGCTTGGTGCGAAGATGGTAGAGAGGCATGAACTGTGCATGGAATCGGATTAAAAAATTATTTAAAAAAATATACTTCAAAGAGTGCATAAGTTGGTTGTAATTGTAAAGTAATTATTGTAATAATAAAGGTGTGCATAATTGTTTATATTAAATCTTTGAATTTTTTTGTTTTTCCAGCACAGCATGTTGTTCTGCGACAATTGCGATAGAGGCTTCCACATGGACTGCTGCAAGCCACCCATAATGAAGCCTCCAAAAGGTTATGACCCCTATCAGCTGTTTGAGTTTTAGCAAAGCATAGCGATTTATCTGTGCTCAAAGTCTCGATAAATGTGAATTGATCTAAGTACTAAGGTCAATAAGGATATATATATATATAATCAGATTATTTCATTTTAATTTTTTTTTTGATTATAGCTATTTAAACGGTAGGTTGTTGTGCTTTAAAAAAAAATTAGGTTTCTGGAGTTGCTGCATATGCGATTATGAAAAAAGCCAGCGGTCGAAAAACCTGAGATTCATCAAGAGGCAAGTCGGGGGCGCGCCTTTCAACTTCAAGAGAAAATCAACTTCTGGCGGCTTCCGGAAGTACATGAAGAAGAACAAGACGTGTGTTTTTTTATATTATTTTATATTTATATTGATTGATGTTTTTGATTTATCAGATGTCTGAGTTTTACTGAGATTTTTAGAGTTATGGCTATCTAGTTTTCGGAGCAGAATCGTTTTGAAACTGCCGGGTCTTAATTTATTTCTCACTGTTTCTCTGACTTTTGTTGTCCCACCGCCCTCTCGATTGTCACCCTCCGTTGCTGCTGGAAAGCCTCCTAGATCGTTGTGGTTGAAATTTTAACGATTTATTGATTTTTTCCTCGCAGGTTCCTTCGCTCGTTGAAAGGCAAGTCGAAGACGAAGTACGACTCGTGCGATGACGACTTTGACTTGTCCGCCTTTGAGTCAGGTCAGGTAGTTTTGATGTCGAGAGAGAATGTCGATCTTACTTCAGATTTGTACAAACTTACTTATAAGTTTTGAAGTTTTTGTTTCTCGTCGTTCTCATTTTTGTGTGTGAATTTTGAATGATGATATTTATATTTTGTATGTGAATTTTGAATGATGATATTCATATTTTGTATGTGAATTTTGAATGATGATATTTATATTTTGTATGTGAATTTTGAATGATGATATTCATATTTTGTATGTGAATTTTGAATGATGATATTCATATTTTGTATGTGAATTTTGAATGATGATATTCATATTTTGTATGTGAATTTTGAATAATGATATTTATATTTTGTGTGTGAATTTTGAATAATGATATTTATATTTTGTATGTGAATTTTGAATGATGATATTCATATTTTGTATAGAATTATTCAAGAAAGCAGTTGATGAAATAAAGAACATACCCGAAGAAGATCGCGAAAAGTTTAAAAAGTGCCAGGCGGAGGTCAAGGAGGTTGGTCGGTTGTAGTGTTTCGTTATTATTATTATCATAATTATTATTATTATTGTTATTGTTATTATTATCATAATTATTATTATTATTGTTATTATAATTATTTTTTTTTAAATAACTAAGATAAGCTCTTCCTTGGGATTTAAAAGAAATGGAATTTTTATTTTTCTTATTAATTAATTAATTAACTAATTAATTAGGTTTTGTTTGATTTTTTCTTTACTTAATCACATTAAACAATAATGTATGAGTGTTCCCTGATATTCTGATTTCTTGTCTCCTCCTCATTTCATCTACCATTTGATATTCAAACGCAGAAACTATTTACAAGTCATACGATGTCCCTCGGACAGAATCGTCCCACACCTGGGGAAATCCACATCGGAAAGTACCAAGTCAATACCTGGTACTCTTCTCCGTATCCCAACGGATTCAATAAGTTAGTTTGAGTGTATTGAGCATGATTGAACGTATAAGAAACACAGCGACTTTACAATAATACATGTATTAATGCATTTTATTGTGCCAAGTTCAGTTTGAGTGTATTTAGCATGGTTAAATGAACGTCCAATCCTAGCTTAGCATGGATAAGTAACGTTTGTAGAATAAATGGTGATGATGAAGAAACACAGTTTCTTTACAATATGTATAAGTATTATTGCATTTTAATGTGCCAGGTTCAGTGTGCTTTACAATTTAACTTTTTGTTAGAAAATTGAAGCGATGTTTGAATTTGAATTTATCTGTTTAAATACAAAAGATTTGTCACGATTTTATTTATTTTTTCGTAGACTCCCGAAACTTCACATCTGCGAGTTCTGCTTGACGTATGTCGAAACATCCGATGTCCTCAAACGTCATCAGGTTTCATTTTTATCATTATTATTATTATTATTTTTTATTATTATTATTATTATTATTACTATTAGTCTCATTAGGTGTCTGTTATGCCTTTCTATAGGTTGATTTGATTAAAATTTGATTTAGTCTTAAATTTAGGAACTTTTTACAATAATGTAGTATACATCTTACAACAGGGTAGTAAACAGCCTACGATAGTGTAGTAAAACTTTTACAATAGTGTAGTAAACATATTACAACAATGTTGTAAACATCTTACAACAATGTTGTAAACATCTTACAACAATGTTGTAAACATCTTACAACAATGTTGTAAACATCTTACACAATGTTGTAAACATCTTACAACAATGTTGTAAACATCTTACAACAATGTTGTAAACATCTTACAACAATTTTGTAAACATCTTACAACAATTTTGTAAACATCTTACAACAATGTAGGAGTTATTTTACAAGAATATTTTTCTAACTCATCAGTAATGTGACACCTAATTATTTGAGTCCTTTTTCAATCACATTACAATTTTCCTTTCTCTATCAGACCAGGTGCAACCTACGCCACCCCCCGGGCAACGAGATATACAGGGAAGATGGCGGACGGCACTCGGTCTTTGAAGTGGACGGCAACACCTCGAAGATCTACTCGCAAAATCTCTGCCTCCTGGCTAAACTCTTTCTCGATCACAAGACGCTGTACTTCGACGTCGAGCCTTTTCTCTTCTACGTCCTGACGGTCAATGACTTTTCCGGGTGTCATTTCGTTGGATATTTCTCAAAAGTAGGCGGAGCTTGTTGGAGTAAAACATAATAATAATAATAATACAATTTGTAACGTGCCGTATGTCAATTGTTTGTATGGAGTATACATAAAATTGATTCACAGTCATGTCTTTGCCTGATGGACGAGATTGATGAGAAGCGATTCTTTTATATGTTTGTGATGTTTTATTGGCTCTCTTCCCAAGAGAAGATGAACCTCAATAACCCCTAGGGTCAGTTTCTTGACCACGGGGTATTGAAGTCGGCCCTGCCATATGCAGATAATAAACTCTAGTGACTCAATTTCTAAATAGAATCAAATCTCTTGGTGTGCCGTGAATTTGTCTGGTTTAAACTACTTGAGTTGTTGATTGCTGAATTTTTTCAATTTTTGTGAATTAATTTACGATTTCATATTTTTTCATTTCAGGAGAAGTACTGCCAGCAGAAGTACAACTTGTCCTGTATAATGACTCTTCCTCAGTACCAGAGATACGGCTATGGAAGCATGCTCATCGACTTCAGTGAGTTCTTTGACACGGCCCGCTAGCCATCGTGTTGAATGAGTTCTGACGTCTGTTCTCAAATGTCACAATTCTTTTTCAATACAAATGAGAATAATTTAGATGTTTAAATTTGCTGCTCATTGCAGGATAAAAATTGTTAGTTTGTGTATGGTGAAAGTTTGAGTGGGTTGTCAATTACGGTCATGTTTGCGAGCGTGTTTCAACACCTGTTCACGAATGTCGCAGTTACAGTGCATGCCTATTGATTGGGAGTTCGTATGTATGTTTAAATGCTTACCTGCAGTTGTGTGGTACCTAAGCACGTTAGAATATCGGTTTGCTTTAGAAGATATTCCTTAATTCTACCACTCTGTACGATGGTGACTTATATGTTTTGAAGTTATCTTTTCAGTATAGTCGCTTTTGTGACTTTTATTTTGTAAAAAAGCGCTATATAAAAAACCTGTATAATAAAAATAATAGCCCATGCCACCTGGATTAGAATAACATTATTTAAAAAAAAACACTCATTCTTATTTACCAGATTAAATAATTAATAATTGAACACCAGGTTATGCGCTGTCTAGAAAGGAGGGGGTGACGGGTACCCCTGAAAAACCCTTGTCTGACCTGGGCCAGCTGAGCTACCAATCATATTGGTCGGGTGTGGTCGTGGAACAAATCAACAAATCCAAAGATCGGTCTATTTCAGTTAAAGGTTCGATTTTAGATTTTCTGTAAATGTTATTTAGTTAATTTTTTTATTATGAAAATTCAGTGCTGTTCAGTTTTTATTCAAAAACTTTTCAATGGATAAGCAATTTATTTGATTAATAAAATTTTTTATATCTATTTCATTTTTCATATGCATGTATTGTAAACTCATTTGAATATGACGAGCAGCCATCTCAGAAGCAACGGGATTGGACAAGCATGACGTCCTATCAACTCTCATGTCTCTCAGCCTTCTCAAGGAAGATAATGGAAAGTGAGTCATCATAATAGAATTTTATATGTGTGAATATGTGCGTGTGTGTGTGTGATTAAAGCCTATGTAACCTAGTAATTTGTTATTGGCAGCGGGGAGGTATTGAAATAATTAAATAGTAATATCACATCACTAGCCTGAATCATATCTTATGTTTTTTCAAAGAACTATTAATAAAGTAATTTCTTTAATTTACTGCTTACAAGCCAAATAACATTAAAATATATATATTATATATATATATATATATATATATATATATATATATGTATATATATATATATATGTATATATGTATATATATATATATATATATATATATATATATATATATATATATATATATATATTGTAACAGGTTGAAGACTGTAATTGCATCCAGCCTGCTGTCCAAGTATGAGAAAAAGAGGAAAAGGAAGATTGATGAGTCACTCCTGAAATGGACTCCCCATGCACCTGCAATCCTTGAAGAGATGGAGGATGAACAGGTGTGCACATTAACATTAGTGATCATGATGATGATCGTGGTGGTGATGATGACGATGGTGGTGATTGTGATGATTGTGGTGGTGAATGTAGTAGTGGTGGTAATGATGGTCGTAGTTGTGATGATGGTACTAGTGGTGGCGGTGGTGGTGATGGTGTGATCTTGGAGACAATAGTTTCGCAGAGACAGTAAATTGTAGTAACTGAGATGATGGCGAACGGTAATAATAAAGATGATACATTCGAAGTTATGTTGTCGATGTTTTAGGTGAAAGAGGAAAAGCCAAAAAAGAGGCTTAGATCTTCAAGCGGTAGCAGTGGCAGCCGGAAGAAGAAGACCAATTCTTTGACTTGGAGGTCCCCAGCTAGGAACAGGGTTGGTCGGATTGTTCTTGGCTTAATAAATTATTTGTTTTCAGTTAAAATATATATATATTAAAGTTATAATTAAATGATTATTATATTTATATTAATTATTAAATAATTATTACTTAGTTTTTATTTTTTAATTGCAAACAATTTATTATTAATTGTTTTTTTCTCTTATTACAAGTAATTTTATTTCATTCCACTTTTAGATCCAATCGAAAAACGGCGAAAGAAAGAATAGCGAGACTGAGACCGGTTTGTTTCTTTTTCAATAAACAAGATAATTAATAATTTTTTTTTATAAATGATTGTTCATTTTTATAAAAATAAAACAGTGGTATGGCATGAGGATGCAAACAACTGTATTGAAAAGCTAAAAATTATGTTAACTCAACTGTTTTCATTGGAACGGTTAATATATATTTGTAGACAAACTCATTTGGCACTTTTTAATGAAAATTGGTTGTAGGGGTTATAAAAAAAAAGATTCTATTACAAATTTTTTTTGGAAAAAAATCATTTGAAAGCTTGAAAAGCATGCGATTTTTTGCCATTGGTGATGCAAGCTCAAAATTGTTGAACTCAGCTGAGTTAATTCTTTTAACTACTTTTCTGCAACTATTTGTAGATCATATGTTTACTTTTCTTCACATTCACTCCAGGTCCCCGGCCTAAATCGGAATTCCAAAGCTCTCCTGTCACAAGCACGCCCGTGTGCGGCAAGTTCAGACTCCGGGGGGATGAGGATGAAGACCTCGATCTGATTTGTGACGTCAGCAAGATAAAGAATGCATCATCATCGGTAGGAGGCATGGAGAGCAGTTGTGTTCTACTGAAGAAACGAGGCAGGCCAAAGAGCAAGAACTTGATGTCGAGGGTGATTGAGAATTAAATTTTTTATTTTTATTTTCACGTATGTACTTTTTTTTTAATTATAATTTTGTTGGTTCAGAAATAAATAGTGTATTGTCATCTAAATCATCCCAATATAGTTGATCTAGTTGTTTTTATTCATACTTGACATAATTTAATGTGTGTGTTCAATTTGAGTGTGTTGGACTGAGACACTTTCTCACATATGCCAAGATAAAGATGATTTTCTTTATAATCCAGCACTCCCTAGTGTGTTGGACTGAGATACTTTCTCACATATATTAAGATAAAAATGATTTTCTTTATAATACAGCCATCCCTATTTGACGCCATAACGCCGATCAAAGCCGACATGAGCGAGCTTCTCAGGTGTGAGATCAGCACCGACGCGAAACTCAACCACGACGTCACGATCATCAACAACAACATCGCCAAAAAAGTTCTGCTGCACGAGACGACCGTCTGTTACGCTCCCGTCAACGTCGTCGATCCGCCTGGTGACTGTCGCACGACTGCCGGGAAAGCCGATTCGTCGTGCGACGTCAAATACGTGACCCTAAACAAAATGGCCGGCGAAAGTTTTGAACCTTCAAAGGTCGTCGATTCTGAGACGCTTGTCGACTCTTCTTCTGGAAACTTGATTGCCTTATCCGGTCCGTGCGTAACCGCTGCTACAGGTGCTGTAGAAGAAAACGACATGGAGGTAGAAACCGTTGGTGCTGATGAGGCTGCTTGTTTCAATGATACAATTGAGTATTGAGAATCTCATCTAATGACTGTAGCTTAATTATATCAATGAGATACTTTTTTTGTTTTCATTTATATAATGTAAATAAAAAGTTGATATTTATATTTTTAAAGTTATTTTCTGGTTTTATTTTATTTATTTTTTTTTACTTTTTTTTGCTCTGGTAGAAAAGTTTTAAACTGCCAGATATTGGAAGCAAATTCTCTGGAGTAAAAGATTGGGTTCCTGCATTCTGCACCGTTTCATAATCGAATCTGGTCGGGTTTCTTTAGAAATGTGGGTTGAACGTACTCGGGTCTACAAAAGTGGACACGCAGTTGTTGGGTTAGAATCGTCAAGTACTGTTTCAGTTTTAAAAGTTATATTAGCGTCTTGACTAAATTGCTTGTTCACTAGTATCAGACGTTTGTAAATAAAAATGTTTTAATATGCCTGCTCAAAAATGTTTCAACATTGCTGCTCAAAAATGTTTCAAGATGCATGCTCAAAGTGAGATCTGTAAATCAGATGACTAATATAATATGGAATGCAGAAAATGTTATCATATAGAGCCATCAGTTTGCTGTTTCAACAGCGAGGTGAGTCTGCCAGACAATGATAGCAATATTATTATTATTATTATCTATTATTATAGAATAATATGGATTATTTTATACCTATTGGAGTAAATTTGAATTTTGAAAAATTTGTTCAACCTCCAAAACTCCCTAATATGAAAATATTCTATCTTCAATTGATGTCTATTTATACAAGCTGTAGGAACTGTTTAGTCATAGACGTCGTGTAGGTAGGGAGGACCGTTGCACCTGACTTTATAGTGGGTCCTCGTAGACTGTTGAAGAATTCTGGGAATTTTTTTTATAGAAAATGACTTACGCATTCCCCCTCCACAGTAATCACATTTTTGGGGGGATTTATAGAAGTGTTTAAAAAAATTAGAAAAGTTATTACGATTACTTGTGTGAATAAGTTTGAGGGTAAATTGTTGGAACATGATATAAGCTCCTTCAAGATTTTGCCCCCCTCCATGGTTTTCCTTGTGTGCAATGAGTGTTTGAATTGATCTACTTTAATAAGTCTCCTAAATCGTTAACTTCAATTGTTTTAGTTCTGTCACCTCCATCTTTCTGTCTTGTAGTCCTTTTCTCAGTCCTTTTCCCTGCTACACGAACTACCTCCCCCTCCTTCCACACCCATCAACAATTCACAAAGAAAACAAGTTTGTATTATTGGCTATTTTTTAATTGATTGATTGGTTGATTGATTGATTGGTCGATTGATTGATTGATTGATTGATTGGTCGATTGATTGATTAGTTGATTGATTGATTGATCGATCGAAACTGAGTCCTGAAAGACGACTTGAGGAATCAGAATAGATGGACAGAAGAAAGGATGAAAAACGGACGACATAAAACGAACGGAGTGATAAAAGAAAGAAAGAGACGTCGCGTGCGCTATCGATGCGTGTTCGGTCAGTTTAAGAAGAGCGTACGTCACTCGATTCTCCCCTCCCCCCATCCTTCCTTCCTTCCTTCCTCCCTCCTTTTCCGTAGTTTCCTCTACTTCTTCTCTCTCTCCCTCTATCTTACTCTCCTTGGACCGGTAAATCTATCCATTGTTCTATCCCCATGTGATGGATAATCATTCGCCTCTCTCTTAATCCCGGCTGTGGAAGCTGAGCATGAAGAGATAGGAGCGTCGCAGTAGTAGAGAGAAAACGAAAAAAAGAGTTAAAATGAGGATAAGAAATATGAAAGGACCAGAAAGAGAGACAGACAGACAGAAAAGAATTACGGACGTTTTCTACTGCACATGTATTTTATATGCTTTAGTTTTATAGTGTTAGCGATGTTTGCTCGTTACCGTTATCATGGCGGCTCAGATGGAGATGTGCGCGAAATCTCAATAAACCAAATGTATTTTTAAAAATTAACTAAAAATCTCTCAAACGTTTATTTGAAAAGTTACTTATCACGGAAACGTATACATGCGTATCAGCAGCGCGGGTATAATATATATATGAATGACAGCCTCCAAGTGAGATACACGGCAAAAAATGTTTCATTGGAAGTTAATTGCAGAGAGCGGGACGCTCAATTGCTCTCTCTGCGATCACTGAGAATTTCATGTCGCTCTTTCTTCGCTGAAATCACTTTTGTGTCTGCGCGTGTTTCTCTTGCGTGCGTGTGTGTGCGTGACCATTGCGACCCCCGGAGGTGTGGGGGTATGGAGGGCAAAATAGGGGTAACCGACGACCTGAGTTGGTGGGTTACACGAAGATGTACAGGCAGGGACGATCCGGAGGAGATTGGGAGATGCATCCCCACACCAGATTATGAACTAGAAATGTTCAGCACGTTGAAAATAAATGCAAACAACAAAATTGAAAAAAAAACAGCAGTGCCCAAAGGGAGCATCCGAAGAGATGAATCTTGCTTGAGGATGACCCGTGCAGATGAGACATTCGTAAATAAATTGGATATTGTATTAAATACAAAAAATCACAAAATGCTAAAAATAAAAGACTAAAATACAATTCTTGAAAGAAAAAATAATTAAATTTACATTCAGACAATAATATTAAAAAGAAGACTAAGACTAAAATATATTTCTTGAAAGAAAACAATAATCAAATTTACATTCAGACAGTAATGATATACATTCAATCAGCAAAACGACATAGAATGAAAGATAAAAAACATGCATATCGAAGAAGAAATGCATATAATAAATCTCTCTAAACAAGAAACAATTGAAGAGTCAGTAAAGAGTGTCGCTTGACTTGAAATGGACAGTCGCATTACTGCACCCACAAGAGGGCGTGTCGTTTGTGTCACATTATATGACGTCACTCGAAGCTATTTTAATGAGCCAATCAGCGAGAGAGGGTAACGCTTCTATATTTGAACGGGCGCCTTAGGACCGGTTTAGAGTATGTGTTCATTCAATAATTCACGTATCATCAACAGGGCGCTTATTATAAAAACAAATATAATAAGTTTTACTAAATACAATGTAATTATAATTGTTAGCAGACTTGAGCAGACACTAACATGAGTAGTCATGCCTTGACTAACAGACAGACAGATAATTAAGCTTTTGACAAAACGCATAGGCCGAAAGAAATATAGAAATAATAATGATGATAATTATAATGAATAATGAATTAAATAAGTAAAGGAAAAATGAGTTTTTCAACACAAACTTTGATTGCAAATACACTCGATTTAGAAATACGTAAGATGTTCAAATTAAGTTTTTTTTTAATTGAATCATGTATTGATTGTATTGTCATCCATTATAAAGCTATGCTGAAAGTTTCAGCCTAATAGCTAGTCAAAATGCTGATTAAATTTTATTTGCAAGATTTGCGTTCAGAGAAAGACACACACACAAAAACAGAGATTGTAACCTAAATAAAAGTTTGTAAAAAATAAACAACATTTTTTATTAATAGAAAATTAGAGTCTAAGTTAAAAGAAATTAAAAACAAAAAATTCATGTAGCAGTCGTATCACCCGTGATGAACGACACCGTGTAGCGAAGCTCGAAGAGGAACGTACCGGGATACATTTATAATTACTAATATAATTGGAGAAGCGAGAGCTACAGTTGCTCTCAAAATTTGGACTTATAACCTTTCTCGTTGTAGTATTGAGAGGTGTCTGAGGAAATTGTGATTTTCCACACATGTTTGAAAAGCATCATACTGCATAAACCTATTCTATTTGTCTAAAACGCATAGGCTGACAGAAATAAAGAAATAATAATAATGATTAATAATTATAATGAATAAAAAAATTCTTATTAATAGAAAGTTAGAGTCTAAGTTAAAAGAAATTAAAAACATAAAATTTAATTAGCAGTGAAATGGTCATGTTTATCTCTATTTATTTATTTATCATTCGCACTAAAAAGTTTTTTTCATGACGAGAACTTTTTTTCAGGTAGGGTATAGTTGTGTGAGCGACTGCGCATATTGTAGGGACGGTTGTGTTGGCATGGAAGAAAATACTGCAGTGGGTGGATGTGTCGTATCATCGCCCGTGACGGACGATGCCATGTAGCAAAGCTTTTAATTTCATAAAAAAAAGTAGACGGATTTGAATAATAATAAACGTCATTTACAGAAATGCTTCCGCTTTCAATCGATCCGAATCGCCACAAATTAATTAAACAAAAAATAAACTAAAATTGTCCGCCCCTTCAAACAACTGTTTTCTTGTAGAGAAATATAAGCTTGATTGAACAGTGCAAAAATTATTTTAAAATATTTATTGACACTTTGTGAAAAATGCCTTCCACGACTTGACCTTACAAATATGTTACCGACACAGCCAATCAGAAACAAATTAATAAAAAAAATAATAAAATTATCCGCCCCTTCAAACAAATGTATTCTTATAGCAAATTTAACGTAGAACTCAAATATCTAATTACATTATACACTTTCCTAGCGGCAAATAATAATTGCCGAAAATCGTTGCCCTATGCGTTGCTAACTTCCTGTAGCTAGCGAGAGCAACTGTTGCTCAAAAATATTTACTTATAACCTTTTTCGTTGTAGTATTGAGAGGTGTCTGAGGAAATTGTAATTTTCCACATATGTTTGAGAAGCATCATACTGAATAGACCTATTGTGTATTTGTCTAAGAC
>OZ022243.1:36839350-36846850 GCA_963978895.1 Erpobdella octoculata | reverse complement strand
ACCATCATCATCCCTGTTATAACAAACATCGTCTTATACATAAGTCAGTGCTACCGTACTGACTACCACTATCACTATCACTATGTAATCGCAATCATCGCTATCATCATCATCACCCGTCTTCATTCTAAGCATCATCATCACCATCTCCATCCATAGCATTTTTATCCTCACCGATTTAATCACTTGATTCATCCTCACCACGGTCACCACTGTCAACAAAACTATCATAACACCAACTCAATCACTCTATCACTGTCACTGCCATCGTGCATCGCCACAATCACCCCCCCCCTCCCTCCTCTCCCAATATCACCCACACGTGGACGCTCCCTCCATCAGCACCCGCCAAAAATTCGCCATAGCATCTCGAGCGGTAAGCCTCTTAACAGACTCTGAAAACCTGTTAGCATCTTGCCACTTCACCTGCAAAGTGAGACCGAGGATAATAGATTTCGTCGCCTGGCGTGCGGCCAGAATGTGTTCGAGTTATATGGGCGTCTCGTCACCGAAAGAAAAAAATCTGCGAGCTTTATTAATGAAATTGAAATAAAACAATTAAATAAAACAGTTTATTAGAAATTTATTTGAAAAAATTTCATTATTCTTTTTATTGTTAAAAAAAGTTGAAAATTTGATTTCCTGTTTGTTTTTAATATAATATTTCTTTCAACTTCCTTTTCTTTCTCGCCGCGTTTAATGGCCGCCGTTGGATCGACACTATTTTTTCACTTCGCGGCGCGTGCTCATAGAGATTAAATATAATATCTTCTCCGTTGGGGTTGGTTTTAAATCTAAAGAACTGTTAGTAGTTATTAATAATTCATTTATATGCGCTCATTCATTCACACGGAAGTATATCTTTCTCCGTACTATTTTCTGTTTTGTATCCGTCGTGTCGATAATGTTCTACTATATTCGAAGATTTTAAAAATGTAGGAATAATCGCGGAGGTTAGTTACATACACTACGCTGCTTGCATAATATCACTGCCAATAGTACAGTCCATCAGCGACAGACAGTGTCAGTAAACTTTAAAGTGATCAACTGCACTAAAAACGTCCATGTGTACATCACTCTCGTTGAATATACATTATTAGAAGACAAATATATCGTTCAAAGTTGAGTAAAAAATGTCTCAAGATTGCTGTTTTTCTATAATTTTGTAACAAAAAGAAGTTCAGTAAAAATCCGCTACAAGTCCGAAGTCATTTACAGAGTTTTTGCTCCTCTTCAACTCGTCTAACATTTTTTCCATATTCTTCAACTCGTTGTTTTCCGACTTGTTGCCGGAACCAGCAGCTGCATGGCTTCCCAGTTTGACCTCTTCGGGACGAGTTTTTTTGGCATGACCTGTTCCAGACGACGAAGTCGGCGGAGAGTCGGAGAAGCAGTGTCCGCTCGTGTTTTCTCTGTGTCCGCTCAATAGAAACGAAGCGGTTTGTAGTCTGTGTCTGTCTCTGAGCATGTTCAAATAATCAAGACCCAGCTTGCCATCCCTGTGCGAATAACTGGCAAATTTGGAAAAATTTCTATCGAACGGAAGATGGGAATCGAGTTTGTCGCCGATGTCGCCGAAAAAAAATGGCTGCTGTTTTGGGGTTGACTCCGAGCCGTGTGCGCTAGGAAATTTTGAAAGCGTTTCGAAATGCGGTGCGTTTGGTGTTGACTCGTCGACACCGCCCTGTTGGTGGCGCCGAAGTATTTGTAGTTGTTCGAAGAGTGTAGGAGACGGCGGATGGTTCAAGCCGAGAGAGGTGGCGGCTGAATAATTTGCTTGTAGCCAAATGTTGCTCAGCGAGCGGCCGGATCCCAGTGAGCTATGGTTAGCGGAGCCGTAGAAGTCGGCTCCTTCGCGCAGCTCTCCGCTCTTCAGCTGTTGATGGTGTTTGAGTTGTAGCTGCTTGATGAGTTGCTGAGATTGAAAGTAATGGAAAGCCGTCAGAAATGAGGCCGGAACCCGCTGTTGTAGTGACTCGTGAAGTCTACGGTTCATGGAGTACTGGAAGAAATTTGCCGAGTAGATGAACGGAAGGAAAGGATGGAACATCATCGGATTGACGGTGCCATGCTGAGGACTCTGTCCTTTCGAGCCGTCCTCCTCTGAGCACCTGGCGTCTCCTTTCGGCATCGGACTACCTGGATTACTGCCCGTGTCTGGTTTTTCTTCTTCATCGCAGACGTCCTGATTGCTCGCTGGCTGTGCAGTCTCACACCTGAGATCAGCAGGAAAACCATCTTCCATCTTTTTCGGTGTCTTTTGACTGTTCTGCTTCGAGGACCAGTAATCGGAAAACCACTTGTGATTCAGCCACGGAGAACCGTCGGATGAACGCGCTCGACTGGCGACCCTCTCTTGGTAGTCGCTCCAACTCTGGAGCTGTATCTCGCTGGCTGACGTTTCTTCCAGTCTGGTTGCAGAGCTATCGGGTGATGACATTTCCGATCCATTTCTTTCTTTGAGTAGAAACTCTGAAAATTTATCAAACTAAAAATGTTATATTGATTTATTCAAGGCATTCTAAGTAACAAATATAATTTTTTTTAATGAGTTTTTCAATACCGGTGACAGGGCTACGTTCTTGTTATACGTAGTAACCATATTTTTCTTCAATAGAAAGTTTTTTTTTTTAATTTTGTCCACCCTCTGAAAATTGTCTGAGTAATGTCGTTGAATGTAGGCAAAGTGAGTGTTAATTAATTACTGTATCGCTTCTCACTTTTGCCCGATTATCACGGTGGTGTTTGTGGGATTCCACAGTTGTACAAGACAATATAGCTCCTGCAATCGAAATCGAGATGTAGGGGTGGATACAGGGGGAGTCCTGAGGGTCCGTACACCCCCTTTCGTTGTAAAATACTCAAATCGTGTAGAATTTTACAGGCAGTTACATGGTACAAAAGCTTAGGCATAGAAATTTGCTTGAGGTCCAGAATATCATGCGTTGTACAAAACTTGAATCCAAAAAATAAAATAAACTTAAATAACTATACTATTCTACTAAAAAAAAAAGTTCACATTAATTTAGGTTTTGAATAACTAAATCATAACCACGAGTATATGCCAAAACCTCTAAATCTGGCACAACAATGACAAAAATCTCTACCCACCCCTTTTTGAATACCCTCTTTTTGTTAATCTTGTATCCACCCATTGAGATGTACTCGGTGCTTAATTAATGCCAAAACAAACAATTACTTACCACTTCGAGAATGTCTGACCATTTCTGTCTTTCTCTCGTGCAGCTTCTTAGCAGGGCATTCCGTCGGACTTGAGCTATCCTTATCGCGCTCTGCTTCGTAGGTCGATCGCCTCTGTTGATCCGGTGGTGATAGCATTCTCAACTTCGACGGCGGTGGCGTCTCGGAAATCTTCGGGTAGAAGTCTTCATCGCTACAGCAAGAGTTGACTGCAGTTTTCTCCATCTGAGAACCGCGCTGAGTGTCCTTTATGGAGTTTCGGCTTTCTTCTTTATAGCTACCGCTCTCTTCGTAGCTCCTATCTTCGTCGTCTATGTGAATGGCCTGCCCGGTCGGAGCTGCGTTGAAATAGTCTTGGTAAGACCTCTTCAATCCTCTCTCCTGGGGCGGCTGTTTGTCCGTATCCGAGGGACTCTCTCGACCACACGTATCCAGGTGAAACGGCTGCTGTTTGGACTGAACGAGATCGGCGTGTTGAAGGAGCAGTCGGCGACTGCCAATGAAACGACTACGATTTTATGTAGATCGCTGCCTCGTTACTTGAAAATTCAACTAAACGCGCCCAACGTGGCCTGTAAACACTCACTTTTTCTCGCGTTTTCCGCCTCCGCAATCTCGGAAACCTTTTGCGAATGGGTTGCTGTCGATTTTCAGTTGCGTTATCTTGAAAGTTGAGAGAAAAAAAATGAGCAAATTAAATGCTTGTAATCTCAGATGAACAAAATATAAGCAATGTGGAAGTACAATTATTTCGAGTGATTTTGTGACACATTTTGAGAGATCTTGTGGAGTTGTTATTTTATGATTAGTTTTAGAAACGAAAATAGAACTCTGCCTTTTCATTTTGATAAGCCGTGACTGCGATGAATTCCGTTTCTTGGAAAATGAATGTCTTGAACGCACTGAACGGCATCCGGTAAATGTCACTGGCCTTGACGATGTGGAATCGAGGTTGGTACTTGTGCATGGAGTTCAGGATTGTCTGGGTTGACGCGAAGGAATTCGATTTTATTGAATAATGTATAATAAATTAAAAACTAACATCTAGGAGAAGAATAATGTATAAAAAAAAATAAAAAGTTTAAATCTAGAAATAACGGCACAAAATAGCGGGAAAGCGCTGAGATTTAAACTTTTATATTTCTGTTCGGCTAGCCAGAGTTTATAAATGCCGCTGCTTTAGTTATTAAATCAGTGGCAGGGTCGAACTGGCTGCCACTTTGCTTCCCTGGCGTAGAAAAATCTTGACTTAAGGAAGCAGGATGGGAGTCAAAACTAATCGACTTTTCCTTTAAAAAAAGTCGATGACCGAGGGGGGGGGGTAAATTTTTTCAAAAAAAATGATGGCCGCGGGGGGGGGGGGTAAATTTTTTCAAAAAAAATGATGGCCGCGGGGAGGTGAATCCTGAATCGATTCTACTTTTAGTTAGCCAGGTGTACCAGTCCGGGCCTGATCAGCGGCCCTGTGTCCAGTTTCAGAGGTGAACATGGCTGGGTCAAATTTTTTTTAAAATTAATGAACAAACAAATTTAACTGTGGGTTAGGTTAGAAAATTTAACTTTCAGGTGAGTCGGGTTGGGTTGGGTTGAAAAAGTGGTGGGTTGGGTCGCCAAAACTATACATCATGTCCACTTCTTTTCAGTTGTAATCTAGTAATGTAGTAATGTAATAAAGTTTTCTAGTAATGCTGTCTAAAAATGTATTTAGTTGTCCAAGAATATCTTGAGTTATGTCTCAATAAACTTTGCAAAAGAGGTTTGCATATATTCAGCATATATTTTTTTTGAGTGTGTGCAAATTAGTTTATCGGTTTATCGGGAATTTGCTTATTTTACTGGCGGAAAAAAAAAAAGTTGGTAAAAAAAAACTTTAAGAAGCAGAAACTTGAACAATCATTTTTTTAAAACTACTACATTGATTTTTACAGCAACAGAAAGTAAATGAAAAACAACTACAAATCCGTGCTTGTCCGAGATGTTGTTGGTGAGCTTGAGCTTGTGGAAGGAGACGATCTTGCTCATCCACTGCTCGCCGGAAGCCGGCGAGTCCGGATGGATGTACATCCTCTTCGGCATCTCTGGGTCAGCTTTTCCCGCCACCATCCACTTGGAGTTGTGGAACTTGTAGCGGCAGTCGTCAACGGGGACGATGTCCATCAGTAGAATGTACTTGGTCTTTTTCAGCAGGCCACTCACTTTTACTTTGAATGGCGGAAACATACGCCTATAAAATTAACCTTTTTTGTTATTTTTGATAAGAATTAGAGCTAATAATTTTGGATAGATTAAAAATTTTGGTTAAAGTCACACATGATAAGCATTGATAAGCTTAAATAAGCTAGCAAAGTTTTGGAAATGGCTAGTTTTTCCTACATAAGCAGCAGTGTGATGAAAAAGTAACGTTATGAGCCTGGAATGTCGTTTTGTCCGTGACAAATTATAAATAAACAATGTATGAAAGAAACATTTAGTTCAAAATAATAATTTAAAGAAAGAAAAAAAACATCAATTAAATTCTGCCAAATATTTTCAAGAAAGCATGCGAACCTTCCAGATTTGGTGATGACCATCTCTGTCTCCATCGAATGGAATTTATCCCAGAGCTCTTTAGCGTCCAGTTCGACGCTCGTCTCTCCGACGTCGGCCTTGTCTCCTTCATCTTCCTCCTCGGCAGAAGCATCTCCTCCGCCGCAGGCCGTTGAAACGCCGCCGCCGGGGTTGAACAGGACATTGGGAGCCGGCGAAGCGTTGGTCGCGTCGTTATTGCGCAGGAAGTCTTTCAGGGCCTGAAGAGACCGGCCGGGCATTCCCAGGGAGAGGTAGAGCTCAGGAGGTACCAGAGGCCTGGAAGTCATCTGAGAAAAGGACGGTATGAGCGTATGACGGTACTGCGACTGTTGGAAGTGGGTTTGAGCGTAGAAAGGGTTAAATCCCTCCGGGCCGCCAGATCCGGCCAGTTGTATGGCCCGCTGGAAAGCAGAATGAATCGGTGGAACCGGAAATTCAGACCTCACGTTAAAGACTGAGCCGTAATTTGGCAACATGGTTAAAATAATAGAATGCCCAAAATGTTATAAATATTATTATTAGTGCGCTAATTTTAGATATAAATGAAGTTGAATATTATTATTTTTTAAAAGAGCATTATTCAACGGATTATTTCTGGATCTTCGCGAGTCGAACGCAGCCGGCTACTGGTCCAATTTCAGACCTTTTTTGTTGACAAAGCTCAGCTTTTTTTCGGAAACAAGTCGTTTGAAATGTTTTTAACAGATGCGCGCGTCAAAACGGCATCCAATCGGAACGAGGCAGACGCTTCGACCGACCAGTGGCCATCGAGAGAGCCAGCACTGGGAGGGGCCGGCGTGCAATTATTGCTGCTCACGTGTTGCTAATCTGGCCCTTCTTCCGCCCCGGGATCAAGACGATACGTCACTTGTCACGTGGTACAAATTGACTTGTACTCTCCTCTCTCTCTTTCTCCTTCTCTCTCTCTCTCTCTCTTTCTCTCTCTCTCTCTCTTTCTCTCTCTCTCTCTCTCTTTCATTCTCTCTTTCTCTCTTTTTCTCTGCTTACGTCACGAGAGAGCTTCATTTCTCGTTTGTTGACGTAGTTAATGACGTCATGGTTGTTTTTAATTCTATTATCGTCGACAGTTAAACAATGATACCTATTTAGTTATCAGCTGAGCTGTTTAAGAATATTTTAGGGAAAAAACTTAAGAAACTTTGAGAAGCTTAATAAAAAAAAATATATTTAAATACCACCAGCGATGACCCACCGAAAGTGACGGAAATTAATTAGTGACGATTGCAGCGCCACCTGGAAAGCGTTTCAAGAATTTTTATCATACATACATACATACATACATACATACATACATACATACATACATACATACATACATACATACATACATACATACATACATACATACATACATACATACATACATACATACATACATACATACATACATACATACATACATACATACATACATACATACATACATACATACATACATACATACATACATACATACATACATACATACATACATACATACATACATACATACATACATACATACATACATACATACATACATACATACATACATACATACATACATACATACATACATACATACATACATACATACATACATACATACATACACACACACACACACACACACATACATACATACATACATACATACATACATACATACATACATACATACACACACACATACATACATACATACATACATACATACGTACATACATACAT
>OZ022243.1:36786850-36834350 GCA_963978895.1 Erpobdella octoculata | reverse complement strand
ATGAAAAATTCAGCGTTCCGGAACGCCCAAATCATCCGTATCGGATGCTGTGGTGATAATACGGATGGGCGGAAATGAAGTCCGTAGCATGACTGCAACCGTTTGCTGGAGTTAAATTTGTGTGTGCGTGTCCCATTTTAAAGTGTTTTACAGGCTTTTTAATTAGCTTCGCCTCATGTCTGTTGTCTGATTCAGGGACGGATCCAGGGGGTAGGGGTGCGTCCCCCCGAGAGTATCAGTAAAACATTTTGTGGGTAGAATACCCGGTTTTTAAAAAATGAACGTAGTTGAAAGTAGGTAACCCCCAGTCATCAACCCCCCCCCCAGTCATCAGCTTTTTTTAGGGAGAGTGTGAAAAAATTTGAAGTGCATCTCCCCTATCAGGAATTTCTGCATCCGCCACTGGTCTGATTAAGAAAAATCTTGTAATAAACTTTTAACCAACTTCTCTCCAGACTACAACTAGAGTTCTGAAACTTTCATCTTAAACGTAAAATGAATGACAACACATTAATTTATTTTTGTAAAAGCGTGTCGTCAATAAAAAAAATTTTTCATTTATTTTTTGCGTTTAGGACCTATAAATGTATTTCAAATTTCAAATGATAAAACAGAACTATTCAACTGGCGGCCTGCGAAGGCCTAAAAATTGGCCCGCGGATGAAATTTTAAAATGCTTGATACATGAATGGTCGTACAAGTTGGGCTCGAGATCAGACCAGGCCTGTCGAGAGGGGGGGGGGTCTCTGGCGGGCATTTTGACCTGGGCCTCGTTCACCCTCTCGACGGACCTCGATCGAGATTTGAGCAAAAAATCTTATATATAGATCGATTCTGATTTTTATGTTTTATAATCTACTTTAAAATTAAATTATTTTTAGGAAATAACGAAGTTTTTGAATCTTTTACTGATGACACCATCCATAGTATAACTATATTGAACTAACTTGTATAGTGTGTAAGTCATTTTATTACACGTTATAAAAGCGCAGTAATGCAATTTCATAAAAAAACATGACTATACTATAAAAAAGTAAAAGAAAAAACGAGTTTTTTAACACAAACTTTTATTTCAAATACACTTAATGTGTGTCTGTGTGTATGTATACGAAAGATGTTCAAATTTCGATTTTTTTTCTTAGTTCAATCATCCATTATAAAGCTATGCCGAAAGTTTCAGCTTCCTAGCTAGTCAAAAAGCTGGTTAAATTTTACTTGCAAGATTTGCGTACAGAGAAAGCCACGCACACACACACACAAACAGAGATTGTAACGTAAATAAAAGTTTGTAAAAAGATATTTCTAATGACCTGTAGACGACCTATATAATAATTACACTTATATATATATATAGTTACCTACTACCATGAATGCACTCGGCCATTCGGTTGTCTCGTACAGTGAGAAAACGAGGCCATTCAAATTATTGCATTTAGATAGAAGAACGAACGAAAGTTTAAATAATCAAAGTTACACAGAGCGCCGTCGAAGATATAAATTAACGGCCCGGTGCGTTCGCCTGGACGTCTCACGATACGCCGGCGGAACATCATGGGATGGAGCGACTCTGTCGGACGGCGATAAACGGACTGCGGCGCGCTCCCGTTCCCGCACCGAACGACGAAGAGGAGTGGAGAGAGAGAGAGAATAAGCATAGAATTTCTCTCTTTCTCCCTCGAGATGCTAGGCGCTCCTAGATTTCGTTTGTTTGCTGATCCGTTTAACAATTCATTCTGTTCGACCGGCTTTGTACTGTCCTGACAGGAGATGTCCGCCGCACAGCTGTAGTGAATCGTTTTTATTTTTCTCCTATATTGTCGTTTCGTCGTCCGTGGCAATGGCCGACTCTAAATATTTGGGTTCTTCGGTGAGTAAGCAAGTGAACTGGAAATGTCAGTTCATGTAAATTCTTTGCTTTACTGTCTTACAAAACGTTTGCAGACGACAACTTTTGCTATTACATAAACATTCTAACGTTGTGGCGGTAATGTATCAAACATTAGGATGGAAATGACAACGTATTTAGAATACAACTTAGTTTTTAAATATCTAGCAGAATTACGACACAATATAAATAACATTTTCTTGTTTGAAGAGATTAAAAAGCGAACTCATCTTGTAAAAGAGTTATGCTTCTGCCATCTCTTGAGCTAAATTTGAACAGTTGAACAGAAAAATATATTTGACTAATTTGTAATTTTACAAAATGTGCGTTTAAATTAAATTTTTAAATTTAAATTTAATAATTATAACAAAATTAAACAATTTTTATAGGTTTTATTTAAAGGTTCTAGAATCACGAATTTCGTCAGCTTCAACATTAGTAGTCTTTCAACACCCACTTCCTGTCTCGCTTTTGGCCATATTAATTTATTACTCATCCTCGTTCGGGTCTATAAAAGTTTTCTCATTTTTCGATTTTGATTGTCAAAGATCGGATTTGTCGATATGGCTTCTAACGATAGAGATGAATTGGTTCAACAAGCCAAGCTCGCTGAACAGGCCGAGCGTTACGATGACATGGCGACATCGATGAAAAAAGTCACGGAATTGGGAAACGAGTTGTCCAACGAGGAGAGGAACCTGCTTTCTGTTGCTTACAAAAATGTCGTCGGAGCCAGAAGGTCGTCCTGGAGAGTAATTTCGAGTATCGAACAAAAAACTGAAGGTCACGAGAAAAAACAGGCCATGGTCAAGGAATACAAAGCCAAGATTGAAAAGGAACTCGAAGATGTCTGCAAGGAAGTTTTGGTTGGTTTTTTAATCACTATTTTAATCATATTTTTGAAAGAGACCAATCATTATTTGTGTTTAGAAAAAATTTATGTATGTCTAGGACCTCCTCGATAAGTTCCTGATTGCTAAGGCTGGCAATGCAGAGAGTAAAGTTTTCTATTTGAAAATGAAAGGTGACTACTTCCGATATCTTGCCGAAGTTAGGGCAACAGCCGATAGGCCTGGTTAGTTATCTGGTTATTTTTGGATGCAGACTCACTGTGTGTCGCATATATATTGGCAAGAATAATTTTGTTTCTAGCCGTAGTCACTGAGTCGGAAAAAGCCTACCAGTCGGCCCTTGACATTGCGAAAGAGCAGATGCAGCCGACTCACCCCATCCGGCTGGGACTGGCTCTCAACTATTCAGTGTTTTACTATGAAATCCTTAACTCTCAAGACAAGGCTTGTCAGTTGGCCAAGCAGGTGAGTTACGTTATTCGTAAAGTTAATATTTTGCATAGATTTGTATTTGTTCTGGATTTGATTCTGTCAGCTGGCTGATTCATTTTATACTCTGGTGGTTTTTTTCCGTTCCAACAGGCATTTGATGATGCCATCGCTGAGCTTGACACGTTGAATGAAGATTCTTACAAAGACAGCACTCTCATCATGCAGCTGCTGCGCGACAATCTCACGGTTAGTTTCTGATCTTTATATCGGATGGAGCAATTTTCAGCAATTCACATTTAAATAAGTTTTCGTAATTGCTGTTGTTAGCAATGAGCTGTCATAAAAAATTTTTTTATTTTGTTTTCAGCTGTGGACATCAGAAACAGGTGACACTGCCGACGCAGATGACAACTGAAAGTTTATTGACAAAGAGTCTCTGTTGCTGTAATAGAGTCTTTGACATGAAGCTTTTTGTTTTTATTAATTTTATTGTCTTAGTAAGCTCCTAATTTGTCTCTGTGTTTGAGTGCATGCTTCTCATGTGTCTATGTTCCTACCATAAGTAAACAAACAAATATATATATGTATATATATATATATTACATACTGGTTTTGATAATGGCCTACATTAGACGATACATATTCATGAAGTTCAAAGGTGTTGTTAGTCAGGCTGAAACTTTGTGGTTCATGCATAAATTGATTGAAATTTTTTTAAAGATAAAATATTGATGTCATTCAGTATTGTTTACTTCCATCAGTTGCTTTTCCCCGTCAGGTGGGATGTGTTTTTGAACTACATAGTATGATTTATTTTATGCCAAAGCTTGTTGAATGAGTTTCATTGGACTTTAATTTGCAATTTGTTAATTGGCTACTTTCTTTTTCTTCAGTAAACAAAATGGACGAAACTTTGGACTTGTTTCTGATTCGCTCGTTGGGTTCTATCGGGATATTTGTTTGATTTGATTGTTTTGGTATTTGAATTGGCGAATATGTTACCTATAATCGTCTTTCTGATACTTGAGGAGTGGCAGGCACAAAATGCCTGCATTTTGATACATACTAGGAATTGCTGACTTGTAATCAGCTAATATGTGGAGGTCCTCATTATCTAATTTTGCTTTTGTATGCTCGTCTTTAATTGACAGGTTGCTTTCTTTCTACGTGCTATTGTCGAGTTTAATTCAAAATTGTTTAATAAACATTGAAATGTTTTTTGGTCTACGTTTCCAACCTGATACGATACTCGTGGCTGTGCCCAGGCTATGAGCCGGTTTTTTTACAGCCGAGTCGAATCTATCATATTAACAAAGTACGTGGGCCAACCAATTTTTTCGGCGCAAATACGGAAGTAGTAATTTATCATTTTTAGTTTATTGGAATGTATATTTTAAGTCTGTAAGATGTGGAAATTTGTGGAAAATGTACCTGTGACTAGCCCCTCTAGGCAGCAGCTATTTTGGGGGAAGCGTATATTTGTTAGTCGTCATCGAGCCGCAAGAAGTTGTTTGGCCAGCCGTTGTTTTGCTGCTCCAGCCATCCGATATCCTAAAAAAAATTGACGCCCGACTCTACCGGTGGAGGGTGGTTACGATTCGAATGTGTTCGTCAGAAGTCCTTTCATGGAGTTTCATAAATAGCCAGGTTTATAGGCATGAATTTTTTTTATTAAAGATGAAGATTATTTTAAAGTCTGTCATTGACTGAAAAGTCAAAGGTATTTTCTGACGTACTTATGGCGGTCAAAGTCACCTTCAATATCGGATGGGATCACCATGGTAAAGATAATTCAAAATTAGTGTCCTAGCAAATTATTTTGTTATAATTTTAGTATAAGTTAGTTAAACTTTGTTTAACTTATATATATATTAAAGGCTTTAAGTAAGTATGCAGATCGAAAATAGATTTATAGATGTCGCTAAAGCAGTAAAAGTTGTTGCCGAGCGTCCTGAGCTTGTGTACATTTTTTCTCATCGGAAAGACGGCAATGGCTAGTCTCATGTTCGTGAGAAGTGTCGTCTGCCAAAACTGTTTCTGTAATAATTTCCACAATTTACGAGATTTGTTTAATCGGAGTCAGCATTTGGTACAAATTTCCGGACGGCGCAAGTTATCTGCATCACGGAATTCATTTCGATTGATTAAAACAAAATTCACTGGTAGTGAGATATGCAATGTGAGTCAATACATTTATGCGGGATTGATAAGATGATAAATTTGAAATTTATTTTTTTATTATTTTTTATTTAAATTATTATGTTAATAAATAATATTAAATTCCTTACATGATGATGGCTTCATTTTTTATTTATGTTTTTATTAAGCACTCTATTTTCATTTATTTATGTTTCATATTAGAAACAAGGAGCTATTGAATCATAATTTCATTTTGGTGTTTTTGCTTCAAGCCATCATTAACTTTTTTGTTATCACTTCTATTAAAACCGAATTAAACTTTTAATATTGCAAACTGTAAACAATTTAAAATAATTATAAAAACTATAATAAATAATATAATTATAAAGTAAAAATCATTAAAAGATGGTAACAAATTATAGACTGACAACAAGCAGCATCATCATCAACAAATCCAAAGGCTCTTTTTTTCAACATTGCCACCCTCAACAGATCCAAAGAGATATTATGTACCTGATGTTTCTGTCATAGAAGGTTGATCTTTTATATTTTTTTTAGTATGAAGTTATTTATTTATATTTTATTTAGCAATTTTTTTAGTCAAATTGATTGGATTTATTTTTGTGGCAGGTCACACATATATAATCATTGCGTTAATAATTAATCAATTAAGATTCCTTGAAGTTCTACAAATTTTTAAATGAAGTATCATTGAATCCAGAAAATCCTCTAACATGTTGAGAATTACTGTCTTGATCTTTGTTTAAATTTGGGATATCTTGTAACAGAACCAAGCTGAGTTCAGACAATTTTTCAGCATAGCCATCTGAAGGAACTTTTTTTAACATTTTCAACTTGAGGATAATTTACAAGCTTGTTATATATTTTTTTTAAAGAACTGATTTTTAAGCAAGGATGTTTTCAAATATTTCATTATTATTATTGTTGTTAAAGTTAAAAACCTATACCAAATAAGTTTGTCGTAAGTCATAATTATTGTTATTATTTTCGTTATCTTCATCATCATCGCTGTCATCATGATAATCGTCTTTGTCATCATCATCATCATCATCATCATCATCATTGTTTTCATTATTCTTTTTTTTATTAAATCTACAATAGCAGTTTTTCTATTTTTATTATATTTATGTAAAATCAAACAAACTTCAACGATTCATCGTTTTGCATGTTTTCAAGATATTTAAAAATAAGAACATTTAAATATTTTTCTATTGTGTAAACTACCAAAAAAAAAAAAATCAGTAAATGAAATGAAATGAAATTACACAGGAGTGATAACTGCCAAGGATGAGAAAGGACTGTGCCTATTAACCCTTCCGCTGTACTCTCGCGATGAAGTCTGTAGGTTCGTACTGAAACCCTTATTGAACACACTCAACGATCTCTACAACAGCATCAGAGTAGAGGACCCGGGCATCGAGAAAATGAGGGCCTTCACCACAGGTCAGTTGGCACGTTCTAGCATTTATAGCGTATCGTGTATCGATGTATCGATGTGGTATCAATGCGTATGTACGCGCGTGTACCGGTTTTTCCTGGTCTGCTTCTTCTGGTCCAGCTGTTTTCTCATAATTTTGCTATTGCGGATATCAAGTTTTGCATTCCTTGACTCCGGATTTCCGCAGCTTAATATCAAGAACTCAACTATTTCTCTCGTGTTAGTGTACCTATGAGAGTAATTATGAAATTTATTGAGGATTAGTTTGTATGTGTGCCCACCCATCCGAGTTGTCTGCGGGTCAGGAATAAAAAGTTCTGGTCCTTTTGAAGGCTCGAGTTTGAGAAATAATGTGGAATTAATGTGTATGTTGGGCTTCACAATTTTTTTTTTGCTTAAATAAATAAACATGTGCAACTTTTGAAATTCTGGGGTTTCATAATAATGAGACGGATGAATAAAACTCTATCTAGTACTCCAGTTGATTAAATGTTTTTTAAGATATTAGATCTGTGTAGTGCAATTCATCATTCGTGTGTGTGTGTGTGTGTGTGTGTGTGTGTGTGTGTGTGTGTGTGTGTGTGTGTGTGTGTGTGTGTGTGCATGTCTATGTATTTGTATGTATAAAGTTTTTCTCTTTTGTTTTCTCTCAAAATTATAAAGCTTTCAGTCTGTGAAAGAATTTTATGAATTTATTAAATATTTTATTAAGTTGGATTTTGATGGATGAATGAATAAATAAGTGAATCAATTTGATTGAATGGATAAGTGAATTAATTAGGTTGAATGGATAAATGAATTAAATTGGTTGAATGGATAAATGAATTAAATTGGTTGAAGGGATAAGTGAATTAATTTGTTTGAATGGATAAGTGAATTAATTTGTTTGAATGGATAAGTGAATTAATTAGGTTGAATGGATAAATGAATTTAATTGGTTGAATGGATAAGTGAATTAATTTGTTTGAATGGATAAGTAAAGTAATTTGGTTGTACAGATTTATAATTTGATTGGATGGGCAAATTAAGTGTTTGTATCATTTTATGAATTGGTTGTATTTGTATGATAATGAATAAGTAGTTTGATTATATATTTTAATATACATGATACAGTTTAATAGACACATTAATTGGATTGATTAGTAAAACACAATTAGAAGTTAAAGTTATATTTTAATTAAGTAAAATTATAATTCTGTTATGTTAATACAGTTAATAGAATAATTTGATGAGAAGATCTCTGATTTGATTAAAGTGATTATGGTGTGAATTATTGAAGCATGGCAAGCCAAACAAGAAGGAAGTTGCATTTGTGCAGTGGAAATTGATGGAAATGCATGACTACGGTAATGTAATGAAGCAAGCATGTAATGAACTACATTACGTAATGAACCAAACAAAGGCTGATTGAATTTATTACCTAATTACATTCTGTCGGTTTTTATGGTCTCAGTTGCTATGCCATTTGCTCTCTGTAATGTCAGATTTTTCTTTTATCTTTTTTAAGGCTGAGAAATTCAAATTCAGTCTGCGAATGTTATTGCTAGGATGCTATAATTTAATGCCAAAAATGCTCACGCAATGCTGCAAAGGCTGCAAGCATTGGCAGTCATAAATTTGATAACTACTGTGCTATTACATGCCACTGTGCTATTAGTGCAGCTGTTTTTAATTAGTGCTTGTAAGTTATTAACAATATGTAACGTCATAATGTCTAACTCCTTTGTTGTATCAACATACATAATTTCTGATGTCTCTATGTATGAATTTTAGGACTTTAAGTAACGCGGTTGCCGGTTACGTAAGGTAACTCTGCAATTGTATATGTTGATATTTAAAAAAATTGTTATTTTCTATGGGTTATCGTTAGTATATGGCGATTTGCCTTAGCATATACATTACAATTATCCTTAAAATCAACAAAAATAGATATTCGATATTATAATAAGATATAGATATACAATATTATATTGATAGAAATAAATATATAGTATTTTATTGATAAAATAGATATACAATATCAATAAACATAAATACATACAAATATAACCAGTAAAAAATTACAAACACAAAAGCATGGGGGACTTTCTTTTCCACTCCTACGATTGCAACAATTGGACCCCATGCTTTTGTGTTTATAATTTATTTTTTTTAAATTTAAAGCATTTTATAAAAGCATGTTTTTAATTTAATTTTTTTTAATTTGTGAACATTCAAGTTTTTTAGTTTTGTTTTATAATAATTTATTATTATTATTAATTAACCGATTAATTGAAAAACTTAATATTATTGACTGGTTATCAAGAAGGCTGCCTGCCTACCATCTATTGATTATAATGAAAACATTTGCCTGTGATGTATATCACGTATACTATTTTGAAGTGTTGTTATTAATTTTTTAAGTTAATATTGTTAAGGTATTCAGAATAAGACCTATATTCCAACAAATTTCAAATCTTGACAGCATAGGGGAAGTGGGTCAAAATGTGATTACAAACTTTGTCGCGGTGCGGAATTCATTCAAAGGACATGTGAGGCATGTAAAAATAGACGTTCAATAGCGTAAATAAAAATAAACATGCAATGTTTTCAAAATGAACATATTTAGCAAACACTTTGAACAAATGATGATCAAAACAGCTGCCATAATGGATGTAAATAGTTAAATAGGCAGCATTACCCTATGGGTAGGCATAATTGGTTTGTGCAGATTATTTTGTGTGTCAAGATTGAAGTGCAGCAAAGAAAAGAAAAACAACCAGGAACTACTTTCTTTAAGTGGTTGCTAAGCAACCTAATGATTAAAAAAAAACCTTACATCTTCTTGTTCACATGTGTTTTTGTCTTAAGATTATTTTATATAGAATTTCTATTTTTTTTATTCGCCCTGCACAATATATATTTTTTTAATAATTCTTTGCAGGAGCTTTCCAGATGTCCCATCAGTTACTTACCATATAACTAATATCAGTCTGTTTTCTCTGTATTTCTCTTAGTTTTTAAGACATGTTCTATTTTTAAATGTCTCCTTTAAAGGGTTTTCTTTCTTTTTATTCAAAGTTTTTTTCTGTTCTTTTCTACTTGATAGTTTTGCTTTGTAGAGGTCGTTGACTATGTGCGTAGTGTTGTTGATGATGGTGGTGTTGATGGTGTTGTTGATGATGGTGTTGTTGATGATGTGGTTGTTGATGATGGTGTTGTTGATGATGGTGTTGTTGATGATCGTGTTGTTGATGATGGTGTTGTTGATGATGGTGTTGTTGATGATGTTGTTGTTGATGATGATGTTGTTGTTGATGATGTGGTTGTTGTTGTTGTTGATGATGTTTGTATTGATGATGCCTCCAGTATTGTTGATGTTGTTGTTAACGGTGTTATTGATGATGGAATTGATTTTGTTGGTGATGATGATGTTCGGGGTATTAGAAATGTCGTTATTGTTGGCATTATTGATGATGTCAGCAGTTTTATTTTTTGTTATTTTGCTTGTATTTTTCTAGTATTGTCCTATTACTCAGCCCAAGCAAAATGTTCTCATAGTTTTCACTCAGAAAAACAGCTTGGAATAATTTTGTTTATCTATTTATGTTTTCATTAACAAGAATTTACATTTATTTTTAGAACACAGATTTTGAGTATTGTAAATTTTAATGGGGGGGGTGCATTCATGTTTTCAGCCTAAGTTGTCGTTTCGGTTTTTTTTACCAAATTTTGGCCTTAATGAGATTCTCAAGAAAGGAGAAAAAGATTTACGTTGTTTTAAATGTTTTATAATTAATTTATTTTATTTTTTGCCCGTTCATATGCTTATAAGTCTTAAAGTGTGAGAAAATTAAGTGCTATTTGTTTATTATTATTGTAAAAAAAATAGGGGCTATCATGTTTACTATTACTGTAAAGAAAAATAGGTGCTATCATGTTTACCATCACTGTAAAAAAATAGGTGCTATCATGTTTAATATCATTGTAAAGAAAAAATTATTTCTTTTTCTGTCTTATTGTAATGATCTTTTTACATGCAATATATTAAAAAATAATTCTTTTAACTTCACGTCGTATATGTGCATAGTATGTGTGTGGCAGAGTTAGTAAAATCTTTTTACCACACTTCTTCTTATTGGATTGAGCTGAAATTCAAATTTCAAATATATTAAATTTATAACAAATTCTAACCACTGGATGGCTTTTTAATGGCCAAAAACATCAGATTTGAGAATTTGCATTGATTGTTTAAGACATCATGCATAGTTGATAGATTTCCTTCTTGATTTGTTCGATTGAAATCAACATTTACATTTCATAACTAGATTGTTTTAAAATTAATTTTATTTACTTATAAATCGAAACATTTAAACTTTTAAACCTGTGAAATTGGTGTAAAAATTTTTTTCTTGATTTGGTAATTGTTGCTATCAATTCCATGATGTTTATAAAGAATTTTAATCTTAAGTGACGGGCTTGCTCGCTGAGTATAGTGGTTAGCGTGCCCGCCTGGGGTGCAGCTTACCACACTTCAAATCCCAGCATGGTAATTTTTAAATATTTTATCAACATTTTAGCTGGTTGATTTATATATATTATAGATTTAATTTTTTTTAACTTACAGTAAAACAAATTTTCATCATTATAAATAAGATCCAGCAAACTTATACTATTTCCATTCCTCAAAATAAATTAAAACTATCTCTATAAACTATTAAAACTTAAAACTATACATATCTAACTTAAAAATAAAAAGTTAAAATACAAATTTAAAAAAAATCATTCTTGGGAAGATATTATATATAAGGTAAAATTTAATTTTAGATTAATTTTTAAACTTTTCTTTACATTTATTTACGTTTACATGGTGTAATTTTATGTTCATCGAATGTTTTACAGCACTGTAAAACCTACCAGGGTTACTTATTTTTGTACAATTCAATAAGCTTACAAGGTTTATTATATCCAGGGGATGATCTGAATGAATGGAAAACATATATATAGTGTAAGAATAGGATGCTGTAAAGCAAAATGTCTCTTTTTGTTTTCCTCTCCCTCTTTCTCTCTCACTCTCTCTCACTCACACACACTCTTTTTTTCTCATTATCTCACACTTTTTTTCTCTCGTTCTTTTGCTTTTTCTTTTTCTCTCTCTCTCTCTCCTTATCTGCTTTCATCTTTTTACAGGGGTGACCATATCTACTGCTCACTGTAAGTGTTAGCTTTATTATATGCTGGTGCAAAATAATTTATTTGATATATTTTTTATTTATTAATGTTTCCATCTCTTTGTTTAATTAAAATACCGGACATTCTTATAGGTTACAACTGCAAAATATATTTAAAAATTTAAATACGACATGGCTTTGGTGGACAAATTTCTGAAAAAACTCAAAGTATGTTGTTTAAAATCTAGAGTTTTAATAATATCTGCAAATGGGAACAAAATTCCCATACAGAGGATTGACTCTTCCTGAATTATAAGTTCTTTGTTTATGTTTATACATATACATATATATACATATATATATATATATATATATATATATATATATATATATATATATATATATATATATATATATATATATATATATATATATATATATATATATATATATATATGTTCGTCCACTCGTTCGGTCCTTCCACCGTCCAGTTATCCAGGTACCAATTCATTTTGATACGAGTTGCTTGCTTGCTTGCTCGTTCATGAAAATAATTTGCAGTGAATCACTCTCGTGTTCTAAAGATGAACAGCAGTGTCTAAATCAATCAAAAAGGTCTTAAAATTGAGAGAGCAGATCATCCTGGTCAGATCAGAACCAGACGTGGAGTTATGCGGGTTAGTTAGATGGCTTTGAGCTCAGGTTCAGTGGCATAGAGAGGGTATTCACTATTCGGTGACGTGGGACAAGGTGTGAAAATGAACTCTTAAAAATACCTACTTGTAAACTTTTTCTCAAGAAATAGCAGATGGTGGGGAGAGGGGTAGTCATGAGTACTTTTTGAAAAAAAATCTCCACTTCGTTCCCTATTCAGGGGTGAACCCGTGTTTCAGTTCCTTTGGATCTGCCCTTTAAAACACCTTCAATAATGAACTACATGACACATAGCACACGCTCAAGCATACAAGCATTCCGTCTAAATTTCTAAATGATAAACTCACCTGAAAAGTAGAAATACAGCAGTTACCTTTGAGCTATAAAGGTTTTTTTTTCAACAACAACATACGAAAACAACACAAGGTGATGTGTAGTAGGCCTTCGTCATTCATTGATGGTTCAGTGAAAACATGCTTTTGTTTTTTTTTCTTTCTCTTTGTAATTTTTTTTTTTAAAATAATTCATATTCTACAACAGGTGTTTTATGAATAAACTGTAGTTTTGTAGTATTTGCTCTTAATGAACTGGTGTTGTTAGAACCCGTAGTGTGTTGAGGCAGAGTTGGATATGGATTGGGTTGGTTTGGGTCCAATTTTTTTGACACATGCTTATGTTGGGTTTAGTTTTAAATAAAAAAAACATTTTAAATGTGGGCTGGGTTGAGTGAGTGGCGGGTGGGTTGGGTCGCCAAAAATCGACCCATATCCACCTCTATGTTGAGGTCAGTTGAGGACACTCCTTGGTGATCCGTAGGGAGAAGGAGGGGGTTGTGGCCTTGTTGCCTCGTGAAGTATTCTTTTTGTTTCAATCGATCAATTTTATATGGACATTAAAAAAGAGGTTCGACATTTGAGTGATATCAAATAAGAGTAAGATAAGTCCAAAAGGGAAGAATCCAAAGGGAAAGTTATCCCACTCGAGGATCACCCCTCTTTTTGTTATTTTTGATACGAGATACAGTTGGATATCTTTTCACTGGGTTGAAATGTATTGTGAAGTTATTTTTTAATTGAGAAAGGTGGAGAAGGTATCTTTCTAATGAAATTTTCTGCATTTATTTTTTGTACGGATTGTAATTTATTTCTAATCAAATAAAAAATGTTTAAAATCGACTTCAAAGAAAGGCAGTGCGTGCGTATCGGCTTATTAATTTATAATTAAAAAAAAAGAGAAAAAGGACATAAATTTCTGCGCCAGTGATTGTTTTTTTTCCTCTTCAAATCGAAGGATTTGAAGGATCGAGAAGAAGAAGAAGAACCTCAATAATCTGGAGATTCCTTGTAAGCTGGATTGTCGGGGGTGGGAGGGTGGAGATCTTTATTACAGTTCTGTATTAATTTTTTTATATATAATTATTTCTATATGGTTTCTTTTTATTGACATCATTATAGTTATTAATTTAGGTTTGTGAGCCTGATAACGGGGAGGATATGTTTATTTTATGTTTATTAATAACTACGATTATAATAATGATTCAGCTGCTGCTGATGATGATGGTGATGATGATGATGATGATGGCGATGATGATGGTGATGATGATGATGGCGATGATGATGGTGATGATGATGATGATGGTGGTGGTGATGAGGATGTCAATGATAGCAGTCTTCAAATTACCTGGAGCTGTTCACTTAAGAATCGGCTTGTCTTGTTAATATATAGGTGTATATACAGATTATACAGTATGTAGGTAAATATTTTGAGCACTCCTCTGCTTACTTTTTCATCCCAGGTGTCCTGTCTCAGATAGACAGGTATGGTTGTTTTGGATGTATATGTGTGTGTGTGTGTCTGTCTGTAAGTGTGTGTCTGTCTGTCTTTAAGTGTGTGTGTGTGTGTGACACAAATTAAGTGTGTGTCTGTCTGTCTGTAAGTGTGTGTGTGACACAAATTCTTCCATGAGCTCTGTTAAAGTTACATTTGGTATCTTCTGAAATTTTTCATACAAAAATATTGAAACATGAACTGGATGAGTGAGTGTTTCTGAGTTGAATCTGAGCTAGAAAGAGAGATAAATATAGTACATTGTGTTTGTGATTATTATGTCTGGTCTCTTCCTATTTTATCATTATTTTTATTATTTTGTAAATAAAAACCGCCTGCCTACGTTTCTAAATTTTCTATATTTCAAATATTTTCATGGATATAAAATATTCGTTAATTCGCTTATTCATAATTCAGAAGGAGAGCTGATTTCGCAGAACACGAGCTGTTCCAATCTGTTGAAAAGAGATTTCATCATTCAGATGAACGGATTGTTCTATCTCATCAAGCTTAATGGTCTAGGTTGGTCAGCATTATTTATTTATTCATTGCTGGTCATTTTTAATTTATGCCCTATTTATTCATTTATTCCATTGTTAATTAATAATTCATTCATTTATTACACACTTTTACTTAACTTGACTTCTCTGTCTGTCTGTCGTCAAATGTTGCAATCGATTTTAAACTAACTTCCCCATGAGCTAGAGACTTCAAAATTTAAACATACCTCCGAACTGATTAACAATGCATTCTATCAAATTTTCGGATCGATTGGACAAAATTTAATTAAATAATTATTTGTGATATTTTCGTCGAACTATTTATTATCTATGCTAGTATGCTCGTTGTTTACTTAAAATATATAATTTTCGGATCGATTGGACAACATTAACGTCCAGAGGATGTCAAATGATCACTTGAATAGTGTAAAAATATAAAAGTGAGTTTAAAAAAAAAAACTTGTTCCATTGTTAATTAATAATTCATTCATTTATTCATACATACATACATACATACATACATACATACATACATACATACATACATACATAACTTGTCATAAATGTCTCCTCTATTACGAAATTTTAGCGGATGTGGGGGGGACTAATCGTTTTTAACATGTCCCATGTTGTCCGTTGAATCTCAATTGCTTAGGAAATGTGGTCTGATGGTCTTAAAGGAACGCACGAACACACACACACACACACACACACGCGCGCACACGTGAACCATCTGATAAGTTATCAGGTAAGTTTGTTTTAGTACTATCCTCGGCATAAAAAAAACCCTATGACCTTGACCGTAATATTTTGTTCATCTGTAGAAGTCATGTATGCCCTCTTCCTTGCTCCTTGCTCATACATGGGTCAAATGTCGGAGGTCAACACACGTACATAAATGTTTAATATATTATCGATGTTATTTATTTTTTATACTGTTCTATTTTGGAGGGAGTGAAAGAGAGAGAGAGAGAGAGAGAGAGAGAGAGAATGTGAGAGACAGAAGCCAAAGCCTACAACCTACAAGGAGATAGAGAGATAGAGATACAGAAACACAAGAGATATGGACAGACCAAAAAAAAAAGAGAAACAAGAAAAGATACAAATGGAGACCAAGACGATGGAGAACAAGAAATGACCGCCATCATATTTTCCCCATCCCTCCCTTCAATCCATCCTTCTATCCATCCTCTCTTCCTTCAACCCTTCCTTCCTCCTTGCCGCCCCCTATCTTTTTATATCGTCTCGTCTGGAACACACCAACAACACACGCACAAGCACACACAAGCACTTTTATTGGAAAGTTTTCTGTCCTCTGGCAAACATGTTGTTGTTGACATTCGTGTTGGCGTCGATGGTGTTGTTTGAAGAACATATATGTATATGTATATATAGGTTACGGACTCTGAAGATGACTGTAGTCGAAACTGGCCAGTCAGTCCTAATTATTATTATTTGTATTATATAAATTTTTAAAATGTACTCTAGTTTACGTCGTAAAATTAAATATTTTGAACAGTTTATTAAAAAAGTCATTAATGCAAAGTGGTCGTTTGTTTTTAACGGAGTGTGTTTACGAGAAGGGATTTTGCCAAAGTATATTACTCATATATATATATATATATATATATATATATATATATATATATATATATATATATATATATATATATATATATATATATATATATATATATATATATATATATATATATATATAAATGTGTGTGAGGTTGAAGGAGTTAAGAAGGTGCAGTTGATTTAATTGAGGGAGGGAGAGATACATCAAGAGAGTGGCAGACAAACAGAGAAGAGAGAGAGAGAGAGAGAGAGAGAGAGAGAGAGAGAGAGAGAGAGAGAGAGAGAGAGAGAGAGAGATGGGGGGCCTAAAAACGTGCCCACAGGTGCGGGCGTGCTTCCCAAATTATGAATTTGTGTTTTTTGGAAATGTGAGCGTGCGTGTGCTGTGTGTAACCCCCACCCCGGTCATCAGCTATGTTTTAAGGCAAAAGTGAAGCATTTAGTAGAGTTCCCCTACCCCCCCCCCCCCAAAGAATTGTTACACCAACACTAGGCCCTGGGTGGTGGAAAGTGAGATACAAACATACAAACAGACAGACAAACAGAGGGAACAACATAGAAAGAGAGAGAGATTTATTTCATAGAAAGCCTTTTGATATAGTTGTTCATTCAAAATGAGCATGAGACGATTTGATTGGATAAAAAAAAAGGAATTGACCGATTCGTAATAGATACAAACTGACCACAACAACAACAACAAACAACAAACAGATATTATTTATTTATTACATTTCTATTTAGCCATAGACTCCTAGATTTTCTTTTCTCTTTCACAACGCCTTTTCCAAGACAAGTCTTGCTCGAAGGCGAGAAAGGGTACTTGCAGATGCCTAGGATATACCTACCTAACTCCTAGGTATATCTAGGAGTCTATGATTTAGCCAACCTTGAAGACATTCAAGAAGCGTACACTTGTGGGGATTGTACACGCACGCACACACACACACACACACACACACACGCTATGCACGCTGTACGTGTGAGTGACTTGTTGGTATGGATGAGGCATGAAATTATAAATAATAATAATTGATGATGATGATGATGATGATGATGATTATGATGATAATAGTGATGATGATGATGATGATGATGATGATGATGATGATGATGATGATGGTGAGGACTTTTAAAGTATAATAAACTGTTGAAAAGTCGTCGTTAAAAACGATAATTCACTGTGAAATTCTTTCTCTCTTGCACCTCACGGCACAATCGAATCTACTTGAAAATTTAATTTCATTCATTGAAAGAAAGTCTAGCTGAGCACTTCAAGAGCATTATCCACCGATAGGCGCCTTAAACCTTTTGACATTTTCTTCTATGTTCTTAGTTCTATGTGAAGTGACGATACCTGAGATGAGATACCTCTTGTAAGTCGTAAGTAATAATACTAATAATAATAATAGTAATAGTAATAGTAATAGTAATAGTAATAGTAATAGTAATAGAAATAGTAATAGTAATAATAGTAATGGTAATAGTAATAGTAATAATAGTATTGATCACAATGCTTTGTTGTTGTTGTTGTTTCTGACGCTCCTGGCAGACTGGCTTGCGACCGTAGTAAGGTCTTTAAATTCAATCCCTGGTGCAGTTGCCCCCCCCCCCCCCCGAATGTTGTTTGCTCGGCATTCCCTGGCCCGCTCTTTCGTCATTTTTTAAGCTGGGGCGGTGGGGTGGGCGTGTCAGCTTTAAACTTTGTTTCAATATTTGATATAATGGATAAGTGCTAATAATAAGTAGATATTCGATGTACAACAAGTCGGTAGGAGGCCTCCACCAAGTTAGACTTGGAAACTTGGAACATCTCAGTAGGTGGTGGCTAGGTGGAGATATCTATCTGATGATAATGCATTCTTGTTTATTCAACGGTGTAAGGAAGGGAGTGATAGTGAGTAAGTGAGCGAATGTGTGTGTATGTGTGCGTGAGAGAGAGAGAGAGAGAGAGAGAGAGAGAGAGAGAGAGAGAGAGAGAGAGAGAGAGAGCTCATTGGTATTTACGATATTGTTTTGTTAAACTTTCTTTTCGCAGTTATAGCTCATATTTTTTTTTGTATTTTAAGAAAGAAATCCCCTTGCTTACGTCTCTAGTGTACAATGAATCCGTGCAAGCTGTTTGTGCAGTTGCATCTTTTTCTTCCGTATGTGATGCAATCGTGATCGTCATCATCATCGTTGTCGTCATCATCATCGTTGTCGTCATCATCATCGTTGTCGTCATCATCATCGTTGTCGTCATCATCATCATCAACAACAACATCATCATCATCATCATCATCATCATCATCATCGAAGCTTTCTCATACGCACACAAAAGCGGGTACAAACGAGCATATGCACATATACTGTGATGTAACTATTTATGTGCCGAATAAATAGGTCGAATATGATGATGATGATGATGATGATGATGATGATGATGATGATGATGATGATGATGATGCTGATGATGATGATGTTTCAAAATTTAATTTTCGTTTGGTAGTTTCATATTTATATAAAAAATTATAATCGACCAGAGAGAATGAATTGTTTATAACTGAAAGAGGAACAAGATTTTTTTTTCTTGTTTTTAATACTGTGTCGCTTTGATTTATTATTAGCCGGATTTTATTTGTTTGTTTCATAGCCTTGTGTGCGTGTGCGTGTGTGTGTGTGTGAGAGATAGTAAGAGAGAGAGAGAGAGAGAGAGAGAGAGAGAGAGAGAGAGAGAGAGAGAGAGAGAGAGAGAGGGAGAGAGTAGAACGGAATGAATGTGTGAGAAATAGTTTTTTTTTATCTTCTAAAAATCCATCAGAAAAATGCCGGCATGCGAATATATTTTTATTGACATCAAGTGCAATGATTATGCCAATGATTATGACAGGTTCTCCATCTTCCTCCTCTTCCTTAAGAAGGAGAGAAGATGGGAGAGGAGGAAGCTGTTTACTGATTTATTTTCACTTTCTTCTATGATCTTCATTTTTTTTTTATAGTTGTTTATAGTCCTTTACTTAAACCAGTTTTTATAAATACTGATATAACAGTACAGTAGGTAGGAAATACCGAAGTACTTCCTGTCGAGGATTTGATGCTGTTTTCTTATTCCCTCTTTTTCTACCTGGGCTTGGGACTGGTTGGCAATAACGAGTCGGATTTGACGCTTACATTTTTGGTTATACTCAATTATAAGGGTGTGTTGGGATCCCCCATCTCAATTATAAGGGTGTGTTGGGATCCCCCATCTCAATTATAAGGGCGTATTGGGATTACTCATCTCAATTATAAGGGTGTATTGGGATTACTCATCTCAATTATAAGGGTGCGTTGGGATTCCCCATCTCAATTATAAGGGTGCGTTGACATAAAATTAATGGGCTTGGCTGAAGACATTCCTGGTTACACAGCTCATGACCGAGCGCCATTGCACGCCTCGTTATGAACAGCGCTATATAAATTTAGTTGATTACCGCCATCTAGTGAATGTCGTAATTTCCTCAGCAACACAGTACAAATATTCCCGCCCGATGCAGTGGCGAATATCATCCGGAAGATTATTAATAATCTTCCACAGTGGTTTCCATGACTTGCTTCCTGGAAAACTTCACGGGAGCTTGAACGAAAAAGTCAACTAGAATTTTATTTATCGGAGCCAATGAGCTGGAGAGCACCTGCCACTTTTGGTGGGGGGGGATTTTTAGGAAATTATATTTTGTTTTTGCTGCTTTTTTTATGTGGTTTTGTATGAGACTGGTGAACGCATCGGAACAGAAATTTGCAGCAGTGATGTGCCAGTTTATATTAATGCTGCAAAATATTTGTTAGCTTTTTGATTCAGCAGTACCCCCCCACCCAAGTCATTTTCTTTCTAAACTAAAATGGAAATACTGCTGTTATATATTACTAGAAGGCGAATATGGTTGAATGAACGCACATGCAATGGAGGAGAAAAACATGGATGAGCAGAGGGCCACACATAATAAGTGATGTGAGAAATTAATGATGAACGACCGACCGCATAAACAGGAGTAGTTATAGTAACCGAATAGTTTGGAGGATTGAAGTCTTTTTATGGTAACCATCTGTAAAAGAGGGTCTACCCTAAAAACCTTAAGTGGTCTCTGTAGTGCATAGTACGTTTTCTTGGCACTTGAATGTTAACAATGATCTTATTTATTCAATAGCCATTTATGATAAAGTTAAACTTATCGGTCTCTATATCCTTTCAGTTATCACTTGATAATTTATTCTGTCTTGCTGTAATTATTTCTTAATATATTCGTATTATTTTTTATTTCTCTTTTACACCGTCTGTTTTATACCTTCATTTTGTTGTTCTCTACAGTGCCCCTGCCATGCTTTTAGCACGGACCTGCACTATAATAATATATTTCGACTCGGGCTTCCAGGCTAGGATGCGAATGTATGTATGGAGGCTCCCGATCGTAAACGTTGATCTGACCGGGACGTGGACACGTAGTGGTCGTCTAAGCTTCCAGTGACCCGCAATTCCATTCGTCTTAATAAGATGTCCGTTCGCGAAATTGCGGATGCTACACGTTGAATCTCTCCGGAGCAATTTGCACTATTTAGATTGGCCAAATGGCCACCGGTACCTCGATATCAGCGCGAGTGTTCCCCGGAGAGTTATCATTCTCTCTCTCCCTTTTGAATTTTTAATTTATTTAAATCAACAAAGGTTTATTTGTTTAATTTTATTATTTGGGGAAATATTAAAATTTTATTGAAGTTTTTTTTAGAGAAGGGAGTTTAACTGTTTTTGTTTTTATGATTATCTGAAAAAGAGGAGATACCCTCAAAACCTTCAGTTGTTTTGTTTGAGGGTAATATACATACATACGTATGTACGTATGTATATATGTATGCATGTATTTATGTATGTATGTGTGTGTATGTATGTATGTATGTATGTATGTATGTGTGTGTGTGTGTATGTATGTATGTATGCATGCATGCATGTATGTATGTATGTATGTATGTATGTATGTATGTATACATGTATGTATGTACGTATATATGTATTTGTGAGTGTGAGATAATCGAAGAGATTAAAAATATAGAAATGCTATAAATTCCAGCTTAATTATGTCTTGGTGGACTTCTTTATATTGTTTACAAGTTCCCTCAAATATCCACCTGATCGATGGCAGCATTGCCTAATAGGAAACAATCCATCACTGAAATTGATTTGTTGTGACATTGAAGTCTGCTTTGACCTCTGGGGGTACATTTTTAGTAATATAGCATGCTTGCAGACAAACACACACACACACAAACACACACAAACACGGACACACACACAGAAACATCAATCCTCTCCGCCCCATATCTGTGCCCCGAAGGTTTTAAGCAGCTTTTATTTTCATACAACCTCTTCTGAGACTCAGTTTAACAACAGCCGTTATTTCCGTTTTTTGTTACATCCGTCTAGTCTCTAGTCTATCTTGACTGTTTTCAAGCACAATCAGTATCCTCGTTTTGTCCCGATCATTCATTGTTTTTACTGATTGATCTTCGCGACAGATTTCTCAGCTCCCCACGTGGAGGGCGATGCTGTGAAGAACATGGTGGCCCAGCTGTACATGGCCATCAGCTGCGAAGAGCTGTACGTTAAGAGGCAGGAGCTGCTGCTGAAGAAACTCGAGGAATTACAAGTCGAACTTCTTCCAATGGAGAAGGTGATGGCATTATTTTGTATTTTTTCAAGTTTTTCTTATATTTTCAAGTTGTTCTTATACTTTTATTTTTCTATTCACTAAATTGTTGATTTATTTATTTAAGATTCATGCTAATTTAAAGGCTGTTTATATTATCTTTGTTGTCTCTATCGTATACATTAATTTTAATTGTGTTGGTTTATGGCTGGTGAAATCTTAGAAGGGCTAATTTACCCACTTCAGTACCTTAAAGCCGATCAAGAAGGTAAAGCTGACACGTCTGCCTACATTTTCTCTTGCTTCTCTTATTTTGTCTGAACTCGACTATGGCAATTCTATCCTATTTGGGTCACCCAAACGCCAGATTCATCGTTTTTTATTCAGTCTGGTCGCTGTCGCCCGAAAAATTGACCAAATCTGTCCCACTCTTGCTAATCTAAACTGGCTACAAGTTGACAAACAGATTGAATTTAAGTTAGCTCTATTGGTCTACAAATTAGCCTCAAGTTATCTGTCTTACTCAGTCAATATGGTGTCTGACCTTTAAATTGTCAAAAAATGTGAAGATTTTCATTGTCAGCTTCACTTCATTTCATTTCGACAGTCTTTAACGCCACGTTAGTCGGATGACTTCTACGCCACGAAAACGACTGCTGTTGCCGGGGTTTAGAACGAATTAACTTCCGGTGCCCATCACTGGCTCGATAAAGATGGACGAATCCTGCTACTGAGATCTGAAGACACATCCCTTCGCAGTCTGCAAGTCATGTGAAATGCTATTTAAAAAATTTATTGAGTTATCTAATTGACCTGAAACTTGGAACATCTATGGATGCTTATTTTTCACATATTCCAGTGGCAGGCAACGGCAAACAAGAGCAACAAATACGGCACTGCATACCTGCTACTAGTTTTTACTGAGGCGATATTATTTGTTGAAATTATTTATGAGCACTGGCTAATTTCATGCAGTAGAAAGGTTATGCCAACCATAATAATTGTCTCTCAGTGTTATTAATTTATTTTTTAATCATGCACTTACATGGGAAATAGTGCACCTGCTCTCATCAGATGATATCCGCACACACACATGAACCAGTTATCTTTTATAAAAGCCCTGTAATCAATCATTTATCTGAACGTGAAAGCTGAAACAGGTTTTTACTGTATTGTGGCTACTATTATTATTATTATATGAATAGAAACCAACTGACAGTCATTTAAAACAACCTGTTTGCTAGTGGTGGCTGTGATTCTCTTTTATGTTCTCTCTCTCCTTCCCTCTGTTTTCTCTCTTTCTGATGCTGCTAAGGTGATCAAATAATTTTTTTTTTTTTTTTAATTTTTCGACTTATTAACTTTACATCGTCGTCCGCAGACCCTGACGGAACTGCACGACTTGGCAGCCAAGAAGACGAGAATGATGGCCTGGACGGGACTGGGAATGATGGGGCTCCAGTTTGGAATCCTGGCGCGTCTCACGTGGTGGGATTACTCCTGGGATATCATGGAGCCTGTAACCTATTTCGTCACCTACGGCACCATCATGGCCATGTTTTCTTATTACATCGTCACCAACCAGGTTGATTTCCATTGATTAAAGTATTTATTTCTGTTTTTTAATAAATTAATTATAAACTTTTTTTTATTTAATTTTTATTCTAATTTTGAAAGATCCTGTTTTAGTGTGTTTTTCATCCCACTTCATAAGCATTTATCAACATTCGCAACCGCATAATTGGTTCTTCAGTTTTTCATTAATAAAAAAAATAAACGATTTTAAAATGAATTTAATATAATTTGCATAATATTATTCGCAGGAGTACCTCTACCCGGAAGTTAGCGACAGGCAGGTGGTCCGGCTTCTGCACAAGATCGCCAAGAAAGGTGAGTTCGACATCACCAGGTACAACAAGCTGACGGACGAGGCGGGCAGGATCAAGTTCGAACTCAACCGCCTACGCGACCCCATCAAACTCAAGCTCCACCCCCCTCACATCAAGCCACACACCATTTTACCTACGCTTTAATTCTATTTTTAGAAAATGAATAATTATTGTTTTTTTTATATAAATCATTTCAACGGGTTTCCTTTGCGGGTGATTTTTTTTTTTAATCGATCCACCAGTACGTAGACGCCGGTTGGTTACGGCAATTTATCGTCTCAGCTGCGAGTGACTTAATTAGAATAATTTATTCTGCAGTTTCAATTTGATTAATTTATTCAACAGCTGTAGCCTAATCATAGCAAGCTGTGACTCACTCAGTGACCGTTCTATTTTGCGTATTCTTCTGGCCAGGAAATTAAATAATTCGTATTCTCATCACGAAGGCTCCGGCTTAAAATATCGTTAGCTGTTGTTGTTGTTGTTGTGCCTGCGTGCATATTTTGATTCCTCGAAAATCTGCCTTTTCTTTAAATTTGTTGTCGTTTCTTTTGTTTTTTTATTATCAAGGTTTTTTTTATTGTTGTTGCTGTTTCTCATAGGTCATTTTTTTGTTTCTGCTAGCTTTTAGTTGATGATTGATGACAGTGATAAATATAGTAACGATGATGATGATGATGATGATGATGATAATGATGATGGTGGTGGTCTAGGTGATTTTTATACCCATGATCAGATGTAAATTTTTGTACAATAAAGAAATGCTTAACGTTTGTTTTATGTTATAAAACGCGAATGTAGAATTGAGTATGATTATGTCATCTCTGTGTGCACATGTATGGGAATTTCCTTTAATATCAATGAAAGTTGAGTCATTTTGACATTATAATCTATTATGTTAATGCCGTTCTAACAATGACTAACGACATTGAATTAAATGTAATTATTGTTATTATTATTGATTGAAGGAGTAGATCATTTTTTTATATTTTATTTCACAATCGGCCTTGATTGCTTAGCGTCGCTTTCTTTCCACATTTCCTGTGAGTTTCTTGTCTCGACGCACATCAGCCCGAGATTGTGCGGGCAGTGTCTCTGGAGTCGATTGAATTGTACACTGATTGTTTTGAATATTATTTCAGACGTTATATGTTAATGAAAATGGTTTTCTATTAGAAATAGAAATTCACTGGAAAGAGTTGCTGTCCAGTTGAAATGAGAACTTTAATTTCAGCAAATCTCTTTTTTTTTCTTTCTTTTTTTCTCAACTAACTCAACGGCAAACCTTACGAATAATCGCATCTCTTCGGCAGCCTGTGTGACATTTTATCTCGTCGTCTCAATTTTTGAAAATCTCAATTTTTTTTCCATCTCTGCTCTGACAGCATGCCGAGCTGAATTTTTGTAGTTTGGCGGTATCGTATCCTCTCTTCTTCTCCTTTTTTCTTCTAAATGTTTTCAAAATCGGATTAATTATCTTCTTCCTTTTTAAATGATTCATACATTTTTGATCCTCCAAAAGGTGCGTTCGTTCTTTTGATTCTATTTCGATCAGCGATGCTTTCAGAACGAAAATTGTCTTTATATTTATTTGTTTTATACATATATATAATATATGTAATTTTTCTTTAGCTGGTCTTTTGAATCATCATCATACACGTATGTACGTGTATTTTTGAATCATCATCATACACGCGTGTTGTACGTGTATTTTCTCACTGTCCTTTTTAATTCGCTCACAACACGTTTCTCAGTGTTTCAAAATATTTTTATCAATAAAGAATAAGAAGCCACTGATATATCTATACTAATATCGCTTAATTAACAATCTGTTATTTATTTAATAATTATTTATTAGTAACAGGTGCTAATTTATTCCATTAATTAACAAATTAAACTTCTGATTTCTTTTTCCCGATGTTCTATACAAGCAAGCAATATGTAAATTAGTTTTCTTCCTCATTCATTTTCTATTCTTTAGCCATAAAAGTTGGCAATTCTCTTTTCCACGTTTTTGTTTTCCGACCAGTCCTCGAAAGCAATCAGCTGATCCAGAGACCAGTCTGTCACTTCTCTTTTTCAAATCAACCAAAACAGTACAAACAGCAGTGTCTACAAATCAATTACTTCTCATGTGTGCTCTTTTCCATGTGCTAAAAAAAATTTCTCTTCCTTTTTTTATACGATTTAAACAAAAAAATTTTTGTTATACGATTCTTTTAAGCTTCTTCTTCCATTCAAGTTCTTATAGAACAGCAGCATGTCGCAAATACTCTTTCGGGTTTTGCGGATCGGAGAAGAGCTCTGTTTTTGTTTGTTTGAAGGAAACTCGGAACGAAGAAAATGGAGAAAGATGCAAATGATTTTTAAAAAATATATTTTAAGCGACTTTCTTCTTATAGATACTGCTTCTTGTAAAATTATTATAGAGTTTCGGTTTGATCTATTTCCGTTGATTTTTATTTTCCATGGAAATTTTTCACTGATGCTGTGCGTACGAATTCAATAGCATGACAACAACCTTTCTTGCTGTGACCGAGAAAGACGGCAAGAAAATAAATGGAAAGAAATGGGAACCTGTGTCTATAAGTTTGTTTGACGGATTATTAGGAATTCGGTCGAGTGATTAATATTTCAGTTTATTTCAATTCTTTTGGGGATTCTTGTCCTAACTGCAGCCCCCCCCTTACTTACTAGGTTTATGACGTTTTAGTTTAACATTTATAACATGATTCATGCTTAGTTATTACAATTGGATTAGTTGAAGTTATTGTTATTAGCTCAATAAGCATAATTTATGGTAACTTTATTATCTTTGTCATTAGTTGTAATTTTGATTTTTTTTCGTTGCATTGGCTGCAAATTAGGTCTTAGAAGAGTTAGAAGTTATCTCTCTTTCTGTCAGGTTAGCTGAGGAAAAGTTGTGGGAGGGATGTGAAAGTAGACATTAGCAGTTACTTTGTGTGGATCGGATGTGGTGGTAGTTTCTTGCCGGTCGGGGGGGGGGGGGGGGGGGTTTGGCTGTGTTTTATTCTTGCTGTAACGTTTCGATTTTTTGTTTGTTTCATGATGCATGGATGATAGCCAACTTCCTCTATGAAAAATTTTCTAGTGTGCTTTTTTCCCAGTGAGATGTCAGTTAGCAAATTATTAGAAGATTTGATTAGGTTTCTTTCTTTTTCAGGGGGGAATGGGGGCATGAAAGCCCTGAATGCGAGTGAAAGACTATCTGCTGGCATTCATCATAATTGTTCTATGTTTAATGGCTACTTCACATCACTGAACATTAATTAATTCATCTTTCTTCTACTTTTTTTTTTGCTGACTTTGAGACAATTATTTTCAGCTTAGTAAAATCTTCGACGTTTTGTTGTTTTTTTTTAATCATCAAATTCATGACTGGTAAGCTGGTAGTGCAGTTTGATTTCACGTAGGAATTTTCATTTAATGATAATAATAACAATAATAATCGGTGAGGTAGCGAGGTTTCAGTTTGGATTAGTTTGGAGTTTGGATCAGTTTTTTAATGGGAACATCGGGGAGGTGGAGGATTTTTTTAGAGCGCTAAAAAAATCGTCCTTTTCTGGTATGCGATATCTTTTTCACGTTCGATTTTAGGAAGATTTATTCTACCTGTTTTTGTGTAGTTTGCCTCGTCTCCTTTAATGCTTTTCAAAAGTCAATTTTGTCTGCTAAAAAATTTGAAAAGCAGCTGAAATTTTTTCTTATTATCATCCAGAATAATTTTCGCTCCGCTCAACGTTACAAAATTATGTTGTCCTACTTTACACTTTGATACGCAATCGGTGCAGCCCCAGAAATTAGAAGCAATTTCATCATGGCAGCTCTAAGCTTCGAGGGTGTGTGCTCTACTGTTCCACCATTGGCTAGTATTTTTAGCTATTCGACTCGGTTACCGCAAAGCTATAGGAATATTTCAATCATGTAATAAGATAAACTAAACTGTATGGCGCCCGTTCAGCAGACAAGTTATGAATATGCTAATTAAATATTCTGTCTAAGGTCGGAGGTCGGAGTTATTCAGATAGTAACATAATGAAAGATGAATGAAAGTTATAGTTTAGCTAGAAACTTTTCCAACATCAAATCGAATAGAAAATAATCTAACACACACACACGCACGCACATACATATAGCCGGATTCGGAAAAATGGCCGGTTTTCGGTGCAACACTAATATATATATATATAAATATATATATATTTATCTATTTCTTTTTTGTTGATATATAGAGTTAAAAACTAGGAACTTTAATAATATATATATATATATATATATATATATATATATATATATATATATATATATATATATATATATATATATATATATATATATTATATATATATATATATATATATATATATATATATATATATATATATATATATATATATATATATTATCTATATATATTTATCTATTTCTTTTTTGTTGATATCAAGAGTTAAAAACTAGGAACTTTAATACTACATTAATAACTCTACTGGAATTATCGCTGCTTTCATTATTTGTACATCTATAAAGTTAAAATGCAAAATTTTACTCAAGTCACTTCTAGTTTGTTTTCATCATTAAACACAGGTCTCCCCCCTGTCCTACAACCTCCAGAAGATCGTGGTAAGGAAATTTTTTCAAATATTGATAGACTGTCCATTCATAAACTTCAAACTTCAAAATGCATCATTCCAAAAGTGACCGACCATGGGGAATGTTTCACCGCGTCACTAACCTCACCTCGTTCTTCCATAAAAGTTGAGCATGACCCTGTATCCGGAGAACTGCTGGGATTTTTCGAAAAAGTAATAGAAAAGGATGCTTGTAGGTCCGCAAAAAATTTTATCTGCATGAAGAGGAAACCCGGTTTCCTGTCAGAAGCAATTCGAGGAAATACAATAAATTGTCCTTTTTTACCAGGTGGCTTATTCGAGCCTGAATTCAATCAGCTCATCTCAAATGTGACTTTAAAAGAAGAAATTGACTTTAAAGAAGATTTTTTAACCACACCTCCTGGTTTCAAAGAAGGTGCTGTATTCGAAAATACCAACATTAATTGGCTACTGGCTGACCAATCCAAATCTCCCCTTGAAACGGTAGCTGACTTGCTTAGTGATGGTTTTGAATTTCTAAACAAAGAACTCATAAACAAGGAAATTGGAGAACCTAAACAGTTAATAAATGCTAAAGAAGATTCCTCTGTGATGGAGGCTGTTTCAAAAATTACTGAAGTCGTTAAGCTGGAGCACAGACAGGAACCAAGACGTGATGACTTCATCAACAATATTGCGTCTCTAGGCAGAAGTTACCAAGACATGGATGACAGCGGGAGCAGCCAATTTGTGTGCGTCGTTGACATTCAGCAGCCTGTTGAAAATTTTAAGAAACTTGTTCCAGATCCTGCTTTAACGTACGATTTTGAGTTGGACACATTCCAGAAACAGGCCATCATTCACATGGAGAAGAATTACAATGTTTTTGTTGCCGCTCATACTTCTGCTGGAAAAACCGTTGTGGCTGAATATGCCATTGCTCTTTCCTTAAATCACATGACAAAAGTTATCTATACTTCTCCCATCAAAGCCCTGTCTAATCAGAAGTTTCGAGACTTTAAACAGAAATTTGAAAACGTTGGATTGGTTACAGGAGATGTCCAGATCCAACCAGAATCCAACGTTCTTGTCATGACAACTGAAATTCTTAGATCCATGCTTTATTATGGATCAGATGTCATTCAAGACCTTGAATGGGTCATCTTTGATGAAGTTCATTACATCAACGATTCCGAAAGGGGAGTTGTATGGGAGGAAGTATTGATTCTTTTACCAGCCCATGTAAAAATAGTCATGTTGTCTGCCACCGTTCCAAATGCAAGGGAATTCGCTGAGTGGGTCGGGCGCATAAAGAAAAAAAAAGTTTATGTGATCAGCACTCCAAAAAGACCCGTGCCACTAGAGCATTATCTCTACACAGGTAACAATTCCAAAACATCGAACGAGCTATTTTTATTACTCGATGCCAACAAGAAGTTTCTGGTAGATGGACACAAAAAAGCAGTCGAAGCCAAAAAGAGCAGGGGAAGTAAAGTGGACCAAATGTACGGATCAAAAAGAACAAGGTACAATGTCAATCCTAAACAGGAGCAACAGATCTGGTCATCCCTTATTTTACAACTTGACAAAAAAGACAAACTACCTGCAGTTGCATTTGTATTCTCAAAGCGTCGCATTGATGACAACAGCTCAAATCTCAAAAACCTTGATCTTTTGAATTCATCCCAGAAAAGCCAGGTTGTTGTGTTTTTTGATAAGAGCATAAAAGTTCTCAAGGCTCCTGATAGAGAGCTTCCACAAGTAAAAACTATTAAGGAACTTCTACTGAAAGGTATTGGAGTTCATCACAGCGGCATTCTTCCGATTCTAAAAGAAATTGTTGAAATATTATTTCAGAGAGGTCTTGTGAGGGTTCTGCTTGCAACAGAGACGTTTGCAATGGGCGTCAATATGCCAGCAAGGACGGTTATTTTTGATGCAATTCAAAAACACGACAACGAAGGATTAAGAGATCTGCTGCCTGGCGAGTACATTCAGATGGCAGGTCGTGCTGGTAGAAGGGGCCTTGACGACACAGGCACTGTCATTATCCTGTGCAAGAATGATGTTCCAGAAATCTCCGAGCTCCATGGCGCGATGATGGGCATGCCAATGGTTTTGAAATCTCAGTTTCGGATCACCTACTCGATGGTGCTCAATCTTTTGAGAGTTGAACAATTAAGAATTGAGGACATGATGAGGAAAAGCTTTGTCGAGTTCAACACCGAAAAGGATTCCGATAAGAAACTTGCTCGTCTCAAAGAGTTGACTAAAAAGTTAGAAGAAGAGGAAGAGCAGAGTAGGGGTTTTGGTTTTTCCAGTATGACATCACACCTTGAAGATCTTCCTGATTACTACAAAGCTTGTGAAGAATACTACATCCTTAAAGAACATATCATGGACCATATCCTCAGGCATCACAAGACTGGAGAAGCTATGAGTCCTGGCCGCGTGGTAGTCCTGGAAAAGGTGGGAGGCGCCCAAAACGTACCCGGAGTGGTTTTAGGTCCGGTGTCAGGCAGGGATAAATTTTTCAAAATATTCATCATTGCTGATAATGTTATCAAAATCAAGAATGACAAGAAGTGTGATGATGATAGTGAAGGAGAAATCAAACCAAAGCCTTATATTGGTGTCAGCTTGTACAGGGTTAAAGGAACAACAACCCCAAAAATAGTTGAGGCACATTTCAAAGACTTTACACTCATTTCCTCTAAAGTACTGAAGGTGAATGCTGGCAAAATTGTTGATGATTTCAGGAAGAGGGAAATGTTAAGATTTAGAGATGATCCCCTGTCGCAAAGCACCACTGCAACTAGTCACGACCTATTGCGTCTTCTTGACTCATGTACTGACCTTCCAGAACTTGATCCTGTCAATGACCTTCCCATTAAAGAAATTGATACTGTTGAGGTATGGCTGAGAATAAACTTTTTGGAGTCTAATGTCAAGGAGAAGTACAAGTGTCTTGGTGATCCATTGTTTGAAGAAAGGTTTAAAATGCATAGAAGAAAGATGATCATGAAGAAAGAAATAAACAAAATAAAACATGAGTTGTCTGATGAAAGTTTAACTTTCCTACCTGAGTACCAGAACAGAATCAAGGTTTTATTGGAATTGGAACACATCAGTAAAACAAATGAGCTGAAAATGAAAGGCAGGGTGGCTTGTGAATTGAGCAGCCAGGAACTCCTCATCACTGAAATGATCCTAGAAAATCTCCTCACCGACCTTGATCCGGAAGTCATTGCAGCCATTCTGTCCTGCGTAGTCTTTGAACAAAAGAGATGCTCTGAACCAAATCTCAACAAACAATTGAAAGAGGTGTATGGCAAGTTCAAGACCATCGCTGACAATCTGACTGCGGTTCAGAAGCATTTTCAAGTCACGGAGGATGAGGTCATTGAACAGTGCCACAATGGACTCATGGAAGTCGTATATGAATGGGCCAAAGGAGTGCCATTCTCCAAACTTACGGAATTGACAGATGTGCAAGAGGGTGTCATTGTCAGGTGCATCCAGAGACTCAACGAACTTTTTCTAGATATCGGCAAAGCTGCCAAAATAGTCGGAAATCCTGTTTTGGAGAAAAAAATGGAGGAAGCAACTAAGCTGGTGAAGAGAGATGTTATATTTACTGGGAGTCTTTACCTTCAATAATGGATGTGATGAAGCAAAGATGAAATCAAGATTCATTATTAGGGTGATGTAAACAAGATCCAAAGACATTTTAATTGTGGCTGAAGCTTCATGGGTGCCTCATCCATAATTGTATTAGGAGTTTTTGTTTTAGGTGAAAAATAGGTATGTTTGGTAAGAGTGTTTTAAAAAAAAAGGTAAAAATTAAAATTTGTGTGTGTGTATATATATGTGTATTTTTATTATATATGTATATACGTATATATATATATATGTATGTATATAATATATATATGTATATATATACGCATAAATATATATATATATATATATATATATATATATATATATATATATATATATATATATATATATATATATATATATATATATATATATATATGTGTGTGTGTATATATATATGTATATATATATATATATACGTATATATATATATATATGTATGTATTTATGTATGTATGTATATATATATATGTATATATATGTATATACGTATATACATATATATATATATATATATATATATATATATATATATATATATATATATATATATATACGTATATACATATATATATATAAATATACACATATACACACACACACACATATATATATATATATATATACGTATATATAAATATATATGCGTATATATATATATATAAGGTTATATATATACATATATATTTTGTAAATTTTTACTTTTTTACAATTTTATGTACAGGGTTACAGTCTCGCAGGAACATTTGTTTTTTTTCTGTTGCCCCTTATTTGTTTTTTATCGAAATTGTGATTTTTTTAGAAATAAATTTGCAAAAAAAAAAAATATATATATATATGTATATATATATTTGCGTATATATATACATATATGTATATATATGGATATACGTATATATATATATATATATATATATATATATATATATATATATATATATATATATATATATACATATATATATATATTTATATATATATATATATATATATATATATATATATATATATATATCCATTTCCTTTATCAGCAGTTCATTACATTTGTCTAAGTCTTGAAACAATCATAGAAATATATCTTCAGTGAATATATATATATATATATATATGTATATATTTATATATATGTATATATGTCTGTGTATATATATACATATACATATATATATATATATATATATATATATATATATATATATATATATATATATATATATATATATATATATATATATATATATATATATGTATGTAACCTTTTCCTTAACCAGCACGTCACTACAATTGTCTAAGTCTTGAAACAAGCATGGAAATATATCTTCAGTGAATATATATATATATATATATATATATATATATATATATATATATATATATTATATATATATATATGTATATCCTTTAATACAGTATATATATATATATACTTTAATACATTTGTTAAAATCTTGAAACAAGGCCTCGTTTTGAGAGCCAGTCCCAAACCTGGATACATCTTCAAACTCAATGCAAAACACTCCGAAAATAGTTGCATAAACTTGCCGATGAGATTTTCCATCGAGAGCTGCAGCTTTTATTATGACCCTGACCCGGCGTGCACGATTTTGTGAAAGGATGAGCACTTTCGCTCAAAATTCAAACGGCCTCTGGAAGAGCGTGCGACTCTGCAACTTATTTTCATCAGAAAGCAAAATCGTACTTGCTTGCAATCTGGAAATGTTAATATGGAATGCTTGCATGATGTTTAAAGTTGATCCCAGAAAGAAGGCCAACATTTATCCCTTTAAAATTATAGACGATGTCAAGGAACTGACCAAGAAATTATTTGATAAAATGACGTACGGAGAAGATGGTCTTGCAGAAGAGTCGGTCGAGTTTCAGAAACTTCCAAACCTCAAGTCGTCTGATAGTAATCGGACAATGTCATAAACCAATTCTTCCAATTGACTGGCTGTATAAACCACTGACGAGACTAAACTACTCTATGTCTAAATCTTTGCAGAAATCTGAAGCTAAAAATCGTCAACTTTATAAGATGGTTGGTCGGCTTATTGATCACAGTACACAAGCCATCAGATTACTATTCTTGTTAGAAAAGAGTAGAGCTAAATTGCTTTCACACATTAGCACAGAGCAGAAACTTTCAATGATAATGAAAGGAATTTTGGCGGGAGGAGATGATCTTATTAAGGATGATTTTATCTACTTTTATGTTGACCAGCTTGTTGAGCATCTTTCCTCTAAAGTAAACTACTCAAAGGTCTTGGCATTAAGCGAAGAACAAATTGGAACTAAACTATATCGTTCTTACCTGGAAGGCCACAGAAATTCATTCGGAGCTCTTCCTTTCTGTGATGTTCTTTTGCTTTTGCCCCTGGTTTATTTTGACGATAGTAATAGAAACGGAGCCGCCGACACTCTTTGGCATTTGCTGTGGTTATCTAAAGCAGATTTCGTACGAAATATTTTCATAAAATTCGATCAACTCCCATTCTCTATCGACAATCTTTTCAAGCCGCAAGACCAAAATAATAGTCTACTTCTGAAACGCTATTTTCAGCTCCTAGATTCTAAGTGCATTTCAGAATCCAGAACACCCGTTCCCTATTTGATTGCTGTGCATAACATCAATCTATATATATAAAAGAACATGTACTGACTGACAGATGACTGACTTATAATCAACGCCGAGCTCAAACGCCTCATCCTAGGAACGTGAAATTTGGAACTTATATTACTTCTATAGCGTAAACATCCGCTAAAAAAGGATTTTTGAAAATTTTGCTCCTGAGGGGAAAAAACTGGAAAACAAACTTTTTTCTGAAAAAATTTTCTAATAATTTTTTCTGAAATTTAGTATATAGATTCTTTTTGAAAAATAAAAAGATACGTGTTTCACCATTTTTTGAAAATTCGGTTTCCCGGACCTCAAATGTGGGTTGGAAAATTGGGTTATTTGGTTTTTAAAGTAGCTTCTACTCAAAAACTGTTATTGCAACAGGAGTAAAAATTAGTATTTAGTTTCTTCTCCAAAAATAATGAAATACGTGTTTTAGCATTTTTTGAAAATTTGGTTTCCAGGACTTCAAATGTGGGGTGGAAAATAGGGCTAATTGTCTTTTATAGTAACTGCTACTCAAAAACAGTAAATACCACAGATGTAAAAATTATTATTTAGTTTCTTTTCTAAAAATAAAAATATACGTGTTTCACCATTTTTTACAAATTTGGTTTCCCGGACCTCAAATGTGGGTTGGAAAATTGGGTTATTTGGTTTTTAAAGTAGCTTTTACTCAAAAACTGTTAATGCTACAAAAGTAAAAATTAGTATTTAGTTTCTACTCTAAAAATAATGATATACGGGTTCCACAATTTTTTGAAAATTTGGTTTCCAGAACTTCAAATGTGGGGTGGAAAATAGGGTTATTTGGTTTTTAAAGTAACTGCTACTCAACAACTGTAATTGCCACAGATGTAAAAATTAATACTTAGTATCTACTCAAAAAAAAGATATACGTGTTTCATCATATTTTGGGTTATTTGGTTTTTAAAGTAGCTGCTACTCAAAAACTGTTAATGCTACAGAAGTAAAAATTAGTATTTAGTTTCTACTCCAAAAATAATGAAATACGTGTTTTAGCATTTTTTGAAAAATTTGGTTTCCAGGACCTCAAATGTAAGGTGCAAAATATAGTTATTTGATTTTAAAAATTACTGCTACTCAAAAACTGTAAGTGGTAATATCTATATATATAAAAGAACATGTCCTGACTGACAGATGACTGACTGATAATCAACGCAGAGGTCAAACGCCTCATCCTAGGAACTTGAAATTTAAAACTTATATTACTTTTATAACGTAAACATCCGCTAAGAAAGGATTTTTGAAAATTTTGCTCCTGAGGGGAAAAAAATGGAAAACAAACCTTTTTTTCTAAAAATTTTTTCTAAAATTTTTTTCTGAAATTTGGTATATAAATTCTTTTTGAAAAATAAAAAGATACGTGTTTCACCATTTTTTGAAAATTCGGTTTCCCGGACCTCAAATGTGGGTTGGAAAATTGGGTTATTTGGTTTTTAAAGTAGCTTCTACTTAAAAACTGTTAATGCTACAGGAGTAAAAATTAGTATTTAGTTTCTACTCCAAAAATAATGAAATACGTGTTTTAGCATTTTTTGAAAATTTGGTTTCCAGGACTTCAAATGTGGGGTGGAAAATAGGGCTAATTGTCTTTTATAGTAACTGCTACTCAAAAACAGTAAATACCAGAGATGTAAAAATTATTATTTAGTTTCTTTTCTAAAAATAAAGATATACATGTTTCACCATTTTTTACAAATTTGGTTTCCCGGACCTCAAATGTGGGTTGGAAAATTGGGTTATTTGGTTTTTAAAGTAGCTTCTACTCAAAAACTGTTAATGCTACAAAAGTAAAAATTAGTATTTAGTTTCTACTCCAAAAATAAGGATATATGTGTTTCACCATTTTTTGAAATTTTGGTTTTCAGGACCTCAAATGTGGGGTGGAAAAAACGTTTCTTTGGTCTTTAAAGTAACTGCTACTCAAAAACTGTGAATGCTACAGATGTCAAAATTAGTATTTAGTATTTACTCAAAAAATTATGATATAAGTGTTTCAACATTTTTTTAAAAATTTGGTTACCAGGACATCAAATGTGGGGTGGAAAAAAGGGTTATTTGATTTCAAAATAACTGCTACTCAAAAACTGTAAGTTCTACAAATGTAAAAATTAGTATTTCGAAGTTTTGTGCCGGTTAAAAGTAGCTAAGTTCAGTTTATCACCGGCCGGGCCAAGCCGTTATTTTAGAGTCTTCACACGGGCCAGGCCAAACCTTAAATCAAAGTGGAACGGGCCGAGGTTTTTAACCAAGTATATAGATATTTTAGTGATTTTAGGGTCTTCAGTTGGGCCGGGCCAAACCTGAAGTCAAGGTGGGACGGGCCGAAGTTCTTCATCAAGTATATAGAACTTCTAAGCCTGTAAGAATGGGCCGGGCCTAATTCAGACGGGCTGTGCCGGGCCAGGAGTTTGGGTTTTTAAAACGCGCTGGGCTAAGTTGTAGACGGGCCGAGCCGAGACCTAAAAAATTGATCTCTACTATGGATGCACGGTTCAAACTCTCTAATTTCATGCGAGCGAAGCCGCTACGGGCACTGCTAGTCGTTTTATATATTCGAATGCTCCAGCCACGTCACCTGAGATGGAAAAATGGAAGAAACTGTTTGCCGTAAAGATTCTAACCCGATGGCCAAATCCTCAAAAACAGCACGTTCTGATGTACAAACAGACAAACTTCAAAGCAGAGAATGGTTTTGAATCATACAGTGACTTACCACTTTCTCGCGTCAAACGATTGAGCTCGTTTATGGAGGTTCCAGATAATCAAGTTAGATCGATGTTGACAGAATAACCCTGTAGATATGTTTTAGGCCAAGCTAAGTTCAAACAGTATTTTTTTTACAAATTTTATAAACTATCATAACAAAGAAAAGTCTTGAAACAAGGCTCTCGTTTTTGAGAGTCAGTCCCATGCCTGGATACATCTTCAAACTAAATGCAAAACACTGACAGCACTACGTCAAGAAATTGCTTTTCGTTAGAGGAAACGATGGTATTAGGCTAATACAAGTGCTATATTGCTAATTAAGACTCAAATCAGGTTACAATTAAAGTCAGAATTCAACCAAGAAATTGGTTGATAAAATGACGTACGGAGAAGATGGTCTTGCGGAAGAGTCGGTCGAGTTTCAGAAACTTCCAAACCTCAAGTCGTCTGATAGCAATTTTGATAAATATTTTAAAATGGATATTAACAACTCAGTAACAGCAACATAAATTAGTTAAAAATAAACAAAAATTCATTTTTTACAGCAATGTCTTAATAAATATCTTAATTATATATTTTTTATCATTTAATACCTACTTACCACTAAATTAGTCACAATGTATCACTTTATAAACTTAAAACTTTTCTACCCTAATTTCCAATTTTTGGGGTCACTGCGGAGGCTGAAGATCCTAATCAAATGAAATAAAAAATCCCACGTATTTTTACTTTAACATAAGGCACAAATCCCCCCTTCCATTAGAACTCTGAATCACGGAAATTTTTTTTTTCATACATCCATGCTTCATTCACCCTACTGCATGCTGACCCAAGAAAAATTGAGCCACAACTTGGCAGAATTTACCAGCTGATTTTTTATTGGTTTATGACTCACGACGTAGCAGTATGTAGAAAATATTAAAGTATTTACTGTCGCGGATCTCAATCCGGCCCTTTTATAAAAATTTCCCCTCCTTTATCCAGGCTTGGGACTGGCTCGCAAATAAGCGAGGCGGAGCATTCAACAGTAATTTCTAAACCTTTACCCGAACGGATATATTAGCGTTAGTTAATGAATTGCTTCATTATTCAGCAATCCTTGAATGGTTTTGTTAAGGACAGACAATGGTATTGTGCAATGCTAACTTCTTGAAAGTAATGAACACGACACATATAGATATAGAACGAACTAATAACGTACAAATCATTCTCTTTATAATGTGCTGCGGTAGCACGCATATTTTAGACATTTTTTCCTCTCTCAAATTTCTTTGCGCATCGACTGACCGTTCTTACTTAACAATAAATTTACGTAAAAAAAAACATAACGGAAAACAAACTCACAACACAGAAATACAAAAAACCCGACTACCTAAAACTACGTATTCGACGAAATGAACTAGACACAACTAACTTCACGTTCGCTTTCCGTGTGAAAAACGCTTCGTCCGCGAAAAAAGACGCCGAGGCGCACAAAAAGAATCTAAATACGCCGATATTTACGGCAACTAAATATAGGTACAAGGTAGTACCTACATTGCCATTATTTGAGCCAAATGACATAAATAAATAAAAGCAAAATAGACAAAATGCAATCGTCTGCTAACCCGATAAAAAAATAATTTTTTTTTAAATATTTTCCGCCAGTTTGAATTGCGAGTCATCTGACTCCACTAAGCAACGGACTACACCCGATTTTTTTTTTTGAGACGCAAGACAAACACTCAACGAGCGAACATCTATTAAATTACGGACAAAGACAATTAATAATATAAAAAAAGCATAAACATAAAGGTAATCCAAGAACTATTATGAAACACGATTTGATATGCACAGAGGATGTCCAAACGTGCTTGAACAGAGGCACACACAGATACACATATAAAAACTCAAACACACTTCCGATGCACACCTAATGGGAACGCATGTGCACACATCGAGGCAAACACACAACAAAACTTTCTCTATAATATATATTTGAAAAAAAAAAATTGAACAAAACTCAGCACTTTTAACAACAACACTGAAACACCATTGACACACACAAAAAGAGAACCATTCAACTATGCTTTTAAACAAAGAAACAAACGAACGAACGAACGAACGAAAAGAACCCCCATTGAAGGTCAAATGTGATCGATCTTTGTGCCTTGACGTATCAATAAACCTAACTGGAGTCAATCACCATCTGTAGCACTCCTGCGGCAAAATATTGTAAAAAATTACATATACCCGGTGCCTGAGTTTTCACTTCAATAACATCCGAACTCCACGCGCCCCCAAGACAGCACGACCTGCCACCACGACCACAACCGCTCTCCCACGGACCACGGGGAGACCGGGGAGCGCAGCGCAACCGAAGCCTCGCCTCTCTAGCTCAACAGTCCGAAAATCTTCTGCCACAAGTCCTTTTTGCACGACTTGGTACGCTTCAGTCCGTTGATCAGCTCGTTGAACTGCGTCAGACCGTCCGGTATGAGAACGAAGACCTTCCGTGCGCTGTACAGAATGTTTATGAACTCGTCGTAGTCCTGGGCCACTATGTGGTGGATACGCGAGTGCGTGCACTGGACAAACCTGTTTGATATCACAAATTGGTTACTGACAACAGTTTTTCTCGGTTAACAACATCCACACTTAATTTGACAGATTTACAAATTAATAGAATCAGTAATAAGGTAATTATTAACAAATTAATTAATAGAATTTACAGCATAGCAACATAAACTCTCTAAAAATCTTTAAAATTATCCTATTTCAATATTAAGTTTATTTCAGATAAAAATATAAAAAATATCAACTTGTCTCAAAGTTTCATCTCAGTACTGAATGCAGCAACAAACCAATAAATACGTTAATGTTAAAATAATAAAAAAAGGTCACATTTGTGAGCTCTTTTGAAGCAGCGATTGGACGATAGGGAGCCTGAGATTTTGGTTGACCTGGTTCATGTTGCCACTCGAGAAAGCCTTGGCCGTGTCTATGGCGATATCGTAGAGGATGAACGGGCTGAGGATGGCTGTGCAAGCACTGGCACAGAACTGTTGTATGTGGGTCATACCTGAAAGCCAGAGTTACCAAGAGGTTTCTATAGAGGTAATGTCAGGAAGCTTTATTTACCAAGAATAAAAAAAACAAAACAAAATTAATTACCCAACTTAATGGCCACCTCAAGAAGCCACTTGACATCCTCCCCGTAAGGGGGGTTTCGAGAGTACTTGATCTGCGGCCTGTCTTCGTGGACCTTTCTAGCCAGTGCTTCCATTGCCAGCATGCCCACTCTGTAAGCTGCGTACAGGAAATATATTGTACTGGTGGCCTGAGAACCAGCACCGCCATGGGTAGGCATGGCATTGACCCCGGAGTTCGACAGTGGGGTAGCATACGGGGGCGGCTGCTGCTGCAAGGGTGGCTGGATTTGTTGGAGATGATGAACTTGATTGTTGGAAGCCTGCTTTTCAAAAGATCGTTGTTAACATTACGACAACGAACATCGTGACAACACTTTCATAACAACAACAACAAAAACTACAATCACCATCATATCATCACACTATTTCAACCGATACAACATACCATAAGTCCAACAAATATTTGCAAGCAGCTAACCAAACTGGCCACCATAACACTAGGAGGAGGAGCCTGCATGGGATCAACTGGAAATTGCTGGAAGTGCTGGTAACCAAACATTGCCGGTTGCCAGTTTCCATGGCAGCCTCCTGGATTTCCCGCTCGGCTTGCCTGACCGACAAATGCGATTTGATACGGGGCAGGGGGCGGCGGCATTTGTATGGGGACAACATGGGGAGCCAAGTTGACTTGCATGATCTGTTGACCTCGATGTCTTATGACGGAGTGCTGGGGAAAGTAGGGGTGGCTCTGACTGCCCGGAGGAAGTGCAACGACCTGACCATTCTGCTGGTGAGGGTGGTGGATGGATAGATAGCTGTAAGAGGGAGCAGGAAGGTAGGGGGGCTGTGAAGGCTGGGGAGGTAGAAAGTGTTGCTGCTGGTGAATAGCTGGTGGCGGCTGGGACTGTTGAAGTAGGGGCTGGTGGTAATAGAGCTGCTGCGCCTGCTGGTAGGTGAACTGCGGCATCGGGTAAAGAGCAACGGGGTAGACCTGGAGCCTTGAATCGACCTGAAGTCCCACATTCATGTCTTCTCTCTGATTTGCTGCACTGACTATCTGCTGGTTGACTGGTAGGATGTGGACCGCACCGGACTCACTGCTCGGATTTGCATTTTGCACCCGGTTGTCCCCTTGAACTGCGGACGGGCCGTTGCTTCCCGTAGCAGCTACCGAGACGGGACCGGTGTAAAGCTCGTACCATCTGAGTGAGGAAAGGAATACAATCTCAATGTTGCAAGATGTATATCAACATGCATAATTCCAGATGTATGTATGTATGTATGTATCTCTAGTATACACTAATATACAGGTATTTGTAAATGATTTAAAATAAGTTAGAAATTCCAAGAAAACATTTAATCTAAACAGCAATTAAAATAATAACGTCAGAAACTAATAAAATAAACAGTAACCTCTTGGCCACTTCAAAAAGTATCTCTGGGTGAACTGTGCCCTCTTTGGCAGCCATTTCTACACTGAGACAAGCCCTCTGAAGCATCTCGGAACTTTGAACGTAACACTGATTGAGAGCGATGTGTATTTCGTTGGTGTTCAAGGAATGAGCATAAGACAGGCATGACAGGGCGAGTTCGGCAGCTGCCGATACCATGCTGGGGTCCCTGCAACGGGAGGCCCGATCCGCGAGACTTGCTGCCTCTTGTGGAGTCAGATGACGTTCCCAGGATTGAGTCAGTATCTTGATGGCTGCTGGTCCAATTTCGGTGGCCTGGCCTGGTATGAGTGAGAAGAGTAACGAGTCATCATAGGTTAACTGATTAAAATAACCGTTGGCTTCACAAGTAATAAGAATGCAGAAGAAAAAGAGCAAAAATGAAATATTAGCATACTGCATCACTATATTCTCTTTAGTTTAAAAGCAAAGAATAATGATAATAAAATAAGGAATGTACAGATAATAAAATATGGAAAAAAAACTGACCAACAATCCAAGAAACAAGGGAGGAGTATGTTCTAGACAGCCAGTTCGGGGAGACCCGATTGTGCAGACCGAGGGCGTAGAGTCCGATCTGGAAGGCGCAGAGGTGCAGGGCCCTGTGCGGACCGTTCGTACCTCCGTTCGAGTTTCCATTGTTGTTGCTGCTACTGTTGTTGTTGGCAGCAGCTGCGTTGTTGCTGCTGTTCTGGAAGCTGATGGAGTGCTGCGTGAATAGGGACGTCGATATGTTACCGCCCGCCTTGATCAGGATCGTTTTGGCGAGTTCGAACATGAAGTGGGCCAGTGCTTCACTGGGCTGGTTGGGTATGGAGGGCATGACCCTATTCTTGCCCTTATACCTGTTTAAGTGAATATCAATAAGCTAGGTATTGAGTTATTGAGTAATGAATTCAATCGATGTACACAATTTCCAGTGGCTCTATGTGCATATGTATTACTTTGTATGTATGCATGTTATAACTGTTATAGCTAAACATAATGCTGTTAGGTGGTGCTGCAATGACAAAATGATATATAATGCTATAAAAAAAGCTTCTTATTTCTTATGTTATTCATAAAATCACGTTTGTGTGAGGCATGAAAAAGCATAAAAAACAAAAAGAAATAGACAGCCTTACCTCGTCACTTTGGCATTGACCACCCCGAGAGGGGGATGGGCCAGACTGGAGGGTTGAGGTGAATAGAAACTTTCAAACAGCTGGCTCAGTGCAGGACTGTTGGAACAATTTATAAAAAAAAAAGAATATAGCTCAGAAACTTCAAAAAAAATTTTGTATTAAAAAACAATAAGACTACAAACAGTCATTGCAGACATGAAGAACAGTACAAATTTTTTTTATAAACAACGATCTGTCTTTTCGGACACGAAGGGTAATAAAAATCCAAGAATTTTCTCGAAATTCTTTTCACAGCCGACCAACCTATCAGCGTCTCTTTGAGGAGCGGTGCCGCAGCCCTGCAGCGAATCAGAGTTGTTGAAATCGTAGCTCTCGTGCAAACTCCCGCTATCGCTGTCCGGGCAGAGGTTGTTGACGTGGTGGTGGTGATGATGCGGAGGACTGGTCGGTGGCTGTTTCGAAGCCCTTCTCAATAAAATTAAAAGTAACTTAATTTAATAATAAAATTAAAATAATTTAATTTAAAAGAATGAAAAATAAGTTAATTTAATAAAATGAATTATAAGGTAATTTAATAAATTTAAAAAAATTAATTTGATAAAAATAAATACATAATTATATATTTGTGTTAAAAAATAAAATAAAAACATTTCAAACAACATCTAACAAATAGTAACACAGCAAAATCATTTTACATCTGTTGACTCCCTGAGGCCGTAGCACCTCCACCACCATCCAGAAAACCGAGAGCGACCTCGGCCGCAGCTTCAAAAATCTCCTTCGACACGCCCGCTTCTTTGGCTTCACTTTGTACATCTGAATGTCCAGCAGTCGATGCTGCTGCTGCAAGTGTCCCTGCTTTCCCTTCAATCAGGTCAAGCTTGCAATCTTTTGAAGAAGCATTTCCTAAGGATTCAGAAGACAGAGCGGAGGGGGTTTTGAGTCCAGTGAATTTAGTCTCGTTGTTCTCCTTCTTAGTACTGCTCGTATCAACGACCGGCTGGGACGAGGCAGAAGAAGATGCAAGCAACGACAAGCCTACCGATGATTGCACGAGCGATGCAGATGACATCGGTGAAGCAGATGACGGCGTTGACGGCAGGAGTGTCGACGGTTGATACGACGATTGTTGCAGCGCCACTGCCGAAGGTGTTGCAAGCGGTAGAGTCGGATAAACTTTGCCACCGTTTAGCTTTAAAAATGGCTTAGCTGAAGATGAGGACAGCATCAATGGTGCTTGTGCCCCACTGGGAGAAGACTGAACTTCAGTTGTCGATGCCTGAGAAGATGAAGAAGTAGAGGGCAAGAGCATTGATACTCCAATAGAAGATGAAGATGGTAAGGTCACAGAAGAAGACTCTGCCAAATAGGCATACCAGGGTGGAGGGGTTTTGTAAAGCTGGTGTACCTCTCTGTCCAAGATTTTGTTCATCACCTTAAAGCAAGAAATACGTAAATAGAGCATAAATGTAGTGGCATAAGTGCTGGTAGTTTACTATTCTTTCATCTTTAACAACAATCGTATCTTTTAGATAAAAAAAATCTGGTTCATCTAACAAAGATGTTTATTTAAAACATTTTTCAGTCACTTTATGTGTTCAGTCATTATTTTTGATGAAAAAAGTATCTTATCGAAAAAGCAGTGGTCAGGAATTCAAGATCAACATTACCTTACAAGCCATCAAAGACAAAACAGCCACAAAATCAACCCACCCTGGCTAGCTTGGCAGGGTCATCCTTGCAGTATACCAGCAGAGATACTGCCAGTTCTCCTCTCTGTCTCCTCAGATCTTCACATAAAAGAGGATGCTTTGCATCAGAAACATTGGCCTTCAGTTCTGTTTGAGCAGAGATCAATGGAAACTTAATAGCTTTATTATTCGAGATTTGATAATCAATTATGACCAATAAAACGTCCAAAATGCATTTGATTAGAAAAAGCGAAAAAACTGTTCAAAAATCAAAGAAGAGTTGTTTTCGTCTATAAAAATTCATCACATTCTAACGCCTTGTTACCTGCAACGATACTATTTATACAAGTTATAAAATATCACTCGTAGGTTGAGAAACATAATTTCAATGATATTCACAATTTTTCTTTTGTATTTCAGTCTATTGACATTCACATCTAACACTGAATAAAAAACACACAAATAGTTGTTTTAACAAATCTAATGTTCTAGCAACTTTAAGAATGTTTCGACAACATTAGGTTGTTCAGGCAATTTGTTTTGAAAACGTTAAAGTGGTTCAGGTAACATTAAATTTTTTTTTAGTAACATTAAAGATTTTTTCAACACACATTAATATTCATCATTTCTAACTAGAAGACAAATAAAATAAAAATCAACAACTAATAACCACTGTTGAGACAGAGAGACTCAAAAATAAACATCGCCAAGGTCACTGGAAGCATGGCCTCTCCTCGAGATTTTATCCTTCCGTCCTTCAACTTTTCGGCACGGTCCCTGATTAATTTTATTCAGATTTAATCATAATTATTGCATTGCTGAGCTGTCGATAGAATAAGAAACTGTCACCTTGAGAGCCACAAATGTTTAATACTGATTACTAAATTCAAAGGCTACATTGACCAGCAAATAACGATGCAGAACACCTGAAAAGTTTTTGGAAGTAAATATTTGTTGAAGAGTGGAAAGTGAGCGCTTTGAAACTCAAACATTTTGTTGGATCCAAAATTTACCACTCGACTGGTAAACAAATCTGATCAAAGAATCAACTTTGTATGATGATGGAAAAAGCGAATCATCAACAATGTGTCATACTATTGGATGCTATCCAAATATTGAGTTAAGAAGTTCAAGCCAATTATAATCAAGCTAAAAACAGCTGATTACAAACAACCAAAAGTACAAAACATGGCCTAAAGATCTCTAAACTGATAGATATAAACGTTATTGCCGAGAAACTTTTTCTCATAAACAAACTATGCGAACTCCAGGGTAATAATTTGTTGTACATTCATGTCATACTCTAAACGCTGGAGTTTTAAAGCACCAAATCCTTGACAATAACCAACACCATCTCAATTTTGTACAGTCATGCTTGTCCATGCCAGTACCATGGAGGAGGGAAAAGTAAAAAGGATCAAATTATGATCCATGACAGGAAGTACTTAGGTGCTTCCTACATACCAAGCAAATGACAATCAGTCATGGCTGCCTTAAAAAAAACAAGTGTTTATTCTATAACTAAGCTTTTAAGCCAATCCCAAGCCCGAACAAAGAAGGAGAATTTATTTCTCTGATTGAGAAACTTTACAAAGTCAATATATGCATTATTTGTCTTTCAGACATAAAACACTGCTATTTGTGAGAATGCATCCAATTCAAGCACTTCAGTAGCCTTATAGTTTTGTATAAATATAACAACATCAATTGTTATATGAAGAAATTATAACATAATATGAAAAATACAGAGAAGACCACCACCAAGGTACCTCAAGGAACCACCTCATCCTCCCTCACCACTCCAGCTTTGTCTTGCCCATAGTGCAACAATATATTTGCCTCTACACATATACTCTCACTAGACATCGAAATGAAAGACATGCGAAGTTGATTATTTTATTATTTCTCAGTGTAGTTATTGGTAGAGCTTGACCGATTAATCGGTAGCATTCACAATCGGGCCGATTATTAGCACAATCGGAACAATCGACAATCGGCCGGAACAATCGGCTTCTATCAACCCTGAGCCAAATAATGTATGAAGGCCCGATTCTTAAAGAATTTGACAAAAAATGTTTGGTTTTACATTGCCAAAAATATTTAAAAAAAAGTAAGATTGATAAAATTGTCATTTCTCTCCCATATTCTTATCGATGTGCAACCAAATGCTGGTCAATAATATGGAAACAGTCAAAAAACTTTCTCTAAATTTGAAAGAAATAGATCTGGACATCAACTGTAACATATTAGCCCAATTTTATGGTCCATCTTTAGTCCTCAACGGACTTCCGAAAAGTAAAAAAAGCTATTACCCGCTTGTCCGAGTTCTGAGGCGATTTTCCCTGCACTGCACTTGCCCTGAAGTTCACAACAAACTAGACGTTCTCAGTCAATTGAAAGTCAATTTTCCGTCAGAAAATTTAAAGTCGTTAAAAATCGTTTGCTGCAAATTTACT
>OZ022243.1:36764350-36781850 GCA_963978895.1 Erpobdella octoculata | reverse complement strand
AGAAGTTTCGAGACTTTAAACAGAAATTTGAAAACGTTGGATTGGTTACAGGAGATGTCCAGATCCAACCAGAATCCAACGTTCTTGTCATGACAACTGAAATTCTTAGATCCATGCTTTATTATGGATCAGATGTCATTCGAGACCTTGAATGGGTCATCTTTGATGAAGTTCATTACATCAACGATTCCGAAAGGGGAGTTGTATGGGAGGAAGTATTGATTCTTTTACCAGCCCATGTAAAAATAGTCATGTTGTCTGCCACCGTTCCAAATGCAAGGGAATTCGCTGAGTGGGTCGGGCGCATAAAGAAAAAAAAAGTTTATGTGATCAGCACTCCAAAAAGACCCGTGCCACTAGAGCATTATCTCTACACAGGTAACAATTCCAAGACATCGAACGAGCTATTTTTAATACTCGATGCCAACAAGAAGTTTCTGGTAGATGGACACAAAAAAGCAGTCGAAGCCAAAAAGAGCAGGGGAAGTAAAGTGGACCAAATGTACGGATCAAAAAGAACAAGGTACAATGTCAATCCTAAACAGGAGCAACAGATCTGGTCATCCCTTATCTTACAACTTGACAAAAAAGACAAACTACCTGCAGTTGCATTTGTATTCTCAAAGCGTCGCATTGATGACAACAGCTCAAATCTCAAAAACCTTGATCTTTTGAATTCATCCCAGAAAAGCCAGGTTGTTGTGTTTTTTGATAAGAGCATAAAAGTTCTCAAGGCTCCTGATAGAGAGCTTCCACAAGTAAAAACTATTAAGGAACTTCTACTGAAAGGTATTGGAGTTCATCACAGCGGCATTCTTCCGATTCTAAAAGAAATTGTTGAAATATTATTTCAGAGAGGTCTTGTGAGGGTTCTGCTTGCAACAGAGACGTTTGCAATGGGCGTCAATATGCCAGCAAGGACGGTTATTTTTGATGCAATTCAAAAACACGACAACGAAGGATTAAGAGATCTGCTGCCTGGCGAGTACATTCAGATGGCAGGTCGTGCTGGTAGAAGGGGTCTTGACGACACAGGCACTGTCATTATCCTGTGCAAGAATGATGTTCCAGAAATCTCCGAGCTCCATGGCGCGATGATGGGCATGCCAATGGTTTTGAAATCTCAGTTTCGGATCACCTACTCGATGGTGCTCAATCTTTTGAGAGTTGAACAATTAAGAATTGAGGACATGATGAGGAAAAGCTTTGTCGAGTTCAACACCGAAAAGGATTCCGATAAGAAACTTGCTCGTCTCAAAGAGTTGACTAAAAAGTTAGAAGAAGAGGAAGAGCAGAGTAGGGGTTTTGGTTTTTCCAGTATGACATCACACCTTGAAGATCTTCCTGATTACTATAAAGCTTGTGAAGAATACTACATCCTTAAAGAACATATCATGGACCTTATCCTCAGGCATCACAAGACTGGAGAAGCTATGAGTCCTGGCCGCGTGGTAGTCCTGGAAAAGGTGGGGGGTGCCCAAAACGTACCCGGAGTGGTTTTAGGTCCGGTGTCAGGCAGGGATAAATTTTTCAAAATATTCATCATTGCTGATAATGTTATCAAAATGAAGAATGACAAGAAGTGTGATGATGATAGTGATGGAGAAATCAAACCAAAGCCTTATATTGGTGTCAGCTTGTACAGGGTTAAAGGAACAACAACCCCAAAAATAGTTGAGGCACAGTTCAAAGACTTGACACTAATTTCCTCTAAAGTACTGAAGGTGAATGCTGGCAAAATTGTTGATGATTTCAGGAAGAGGGAAATGTTAAGATTTAGAGATGATCCCCTGTCGCAAAGCACCACTGCAACTAGTTACGACCTATTGCGTCTTCTTGACTCATGTACTGACCTTCCAGAACTTGATCCTGTCAATGACCTTCACATTAAAGAAATTGATACTGTTGAGGTATGGCTGAGAATAAACTTTTTGGAGTCTAATGTCAAGGAGAAGTACAAGTGTCTTGGTGATCCATTGTTTGAAGAAAGGTTTAAAATGCATAGAAGAAAGATGATCATGAAGAAAGAAATAAACAAAATAAAACATGAGTTGTCTGATGAAAGTTTAACTTTCCTACCTGAGTACCAGAACAGAATCAAGGTTTTATTGGAATTGGAACACATCAGTAAAACAAATGAGCTGAAAATGAAAGGCAGGGTGGCTTGTGAATTGAGCAGCCAGGAACTCCTCATCACTGAAATGATCCTAGAAAATCTCCTCACCGACCTTGATCCGGAAGTCATTGCAGCCATTCTGTCCTGCGTAGTCTTTGAACAAAAGAGATGCTCTGAACCAAATCTCAACAAACAATTGAAAGAGGTGTATGGCAAGTTCAAGACCATCGCTGACAATCTGACTGCGGTTCAGAAGCATTTTCAAGTCACGGAGGATGAGGTCATTGAACAGTGCCACAATGGACTCATGGAAGTCGTATATGAATGGGCCAAAGGAGTGCCATTCTCCAAACTTACGGAATTGACAGATGTGCAAGAGGGTGTCATTGTCAGGTGCATCCAGAGACTCAACGAACTTTTTCTAGATATCGGCAAAGCTGCCAAAATAGTCGGAAATCCTGTTTTGGAGAAAAAAATGGAGGAAGCAACTAAGCTGGTGAAGAGAGATGTTATATTTACTGGGAGTCTTTACCTTCAATAATGGATGTGATGAAGCAAAGATGAAATCAAGATTCATTATTAGGGTGATGTAAACAAGATCCAAAGACATTTTAATTGTGGCTGAAGCTTCATGGGTGCCTCATCCATAATTGTATTAGGAGTTTTTGTTTTAGGTGAAAAATAGGTATGTTTGGTAAGAGTGTTTTAAAAAAAAAGGTAAAAATTCAAATTTGTGTGTGTGTATATATATGTGTATTTTTATTATATATGTATATACGTATATATATATATATATGTATGTATATAATATATATATGTATATATATACGCATAATATATATATATATATATATATATATATATATATATATATATATATATATATATATATATATATATATATATATATATATATATATATATATATATATGTGTGTGTGTATATATATATGTATATATATATATATACGTATATATATATATATATATGTATGTATTTATGTATGTATGTATATATATATATGTATATATATGTATATACGTATATACATATATATATATATATATATATATATATATATATATATATATATATATATATATATATATATATATATACGTATATACATATATATATATATAAATATACACATATATACACACACACATATATATATATATATATACGTATATATAAATATATATGCGTATATATATATATAAGGTTATATATATACATATATATTTTGTAAATTTTTACTTTTTTACAATTTTATGTACAGGGTTACAGTCTCGAAGGAACATTTGTTTTTTTTCTGTTGCCCCTTATTTGTTTTTTGTCGAAATTGTGATTTTTTTAGAAATAAATTTGCAAAAAAAAAAAAAAATATATATATATATGTATATATATATATATACGTATATGCATATATACATATATTTGCGTATATATATACATATATGTATATATATGGATATACGTATATATATATATATATATATATATATATATATATATATATATATATATATATACATATATATATATATTTATATATATATATATATATATATATATATATATATATCCATTTCCTTTATCAGCAGTTCATTACATTTGTCTAAGTCTAGAAAAGAGTAGAGCTAAATTGCTTTCACACATTAGCACAGAGCAGAAACTTTCAATGATAATGAAAGGAATTTTGGCGGGAGGAGATGATCTTATTAAGGATGATTTTATCTACTTTTATGTTGACCAGCTTGTTGAGCATCTTTCCTCTAAAGTAAACTACTCAAAGGTCTTGGCATTAAGCGAAGAACAAATTGGAACTAAACTATATCGTTCTTACCTGGAAGGCCACAGAAATTCATTCGGAGCTCTTCCTTTCTGTGATGTTCTTTTGCTTTTGCCCCTGGTTTATTTTGACGATAGTAATAGAAACGGAGCCGCCGACACTCTTTGGCATTTGCTGTGGTTATCTAATGCAGATTTCGTACGAAATATTTTCATAAAATTCGATCAACTCCCATTCTCTATCGACAATCTTTTCAAGCCGCAAGACCAAAATAATAGTCTACTTCTGAAACGCTATTTTCAGCTCCTAGATTCTAAGTGCATTTCAGAATCCAGAACACCCGTTCCCTATTTGATTGCTGTGCATAACATCAATCGTTTTATATATTCGAATGCTCCAGCCACGTCACCTGAGATGGAAAAATGGAAGAAACTGTTTGCCGTAAAGATTCTAACCCGATGGCCAAATCCTCAAAAACAGCACGTTCTGATGTACAAACAGACAAACTTCAAAGCAGAGAATGGTTTCTGAAGAATTTTTTTCTGATGTTTTCAAAAACCCAGCTGGTGATAAAGATGAATGTTTAGTAAAAAATACTAACAGAACTACAATGATGCCTAATGTCATAACAGACCTCAGAAAAAATCTGGAAAACATGAAAGAGGCCTTTGTAGAGCAATTCTTCGAAGGTACAAGTGCAGAAAGGAGTTTAAGAAATGTTAAAGGAAAATGCTTTGAGGTAACTTGCTTAGTAATCGGACAATGTCATAAACCAATTCTTCCAATTGACTGGCTGTATAAACCGCTGACGAGACTAAACTACTCTATGTCTAAATCTTTGCAGAAATCTGAAGCTAAAAATCGTCAACTTTATAAGATGGTTGGTCGGCTTATTGATCACAGTACACAAGCCATCAGATTACTATTCTTGTTAGAAAAGAGTAGAGCTAAATTGCTTTCACACATTAGCACAGAGCAGAAACTTTCAATGATAATGAAAGGAATTTTGGCGGGAGGAGATGATCTTATTAAGGATGATTTTATCTACTTTTATGTTGACCAGCTTGTTGAGCATCTTTCCTCTAAAGTAAACTACTCAAAGGTCTTGGCATTAAGCGAAGAACAAATTGGAACTAAACTATATCGTTCTTACCTGGAAGGCCACAGAAATTCATTCGGAGCTCTTCCTTTCTGTGATGTTCTTTTGCTTTTGCCCCTGGTTTATTTTGACGATAGTAATAGAAACGGAGCCGCCGACACTCTTTGGCATTTGCTGTGGTTATCTAATGCAGATTTCGTACGAAATATTTTCATAAAATTCGATCAACTCCCATTCTCTATCGACAATCTTTTCAAGCCGCAAGACCAAAATAATAGTCTACTTCTGAAACGCTATTTTCAGCTCCTAGATTCTAAGTGCATTTCAGAATCCAGAACACCCGTTCCCTATTTGATTGCTGTGCATAACATCAATCGTTTTATATATTCGAATGCTCCAGCCACGTCACCTGAGATGGAAAAATGGAAGAAACTGTTTGCCGTAAAGATTCTAACCCGATGGCCAAATCCTCAAAAACAGCACGTTCTGATGTACAAACAGACAAACTTCAAAGCAGAGAATGGTTTCTGAAGAATTTTTTTCTGATGTTTTCAAAAACCCAGCTGGTGATAAAGATGAATGTTTAGTAAAAAATACTAACAGAACTACAATGATGCCTAATGTCATAACAGACCTCAGAAAAAATCTGGAAAACATGAAAGAGGCCTTTGTAGAGCAATTCTTCGAAGGTACAAGTGCTGAAAGGAGTTTAAGAAATGTTAAAGGAAAATGCTTTGAGGTAACTTGCTTAGTAATCGGACAATGTCATAAACCAATTCTTCCAATTGACTGGCTGTATAAACCGCTGACGAGACTAAACTACTCTATGTCTAAATCTTTGCAGAAATCTGAAGCTAAAAATCGTCAACTTTATAAGATGGTTGGTCGGCTTATTGATCACAGTACACAAGCCATCAGATTACTATTCTTGTTAGAAAAGAGTAGAGCTAAATTGCTTTCACACATTAGCACAGAGCAGAAACTTTCAATGATAATGAAAGGAATTTTGGCGGGAGGAGATGATCTTATTAAGGATGATTTTATCTACTTTTATGTTGACCAGCTTGTTGAGCATCTTTCCTCTAAAGTAAACTACTCAAAGGTCTTGGCATTAAGCGAAGAACAAATTGGAACTAAACTATATCGTTCTTACCTGGAAGGCCACAGAAATTCATTCGGAGCTCTTCCTTTCTGTGATGTTCTTTTGCTTTTGCCCCTGGTTTATTTTGACGATAGTAATAGAAACGGAGCCGCCGACACTCTTTGGCATTTGCTGTGGTTATCTAATGCAGATTTCGTACGAAATATTTTCATAAAATTCGATCAACTCCCATTCTCTATCGACAATCTTTTCAAGCCGCAAGACCAAAATAATAGTCTACTTCTGAAACGCTATTTTCAGCTCCTAGATTCTAAGTGCATTTCAGAATCCAGAACACCCGTTCCCTATTTGATTGCTGTGCATAACATCAATCGTTTTATATATTCGAATGCTCCAGCCACGTCACCTGAGATGGAAAAATGGAAGAAACTGTTTGCCGTAAAGATTCTAACCCCGATGGCCAAATCCTCAAAAACAGCACGTTCTGATGTACAAACAGACAAACTTCAAAGCAGAGAATGGTTTCTGAAGAATTTTTTTCTGATGTTTTCAAAAACCCAGCTGGTGATAAAGATGAATGTTTAGTAAAAAATACTAACAGAACTACAATGATGCCTAATGTCATAACAGACCTCAGAAAAAATCTGGAAAACATGAAAGAGGCCTTTGTAGAGCAATTCTTCGAAGGTACAAGTGCTGAAAGGAGTTTAAGAAATGTTAAAGGAAAATGCTTTGAGGTAACTTGCTTAGTAATCGGACAATGTCATAAACCAATTCTTCCAATTGACTGGCTGTATAAACCGCTGACGAGACTAAACTACTCTATGTCTAAATCTTTGCAGAAATCTGAAGCTAAAAATCGTCAACTTTATAAGATGGTTGGTCGGCTTATTGATCACAGTACACAAGCCATCAGATTACTATTCTTGTTAGAAAAGAGTAGAGCTAAATTGCTTTCACACATTAGCACAGAGCAGAAACTTTCAATGATAATGAAAGGAATTTTGGCGGGAGGAGATGATCTTATTAAGGATGATTTTATCTACTTTTATGTTGACCAGCTTGTTGAGCATCTTTCCTCTAAAGTAAACTACTCAAAGGTCTTGGCATTAAGCGAAGAACAAATTGGAACTAAACTATATCGTTCTTACCTGGAAGGCCACAGAAATTCATTCGGAGCTCTTCCTTTCTGTGATGTTCTTTTGCTTTTGCCCCTGGTTTATTTTGACGATAGTAATAGAAACGGAGCCGCCGACACTCTTTGGCATTTGCTGTGGTTATCTAATGCAGATTTCGTACGAAATATTTTCATAAAATTCGATCAACTCCCATTCTCTATCGACAATCTTTTCAAGCCGCAAGACCAAAATAATAGTCTACTTCTGAAACGCTATTTTCAGCTCCTAGATTCTAAGTGCATTTCAGAATCCAGAACACCCGTTCCCTATTTGATTGCTGTGCATAACATCAATCGTTTTATATATTCGAATGCTCCAGCCACGTCACCTGAGATGGAAAAATGGAAGAAACTGTTTGCCGTAAAGATTCTAACCCGATGGCCAAATCCTCAAAAACAGCACGTTCTGATGTACAAACAGACAAACTTCAAAGCAGAGAATGGTTTTGAATCATACAGTGACTTACCACTTTCTCGCGTCAAACGATTGAGCTCGTTTATGGAGGTTCCAGATAATCAAGTTAGATCGATGTTGACAGAATAACCCTGTAGATATGTTTTAGGCCAAGCTAAGTTCAAACAGTATTTTTTTTTACAAATTTTATAAACTATCATAACAAAGAAAAGTCTTGAAACAAGGCTCTCGTTTTTGAGAGTCAGTCCCATGCCTGGATACATCTTCAAACTAAATGCAAAACACTGACAGCACTACGTCAAGAAATTGCTTTTCGTTAGAGGAAACGATGGTATTAGGCTAATACAAGTGCTATATTGCTAATTAAGACTCAAATCAGGTTACAATTAAAGTCAGAATTCAACCAAGAAATTGGTTGATAAAATGACGTACGGAGAAGATGGTCTTGCGGAAGAGTCGGTCGAGTTTCAGAAACTTCCAAACCTCAAGTCGTCTGATAGCAATTTTGATAAATATTTTAAAATGGATATTAACAACTCAGTAACAGCAACATAAATTAGTTAAAAATAAACAAAATTCATTTTTTACAGCAATGTCTTAATAAATATCTTAATTATATATTTTTTATCATTTAATACCTACTTACCACTAAATTAGTCACAATGTATCACTTTATAAACTTAAAACTTTTCTACCCTAATTTCCAATTTTTGGGGTCACTGCGGAGGCTGAAGATCCTAATCAAATGAAATAAAAAATCCCACGTATTTTTACTTTAACATAAGGCACAAATCCCCCCTTCCATTAGAACTCTGAATCACGGAAATTTTTTTTCTTCATACATCCATGCTTCATTCACCCTACTGCATGCTGACCCAAGAAAAATTGAGCCACAACTTGGCAGAATTTACCAGCTGATTTTTTATTGGTTTATGACTCACGACGTAGCAGTATGTAGAAAATATTAAAGTATTTACTGTCGCGGATCTCAATCCGGCCCTTTTATAAAATTTCCCCTCCTTTATCCAGGCTTGGGACTGGCTCGCAAATAAGCGAGGCGGAGCATTCAACAGTAATTTCTAAACCTTTACCCGAACGGATATATTAGCGTTAGTTAATGAATTGCTTCATTATTCAGCAATCCTTGAATGGTTTTGTTAAGGACAGACAATGGTATTGTGCAATGCTAACTTCTTGAAAGTAATGAACACGACACATATAGAACGAACTAATAACGTACAAATCATTCTCTTTATAATGTGCTGCGGTAGCACGCATATTTTAGACATTTTTTCCTCTCTCAAATTTCTTTGCGCATCGACTGACCGTTCTTACTTAACAATAAATTTACGTAAAAAAAAAACATAACGGAAAACAAACTCACAACACAGAAATACAAAAAACCCGACTACCTAAAACTACGTATTCGACGAAATGAACTATATAGAAACAACTAACTTCACGTTCGCTTTCCGTGCGAAAAACGCTTCGTACGCGAAAAAAGACGCCGAGGCGCACAAAAAGAATCTAAATACGCCGATATTTACGGCAACTAAATATAGGTACAAGGTAGTACCTACATTGCCGTTATTTGAGCCAAATGACATAAATAAATAAAAGCAAAATAGACAAAATGCAATCGTCTGCTAACCCGATAAAAAAATAATTTTTTTTTTAAATATTTTCCGCCAGTTTGAATTGCGAGTCATCTGACTCCACTAAGCAACGGACTACACCCGATTTTTTTTTTTGAGACGCAAGACAAACACTCAACGAGCGAACATCTATTAAATTACGGACAAAGACAATTAATAATATAAAAAAAGCATAAACATAAAGGTAATCCAAGAACTATTATGAAACACGATTTGATATGCACAGAGGATGTCCAAACGTGCTTGAACAGAGGCACACACAGATACACATATAAAAACTCAAACACACTTCCGATGCACACCTAATGGGAACGCATGTGCACACATCGAGGCAAACACACAACAAAACTTTCTCTATAATATATATTTGAAAAAAAAAAAATTGAACAAAACTCAGCACTTTTAACAACAACACTGAAACACCATTGACACACACAAAAAGAGAACCATTCAACTATGCTTTTAAACAAAGAAACAAACGAACGAAAAGAACCCCCATTGAAGGTCAAATGTGATTGATCTTTGTGCCTTGACGTATCAATAAACCTAACCGGAGTCAATCACCATCTGTAGCACTCCTGCGGCAAAATATTGTAAAAACTACATAAACCCGGTGCCTGAGTTTTCATTTCAATAACATCCGAACTCCACACGCCCCCAAGACAGCACGACCTGCCACAACCACACCCGCTCTCCCACGGACCACGAGACCGGGGAGCGCAGCGCAACCGAAGCCTCGCCTCTCTAGCTCAACAGTCCGAAAATCTTCTGCCACAAGTCCTTTTTGCACGACTTGGTACGTTTCAGTCCGTTGATCAGCTCGTTGAACTGCGTCAGACCGTCCGGTATGAGAACGAAAACCTTCCGTGCGCTGTACAGAATGTTGATGAACTCGTCGTAGTCCTGGGCCACTATGTGGTGGATACGCGAGTGCGTGCACTGGACAAACCTGTTTGATATCACAAAATTGGTTACTAACAGTTTTTCTCGGTTAACAACATCCACACTTAATTTGATAGATTTACAAATTAATAGAATCAGTAATAAGTTAACTATTAATTAATTAATTAATCAGGTAATAAGTCACAGCATAGTAACATAAACTCTCTAGAAATCTTTAAAATTATTTTATTTTAATATTAAGTTTATTTCCTATGAAAATATAAAAAATATCAACTTGTCTCGTGTTTCAAGCTTCATCTCAGTGCTCAATGCAGCAACAAACCAATAAATACGTTAATGTTAAAATAATAACAAAAAGTCACATTTGTGAGCTCTTTTGAAGCAGCGATTGGACGATAGGGAGCCTGAGATTTTGGTTGACCTGGTTCATGTTGCCACTCGAGAAAGCCTTGGCCGTGTCTATGGCGATATCGTAGAGGATGAACGGGCTGAGGATGGCTGTGCAAGCACTGGCACAGAACTGTTGTATGTGGGTCATACCTGAAAGCCAGAGTTACCAAGAGGTTTCTATGGAGGTAATGTCAGGAAGCTTTATTTACCAAGAATAAAACAAAAAAAAATTAATTACCCAGCTTAATGGCCACCTCAAGAAGCCACTTGACATCCTCCCCATATGGGGGGTTTCGAGAGTACTTGATCTGCGGCCTGTCTTCGTGGACCTTTCTAGCCAGTGCTTCCATTGCCAGCATGCCCACTCTGTATGCTGCGTACAGGAAATATATTGTACTGGTGGCCTGAGAACCAGCGCCGCCATGGGTAGGCATGGCATTGACCCCGGAGTTCGACAGTGGGGTAACATACGGGGGCGGCTGCTGCTGCAAGGGTGGCTGGATTTGTTGGAGATGATGAACTTGATTGTTGGAAGCCTGCTTTTCGAAAGATCGTTGTTAACATTACGACAACACTTTCATAACAACAACAACAACAAAAACAACAATCACCATCATATCATTCACCATTTCAACTGATACAACATACCATAAGTCCAACAAATATTTGCAAGCAGCTAACCAAACTGGCCACCATAACACTAGGAGGAGGAGCCTGCATGGGATCAACTGGAAATTGCTGGAAGTGCTGGTAACCAAACATTGCCGGTTGCCAGTTTCCATGGCAGCCTCCTGGATTTCCCGCTCCGCTTGCTTGACCGACAAATGCGATTTGATACGGGGCAGGCGGCGGCGGCATTTGTATGGGGACAACATGGGGAGCCAAGTTGACTTGCATGATCTGTTGACCTCGATGTCTTATGACGGAGTGCTGGGGAAAGTAGGGGTGGCTCTGACTGCCCGGAGGAAGTGCAACGACCTGACCGTTCTGCTGGTGAGGGTGGTGGATGGATAGATAGCTGTAAGAGGGAGCAGGAAGGTAGGGGGGCTGTGAAGGCTGGGGAGGTAGAAAGTGTTGCTGCTGGTGAATAGCTGGTGGCGGCTGGGACTGTTGAAGTAGGGGCTGGTGGTAATAGAGCTGCTGCGCCTGCTGGTAAGTGAACTGCGGCATCGGGTAAGGAGCAACGGGGTAGACCTGGAGCCTTGAATCAACCTGAAGTCCCACATTCATGTCTTCTCTCTGATTTGCTGCACTGACCATCTGCTGGTTTACTGGTAGGATGTGGACCGCACCGGACTCACCGCTCGGATTTGCATTTTGCACTCGGTTTTCCCCTTGAACTGCGGACGGGCCATTGCTTCCCGTAGCAGCTACCGAGACGGGACCGGTGTAAAGCTCGTACCACCTGAGTGAGGAAAGGAATACAATCTCAATGTTGCAAGATATATATCAACATGCATAATTCCAGATGTATGTATGTATGTATGTATCTCTAGTATACACTAATATACAGGTATTTGTAAATGATTTTAAATAAGTTAGAAATTCCAAGAAAACATTTAATCTAAACAACAATTAAAATAATAACGTGAGAAACTAATAAAATAAACAGTAACCTCTTGGCCACTTCAAAAAGTATCTCTGGGTGAACTGTGACCTCTTTGGCAGCCATTTCTACACTGAGACAAGCCCTCTGAAGCATCTCAGAACTTTGATCGTAACACTGATTGAGAGCGATGTGTATCTCGTTGGTGTTCAAGGAATGAGCATAAGACAGGCATGACAGGGCGAGTTCGGCAGCTGCCGATACCATGCTGGGGTCCCTGCAACGGGAGGCCCGATCCGCAAGACTTGCTGCCTCTTGCGGAGTCAGATGACGTTCCCAGGATTGAGTCAGTATCTTGATGGCTGCTGGTCCGATTTCTGTGGCCTGGCCTGGTGCGAGCGAAAAGAGTAACGAGTCATAGGTTAACTGATTAAAATAACTGTTGGCTTCACAAGTAATAAGAATGCAGAAGAAAAAGAGCAAAAATGAAATATTAGCATACTGCATCACTATATTCCATTTAGTTTAAAAGCAAAGAATAATGATAATAAAATAAGGAATGTACAGATAATAAAATATGAAAAAAAACTGACCAACAATCCAAGAAACAAGGGAGGAGTATGTTCTAGACAGCCAGTTCGGGGAGACCCGATTGTGCAGACCGAGGGCGTAGAGTCCGATCTGGAAGGCGCAGAGGTGCAGGGCCCTGTGCGGACCGTTCGTACCTCCGTTCGAGTTTCCATTGTTGTTGCTGCTACTGTTGTTGTTGGCAGCAGCTGCGTTGTTGCTGCTGTTCTGGAAGCTGATGGAGTGCTGCGTGAATAGGGACGTCGATATGTTACCGCCCGCCTTGATCAGGATCGTTTTGGCGAGTTCGAACATGAAGTGGGCCAGTGCTTCACTGGGCTGGTTGGGTATGGAGGGCATGACCCTATTCTTGCCCTTATACCTGTTTAAGTGAATATCAATAAGCTAGGTATTGAGTTATTGAGTAATGAATTCAATCGATGTACACAATTTCCAGTGGCTCTATGTGCATATGTATTACTTTGTATGTATGCATGTTATAACTGTTATAGCTAAACATAATGCTGTTAGGTGGTGCTGCAATGACAAAATGATATATAATGCTATAAAAAAAGCTTCTTATTTCTTATGTTATTCATAAAATCACGTTTGTGTGAGGCATGAAAAAGCATAAAAAACAAAAAGAAATAGACAGCCTTACCTCGTCACTTTGGCATTGACCACCCCGAGAGGGGGATGGGCCAGACTGGAGGGTTGAGGTGAATAGAAACTTTCAAACAGCTGGCTCAGTGCAGGACTGTTGGAACAATTTATAAAAAAAAAAGAATATAGCTCAGAAACTTCAAAAAAAATTTTGTATTAAAAAACAATAAGACTACAAACAGTCATTGCAGACATGAAGAACAGTACAAATTTTTTTTATAAACAACGATCTGTCTTTTCGGACACGAAGGGTAATAAAAATCCAAGAATTTTCTCGAAATTCTTTTCACAGCCGACCAACCTATCAGCGTCTCTTTGAGGAGCGGTGCCGCAGCCCTGCAGCGAATCAGAGTTGTTGAAATCGTAGCTCTCGTGCAAACTCCCGCTATCGCTGTCCGGGCAGAGGTTGTTGACGTGGTGGTGGTGATGATGCGGAGGACTGGTCGGTGGCTGTTTCGAAGCCCTTCTCAATAAAATTAAAAGTAACTTAATTTAATAATAAAATTAAAATAATTTAATTTAAAAGAATGAAAAATAAGTTAATTTAATAAAATGAATTATAAGGTAATTTAATAAATTTAAAAAAATTAATTTGATAAAAATAAATACATAATTATATATTTGTGTTAAAAAATAAAATAAAAACATTTCAAACAACATCTAACAAATAGTAACACAGCAAAATCATTTTACATCTGTTGACTCCCTGAGGCCGTAGCACCTCCACCACCATCCAGAAAACCGAGAGCGACCTCGGCCGCAGCTTCAAAAATCTCCTTCGACACGCCCGCTTCTTTGGCTTCACTTTGTACATCTGAATGTCCAGCAGTCGATGCTGCTGCTGCAAGTGTCCCTGCTTTCCCTTCAATCAGGTCAAGCTTGCAATCTTTTGAAGAAGCATTTCCTAAGGATTCAGAAGACAGAGCGGAGGGGGTTTTGAGTCCAGTGAATTTAGTCTCGTTGTTCTCCTTCTTAGTACTGCTCGTATCAACGACCGGCTGGGACGAGGCAGAAGAAGATGCAAGCAACGACAAGCCTACCGATGATTGCACGAGCGATGCAGATGACATCGGTGAAGCAGATGACGGCGTTGACGGCAGGAGTGTCGACGGTTGATACGACGATTGTTGCAGCGCCACTGCCGACGGTGTTGCAAGCGGTAGAGTCGGATAAACTTTGCCACCGTTTAGCTTTAAAAATGGCTTAGCTGAAGATGAGGACAGCATCAATGGTGCTTGTGCCCCACTGGGAGAAGACTGAACTTCAGTTGTCGATGCCTGAGAAGATGAAGAAGTAGAGGGCAAGAGCATTGATACTCCAATAGAAGATGAAGATGGTAAGGTCACAGAAGAAGACTCTGCCAAATAGGCATACCAGGGTGGAGGGGTTTTGTAAAGCTGGTGTACCTCTCTGTCCAAGATTTTGTTCATCACCTTAAAGCAAGAAATACGTAAATAGAGCATAAATGTAGTGGCATAAGTGCTGGTAGTTTACTATTCTTTCATCTTTAACAACAATCGTATCTTTTAGATAAAAAAAATCTGGTTCATCTAACAAAGATGTTTATTTAAAACATTTTTCAGTCACTTTATGTGTTCAGTCATTATTTTTGATGAAAAAAGTATCTTATCGAAAAAGCAGTGGTCAGGAATTCAAGATCAACATTACCTTACAAGCCATCAAAGACAAAACAGCCACAAAATCAACCCACCCTGGCTAGCTTGGCAGGGTCATCCTTGCAGTATACCAGCAGAGATACTGCCAGTTCTCCTCTCTGTCTCCTCAGATCTTCACATAAAAGAGGATGCTTTGCATCAGAAACATTGGCCTTCAGTTCTGTTTGAGCAGAGATCAATGGAAACTTAATAGCTTTATTATTCGAGATTTGATAATCAATTATGACCAATAAAACGTCCAAAATGCATTTGATTAGAAAAAGCGAAAAAACTGTTCAAAAATCAAAGAAGAGTTGTTTTCGTCTATAAAAATTCATCACATTCTAACGCCTTGTTACCTGCAACGATACTATTTATACAAGTTATAAAATATCACTCGTAGGTTGAGAAACATAATTTCAATGATATTCACAATTTTTCTTTTGTATTTCAGTCTATTGACATTCACATCTAACACTGAATAAAAAACACACAAATAGTTGTTTTAACAAATCTAATGTTCTAGCAACTTTAAGAATGTTTCGACAACATTAGGTTGTTCAGGCAATTTGTTTTGAAAACGTTAAAGTGGTTCAGGTAACATTAAATTTTTTTTTAGTAACATTAAAGATTTTTTCAACACACATTAATGTTCATCATTTCTAACTAGAAGACAAATAAAATAAAAATCAACAACTAATAACCACTGTTGAGACAGAGAGACTCAAAAATAAACATCGCCAAGGTCACTGGAAGCATGGCCTCTCCTCGAGATTTTATCCTTCCGTCCTTCAACTTTTCGGCACGGTCCCTGATTAATTTTATTCAGATTTAATCATAATGATTGCATTGCTGAGCTGTCGATAGAATAAGAAACTGTCACCTTGAGAGCCACAAATGTTTAATACTGATTACTAAATTCAAAGGCTACATTGACCAGCAAATAACGATGCAGAACACCTGAAAAGTTTTTGGAAGTAAATATTTGTTGAAGAGTGGAAAGTGAGCGCTTTGAAACTCAAACATTTTGTTGGATCCAAAATTTACCACTCGACTGGTAAACAAATCTGATCAAAGAATCAACTTTGTATGATGATGGAAAAAGCGAATCATCAACAATGTGTCATACTATTGGGTGCTATCCAAATATTGAGTTAAGAAGTTCAAGCCAATTATAATCAAGCTAAAAACAGCTGATTACAAACAACCAAAAGTACAAAACATGGCCTAAAGATCTCTAAACTGATAGATATAAACGTTATTGCCGAGAAACTTTTTCTCATAAACAAACTATGCGAACTCCAGGGTAATAATTTGTTGTACATTCATGTCATACTACAAACGCTGGAGTTTTAAAGCACCAAATCCTTGACAATAACCAACACCATCTCAATTTTGTACAGTCATGCTTGTCCATGCCAGTACCATGGAGGAGGGAAAAGTAAAAAGGATCAAATTATGATCCATGACAGGAAGTACTTAGGTGCTTCCTACATACCAAGCAAATGACAATCAGTCATGGCTGCCTTAAAAAAAACAAGTGTTTATTCTATAACTAAGCTTTTAAGCCAATCCCAAGCCCGAACAAAGAAGGAGAATTTATTTCTCTGATTGAGAAACTTTACAAAGTCAATATATGCATTATTTGTCTTTCAGACATAAAACACTGCTATTTGTGAGAATGCATCTAATTCAAGCACTTCAGTAGCCTTATAGTTTTGTATAAATATAACAACATCAATTGTTATATGAAGAAATTATAACATAATATGAAAAATACAGAGAAGACCACCACCAAGGTACCTCAAGGAACCACCTCATCCTCCCTCACCACTCCAGCTTTGTCTTGCCCATAGTGCAACAATATATTTGCCTCTACATATACTCTCACTAGACATCGAAATGAAAGACATGCGAAGTTGATTATTTTATTATTTCTCAGTGTAGTTATTGGTAGAGCTTGACCGATTAATCGGTAGCATTCACAATCGGGCCGATTATTAGCACAATCGGAACAATCGACAATCGGCCGGAACAATCGGCTTCTATCAACCCTGAGCCAAATAATGTATGAAGGCCCGATTCTTAAAGAATTTGACAAAAAATGTTTGGTTTTACATTGCCAAAAATATTTAAAAAAAAGTAAGATTGATAAAATTGTCATTTCTCTCCCATATTCTTATCGATGTGCAACCAAATGCTGGTCAATAATATGGAAACAGTCAAAAAACTTTCTCTAAATTTGAAAGAAATAGATCTGGACATCAACTGTAACATATTAGCCCAATTTTATGGTCCATCTTTAGTCCTCAACGGACTTCCGAAAAGTAAAAAAAGCTATTACCCGCTTGTCCGAGTTCTGAGGCGATTTTCCCTGCACTGCACTTGCCCTGAAGTTCACAACAAACTAGACGTT
>OZ022243.1:36754350-36759350 GCA_963978895.1 Erpobdella octoculata | reverse complement strand
AGAATCCAACGTTCTTGTCATGACAACTGAAATTCTTAGATCCATGCTTTATTATGGATCAGATGTCATTCGAGACCTTGAATGGGTCATCTTTGATGAAGTTCATTACATCAACGATTCCGAAAGGGGAGTTGTATGGGAGGAAGTATTGATTCTTTTACCAGCCCATGTAAAAATAGTCATGTTGTCTGCCACCGTTCCAAATGCAAGGGAATTCGCTGAGTGGGTCGGGCGCATAAAGAAAAAAAAAGTTTATGTGATCAGCACTCCAAAAAGACCCGTGCCACTAGAGCATTATCTCTACACAGGTAACAATTCCAAGACATCGAACGAGCTATTTTTAATACTCGATGCCAACAAGAAGTTTCTGGTAGATGGACACAAAAAAGCAGTCGAAGCCAAAAAGAGCAGGGGAAGTAAAGTGGACCAAATGTACGGATCAAAAAGAACAAGGTACAATGTCAATCCTAAACAGGAGCAACAGATCTGGTCATCCCTTATCTTACAACTTGACAAAAAAGACAAACTACCTGCAGTTGCATTTGTATTCTCAAAGCGTCGCATTGATGACAACAGCTCAAATCTCAAAAACCTTGATCTTTTGAATTCATCTCAGAAAAGCCAGGTTGTTGTGTTTTTTGATAAAAGCATAAAAGCTCTCAAGGCTCCTGATAGAGAGCTTCCACAAGTAAAAACTATTAAGGAACTTCTACTGAAAGGTATTGGAGTTCATCACAGCGGCATTCTTCCGATTCTAAAAGAAATTGTTGAAATATTATTTCAGAGAGGTCTTGTGAGGGTTCTGCTTGCAACAGAGACGTTTGCAATGGGCGTCAATATGCCAGCAAGGACGGTTATTTTTGATGCAATTCAAAAACACGACAAGGACGGATTAAGAGATCTGCTGCCTGGCGAGTACATTCAGATGGCAGGTCGTGCTGGTAGAAGGGGTCTTGACGATACAGGTACTGTCATCATCCTGTGCAAAAATGATGTTCCAGAAATCTCCGAGCTCCATGGCGCGATGATGGGCATGCCAATGGTTTTGAAATCTCAGTTTCGGATCACCTACTCGATGGTGCTCAATCTTTTGAGAGTTGAACAATTAAGAATTGAGGACATGATGAGGAGAAGCTTTGTTGAGTTCAACACCGAAAAATATTCCGATAAGAAACTCGCTCGTCTCAAAGAGTTGACTAAAAAGTTAGAAAAAGAGGAAGAGCAGAGTAGGGGTTTTGGTTTTTCCAGTATGACATCACACCTTGAAGATCTTCCTGATTACTATAAAGCTTGTGAAGAATACTACATCCTTAAAGAACATATCATGGACCTTATCCTCAGGCATCACAAGACTGGAGAAGCTATGAGTCCTGGCCGCGTGGTAGTCCTGGAAAAGGTGGGGGGTGCCCAAAACGTACCCGGAGTCGTTTTAGGTCCGGTGTCAGGCAGGGATAAATTTTTCAAAATATTCATCATTGCTGATAATGTTATCAAAATGAAGAATGACAAGAAGTGTGATGATGATAGTGATGGAGAAATCAAACCAAAGCCTTATATTGGTGTCAGCTTGTACAGGGTTAAAGGAACAACAACCCCAAAAATAGTTGAGGCACAGTTCAAAGACTTGACACTCATTTCCTCTAAAGTACTGAAGGTGAATGCTGGCAAAATTGTTGATGATTTCAGGAAGAGGGAAATGTTAAGATTTAGAGATGATCCCCTGTCGCAAAGCACCACTGCAACTAGTCACGACCTATTGCGTCTTCTTGACTCATGTACTGACCTTCCAGAACTTGATCCTGTCAATGACCTTCACATTAAAGAAATTGATACTGTTGAGGCATGGCTGAGAATAAACTTTTTGGAGTCTAATGTCAAGGAGAAGTACAAGTGTCTTGGTGATCCATTGTTTGAAGAAAGGTTTAAAATGCATAGAAGAAAGATGATCATGAAGAAAGAAATAAACAAAATAAAACATGAGTTGTCGGATGAAAGTTTAACTTTCCTACCTGAGTACCAGAACAGAATCAAGGTTTTATTGGAATTGGAACACATCAATAAAACAAATGAGCTGAAAATGAAAGGCAGGGTGGCTTGTGAATTGAGCAGCCAGGAACTCCTCATCACTGAAATGATCCTAGAAAATCTCCTCACCGACCTTGATCCGGAAGTCATTGCAGCCATTCTGTCCTGCGTAGTCTTTGAACAAAAGAGATGCTCTGAACCAAATCTCAACAAACAATTGAAAGAGGTGTATGGCAAGTTCAAGACCATCGCTGACAATTTGACTGCGGTTCAGAAGCATTTTCAAGTCACGGAGGATGAAGTCATTGAACAGTGCAACAATGGACTCATGGAAGTCGTATATGAATGGGCCAAAGGAGTGCCATTCTCCAAACTTACAGAATTGACAGATGTGCAAGAGGGTGTCATTGTCAGGTGCATCCAGAGACTCAACGAACTTTTTCTAGATATCGGCAAAGCTGCCAAAATAGTCGGAAATCCTGTTTTGGAGAAAAAAATGGAGAAGGCAACTAAGCTGGTGAAGAGAGATGTTATATTTACTGGGAGTCTTTACCTTCAATAATGGATGTGATGAAGCAAAGATGAAATCAAGATTCATTATTAGGGTGATGTAAACAAGATCCAAAGACATTTTAATTGTGGCTGAAGCTTCATGGGTGCCTCATCCATAATTGTATTAGGAGTTTTTGTTTTAGGTGTTAAATAGGTATGTTTGGTAAGAGTGTTTTTAAAAAAAAGGTAAAAATTCAAATTTGTGTGTGTGTATATATATGTGTATTTTTATTATATATGTATATACGTATATATATATATGTATGTATATAATATATATATATATATATATATATACGCATAAATATATATATATATATATATATACATATATATATATATATATATATATATATATATACATATATATATATATATATATATATATATGTGTGTGTGTATATATATATATATAAATATACCCATATATACATACACACATATATATATACACGTATATACATATATATATATATAAATATACACATATATACACACACATATATATATATATATATACGTATATATAAATATATATGCGTATATATATATATAAGGTTATATATATACATATATATTTTGTAAATTTTTACTTTTTTACAATTTTATGTACAGGGTTACAGTCTCGCAGGAACATTTGTTCTTTTTCTGTTGCCCCTTATTTGTTTTTTGTCGAAATTGTGATTTTTTTAGAAATAAATTTGCAAAAAAAAAAAAAAAAATTAATATGTATATATATATATATATATATATATACGTATATGCAAATATACATATATTTGCGTATATATATACATATATGTATATATATGGATATACGTATATTTATATATATATATATATATATATATATATATATATATATATATATATATATATATATATATATATATATATATATATATATATATATATATATATATATATATATATATATATATATCCATTTCCTTTATCAGCAGTTCATTACATTTGTCTAAGTCTTGAAACAATCATAGAAATATATCTTCAGTGAATATATATATATATATATATATATATATATATATGTATATATTTATATATATGTATATATGTCTGTGTATATATATATATATATATATACATATATATATATACATATATATATACATATATATATATATATATATATATACATATATATATATATATATATATATATACATATATATATATATATATATATATATATATATATATATGTAACCTTTTCCTTAACCAGCACGTCACTACAATTGTCTAAGTCTTGAAACAAGCATGGAAATAATATATCTTCAGTGAATATATATATATATATATATATATATATATATACTAGCGGAGATACCCGGCGTTGCCCGGGTTTTTTAGAGGTTTTTCTAATGTTTGTCTCTTTCTCTCCCGTTTCCTTTCCCACCTGCTTTCCCACTCCTGTTCGCTTTCCCGTTTTCGGTCGTTTTCCCGTTTTCGGTCGTTTTCCCGCTCCCGGTCGCTTTCCCGTTCCCGGTCGCTTTCCCGCTCGCGGTCGCTTTCCCGCTCCCGGTCGCTTTCCCGCTCCCGGTCGTTTTCCCGTTCCCGGTCGCTGTCCCGTTCCCGCTCACGTTTGCTCTCCCATTCCCGCTCACGCTTGCTTTTCCGTTCCCGCTCGCTGTTCGTTCCGGGTCGCTTTCCCGTTTTTATAATAGACAAACTAACCCACAAACATTCATATATATATATATATATACTAGCAGTGCCCGTAGCGGCTTCGCTCGCATGAAATTAGAGAGTTTGAACCGTGCATCCATAGTAGAGATCAATTTTTTAGGTCTCGGCTCGGCCCGTCGACAACTTAGCCCAGCCCGTTTTAAAAACCCAAACTCCTGGCCCGGCACAGCCCGTCTGAATTAGGCCCGGCCCATTCTTATAGGCTTAGAAGTTCTATATACTTGATGAAAAACTTCGGCCCGTCCCACCTTGACTTCAGGTTTGGCCCGGCCCAACTGAAGACCCTAAAATCACTAAAATATCTATATACTTGGTGAAAAACCTCGGCCCGTTCCACTTTGATTTAAGGTTTGGCCTAGCCCGTGTGAAGACTCTAAAATAACAGCTTGGCCCGGCCGGTGATAAACTGAACTTAGCTACTTTTAACCGGCACAAAACATCAAAATACTAATTTTTACATTTGTAGCACTTACAGTTTGTGAGTAGCAGTTATTTTGAAATCAAATAACCCTTTTTTCCACCCCACATTTGATGTCCTGGAAACCAAATTTTTAAAAAAATGTTGAAACACTTATATCATAATTTTTTGAGTAAATACTAAATACTAATTTTGACATCTGTAGCATTCATAGTTTTTGAGTAGCAGTTACTTTAAAAACCAAAGAAACCTTTTTTCCACCCCACATTTGAGGTCCTGAAAACCAAAACTAAATACT
>OZ022243.1:36731850-36749350 GCA_963978895.1 Erpobdella octoculata | reverse complement strand
AACTGATGTTATTGGGCGCTTCTAAAAGCATGACATTTGAAAAAGATGATATGCTTAGCGGATGTCTTCTGCTTAGCGTGGTTGAAGCGGGAATAAATGCTGCCGTTGAAAATAAGCAATTTGATCAATCAGAAGTGTCCATCTTTTTTGGCTATCTGCCCACCATTTTGCTGATTGCTGAAAATTCCCTAAATGAGTTTTTGGAGATCTTCAGCCTAAAAAAGTATTCAACTTACGGTCTGCTGACTTCGGTAATCAATTGCTTGTCAACTTTTCTTGAGAAAACAAACAAAAATCTTGAATCAGAAATAATTGAACAAATTAAAAAAGCTGTAAAAAAGCTTTTAGAATCGTCTTCTTTTGGAAGTGCAGTTGAGGAGCTGAAAAGGAATTCGACTATAATCCCCAAAGTTGTAGCTTTCAGGACTCACGGAGAATCAATTGATTCCTTGAAATCTTTAGAAGCGATTTATTTTGACGACTCACAATACCTCGTGTCTGAGAAGTTGGAAATGCCATCAGCTGCTTCAACTAAACCGCTGCTTGCCCTCAAATCTTCTCAATCGCAATTTCGTAACTCACCGCATTCCTCAGTCACTTATCTAAAATGGCACCCTGTCATTCACCCTTTATCTACGGTACCTTTTTTGACTAGCTTAGCTAGGCTTGTTCTAGCTTTTTCTAAATGCCACAACACTCAAGAAGAAAACATTGCTTTGTGTCAAAAATTCATAAACCATAAAGATATGCAACTTTATCTGTCCAAGATAGCAGCATCTCACGGCTCTGCTTTAAATGGAGGCTGGTTTTCCAGATATGAAGTTCACCTAGTTTACTTTGTGATAACAATATCTAAAAAACTTCTTTGTGTTCCAAACACCTGCAAAACTGTTGATCCTGTGCTTTATCACAAAATTATTACGAATCTTTTAACTCATTTTCACTCTGGTGACGAAGTTATGGTACTGCAGATGCTGAAAAATCTACTTTCTGAAGAATTTTTTTCTGATGTTTTCAAAAACCCAGCTGGTGATAAAGATGAATGTTTAGTAAAAAATACTAACAGAACTACAATGATGCCTAATGTCATAACAGACCTCAGAAAAATTCTGGAAAACACGAAAGAGGCCTTTGTAGAGCAATTCTTCGAAGGTACAAGTGCTGAAAGGAGTTTAAGAAATGTTAAAGGAAAATGCTTTGAGGTAACTTGCTTAGTAATCGGACAATGTCATAAACCAATTCTTCCAATTGACTGGCTGTATAAACCGCTGACAAGACTAAACTACTCTATGCCTAAATCTTTGCAGAAATCTGAAACTAAAAATCGTCAACTTTATAAGATGGTTGGTCGGCTTATTGATCACAGTACACAAGCCATCAGATTACTATTCTTGTTAGAAAAGACTAGAGCTAAATTGCTTTCACACATTAGCACAGACCAGAAACTTTCAATGATAATGAAAGGAATTTTGGCGGGAGGAGATGATCTTATTAAGGATGATTATATCTACTTTTATGTTGACCAGCTTGTTGAGCATCTTTCCTCTAAAGTAAACTACTCAAAGGTCTTGGCATTAAGCGAAGAACAAATTGGAACTAAACTATATCGTTCTTACCTGGAAGGCCACAGAAGTTCATTCGGAGCTCTTCCTTTCTGTGATGTTCTTTTGCTTTTGCCCCTGGTTTATTTTGACGGTAGTAATAGAAACGGAGCCGCCGACACTCTTTGGCATTTGCTGTGGTTATCTAATGCAGATTTCGTACGAAATCTTATATATAAAAATGAAATGTTTGTTTGTTTGTTCGGACATCAAATGTAAACGGCCGAACAGATTTAATTGAAATTTGGCACACTTATGTATCTTATTTAAGCGGTGGTTCCTGTAAAATTTTAAATAAATTGGTTTCTCCGTTGATGTTTTATGGACAAAAAACGTTTTGGTCAGCGGTAGTAAGTTATGTATATATATATATATATATGTATATATATATATGTATATATATATATATATATATATATATATATATATATATATATATATATATATATATATATATATATATATATATATATATATATATATATATATATATATATATATATATATATATATATATCTTTTTCCTATTGACTGAGTTCATGATTTATATTTTTCATTTTAACAATTCTATCTTATATATAAAAATGAAATGTTTGTTTGTTTGTTCGGACATAAAATGTAAACGGCCGAACAGATTTAATTGAAATTTGGCACACTTATGTATCTTATTCAAGCGGTGGTTCCTGTAAAATTTTAAATAAATTGGTTTCTCCGTTGATGTTTTATGGACAAAAAACGTTTTGGTCAGCGGTAGTAAGTTGGAGTAAATTTTTTTTCTACAAAATAAAATAAAATTAATTTATAGTTAAATTATACAAAATATTTTTTTTTTCTTGAGTTTTAAAGGTTTTAAATATAAATATTAAATTAAATAAATATGTGTGTAGTTTAGTGCCGCCCATAGATATCTATGGTGCCGCCGGATACCTTTGTTTTGATTTCATAGAGCTCATTGAGGCTCATTCTCTTCCGAACCTCCACGAGGGAGAAGTTGGCTGCGCAGCTGGATCCCCGAACCATAGTGCAAAAAAAAGTTCGTGCATTGGGGTTGTGCTATAGATCGTTGGAAAGGTATTTAAAAAGGAAATATAATGGTGTAAAAATAAATTTAATATTGCAAAAAATAAAAAAGTTATAGGCGAAAAACCGTCGCCGTCCCTATGTAAATGTATGGAGACGATTTTTCATACCCTGATCTATATTTTGCTTCATAACTTTTTTATTTGTTAGACTATTTTCCAAAAATTTGTTTCTATGTTTGGCTAATATATTTGTCTTTCTAATGCATTAAGCTAGAACCCCAATGCGGTCGAAAATATTAATCTACATGGCTCCAAACGCAAGTGAAAAATCGTCCCTATGTAAATGTATGGAGACCATATTGTAAAAGTTTCACTGATATATGAGGTGCATGAAATTTGAAAGAAATGAAAGCAAGTGCAGTATTTTTGTGTTTCAACAAAATCATGAACAAAGTTCTCAAGCCAGCCTATCAATCTGCTGCTGTTTTGTTCAATTTATAATTGCATCATTTGCTAAATAAAAGTGGTACTCTTCGATTGTTCCAAATTGATGATCTCAGAAAACTCTCGGAAAATTCATTAAGTTAATGCTTTGAAGGTTTTTAATATTATTATTACTTCATGTTTTATTTCAATCTGTGTTTTATATCACATTTTTCAAAGCCACGGGTCAACATTTATTAACATGCCACATGTAGCGTTATATGCTTTCTGTAGACATGACACTTAAAAACTAAGAAATACTCAAAAACTAAGACTAGCGATTTTACGAAAAGCAGCTGTTGAACAGTGTGTGATAAATCTATTGTAAGCATTTATAATCTTACAAGTATATAAAATAAATATAACCTGTTGAGATATATGAGCGGATTTTAACATTATTGCAGCCGTTAACTAATAAATTCTTTTTTTTTTCAGCTTCAGTTAATCATAATAAGCCTTTGCAGAAGATCACACTTGCAGAGTGGAACCAATACATTAAAGAACACTAATTAAAATTGAGGAAGTTCAGACGTAACTAAACGAGCAAACCAAACAACAAAGTGTTAACGAGAGAACAGATCAATTTTGATGACTGTGCACAGCATTCCGCTACAGCCCATCTAAGCCACATTGGGAAGGCTCTAAAATTTAATGGAGGAACAGAAGAGCGAAAAGAAGAGCAAGCTGGAGCGGTAAAGCGTAAAAGCAACCGGGATCGGGAAAAGTAAGAGACCGGGGACGGGAGAGCGACCGTGAGCAGAAATGCGACCAGGAGTGAGAAAGCGACATGGAACGGGAAAGCAAGCGGTTAAGGAAACGGGAGCCAGAGAGAAAACGATAAAAAGCCTTTAAAATCCCCTGGCAACGCCGGGTAACCCAGCTAGTATTTTCATAAAATTCGATCAACTCCCATTCTCTATCGACAATCTTTTCAAGCCGCAAGACCAAAATAATAGTCTACTTCTGAAACGCTATTTTCAGCTCCTAGATTCTAAGTGCATTTCAGAATCCAGAACACCCGTTCCCTATTTGATTGCTGTGCATAACATCAATCGTTTTATATATTCGAATGCTCCAGCCACGTCACCTGAGATGGAAAAATGGAAGAAACTGTTTGCGGAGAAGAACGTACGGAGAAGATGGTCTTGCGGAAGAGTCGGTCGAGTTTCAGAAACTTCCAAACCTCAAGTCGTCTGATAGCAAATTTGAGAAATATTTTAAAATGGATATTAACAACTCAGTAACAGCAACATAAATGAGCTTTCGCCGTAGGTTTTGCGGTTAGAGTTGAACAAAATAATTGGCAAGAAAACCACTTACTCTGGGATGTGTAGCCGACCAAATTAGCGAAGCATTTGACGGAGAGCTGGACATTATTTATAGCAGCAACAATAATGAAAAATTAATTATTAGACTGCGTTTGAGAAAAGGAAAAACAATGATGACCAAGAAGTCCTAGACAATGTGTTTTGGATATCTTGCAACAAAAATACTTAAAGGAAGTAAGCATCAAAGGGATCAAATTTGTCAAAGAAACTTATTTGCTTGAGCCCAACAGCGACGAGAGAAAAATGACAATTGTTACTGAAAATTGAGAACTATGGAAGAGCCCTGAGGCAGGTACTCGGAACAAAAAATGTTGACAAAAAAAGGAAAATAAATGACATTGTGGAAAGGATGTATAAAGAGGTTGGTTTGAAAAAAATATTTCAACTGAAGGTTCTGCTAATGGATATTAACAACTCAACCAAGCTGATGCAAAATTTAGAAGAGGATGTTGTAAAATCGCTTTTTAGAAGCATTTGTTGCCCATAAAAACTAGACGAAGAATACAAACTGCTACTGGAAGATCGTGCAGCTCTTCGCAACTTATTTTCCCCCTTTAAAACTATAGATGATGTCAATGAACTGAACAAGGAATTTCTTGTCGTTAGAGGAAACGATGGTGTTAGCAAAGAGGCCAATACAAGTGCTACATTGCTAATTAAGACTCAAATGAGGTTACAATTGTGGTCAGAATTCAAACTGCTACTGGAAGAGCGTGCTACTTTCTGCAACTTATTTTAATCAGAAAGCAAAATTGTACTTCTTTGCAATCTGGAAAGGTTAATATGGAATGTGCACATGAAGTTTAAAGTTGATCTCAGAAAGAAGGCCAACCTTTCTCCCTTTAAAATTATAGATGATGTCTAGGAACTGACCAAGAAATTGGTTGATAAAATGACGTATGGAGAAAAGGGTCTTGAAGATATCATGGAGAGCTGCAGCATTTATTATGACCCTAACTCGGAGTGCACGGTTTTGTCAGAGGATGAGCACTGGTTTGCTGCTTATTATGAACTCAGTAACAGCAACATAAATGAACTTTTGCCGTGGGTTTTGCGGTTAGAGTTGAACGAAAAAGAAACTGGAGCGGGTGTGAGAAAAACTTCAACTCCAACAAATGTTTGAAGCAACACTTCTGCCGTGAATGTGATACGTCATTTAGCTCCAAAAAGGCTTTAGATAATCACATGCTCATGCCTAATAGATTCAGATTATTTCAACGGTTACAGTTATCAAATACCTGAAACTGTGGGACGCTTTAAGTTACCATACGAGTATTTATTAAGGACATTGAGCAGGGACGTAAATTCAGCATTATCCAGGGGGGGGGCAAAATTTTCCCGCCATTATATAGCCTACTGACAGGGTTACCCGGTGTTGTCCGGGTTTTTTGTGCTTAGTTTTGTCTCGTTTTTGCCAATGAAACGTCAAAGAAATAACAGATTTTTTTGTAATTTTTCAAAATTTTCTCATCAATGAAGTTACCTGCATGCCAAATGTTGTTAAAATTGCTCCTGCGGCTTGGATGTGATAAACGAATGCTCTCACACTCACATTACCTTTTACATTTATATAAATACGTAGGTACAAGCAAAGAGGGATGGGGAAATGCATCCCCCATCAGAGTATCAATTGAAATTTTTGGGGTATAATACCTTGTTTTTGGAAAACGACCGCAGCTTTTTTGGGAGGAGAAATTGGAAGTCTTTGAAAAAAAATTTGAAAAATACTTACGACTACCCCTTACCGGTTATCAGCTTTTTGGAAGAGAATATAAAAAAATTTCTGAAGTGATTCCCCCACCAAAAAATTCTGGATTCGCCACGCGCCACTGGGTATAAGGGGGATGAATGATTTAATCATATTGCAGTAAAACAAGTAAAGGAAAAACAAGTTTTTCAACACAAACTTTGATTTCAAATACATTCAATTAAGAAATGCAAAAGATGTTCAAAGTTTTTTTTTAAAATTGAATCATGTATTTTCATCAAATATAAAGCTATGCTGAAAGTTTCAACTTCCTAGCTAGTCAAAATGCTGGTTAAATTTCACTTGCAAGATTTGCGTACAGTGAAAGACACACACAAAAACAGAGATTGTAACCTAAATAAAAGTTTGTAAAAAAGATGTCCAAAATGGGGTGGGTATAATTTTGTTTTATTTTTGTGTAATAAATAATAACTTTGATGTAGACAGCTGTGAGGGAATCAACATTGTATCAATACCACTAATAGGGTAAAATTCCACGAGTTCGCTGCTTTTATTTTGGCACAGAAAACAGCTAATCTTTGGACCAACACTGATACACAAATTATTACTCTGCAGTTATTGGTAAATCTAGCATCGAGCTAAGATATAAAATTGTCTCCAATACGCATTGAATCATCGCGAGGTTAAATAAAGTTAAAATTAACATATTATATAGTAAACTCTAAGTAAAAAAAAATTTTAATTTTGGAAATCAAGGGGGGGCGAATTGTCTATACACGCCAGAAGGATTCCAACACGCATTGCATCATCACTAGGTTAAGTAAAGTTAAAATTAAATAAATATATAGTAAACTCTAGGTAAAAAAATTCAAATTTTGAAAATCAGGGGGGGCAAATGCCCCCCCCCCCCTGCCCCCCCCAATTTACGTCCCTGACATTGAGAAACTATTACAAAGACGGTATTCTAAACTGCTGGTCTGCCGGCTAGTAATGTTTTCGTTAAAGTTGAAGACCAGCAGCTTGATGTTAGTAATATAAGTTTTTGTGAAAATCCAGTTGTGCCTTCTAAAGTGATGAACTTTGGTAAGTTTGTTGTTGGTATTCAAGAAAAAGCTAGTGACTCAAGCAAATCTGGTCTCACCAGCTATAACACTAACAATGGTTATTTATTTAAGAAACCCTAAAATCAGGTAAATTTACCATCCCTATTTGTAAAAAATCTAGCTTAATGGATTCAGATTATTTCAACTGTTACAGTTATCAAATACCTAACTGTCTAATATACAAAATCTTCAAGCTGTTCAGAGCCAAATCAAACAGCTTCAAGCAGTAAATTGATAAAAATCTGCAAGTCAACTATTCAGAGCAAATTAAACCATTTACAAGCTCTGAAACTCGGAGAGGGAGAAACGGTCGGTTACAATTTTGGCAGTTTCTTTTACTAATCTTGTTAGATACAAAATAAAATATTAAAGAGAAACTATTTACAACACCACGTTTTTGTGAACTAAAAAGTAAAAAATAATTTTTCTCTGGGCTGTGTGCGAAATGTTTTTATGGAGCTGGAACGGGAGAGCAAGCGGGAACAGGAAAACAAGTCGAACGGCAGAGTAAACGATCATCAAAGGTAATTGTGCAATAAAATTCAAATTTAGTTTACGTTTTAAAGGGCCAAAAGAAGTAAGGAAAAAATGGAAAAGAGAAAATGAGCGCGAGCGGGAACGGGATAGCAAGTGTGAGCGCGAACGGGAGAGCAAGCGCGACCGGGAAAGCGAGCGGAAACGGGAAAGGGAGCAGGAGCGGGAAAGCAAGCGGAGAAGGAAACGAGAGAGACAAACATTAGAAAAACATCTAAAAACCTGCTAGTTAAAAATAAACAAAAATTCATTTTTTACAGCGATGTCTTAATAAATATCTTAATTATATATTGTTTATCATTTAATACCTACTTACCACTAAATTAGTCACAATGTATCACTTTATAAATTTAAAACTTTTCTACCCTAATTTCCAATTTTTGGGGTCACTGTGGAGGCTGAAGATCGTAATCAAATGAAATAAAATAATCCCACGTATTTTTACTTTAACATAAGGCACATATCCCCCCTTCCATTAGAACTCTGAATCACGAAATTTTTTTTCCATACATCCATGCTTTATTCACCCTACTGCACGCTGCTCCAGGAAAAATTGAGCCACAACTTGGCAGAATTTACCAGCTGTTTTTTGTAATTGTTTTGACTCACGTAGCAGTATGTAGAAAATATTAAAGTATTTACTGTCGCGGATCTCAATCTGGCCCTTTTATAAAATTTCCCCTCGTTTACCCAGACTGGCTCGCAAATAAGCGAGGCGGAGCATTCAACAGTAATTTCTAAACCTTTACCCTACCCGAACGGATATATTAGCGTTAGTTAATGAATTGCTTCATTATTCAGCAATCCTTGAATGGTTTTGTTAAGGACAGACAATGGTATTGTGCAATGCTAACTTCTTGAAAGTAATGAACACGACACATATAGAACGAACTAATAACGTACAAATCATTCTCTTTATAATGTGCTGCGGTAGCACGCATATTTTAGACATTTTTTCCTCTCTCAAATTTCTTTGCGCATCGACTGACCGTTCTTACTTAACAATAAATTTACGTAAAAAAAAAAACATAACGGAAAACAAACTCACAACACAGAAATACAAAAAACCCGACTACCTAAAACTACGTATTCGACGAAATGAACTATATAGAAACAACTAACTTCACGTTCGCTTTCCGTGCGAAAAACGCTTCGTACGCGAAAAAAGACGCCGAGGCGCACAAAAAGAATCTAAATACGCCGATATTTACGGCAACTAAATATAGGTACAAGGTAGTACCTACATTGCCGTTATTTGAGCCAAATGACATAAATAAATAAAAGCAAAATAGACAAAATGCAATCGTCTGCTAACCCGATAAAAAAATAATTTTTTTTTTTAAATATTTTCCGCCAGTTTGAATTGCGAGTCATCTGACTCCACTAAGCAACGGACTACACCCGATTTTTTTTTTTGAGACGCAAGACAAACACTCAACGAGCGAACATCTATTAAATTAAGGACAAAGACAATTAATAATATAAAAAAAAGCATAAACATAAAGGTAATCCAAGAACTATTATGAAACACGATTTGATATGCACAGAGGATGTCCAAACGTGCTTGAACAGAGGCACACACAGATACACATATAAAAACTCAAACACACTTCCGATGCACACCTACCTAATGGGAACGATGGGCACACATCGAGGCAAACACACAACAAAACTTTCTCTATAATATATATTTGAAAAAAAAAAAATTGAACAAAACTCAGCACTTTTAACAACAACACTGAAACACCATTGACACACACAAAAAGAGAACCATTCAACTATGCTTTTAAACAAAGAAACAAACGAACGAACGAACGAACGAAAAGAACCCCCATTGAAGGTCAAATGTGATCGATCTTTGTGCCACAAGTCCTTTTTGCACGACTTGGTACGCTTCAGTCCGTTGATCAGCTCGTTGAACTGCGTCAGACCGTCCGGTATGAGAACGAAGACCTTCCGTGCGCTGTACAGAATGTTTATGAACTCGTCGTAGTCCTGGGCCACTATGTGGTGGATACGCGAGTGCGTGCACTGGACAAACCTGTTTGATATCACAAATTGGTTACTGACAACAGTTTTTCTCGGTTAACAACATCCACACTTAATTTGACAGATTTACAAATTAATAGAATCAGTAATAAGTTAATTATTAACAAATTAATTAATAGAATTTACAGCATAGCAACATAAACTCTCTAAAAATCTTTAAAATTATCCTATTTCAATATTAAGTTTATTTCAGATAAAAATATAAAAAATATCAACTTGTCTCAAAGTTTCATCTCAGTACTGAATGCAGCAACAAACCAATAAATACGTTAATGTTAAAATAATAAAAAAAGGTCACATTTGTGAGCTCTTTTGAAGCAGCGATTGGACGATAGGGAGCCTGAGATTTTGGTTGACCTGGTTCATGTTGCCACTCGAGAAAGCCTTGGCCGTGTCTATGGCGATATCGTAGAGGATGAACGGGCTGAGGATGGCTGTGCAAGCACTGGCACAGAACTGTTGTATGTGGGTCATACCTGAAAGCCAGAGTTACCAAGAGGTTTCTATAGAGGTAATGTCAGGAAGCTTTATTTACCAAGAATAAAAAAAACAAAACAAAATTAATTACCCAACTTAATGGCCACCTCAAGAAGCCACTTGACATCCTCCCCGTAAGGGGGGTTTCGAGAGTACTTGATCTGCGGCCTGTCTTCGTGGACCTTTATAGCCAGTGCTTCCATTGCCAGCATGCCCACTCTGTAAGCTGCGTACAGGAAATATATTGTACTGGTGGCCTGAGAACCAGCACCGCCATGGGTAGGCATGGCATTGACCCCGGAGTTCGACAGTGGGGTAGCATACGGGGGCGGCTGCTGCTGCAAGGGTGGCTGGATTTGTTGGAGATGATGAACTTGATTGTTGGAAGCCTGCTTTTCAAAAGATCGTTGTTAACATTACGACAACGAACATCGTGACAACACTTTCATAACAACAACAACAAAAACTACAATCACCATCATATCATCACACTATTTCAACCGATACAACATACCATAAGTCCAACAAATATTTGCAAGCAGCTAACCAAACTGGCCACCATAACACTAGGAGGAGGAGCCTGCATGGGATCAACTGGAAATTGCTGGAAGTGCTGGTAACCAAACATTGCCGGTTGCCAGTTTCCATGGCAGCCTCCTGGATTTCCCGCTCGGCTTGCCTGACCGACAAATGCGATTTGATACGGGGCAGGGGGCGGCGGCATTTGTATGGGGACAACATGGGGAGCCAAGTTGACTTGCATGATCTGTTGACCTCGATGTCTTATGACGGAGTGCTGGGGAAAGTAGGGGTGGCTCTGACTGCCCGGAGGAAGTGCAACGACCTGACCATTCTGCTGGTGAGGGTGGTGGATGGATAGATAGCTGTAAGAGGGAGCAGGAAGGTAGGGGGGCTGTGAAGGCTGGGGAGGTAGAAAGTGTTGCTGCTGGTGAATAGCTGGTGGCGGCTGGGACTGTTGAAGTAGGGGCTGGTGGTAATAGAGCTGCTGCGCCTGCTGGTAGGTGAACTGCGGCATCGGGTAAAGAGCAACGGGGTAGACCTGGAGCCTTGAATCGACCTGAAGTCCCACATTCATGTCTTCTCTCTGATTTGCTGCACTGACTATCTGCTGGTTGACTGGTAGGATGTGGACCGCACCGGACTCACTGCTCGGATTTGCATTTTGCACCCGGTTGTCCCCTTGAACTGCGGACGGGCCGTTGCTTCCCGTAGCAGCTACCGAGACGGGACCGGTGTAAAGCTCGTACCATCTGAGTGAGGAAAGGAATACAATCTCAATGTTGCAAGATGTATATCAACATGCATAATTCCAGATGTATGTATGTATGTATGTATCTCTAGTATACACTAATATACAGGTATTTGTAAATGATTTAAAATAAGTTAGAAATTCCAAGAAAACATTTAATCTAAACAGCAATTAAAATAATAACGTCAGAAACTAATAAAATAAACAGTAACCTCTTGGCCACTTCAAAAAGTATCTCTGGGTGAACTGTGCCCTCTTTGGCAGCCATTTCTACACTGAGACAAGCCCTCTGAAGCATCTCGGAACTTTGAACGTAACACTGATTGAGAGCGATGTGTATTTCGTTGGTGTTCAAGGAATGAGCATAAGACAGGCATGACAGGGCGAGTTCGGCAGCTGCCGATACCATGCTGGGGTCCCTGCAACGGGAGGCCCGATCCGCGAGACTTGCTGCCTCTTGTGGAGTCAGATGACGTTCCCAGGATTGAGTCAGTATCTTGATGGCTGCTGGTCCAATTTCGGTGGCCTGGCCTGGTATGAGTGAGAAGAGTAACGAGTCATCATAGGTTAACTGATTAAAATAACCGTTGGCTTCACAAGTAATAAGAATGCAGAAGAAAAAGAGCAAAAATGAAATATTAGCATACTGCATCACTATATTCTCTTTAGTTTAAAAGCAAAGAATAATGATAATAAAATAAGGAATGTACAGATAATAAAATATGGAAAAAAAACTGACCAACAATCCAAGAAACAAGGGAGGAGTATGTTCTAGACAGCCAGTTCGGGGAGACCCGATTGTGCAGACCGAGGGCGTAGAGTCCGATCTGGAAGGCGCAGAGGTCCAGGGCCCTGTGCGGACCGTTCGTACCTCCGTTCGAGTTTCCATTGTTGTTGCTGCTACTGTTGTTGTTGGCAGCAGCTGCGTTGTTGCTGCTGTTCTGGAAGCTGATGGAGTGCTGCGTGAATAGGGACGTCGATATGTTACCGCCCGCCTTGATCAGGATCGTTTTGGCGAGTTCGAACATGAAGTGGGCCAGTGCTTCACTGGGCTGGTTGGGTATGGAGGGCATGACCCTATTCTTGCCCTTATACCTGTTTAAGTGAATATCAATAAGCTAGGTATTGAGTTATTGAGTAATGAATTCAATCGATGTACACAATTTCCAGTGGCTCTATGTGCATATGTATTACTTTGTATGTATGCATGTTATAACTGTTATAGCTAAACATAATGCTGTTAGGTGGTGCTGCAATGACAAAATGATATATAATGCTATAAAAAAAGCTTCTTATTTCTTATGTTATTCATAAAATCACGTTTGTGTGAGGCATGAAAAAGCATAAAAAACAAAAAGAAATAGACAGCCTTACCTCGTCACTTTGGCATTGACCACCCCGAGAGGGGGATGGGCCAGACTGGAGGGTTGAGGTGAATAGAAACTTTCAAACAGCTGGCTCAGTGCAGGACTGTTGGAACAATTTATAAAAAAAAAAGAATATAGCTCAGAAACTTCAAAAAAAATTTTGTATTAAAAAACAATAAGACTACAAACAGTCATTGCAGACATGAAGAACAGTACAAATTTTTTTTATAAACAACGATCTGTCTTTTCGGACACGAAGGGTAATAAAAATCCAAGAATTTTCTCGAAATTCTTTTCACAGCCGACCAACCTATCAGCGTCTCTTTGAGGAGCGGTGCCGCAGCCCTGCAGCGAATCAGAGTTGTTGAAATCGTAGCTCTCGTGCAAACTCCCGCTATCGCTGTCCGGGCAGAGGTTGTTGACGTGGTGGTGGTGATGATGCGGAGGACTGGTCGGTGGCTGTTTCGAAGCCCTTCTCAATAAAATTAAAAGTAACTTAATTTAATAATAAAATTAAAATAATTTAATTTAAAAGAATGAAAAATAAGTTAATTTAATAAAATGAATTATAAGGTAATTTAATAAATTTAAAAAAATTAATTTGATAAAAATAAATACATAATTATATATTTGTGTTAAAAAATAAAATAAAAACATTTCAAACAACATCTAACAAATAGTAACACAGCAAAATCATTTTACATCTGTTGACTCCCTGAGGCCGTAGCACCTCCACCACCATCCAGAAAACCGAGAGCGACCTCGGCCGCAGCTTCAAAAATCTCCTTCGACACGCCCGCTTCTTTGGCTTCACTTTGTACATCTGAATGTCCAGCAGTCGATGCTGCTGCTGCAAGTGTCCCTGCTTTCCCTTCAATCAGGTCAAGCTTGCAATCTTTTGAAGAAGCATTTCCTAAGGATTCAGAAGACAGAGCGGAGGGGGTTTTGAGTCCAGTGAATTTAGTCTCGTTGTTCTCCTTCTTAGTACTGCTCGTATCAACGACCGGCTGGGACGAGGCAGAAGAAGATGCAAGCAACGACAAGCCTACCGATGATTGCACGAGCGATGCAGATGACATCGGTGAAGCAGATGACGGCGTTGACGGCAGGAGTGTCGACGGTTGATACGACGATTGTTGCAGCGCCACTGCCGACGGTGTTGCAAGCGGTAGAGTCGGATAAACTTTGCCACCGTTTAGCTTTAAAAATGGCTTAGCTGAAGATGAGGACAGCATCAATGGTGCTTGTGCCCCACTGGGAGAAGACTGAACTTCAGTTGTCGATGCCTGAGAAGATGAAGAAGTAGAGGGCAAGAGCATTGATACTCCAATAGAAGATGAAGATGGTAAGGTCACAGAAGAAGACTCTGCCAAATAGGCATACCAGGGTGGAGGGGTTTTGTAAAGCTGGTGTACCTCTCTGTCCAAGATTTTGTTCATCACCTTAAAGCAAGAAATACGTAAATAGAGCATAAATGTAGTGGCATAAGTGCTGGTAGTTTACTATTCTTTCATCTTTAACAACAATCGTATCTTTTAGATAAAAAAAATCTGGTTCATCTAACAAAGATGTTTATTTAAAACATTTTTCAGTCACTTTATGTGTTCAGTCATTATTTTTGATGAAAAAAGTATCTTATCGAAAAAGCAGTGGTCAGGAATTCAAGATCAACATTACCTTACAAGCCATCAAAGACAAAACAGCCACAAAATCAACCCACCCTGGCTAGCTTGGCAGGGTCATCCTTGCAGTATACCAGCAGAGATACTGCCAGTTCTCCTCTCTGTCTCCTCAGATCTTCACATAAAAGAGGATGCTTTGCATCAGAAACATTGGCCTTCAGTTCTGTTTGAGCAGAGATCAATGGAAACTTAATAGCTTTATTATTCGAGATTTGATAATCAATTATGACCAATAAAACGTCCAAAATGCATTTGATTAGAAAAAGCGAAAAAACTGTTCAAAAATCAAAGAAGAGTTGTTTTCGTCTATAAAAATTCATCACATTCTAACGCCTTGTTACCTGCAACGATACTATTTATACAAGTTATAAAATATCACTCGTAGGTTGAGAAACATAATTTCAATGATATTCACAATTTTTCTTTTGTATTTCAGTCTATTGACATTCACATCTAACACTGAATAAAAAACACACAAATAGTTGTTTTAACAAATCTAATGTTCTAGCAACTTTAAGAATGTTTCGACAACATTAGGTTGTTCAGGCAATTTGTTTTGAAAACGTTAAAGTGGTTCAGGTAACATTAAATTTTTTTTTAGTAACATTAAAGATTTTTTCAACACACATTAATGTTCATCATTTCTAACTAGAAGACAAATAAAATAAAAATCAACAACTAATAACCACTGTTGAGACAGAGAGACTCAAAAATAAACATCGCCAAGGTCACTGGAAGCATGGCCTCTCCTCGAGATTTTATCCTTCCGTCCTTCAACTTTTCGGCACGGTCCCTGATTAATTTTATTCAGATTTAATCATAATTATTGCATTGCTGAGCTGTCGATAGAATAAGAAACTGTCACCTTGAGAGCCACAAATGTTTAATACTGATTACTAAATTCAAAGGCTACATTGACCAGCAAATAACGATGCAGAACACCTGAAAAGTTTTTGGAAGTAAATATTTGTTGAAGAGTGGAAAGTGAGCGCTTTGAAACTCAAACATTTTGTTGGATCCAAAATTTACCACTCGACTGGTAAACAAATCTGATCAAAGAATCAACTTTGTATGATGATGGAAAAAGCGAATCATCAACAATGTGTCATACTATTGGATGCTATCCAAATATTGAGTTAAGAAGTTCAAGCCAATTATAATCAAGCTAAAAACAGCTGATTACAAACAACCAAAAGTACAAAACATGGCCTAAAGATCTCTAAACTGATAGATATAAACGTTATTGCCGAGAAACTTTTTCTCATAAACAAACTATGCGAACTCCAGGGTAATAATTTGTTGTACATTCATGTCATACTCTAAACGCTGGAGTTTTAAAGCACCAAATCCTTGACAATAACCAACACCATCTCAATTTTGTACAGTCATGCTTGTCCATGCCAGTACCATGGAGGAGGGAAAAGTAAAAAGGATCAAATTATGATCCATGACAGGAAGTACTTAGGTGCTTCCTACATACCAAGCAAATGACAATCAGTCATGGCTGCCTTAAAAAAAACAAGTGTTTATTCTATAACTAAGCTTTTAAGCCAATCCCAAGCCCGAACAAAGAAGGAGAATTTATTTCTCTGATTGAGAAACTTTACAAAGTCAATATATGCATTATTTGTCTTTCAGACATAAAACACTGCTATTTGTGAGAATGCATCTAATTCAAGCACTTCAGTAGCCTTATAGTTTTGTATAAATATAACAACATCAATTGTTATATGAAGAAATTATAACATAATATGAAAAATACAGAGAAGACCACCACCAAGGTACCTCAAGGAACCACCTCATCCTCCCTCACCACTCCAGCTTTGTCTTGCCCATAGTGCAACAATATATTTGCCTCTACACATATACTCTCACTAGACATCGAAATGAAAGACATGCGAAGTTGATTATTTTATTATTTCTCAGTGTAGTTATTGGTAGAGCTTGACCGATTAATCGGTAGCATTCACAATCGGGCCGATTATTAGCACAATCGGAACAATCGACAATCGGCCGGAACAATCGGCTTCTATCAACCCTGAGCCAAATAATGTATGAAGGCCCGATTCTTAAAGAATTTGACAAAAAATGTTTGGTTTTACATTGCCAAAAATATTTAAAAAAAAGTAAGATTGATAAAATTGTCATTTCTCTCCCATATTCTTATCGATGTGCAACCAAATGCTGGTCAATAATATGGAAACAGTCAAAAAACTTTCTCTAAATTTGAAAGAAATAGATCTGGACATCAACTGTAACATATTAGCCCAATTTTATGGTCCATCTTTAGTCCTCAACGGACTTCCGAAAAGTAAAAAAAGCTATTACCCGCTTGTCCGAGTTCTGAGGCGATTTTCCCTGCACTGCACTTGCCCTGAAGTTCACAACAAACTAGACGTTCTCAGTCAATTGAAAGTCAATTTTCCGTCAGAAAATTTAAAGTCGTTAAAAATCGTTTGCTGCAAATTTACTCCAGAGTTGGTGGAAAAATTAAAAAACTCTCATAATTTAGAAATCTTAACTTTAAATGACCTGAATGATGGTTTTCTTGATGATTTAATTAATTCAATATCAAATCTCACAAAACTGACTTTTCTAGATGTTAGCAACTGGAACTTTGAACAAACTGATGACTCACAGTACATAATTTTCCAATCATAAATGAATATCTAAACAGAGGATCAGAGCACTATCGTAAGAATCTTAAAATGGGACATATAATCATGGATGCCTTTTGCAGTATTGCTAGAGTCGGTACGGCTACAAAAAAAGACATTCACTGATTCCTAGCGTTGATCATGTACCAAGTCAATAACACGGAGTTAAAAAGTACCAGGGTTAAACAGCTGGTCGCTTATAGTCTGCCAGATAATGTA
>OZ022243.1:36696850-36726850 GCA_963978895.1 Erpobdella octoculata | reverse complement strand
CATCCCTTATCTTACAACTTGACAAAAAAGACAAACTACCTGCAGTTGCATTTGTATTCTCAAAGCGTCGCATTGATGACAACAGCTCAAATCTCAAAAACCTTGATCTTTTGAATTCATCTCAGAAAAGCCAGGTTGTTGTGTTTTTTGATAAAAGCATAAAAGCTCTCAAGGCTCCTGATAGAGAGCTTCCACAAGTAAAAACTATTAAGGAACTTCTACTGAAAGGTATTGGAGTTCATCACAGCGGCATTCTTCCGATTCTAAAAGAAATTGTTGAAATATTATTTCAGAGAGGTCTTGTGAGGGTTCTGCTTGCAACAGAGACGTTTGCAATGGGCGTCAATATGCCAGCAAGGACGGTTATTTTTGATGCAATTCAAAAACACGACAAGGACGGATTAAGAGATCTGCTGCCTGGCGAGTACATTCAGATGGCAGGTCGTGCTGGTAGAAGGGGTCTTGACGATACAGGTACTGTCATCATCCTGTGCAAAAATGATGTTCCAGAAATCTCCGAGCTCCATGGCGCGATGATGGGCATGCCAATGGTTTTGAAATCTCAGTTTCGGATCACCTACTCGATGGTGCTCAATCTTTTGAGAGTTGAACAATTAAGAATTGAGGACATGATGAGGAGAAGCTTTGTTGAGTTCAACACCGAAAAATATTCCGATAAGAAACTCGCTCGTCTCAAAGAGTTGACTAAAAAGTTAGAAAAAGAGGAAGAGCAGAGTAGGGGTTTTGGCTTTTCCAGTATGACATCACACCTTGAAGATCTTCCTGATTACTATAAAGCTTGTGAAGAATACTACATCCTTAAAGAACATATCATGGACCTTATCCTCAGGCATCACAAGACTGGAGAAGCTATGAGTCCTGGCCGCGTGGTAGTCCTGGAAAAGGTGGGGGGTGCCCAAAACGTACCCGGAGTGGTTTTAGGTCCGGTGTCAGGCAGGGATAAATTTTTCAAAATATTCATCATTGCTGATAATGTTATCAAAATGAAGAATGACAAGAAGTGTGATGATGATAGTGATGGAGAAATCAAACCAAAGCCTTATATTGGTGTCAGCTTGTACAGGGTTAAAGGAACAACAACCCCAAAAATAGTTGAGGCACAGTTCAAAGACTTGACACTCATTTCCTCTAAAGTACTGAAGGTGAATGCTGGCAAAATTGTTGATGATTTAAGGAAGAGGGAAATGTTAAGATTTAGAGATGATCCCCTGTCGCAAAGCACCACTGCAACTAGTCACGACCTATTGCGTCTTCTTGACTCATGTACTGACCTTCCAGAACTTGATCCTGTCAATGACCTTCACATTAAAGAAATTGATACTGTTGAGGCATGGCTGAGAATAAACTTTTTGGAGTCTAATGTCAAGGAGAAGTACAAGTGTCTTGGTGATCCATTGTTTGAAGAAAGGTTTAAAATGCATAGAAGAAAGATGATCATGAAGAAAGAAATAAACAAAATAAAACATGAGTTGTCGGATGAAAGTTTAACTTTCCTACCTGAGTACCAGAACAGAATCAAGGTTTTATTGGAATTGGAACACATCAATAAAACAAATGAGCTGAAAATGAAAGGCAGGGTGGCTTGTGAATTGAGCAGCCAGGAACTCCTCATCACTGAAATGATCCTAGAAAATCTCCTCACCGACCTTGATCCGGAAGTCATTGCAGCCATTCTGTCCTGCGTAGTCTTTGAACAAAAGAGATGCTCTGAACCAAATCTCAACAAACAATTGAAAGAGGTGTATGGCAAGTTCAAGACCATCGCTGACAATTTGACTGCGGTTCAGAAGCATTTTCAAGTCACGGAGGATGAAGTCATTGAACAGTGCAACAATGGACTCATGGAAGTCGTATATGAATGGGCCAAAGGAGTGCCATTCTCCAAACTTACAGAATTGACAGATGTGCAAGAGGGTGTCATTGTCAGGTGCATCCAGAGACTCAACGAACTTTTTCTAGATATCGGCAAAGCTGCCAAAATAGTCGGAAATCCTGTTTTGGAGAAAAAAATGGAGAAGGCAACTAAGCTGGTGAAGAGAGATGTTATATTTACTGGGAGTCTTTACCTTCAATAATGGATGTGATGAAGCAAAGATGAAATCAAGATTCATTATTAGGGTGATGTAAACAAGATCCAAAGACATTTTAATTGTGGCTGAAGCTTCATGGGTGCCTCATCCATAATTGTATTAGGAGTTTTTGTTTTAGGTGAAAAATAGGTATGTTTGGTAAGAGTGTTTTTAAAAAAAAGGTAAAAATTCAAATTTGTGTGTGTGTATATATATGTGTATTTTTATTATATATGTATATACGTATATATATATATGTATGTATATAATATATATATATATATATATATATACGCATAAATATATATATATATATATATATACATATATATATATATATATATATATATATATACATATATATATATATATATATATATATATGTGTGTGTGTATATATATATATATAAATATACCCATATATACATACACACATATATATATACACGTATATACATATATATATATAAATATACACATATATACACACACATATATATATATATATATACGTATATATAAATATATATGCGTATATATATATATAAGGTTATATATATACATATATATTTTGTAAATTTTTACTTTTTTACAATTTTATGTACAGGGTTACAGTCTCGCAGGAACATTTGTTCTTTTTCTGTTGCCCCTTATTTGTTTTTTGTCGAAATTGTGATTTTTTTAGAAATAAATTTGCAAAAAAAAAAAAAAAAATTAATATGTATATATATATATATATATATATACGTATATGCAAATATACATATATTTGCGTATATATATACATATATGTATATATATGGATATACGTATATTTATATATATATATATATATATATATATATATATATATATATATATATATATATATATATATATATATATATATATATATATATATATCCATTTCCTTTATCAGCAGTTCATTACATTTGTCTAAGTCTTGAAACAATCATAGAAATATATCTTCAGTGAATATATATATATATATATATATATATATATATATGTATATATTTATATATATGTATATATGTCTGTGTATATATATATATATATATATACATATATATATATACATATATATATACATATATATATATATATATATATATACATATATATATATATATATATATATATATATACATATATATATATATATATATATATATATATATATATATGTAACCTTTTCCTTAACCAGCACGTCACTACAATTGTCTAAGTCTTGAAACAAGCATGGAAATAATATATCTTCAGTGAATATATATATATATATATATATATATATATATACTAGCGGAGATACCCGGCGTTGCCCGGGTTTTTTAGAGGTTTTTCTAATGTTTGTCTCTTTCTCTCCCGTTTCCTTTCCCACCTGCTTTCCCACTCCTGTTCGCTTTCCCGTTTTCGGTCGTTTTCCCGTTTTCGGTCGTTTTCCCGCTCGCGGTCGCTTTCCCGCTCCCGGTCGCTTTCCCGCTCCCGGTCGTTTTCCCGTTCCCGGTCGCTGTCCCGTTCCCGCTCACGTTTGCTCTCCCATTCCCGCTCACGCTTGCTTTTCCGTTCCCGCTCGCTGTTCGTTCCGGGTCGCTTTCCCGTTTTTATAATAGACAAACTAACCCACAAACATTCATATATATATATATATATATACTAGCAGTGCCCGTAGCGGCTTCGCTCGCATGAAATTAGAGAGTTTGAACCGTGCATCCATAGTAGAGATCAATTTTTTAGGTCTCGGCTCGGCCCGTCGACAACTTAGCCCAGCCCGTTTTAAAAACCCAAACTCCTGGCCCGGCACAGCCCGTCTGAATTAGGCCCGGCCCATTCTTATAGGCTTAGAAGTTCTATATACTTGATGAAAAACTTCGGCCCGTCCCACCTTGACTTCAGGTTTGGCCCGGCCCAACTGAAGACCCTAAAATCACTAAAATATCTATATACTTGGTGAAAAACCTCGGCCCGTTCCACTTTGATTTAAGGTTTGGCCTAGCCCGTGTGAAGACTCTAAAATAACAGCTTGGCCCGGCCGGTGATAAACTGAACTTAGCTACTTTTAACCGGCACAAAACATCAAAATACTAATTTTTACATTTGTAGCACTTACAGTTTGTGAGTAGCAGTTATTTTGAAATCAAATAACCCTTTTTTCCACCCCACATTTGATGTCCTGGAAACCAAATTTTTAAAAAAATGTTGAAACACTTATATCATAATTTTTTGAGTAAATACTAAATACTAATTTTGACATCTGTAGCATTCATAGTTTTTGAGTAGCAGTTACTTTAAAAACCAAAGAAACCTTTTTTCCACCCCACATTTGAGGTCCTGAAAACCAAAACTAAATACTAATTTTTACTTTTGTAGCATTAACAGTTTTTGAGTAGAAGCTACTTTAAAAACCAAATAACCCAATTTTCCAACCCACATTTGAGGTCCGGGAAACCAAATTTGTAAAAAATGGTGAAACACGTATATCTTTATTTTTAGAAAAGAAACTAAATAATAATTTTTACATCTGTGGCATTTACTGTTTTTGAGTAGCAGTTACTATAAAAGACAATTTGCCCTATATTCCACCCCACATTTGAAGTCCTGGAAACCAAATTTTCAAAAAATGCTAAAACACGTATTTCATTATTGTTGGAGTAGAAACTAAATACTAATTTTTACTCCTGTAGCATTAACAGTTTTTGAGTAGAAGCTACTTTAAAAACCAAATAACTCAATTTTCCAACCCACATTTGTGGTCCGGGAAACCGAATTCTCAAAAAATGGTGAAACACGTATCTTTTTATTTTTCAAAAAGAATCTATATACCAAATTTCAGAAAAAAAATTTAGAAAAAATTTTAGAAAAAAGGTTGTTTTCCAGTTTTTTCCCCTCAGGAGCAAAATTTTCAAAAATCCTTTCTTAGCGGATGTTTACGCTATAAAAGTAATATAAGTTCCAAATTTCACGTTCCTAGGATGAGGCGTTTGAGCTCGGCGTTGATTATCAGTCAGTCATCTGTCAGTCAGTCAGTCAGTCAGTCAGTCAGTCAGTCAGTCAGTCAGGACATGTTCTTTTATATATATATATATATATATATATATATATATATATATATATATATATATATATATATATATATATATATATATATATATATATATATATATATATATATATATATATATATATATATATATATATATATATATATATATATATACTTTAATACATTTGTTAAAATCTTGAAACAAGGCCTCGTTTTGAGAGCCAGTCCCAAACCTGGATACATCTTCAAACTCAATGCAAAACACTCCGAAAATAGTTGCATGAACTTGCCGATTAGATTTTCCATCGAGAGCTGCAGCATTTATTATGACCCTGACCCGGCGTGCACGATTTTGTCAAAGGATGAGCACTTTCGCTCAAAATTCAAACTGCCTCTGGAAGAGCGTGCGACTCTCTGCAACTTATTTTCATCAGAAAGCAAAATCGTACTTGCTTGCAATCTGGAAATGTTAATATGGAATGCTTGCATGATGTTTAAAGTTGATCCCAGTCCCAAGCCTGGAGAAAAGAAAAGTAAAAAGAATCAAATTATGATCCACAACAGGAAGTACTTAAGGCTTCCTACATACAGCCACTCCAGTCTTAAACCACATGGTGCAAAGGAATATAAACTATTATGAAAAAAGCCTTGAAATATATCTTCGGTGAATACACACACACACACACACACACACACACACACACACATATATATATATATATATATATGTATATATATACATATATATGTATATATATACACATATACATGTATATATAAATATACATATATATATGTGTGTATATATATATACATATATATATATATATAAATCTATATATGTATATATATACATATATAAGTATATATACATATATATATATATATATATACATATATATATACATATATATATACATATATATGTATATATACATGTATATATACATACATATATATATATTATAAGGAAACATAACGTTGATATGTTTTTACGAGCCACATATATCAGAAACTTGGATGGCGTACAATCCACCACGAAATAACGCAAATATAAATGTCTCAACTTCAGACTCGAACCCACGACTGTCGTATCGGCAACACCGCCTTGCATCATGCCAACTACCTTACCATCTGCGCCACTTCCACCGCCAAAAAATGGCATGATGCAAGGCGGTGTTGCCGATACGACAGTCGTGGGTTCGAGTCTGAAGTTGAGACATTTATATTTGCGTTATTTCGTGGTGGATTGTACGCCATCCAAGTTTCTGATATATGTGGCTCGTAAAAACATATCAACGTTATGTTTCCTTATAATATATATCTTAAAAACATATATATCTCGATAGCTATTAAATTAGCTCGTGACGGATTGTACGCCGTACAACTTATATACTATCGAGCATTGATTCGTACCCATTCATAGTCGAGTGTTGTGTTCAATATACCCCAACAAAAGCGCTTAACAACCACTGTTTTTTGGCGGTGGAAGTGGCGCAGATGGTAAGGTAGTTGGCATGATGCAAGGCGGTGTTGCCGATACGACAGTCGTGGGTTCGAGTCTGAAGTTGAGACATATATATATATATATATATATACACATATATATGTATATATAAATATATATGTGTGTATATATATACATATATATATATATATATATATATATATATGTATATATATACATATATAAGTATATATACATATATATACATATATATACATATATATATACACATATATGTATATATACATATATATATGTATATATATATAAGTATATATATATACATATATATGTGCATATATATATACATATATATGTATATATATACATGTATATATACGTGTATATATATACATATATATATGTTTATATATATATATATATATATATATATATATATATATATATATATATATATATATATATATATATATATATCCTTTTCCATTATTAGCCCTTCATTACATTGTCTAAATCTTTAAACAAGCATGGAAATATATCCTCAGTGAATATATATATATATATATATATATATACATACATACATACATACATATATATATACATATATATATATATATATATATACATATATATACATATATATATATATATGTATGTATATACGTATATATATATATTATCCTTTTCTTTTATCAGCTCTTCATTACATTTGTCTAAGTCTTGAAACAAGCATGGAAATATATTCTCAGTGAATATATATATATATATATATATATACATACATACATATATATATACATATATATATATATATACATATATATACATATATATATATATATATGTATGTATATATATGTATATATATATATTATCCTTTTCTTTTATCAGCTCTTCATTACATTTGTCTAAGTCTTGAAACAAGCATGGAAATAGATCTTCAGTGAATATATATATATATATATATATATATATATATATATATATATATATATATATATATATATATATATATATATATATATATATATATATAATTATATATATATATATATATATATATATATATATATATATATAATTATCCTTTTCCTTTATCAGCACTTCATTACATTTGTTTCAGTCTTGAAACAAAACTCCGCCTCGCTAATTGCGAGCCAGTCCCAAGCCTGGATACATCTTCAAACTAAATGCAAAACACTGACAGCACTACGTCAAGAAATTGCTTTTCGTTAGAGGAAACGATGGTATTAGGCTAATACAAGTGCTATATTGCTAATTAAGACTCAAATCAGGTTACAATGAAATTCAGAATTCAACCAAGAAATTGGTTGATAAAATGACGTACGGAGAAAATGGTCTTGCGGAAGAGTCGGTCGAGTTTCAGAAACTTCCAAACCTCTAGAAATTGTCGACTTTTTTCGTTTCCAATATCTATTTCTCTCATTTATCCAATAAGCTTTCGACTATTTATTCCATTTTAAAGAGGATCTTTTTATAAAAATAGCAATGGCAGATGTTAAATCAGGAGAAGAGAGAAAGGTGAGTTTGTTTGACAAAAAGAATGTCAGCATCTGCAGCGGTTTCATTGAAACAAACAATCACTGACAGAGTCATTCAAAAACCATCTTCCATAATATCAAACGTGGTTGAAAATGTTAAGTCAACTACCACAATAGGAAATCAGTCAGATCTTAACAAAGACCCTTGCTTCAACAAACTGTCTTTTCATATTACTGAAAATCTGATGTTATTGGCCGCTTCTAAAAGCATGACATTTGAAAAAGATGATATGCTTAGCGGATGTCTTCTGCTTAGCGTGGTTGAAGCGGGAATAAATGCTGCCGTTGAAAATAAGCAATTTGATCAATCAGAAGTGTCCATCTTTTTTGGCTATCTGCCCACCATTTTGCTGATTGCTGAAAATTCCCTAAATGAGTTTTTGGAGATCTTCAGCCTAAAAAAGTATTCAACTTACGGTCTGCTGACTTCGGTAATCAATTGCTTGTCAACTTTTCTTGAGAAAACAAACAAAAATCTTGAATCAGAAATAATTGAACAAATTAAAAAAGCTGTAAAAAAGCTTTTAGAATCGTCTTAGAATGGTTTTGAATCTATCATTTCATATTACTGAAAAACTGATGTTATTGGGCGCTTCTAAAAGCATGACATTTGAAAAAGATGATATGCTTAGCGGATGTCTTCTGCTTAGCGTGGTTGAAGCGGGAATAAATACTGCCGTTGAAAATAAGCAATTTGATCAATCAGAAGTGTCCATCTTTTTTGGCTATCTGCCCACCATTTTGCTGATTGCTGAAAATTCCCTAAATGAGTTTTTGGAGATCTTCAGCCTAAAAAATTATTCAACTTACGGTCTGCTGACTTCGGTAATCAATTGCTTGTCAACTTTTCTTGAGAAAACAAACAAAAATCTTGAATCAGAAATAATTGAACAAATTAAAAAAGCTGTAAAAAAGCTTTTAGAATCGTCTTCTTTTGGAAGTGCAGTTGAGGAGCTGAAAAGGAATTCGACTATAATCCCCAAAGTTGTAGCTTTCAGGACTCAATGGTAATGAAAGGAATTTTGGCGGGAGGAGATGATCTTATTAAGGATGATTTTATCTACTTTTATGTTGACCAGCTTGTTGAGCATCTTTCCTCTAAAGTAAACTACTCAAAGGTCTTGGCATTAAGCGAAGAACAAATTGGAACTAAACTATATCGTTCTTACCTGGAAGGCCACAGAAATTCATTCGGAGCTCTTCCTTTCTGTGATGTTCTTTTGCTTTTGCCCCTGGTTTATTTTGACGATAGTAATAGAAACGGAGCCGCCGACACTCTTTGGCATTTTCATAAAATTCAATCAACTCCCATTCTCTATCGACAATCTTTTCAAGCCGCAAGACCAAAATAATAGTCTACTTCTGAAACGCTATTTTCAGCTCCTAGATTCTAAGTGCATTTCAGAATCCAGAACACCCGTTCCCTATTTGATTGCTGTGCATAACATCAATCGTTTTATATATTCGAATGCTCCAGCCACGTCACCTGAGATGGAAAAATGGAAGAAACTGTTTGCCGTAAAGATTCTAACCCGATGGCCAAATCCTCAAAAACATCACGTTCTGATGTACAAACAGACAAACTTCAAAGCATAGAATGGTTTTGAATCTGTCATTTCATATTACTGAAAAACTGATGTTATTGGGCGCTTCTAAAAGCATGACATTTGAAAAAGATGATATGCTTAGCGGATGTCTTCTGCTTAGCGTGGTTGAAGCGGGAATAAATGCTGCCGTTGAAAATAAGCAATTTGATCAATCAGAAGTGTCCATCTTTTTTGGCTATCTGCCCACCATTTTGCTGATTGCTGAAAATTCCCTAAATGAGTTTTTGGAGATCTTCAGCCTAAAAAAGTATTCAACTTACGGTCTGCTGACTTCGGTAATCAATTGCTTGTCAACTTTTCTTGAGAAAACAAACAAAAATCTTGAATCAGAAATAATTGAACAAATTAAAAAAGCTGTAAAAAAGCTTTTAGAATCGTCTTCTTTTGGAAGTGCAGTTGAGGAGCTGAAAAGGAATTCGACTATAATCCCCAAAGTTGTAGCTTTCAGGACTCACGGAGAATCAATTGATTCCTTGAAATCTTTAGAAGCGATTTATTTTGACGACTCACAATACCTCGTGTCTGAGAAGTTGGAAATGCCATCAGCTGCTTCAACTAAACCGCTGCTTGCCCTCAAATCTTCTCAATCGCAATTTCGTAACTCACCGCATTCCTCAGTCACTTATCTAAAATGGCACCCTGTCATTCACCCTTTATCTACGGTACCTTTTTTGACTAGCTTAGCTAGGCTTGTTCTAGCTTTTTCTAAATGCCACAACACTCAAGAAGAAAACATTGCTTTGTGTCAAAAATTCATAAACCATAAAGATATGCAACTTTATCTGTCCAAGATAGCAGCATCTCACGGCTCTGCTTTAAATGGAGGCTGGTTTTCCAGATATGAAGTTCACCTAGTTTACTTTGTGATAACAATATCTAAAAAACTTCTTTGTGTTCCAAACACCTGCAAAACTGTTGATCCTGTGCTTTATCACAAAATTATTACGAATCTTTTAACTCATTTTCACTCTGGTGACGAAGTTATGGTACTGCAGATGCTGAAAAATCTACTTTCTGAAGAATTTTTTTCTGATGTTTTCAAAAACCCAGCTGGTGATAAAGATGAATGTTTAGTAAAAAATACTAACAGAACTACAATGATGCCTAATGTCATAACAGACCTCAGAAAAATTCTGGAAAACACGAAAGAGGCCTTTGTAGAGCAATTCTTCGAAGGTACAAGTGCTGAAAGGAGTTTAAGAAATGTTAAAGGAAAATGCTTTGAGGTAACTTGCTTAGTAATCGGACAATGTCATAAACCAATTCTTCCAATTGACTGGCTGTATAAACCGCTGACAAGACTAAACTACTCTATGCCTAAATCTTTGCAGAAATCTGAAACTAAAAATCGTCAACTTTATAAGATGGTTGGTCGGCTTATTGATCACAGTACACAAGCCATCAGATTACTATTCTTGTTAGAAAAGACTAGAGCTAAATTGCTTTCACACATTAGCACAGACCAGAAACTTTCAATGATAATGAAAGGAATTTTGGCGGGAGGAGATGATCTTATTAAGGATGATTATATCTACTTTTATGTTGACCAGCTTGTTGAGCATCTTTCCTCTAAAGTAAACTACTCAAAGGTCTTGGCATTAAGCGAAGAACAAATTGGAACTAAACTATATCGTTCTTACCTGGAAGGCCACAGAAGTTCATTCGGAGCTCTTCCTTTCTGTGATGTTCTTTTGCTTTTGCCCCTGGTTTATTTTGACGGTAGTAATAGAAACGGAGCCGCCGACACTCTTTGGCATTTGCTGTGGTTATCTAATGCAGATTTCGTACGAAATCTTATATATAAAAATGAAATGTTTGTTTGTTTGTTCGGACATCAAATGTAAACGGCCGAACAGATTTAATTGAAATTTGGCACACTTATGTATCTTATTTAAGCGGTGGTTCCTGTAAAATTTTAAATAAATTGGTTTCTCCGTTGATGTTTTATGGACAAAAAACGTTTTGGTCAGCGGTAGTAAGTTATGTATATATATATATATATATGTATATATATATATGTATATATATATATATATATATATATATATATATATATATATATATATATATATATATATATATATATATATATATATATATATATATATATATATATATATATATCTTTTTCCTATTGACTGAGTTCATGATTTATATTTTTCATTTTAACAATTCTATCTTATATATAAAAATGAAATGTTTGTTTGTTTGTTCGGACATAAAATGTAAACGGCCGAACAGATTTAATTGAAATTTGGCACACTTATGTATCTTATTCAAGCGGTGGTTCCTGTAAAATTTTAAATAAATTGGTTTCTCCGTTGATGTTTTATGGACAAAAAACGTTTTGGTCAGCGGTAGTAAGTTGGAGTAAATTTTTTTTCTACAAAATAAAATAAAATTAATTTATAGTTAAATTATACAAAATATTTTTTTTTTCTTGAGTTTTAAAGGTTTTAAATATAAATATTAAATTAAATAAATATGTGTGTAGTTTAGTGCCGCCCATAGATATCTATGGTGCCGCCGGATACCTTTGTTTTGATTTCATAGAGCTCATTGAGGCTCATTCTCTTCCGAACCTCCACGAGGGAGAAGTTGGCTGCGCAGCTGGATCCCCGAACCATAGTGCAAAAAAAAGTTCGTGCATTGGGGTTGTGCTATAGATCGTTGGAAAGGTATTTAAAAAGGAAATATAATGGTGTAAAAATAAATTTAATATTGCAAAAAATAAAAAAGTTATAGGCGAAAAACCGTCGCCGTCCCTATGTAAATGTATGGAGACGATTTTTCATACCCTGATCTATATTTTGCTTCATAACTTTTTTATTTGTTAGACTATTTTCCAAAAATTTGTTTCTATGTTTGGCTAATATATTTGTCTTTCTAATGCATTAAGCTAGAACCCCAATGCGGTCGAAAATATTAATCTACATGGCTCCAAACGCAAGTGAAAAATCGTCCCTATGTAAATGTATGGAGACCATATTGTAAAAGTTTCACTGATATATGAGGTGCATGAAATTTGAAAGAAATGAAAGCAAGTGCAGTATTTTTGTGTTTCAACAAAATCATGAACAAAGTTCTCAAGCCAGCCTATCAATCTGCTGCTGTTTTGTTCAATTTATAATTGCATCATTTGCTAAATAAAAGTGGTACTCTTCGATTGTTCCAAATTGATGATCTCAGAAAACTCTCGGAAAATTCATTAAGTTAATGCTTTGAAGGTTTTTAATATTATTATTACTTCATGTTTTATTTCAATCTGTGTTTTATATCACATTTTTCAAAGCCACGGGTCAACATTTATTAACATGCCACATGTAGCGTTATATGCTTTCTGTAGACATGACACTTAAAAACTAAGAAATACTCAAAAACTAAGACTAGCGATTTTACGAAAAGCAGCTGTTGAACAGTGTGTGATAAATCTATTGTAAGCATTTATAATCTTACAAGTATATAAAATAAATATAACCTGTTGAGATATATGAGCGGATTTTAACATTATTGCAGCCGTTAACTAATAAATTCTTTTTTTTTTCAGCTTCAGTTAATCATAATAAGCCTTTGCAGAAGATCACACTTGCAGAGTGGAACCAATACATTAAAGAACACTAATTAAAATTGAGGAAGTTCAGACGTAACTAAACGAGCAAACCAAACAACAAAGTGTTAACGAGAGAACAGATCAATTTTGATGACTGTGCACAGCATTCCGCTACAGCCCATCTAAGCCACATTGGGAAGGCTCTAAAATTTAATGGAGGAACAGAAGAGCGAAAAGAAGAGCAAGCTGGAGCGGTAAAGCGTAAAAGCAACCGGGATCGGGAAAAGTAAGAGACCGGGGACGGGAGAGCGACCGTGAGCAGAAATGCGACCAGGAGTGAGAAAGCGACATGGAACGGGAAAGCAAGCGGTTAAGGAAACGGGAGCCAGAGAGAAAACGATAAAAAGCCTTTAAAATCCCCTGGCAACGCCGGGTAACCCAGCTAGTATTTTCATAAAATTCGATCAACTCCCATTCTCTATCGACAATCTTTTCAAGCCGCAAGACCAAAATAATAGTCTACTTCTGAAACGCTATTTTCAGCTCCTAGATTCTAAGTGCATTTCAGAATCCAGAACACCCGTTCCCTATTTGATTGCTGTGCATAACATCAATCGTTTTATATATTCGAATGCTCCAGCCACGTCACCTGAGATGGAAAAATGGAAGAAACTGTTTGCGGAGAAGAACGTACGGAGAAGATGGTCTTGCGGAAGAGTCGGTCGAGTTTCAGAAACTTCCAAACCTCAAGTCGTCTGATAGCAAATTTGAGAAATATTTTAAAATGGATATTAACAACTCAGTAACAGCAACATAAATGAGCTTTCGCCGTAGGTTTTGCGGTTAGAGTTGAACAAAATAATTGGCAAGAAAACCACTTACTCTGGGATGTGTAGCCGACCAAATTAGCGAAGCATTTGACGGAGAGCTGGACATTATTTATAGCAGCAACAATAATGAAAAATTAATTATTAGACTGCGTTTGAGAAAAGGAAAAACAATGATGACCAAGAAGTCCTAGACAATGTGTTTTGGATATCTTGCAACAAAAATACTTAAAGGAAGTAAGCATCAAAGGGATCAAATTTGTCAAAGAAACTTATTTGCTTGAGCCCAACAGCGACGAGAGAAAAATGACAATTGTTACTGAAAATTGAGAACTATGGAAGAGCCCTGAGGCAGGTACTCGGAACAAAAAATGTTGACAAAAAAAGGAAAATAAATGACATTGTGGAAAGGATGTATAAAGAGGTTGGTTTGAAAAAAATATTTCAACTGAAGGTTCTGCTAATGGATATTAACAACTCAACCAAGCTGATGCAAAATTTAGAAGAGGATGTAAAATCGCTTTTTAGAAGCATTTGTTGCCCATAAAAACTAGACGAAGAATACAAACTGCTACTGGAAGATCGTGCAGCTCTTCGCAACTTATTTTCCCCCTTTAAAACTATAGATGATGTCAATGAACTGAACAAGGAATTTCTTGTCGTTAGAGGAAACGATGGTGTTAGCAAAGAGGCCAATACAAGTGCTACATTGCTAATTAAGACTCAAATGAGGTTACAATTGTGGTCAGAATTCAAACTGCTACTGGAAGAGCGTGCTACTTTCTGCAACTTATTTTAATCAGAAAGCAAAATTGTACTTCTTTGCAATCTGGAAAGGTTAATATGGAATGTGCACATGAAGTTTAAAGTTGATCTCAGAAAGAAGGCCAACCTTTCTCCCTTTAAAATTATAGATGATGTCTAGGAACTGACCAAGAAATTGGTTGATAAAATGACGTATGGAGAAAAGGGTCTTGAAGATATCATGGAGAGCTGCAGCATTTATTATGACCCTAACTCGGAGTGCACGGTTTTGTCAGAGGATGAGCACTGGTTTGCTGCTTATTATGAACTCAGTAACAGCAACATAAATGAACTTTTGCCGTGGGTTTTGCGGTTAGAGTTGAACGAAAAAGAAACTGGAGCGGGTGTGAGAAAAACTTCAACTCCAACAAATGTTTGAAGCAACACTTCTGCCGTGAATGTGATACGTCATTTAGCTCCAAAAAGGCTTTAGATAATCACATGCTCATGCCTAATAGATTCAGATTATTTCAACGGTTACAGTTATCAAATACCTGAAACTGGGGGACGCTTTAAGTTACCATACGAGTATTTATTAAGGACATTGAGCAGGGACGTAAATTCAGCATTATCCAGGGGGGGGGCAAAATTTTCCCGCCATTATATAGCCTACTGACAGGGTTACCCGGTGTTGTCCGGGTTTTTTGTGCTTAGTTTTGTCTCGTTTTTGCCAATGAAACGTCAAAGAAATAACAGATTTTTTTGTAATTTTTCAAAATTTTCTCATCAATGAAGTTACCTGCATGCCAAATGTTGTTAAAATTGCTCCTGCGGCTTGGATGTGATAAACGAATGCTCTCACACTCACATTACCTTTTACATTTATATAAATACGTAGGTACAAGCAAAGAGGGATGGGGAAATGCATCCCCCATCAGAGTATCAATTGAAATTTTTGGGGTATAATACCTTGTTTTTGGAAAACGACCGCAGCTTTTTTGGGAGGAGAAATTGGAAGTCTTTGAAAAAAAATTTGAAAAATACTTACGACTACCCCTTACCGGTTATCAGCTTTTTGGAAGAGAATATAAAAAAATTTCTGAAGTGATTCCCCCACCAAAAAATTCTGGATTCGCCACGCGCCACTGGGTATAAGGGGGATGAATGATTTAATCATATTGCAGTAAAACAAGTAAAGGAAAAACAAGTTTTTCAACACAAACTTTGATTTCAAATACATTCAATTAAGAAATGCAAAAGATGTTCAAAGTTTTTTTTTAAAATTGAATCATGTATTTTCATCAAATATAAAGCTATGCTGAAAGTTTCAACTTCCTAGCTAGTCAAAATGCTGGTTAAATTTCACTTGCAAGATTTGCGTACAGTGAAAGACACACACAAAAACAGAGATTGTAACCTAAATAAAAGTTTGTAAAAAAGATGTCCAAAATGGGGTGGGTATAATTTTGTTTTATTTTTGTGTAATAAATAATAACTTTGATGTAGACAGCTGTGAGGGAATCAACATTGTATCAATACCACTAATAGGGTAAAATTCCACGAGTTCGCTGCTTTTATTTTGGCACAGAAAACAGCTAATCTTTGGACCAACACTGATACACAAATTATTACTCTGCAGTTATTGGTAAATCTAGCATCGAGCTAAGATATAAAATTGTCTCCAATACGCATTGAATCATCGCGAGGTTAAATAAAGTTAAAATTAACATATTATATAGTAAACTCTAAGTAAAAAAAAATTTTAATTTTGGAAATCAAGGGGGGGCGAATTGTCTATACACGCCAGAAGGATTCCAACACGCATTGCATCATCACTAGGTTAAGTAAAGTTAAAATTAAATAAATATATAGTAAACTCTAGGTAAAAAAATTCAAATTTTGAAAATCAGGGGGGGCAAATGCCCCCCCCCCTGCCCCCCCCCAATTTACGTCCCTGACATTGAGAAACTATTACAAAGACGGTATTCTAAACTGCTGGTCTGCCGGCTAGTAATGTTTTCGTTAAAGTTGAAGACCAGCAGCTTGATGTTAGTAATATAAGTTTTTGTGAAAATCCAGTTGTGCCTTCTAAAGTGATGAACTTTGGTAAGTTTGTTGTTGGTATTCAAGAAAAAGCTAGTGACTCAAGCAAATCTGGTCTCACCAGCTATAACACTAACAATGGTTATTTATTTAAGAAACCCTAAAATCAGGTAAATTTACCATCCCTATTTGTAAAAAATCTAGCTTAATGGATTCAGATTATTTCAACTGTTACAGTTATCAAATACCTAACTGTCTAATATACAAAATCTTCAAGCTGTTCAGAGCCAAATCAAACAGCTTCAAGCAGTAAATTGATAAAAATCTGCAAGTCAACTATTCAGAGCAAATTAAACCATTTACAAGCTCTGAAACTCGGAGAGGGAGAAACGGTCGGTTACAATTTTGGCAGTTTCTTTTACTAATCTTGTTAGATACAAAATAAAATATTAAAGAGAAACTATTTACAACACCACGTTTTTGTGAACTAAAAAGTAAAAAATAATTTTTCTCTGGGCTGTGTGCGAAATGTTTTTATGGAGCTGGAACGGGAGAGCAAGCGGGAACAGGAAAACAAGTCGAACGGCAGAGTAAACGATCATCAAAGGTAATTGTGCAATAAAATTCAAATTTAGTTTACGTTTTAAAGGGCCAAAAGAAGTAAGGAAAAAATGGAAAAGAGAAAATGAGCGCGAGCGGGAACGGGATAGCAAGTGTGAGCGCGAACGGGAGAGCAAGCGCGACCGGGAAAGCGAGCGGAAACGGGAAAGGGAGCAGGAGCGGGAAAGCAAGCGGAGAAGGAAACGAGAGAGACAAACATTAGAAAAACATCTAAAAACCTGCTAGTTAAAAATAAACAAAAATTCATTTTTTACAGCGATGTCTTAATAAATATCTTAATTATATATTGTTTATCATTTAATACCTACTTACCACTAAATTAGTCACAATGTATCACTTTATAAATTTAAAACTTTTCTACCCTAATTTCCAATTTTTGGGGTCACTGTGGAGGCTGAAGATCGTAATCAAATGAAATAAAATAATCCCACGTATTTTTACTTTAACATAAGGCACATATCCCCCCTTCCATTAGAACTCTGAATCACGAAATTTTTTTTCCATACATCCATGCTTTATTCACCCTACTGCACGCTGCTCCAGGAAAAATTGAGCCACAACTTGGCAGAATTTACCAGCTGTTTTTTGTAATTGTTTTGACTCACGTAGCAGTATGTAGAAAATATTAAAGTATTTACTGTCGCGGATCTCAATCTGGCCCTTTTATAAAATTTTCCCTCGTTTACCCAGACTGGCTCGCAAATAAGCGAGGCGGAGCATTCAACAGTAATTTCTAAACCTTTACCCTACCCGAACGGATATATTAGCGTTAGTTAATGAATTGCTTCATTATTCAGCAATCCTTGAATGGTTTTGTTAAGGACAGACAATGGTATTGTGCAATGCTAACTTCTTGAAAGTAATGAACACGACACATATAGAACGAACTAATAACGTACAAATCATTCTCTTTATAATGTGCTGCGGTAGCACGCATATTTTAGACATTTTTTCCTCTCTCAAATTTCTTTGCGCATCGACTGACCGTTCTTACTTAACAATAAATTTACGTAAAAAAAAAACATAACGGAAAACAAACTCACAACACAGAAATACAAAAAACCCGACTACCTAAAACTACGTATTCGACGAAATGAACTATATAGAAACAACTAACTTCACGTTCGCTTTCTAGTCCAGGAGAATTAAAAAAAAGCTGGCATAATTGGAACAAAAGCAGTTTGATATTTTGTTTTGTAGGTATATGTGTTAGCAACAATTAGTTAAAAATCCACCCTTCCAACTCATCGTTTAAAAAAATTACAGACGATTTTCAAAATCGGCCTTAAAATCGGTAAATTAATTGAATATGCCAGCTCTTTTAATCCAATTAGATGAAAATAACTAAAGTTTAAGCTGAATGCTTTATTGTTACTTATTGCATGATATACAAACATTAAAAATTATCAAAAAAAAAAAAAAACTACAAATGAACTGATTTATGGAGCCGTTTTTCCATAAAATATACAATATATCAGCTCTTAAAATCCATTTAAATAAAAATAACTCAATCTATGGATGAAAACTACCTAATACAAAATATACATAAGTTAAAATTTGTCTCGCAACATTATATACGGATACAAATAAACTACTTTATTGTGCCGTTTTTGACTAAATGTGCAAAATAAATTAAGATTAATATGAAAATTGCTTGTTACATACTATTTAATATACACATATTAAAAAGCATACATATAAATCCATAAATAATTTCCAATTTCAACATACAATAAAAAGAACAAACAGAAGAACAACAAAAACACCTAAAAATAACAATTTCTTTATTTCCCGCCCTGTGTCCTTTGTCTGTGTGCCTATATCCCTTTTGTTTGGTTATATAAAGTTTTTATGGTAGGTCCAGTAGTACAATTTCTTTAAAATAATGAATAAGAATTTCAGTTAGACCACTGTAAATAAAGCCTCACGTTAAATTTGCATCCCGATCGGAGACGCTCAGATCATCAATATCAGAAGTAGTCAAAAACTCCATTTTCAATATTGATTCCAAAAGCAAAGCAAACAAAGCTGACTCTACTAAAAAGTGGCCGCGTAGTGCTCTAGCCACTGCCTTCCCTGTCATCATGTGAGTTATGGCTATGGGTCCATAACAGCACTGCAGCGCCTCTGTCAAACCTGAGCCGGCCATGACATGACCAATGCTGCCCAAATAATTCATCAAGACATGAAACCCACCTAGACGACATACTATGTTCAGTTTGGATGAATGCACAATATCAACAGCCTTTAACCACAGCGGCTGATCGAAAGTCACACAAGCCGTTGGAATGTTGAGCTTTTCAGCCTGGCGTTCTATGAAAGTTAACGTGGAAAAAATACAAGACATGTCATTAGGATTCAAATCAATAATCGGAAGCATCCTTATGTCTGATGATGATCTGAAATCTCTGTCTGGCTTACAAGCATGTTCCATAAAGCCAGACCAATTTGGCCTTTGCTGATCTTCATCTAAGCACAAGATACCGATTTTCCAGGCAAGTTCCAAGTTTAAAGAAGGAGGCAACACAGAAGGAAAATTTAATTGAGAGATGGGCTTGAAAGACATCAATGATAATGATGACTTGTCGGGGAATGTGTATCCCAATATAGGAATACCTCGGTTGTTCACAACACAACTGGATTTTAGGCGTGACAATCGGGGTACAGGTGATTCAGCAAAGTGTCCTGACCCTAATCGATTACACGGAGTAGACATTGATATGATGCCCATACCGTGAAAGGTACCACTTCCATCTAAAGTGATAACGTTGTGGTCAAGATTATCACCAGACCATTGCGTAAAACATTGAGGAAAAGACTGAGGAGTATCAGGGGAGTCATTCTGAACCACTGATTGTTTAAAAAGTTTAACTTCATCATATGAAATTGAAAATCCCAACCGTGACAGCAAATCAAGCAGCCATCTAGATCCAAAGGCGTGATCTAAACTAACTCCAACGCCAAACAAAATTGGAGAAATAAGAGATCTTTGTCTTGCCCCCTGCACAATAGAATGACATATGGAAACTTGTTTTATTTCATTACAAACAATATTTTCTATTAAGATTTTCAACAAACTAGGAATCCACCTTTTGGCATTTTCAATATTTGAGAAATCATCAGTTCCTGGATATGTTTCATTTGAGGACATTTCCCTTATTTGAGCTCTTATCAATTTTGCTGCTGCCACTATGATACGCTCACTCTCATCTTCTATGCTACTCTTTTTTTCATCATACCATTGCTTAGTTATAATGTGAGACGCCATGTTACGGAAGCAAATAACATTTTTCCGACCACAAACTTCGGCAAAAAATATGTGCTCGGCGTAGCGTTCTTCCAGCTTTCGTTTTATATGTTTTAATGAATACACTTCACCATCTTCCGATAATTCTTGCATTTTAATTTGTAATTCAGCTATTGTATAAATTCCTTGATCTTCTTCTTCTAACCAGTCACACAGTTTCTCAAAAGTAATTAACATGTCGTTATCTGGATGTCGACCTGGCTGGTTTCGGCCAGCGGTATTATCTCCGACATGTGACGATCTACATTTTTGGAACACAGAAAGACACACTCTGTGGTAACGAGCTTCTTCAGCAGGTAAGTCATTGCATGTATTTAACCTACCAAGAACTTCTACACTCCATGCATCATTTCTTTTGTGGCAAGTTTTAATTATAGTTTCTCTGAATTTCAATGTCATCACAGTACTTGATTCTTCTTTTAAATATTTTCTACCGTCTCCAAGATCTATTTTTCCACACAAAAAACAATGTTGCTTCCAATTGAAAGTGTCGACAGACGATCGTAATAATTTACACTTAAAATTCTCTTGATCAACACCAACACCTTCTGCATGCTGCTCATTCTTTCGTTGCAATTGATCGAAACTTCTTTTGTTAGTGTAGTCTCTCCGGCAATGATCATGAACATTAGCTACATTTGGTTTATTTAACAGATACTCTGTTAACTGTTCATCACCACGTAAAACGCTGAATTGACATAACGTTTCAATACCTTTAACACCTAGTGTAACCATCTTGACTGTATCACAGACGTTGTCGGAACGGAATTCAGTTCGACAAATTAAACATACCATTTCATTTAGTTCACCCATTTCGAAGAAAAACAATAAAAACTCCAAAAAATAGATCTTTTACAAAATACTAACTTAGAAATTCGATGTTTTACGACAATTTACGAAAATGCTAACTTATCGCTCACTACGGTAAATCTCTTACAAAAAAGCGTCAAAAAACCAATTTCCTATTTGACGATTTCAACCGATTTTTGCAGGAAGATTCATAAACGTATTACAAACAATATATCCAAAAATCAGCTTGATGCGAATTTTGTCTAGGTACAACAAGGAAAAATTTTAATTCTCCTGGACTATTCCGTGCGAAAAACGCTTCGTACGCGAAAAAAGACGCCGAGGCGCACAAAAAGAATCTAAATACGCCGATATTTACGGCAACTAAATATAGGTACAAGGTAGTACCTACATTGCCGTTATTTGAGCCAAATGACATAAATAAATAAAAGCAAAATAGACAAAATGCAATCGTCTGCTAACCCGATAAAAAAATAATTTTTTTTTTAAATATTTTCCGCCAGTTTGAATTGCGAGTCATCTGACTCCACTAAGCAACGGACTACACCCGATTTTTTTTTTTTGAGACGCAAGACAAACACTCAACGAGCGAACATCTATTAAATTAAGGACAAAGACAATTAATAATATAAAAAAAAGCATAAACATAAAGGTAATCCAAGAACTATTATGAAACACGATTTGATATGCACAGAGGATGTCCAAACGTGCTTGAACAGAGGCACACACAGATACACATATAAAAACTCAAACACACTTCCGATGCACACCTACCTAATGGGAACGATGGGCACACATCGAGGCAAACACACAACAAAACTTTCTCTATAATATATATTTGAAAAAAAAAAAATTGAACAAAACTCAGCACTTTTAACAACAACACTGAAACACCATTGACACACACAAAAAGAGAACCATTCAACTATGCTTTTAAACAAAGAAACAAACGAACGAACGAACGAACGAAAAGAACCCCCATTGAAGGTCAAATGTGATCGATCTTTGTGCCACAAGTCCTTTTTGCACGACTTGGTACGCTTCAGTCCGTTGATCAGCTCGTTGAACTGCGTCAGACCGTCCGGTATGAGAACGAAGACCTTCCGTGCGCTGTACAGAATGTTTATGAACTCGTCGTAGTCCTGGGCCACTATGTGGTGGATACGCGAGTGCGTGCACTGGACAAACCTGTTTGATATCACAAATTGGTTACTGACAACAGTTTTTCTCGGTTAACAACATCCACACTTAATTTGACAGATTTACAAATTAATAGAATCAGTAATAAGTTAATTATTAACAAATTAATTAATAGAATTTACAGCATAGCAACATAAACTCTCTAAAAATCTTTAAAATTATCCTATTTCAATATTAAGTTTATTTCAGATAAAAATATAAAAAATATCAACTTGTCTCAAAGTTTCATCTCAGTACTGAATGCAGCAACAAACCAATAAATACGTTAATGTTAAAATAATAAAAAAAGGTCACATTTGTGAGCTCTTTTGAAGCAGCGATTGGACGATAGGGAGCCTGAGATTTTGGTTGACCTGGTTCATGTTGCCACTCGAGAAAGCCTTGGCCGTGTCTATGGCGATATCGTAGAGGATGAACGGGCTGAGGATGGCTGTGCAAGCACTGGCACAGAACTGTTGTATGTGGGTCATACCTGAAAGCCAGAGTTACCAAGAGGTTTCTATAGAGGTAATGTCAGGAAGCTTTATTTACCAAGAATAAAAAAAACAAAACAAAATTAATTACCCAACTTAATGGCCACCTCAAGAAGCCACTTGACATCCTCCCCGTAAGGGGGGTTTCGAGAGTACTTGATCTGCGGCCTGTCTTCGTGGACCTTTCTAGCCAGTGCTTCCATTGCCAGCATGCCCACTCTGTAAGCTGCGTACAGGAAATATATTGTACTGGTGGCCTGAGAACCAGCACCGCCATGGGTAGGCATGGCATTGACCCCGGAGTTCGACAGTGGGGTAGCATACGGGGGCGGCTGCTGCTGCAAGGGTGGCTGGATTTGTTGGAGATGATGAACTTGATTGTTGGAAGCCTGCTTTTCAAAAGATCGTTGTTAACATTACGACAACGAACATCGTGACAACACTTTCATAACAACAACAACAAAAACTACAATCACCATCATATCATCACACTATTTCAACCGATACAACATACCATAAGTCCAACAAATATTTGCAAGCAGCTAACCAAACTGGCCACCATAACACTAGGAGGAGGAGCCTGCATGGGATCAACTGGAAATTGCTGGAAGTGCTGGTAACCAAACATTGCCGGTTGCCAGTTTCCATGGCAGCCTCCTGGATTTCCCGCTCGGCTTGCCTGACCGACAAATGCGATTTGATACGGGGCAGGGGGCGGCGGCATTTGTATGGGGACAACATGGGGAGCCAAGTTGACTTGCATGATCTGTTGACCTCGATGTCTTATGACGGAGTGCTGGGGAAAGTAGGGGTGGCTCTGACTGCCCGGAGGAAGTGCAACGACCTGACCATTCTGCTGGTGAGGGTGGTGGATGGATAGATAGCTGTAAGAGGGAGCAGGAAGGTAGGGGGGCTGTGAAGGCTGGGGAGGTAGAAAGTGTTGCTGCTGGTGAATAGCTGGTGGCGGCTGGGACTGTTGAAGTAGGGGCTGGTGGTAATAGAGCTGCTGCGCCTGCTGGTAGGTGAACTGCGGCATCGGGTAAAGAGCAACGGGGTAGACCTGGAGCCTTGAATCGACCTGAAGTCCCACATTCATGTCTTCTCTCTGATTTGCTGCACTGACTATCTGCTGGTTGACTGGTAGGATGTGGACCGCACCGGACTCACTGCTCGGATTTGCATTTTGCACCCGGTTGTCCCCTTGAACTGCGGACGGGCCGTTGCTTCCCGTAGCAGCTACCGAGACGGGACCGGTGTAAAGCTCGTACCATCTGAGTGAGGAAAGGAATACAATCTCAATGTTGCAAGATGTATATCAACATGCATAATTCCAGATGTATGTATGTATGTATGTATCTCTAGTATACACTAATATACAGGTATTTGTAAATGATTTAAAATAAGTTAGAAATTCCAAGAAAACATTTAATCTAAACAGCAATTAAAATAATAACGTCAGAAACTAATAAAATAAACAGTAACCTCTTGGCCACTTCAAAAAGTATCTCTGGGTGAACTGTGCCCTCTTTGGCAGCCATTTCTACACTGAGACAAGCCCTCTGAAGCATCTCGGAACTTTGAACGTAACACTGATTGAGAGCGATGTGTATTTCGTTGGTGTTCAAGGAATGAGCATAAGACAGGCATGACAGGGCGAGTTCGGCAGCTGCCGATACCATGCTGGGGTCCCTGCAACGGGAGGCCCGATCCGCGAGACTTGCTGCCTCTTGTGGAGTCAGATGACGTTCCCAGGATTGAGTCAGTATCTTGATGGCTGCTGGTCCAATTTCGGTGGCCTGGCCTGGTATGAGTGAGAAGAGTAACGAGTCATCATAGGTTAACTGATTAAAATAACCGTTGGCTTCACAAGTAATAAGAATGCAGAAGAAAAAGAGCAAAAATGAAATATTAGCATACTGCATCACTATATTCTCTTTAGTTTAAAAGCAAAGAATAATGATAATAAAATAAGGAATGTACAGATAATAAAATATGGAAAAAAAACTGACCAACAATCCAAGAAACAAGGGAGGAGTATGTTCTAGACAGCCAGTTCGGGGAGACCCGATTGTGCAGACCGAGGGCGTAGAGTCCGATCTGGAAGGCGCAGAGGTCCAGGGCCCTGTGCGGACCGTTCGTACCTCCGTTCGAGTTTCCATTGTTGTTGCTGCTACTGTTGTTGTTGGCAGCAGCTGCGTTGTTGCTGCTGTTCTGGAAGCTGATGGAGTGCTGCGTGAATAGGGACGTCGATATGTTACCGCCCGCCTTGATCAGGATCGTTTTGGCGAGTTCGAACATGAAGTGGGCCAGTGCTTCACTGGGCTGGTTGGGTATGGAGGGCATGACCCTATTCTTGCCCTTATACCTGTTTAAGTGAATATCAATAAGCTAGGTATTGAGTTATTGAGTAATGAATTCAATCGATGTACACAATTTCCAGTGGCTCTATGTGCATATGTATTACTTTGTATGTATGCATGTTATAACTGTTATAGCTAAACATAATGCTGTTAGGTGGTGCTGCAATGACAAAATGATATATAATGCTATAAAAAAAGCTTCTTATTTCTTATGTTATTCATAAAATCACGTTTGTGTGAGGCATGAAAAAGCATAAAAAACAAAAAGGAATAGACAGCCTTACCTCGTCACTTTGGCATTGACCACCCCGAGAGGGGGATGGGCCAGACTGGAGGGTTGAGGTGAATAGAAACTTTCAAACAGCTGGCTCAGTGCAGGACTGTTGGAACAATTTATAAAAAAAAAAGAATATAGCTCAGAAACTTCAAAAAAAATTTTGTATTAAAAAACAATAAGACTACAAACAGTCATTGCAGACATGAAGAACAGTACAAATTTTTTTTATAAACAACGATCTGTCTTTTCGGACACGAAGGGTAATAAAAATCCAAGAATTTTCTCGAAATTCTTTTCACAGCCGACCAACCTATCAGCGTCTCTTTGAGGAGCGGTGCCGCAGCCCTGCAGCGAATCAGAGTTGTTGAAATCGTAGCTCTCGTGCAAACTCCCGCTATCGCTGTCCGGGCAGAGGTTGTTGACGTGGTGGTGGTGATGATGCGGAGGACTGATCGGTGGCTGTTTCGAAGCCCTTCTCAATAAAATTAAAAGTAACTTAATTTAATAATAAAATTAAAATAATTTAATTTAAAAGAATGAAAAATAAGTTAATTTAATAAAATGAATTATAAGGTAATTTAATAAATTTAAAAAAATTAATTTGATAAAAATAAATACATAATTATATATTTGTGTTAAAAAATAAAATAAAAACATTTCAAACAACATCTAACAAATAGTAACACAGCAAAATCATTTTACATCTGTTGACTCCCTGAGGCCGTAGCACCTCCACCACCATCCAGAAAACCGAGAGCGACCTCGGCCGCAGCTTCAAAAATCTCCTTCGACACGCCCGCTTCTTTGGCTTCACTTTGTACATCTGAATGTCCAGCAGTCGATGCTGCTGCTGCAAGTGTCCCTGCTTTCCCTTCAATCAGGTCAAGCTTGCAATCTTTTGAAGAAGCATTTCCTAAGGATTCAGAAGACAGAGCGGAGGGGGTTTTGAGTCCAGTGAATTTAGTCTCGTTGTTCTCCTTCTTAGTACTGCTCGTATCAACGACCGGCTGGGACGAGGCAGAAGAAGATGCAAGCAACGACAAGCCTACCGATGATTGCACGAGCGATGCAGATGACATCGGTGAAGCAGATGACGGCGTTGACGGCAGGAGTGTCGACGGTTGATACGACGATTGTTGCAGCGCCACTGCCGACGGTGTTGCAAGCGGTAGAGTCGGATAAACTTTGCCACCGTTTAGCTTTAAAAATGGCTTAGCTGAAGATGAGGACAGCATCAATGGTGCTTGTGCCCCACTGGGAGAAGACTGAACTTCAGTTGTCGATGCCTGAGAAGATGAAGAAGTAGAGGGCAAGAGCATTGATACTCCAATAGAAGATGAAGATGGTAAGGTCACAGAAGAAGACTCTGCCAAATAGGCATACCAGGGTGGAGGGGTTTTGTAAAGCTGGTGTACCTCTCTGTCCAAGATTTTGTTCATCACCTTAAAGCAAGAAATACGTAAATAGAGCATAAATGTAGTGGCATAAGTGCTGGTAGTTTACTATTCTTTCATCTTTAACAACAATCGTATCTTTTAGATAAAAAAAATCTGGTTCATCTAACAAAGATGTTTATTTAAAACATTTTTCAGTCACTTTATGTGTTCAGTCATTATTTTTGATGAAAAAAGTATCTTATCGAAAAAGCAGTGGTCAGGAATTCAAGATCAACATTACCTTACAAGCCATCAAAGACAAAACAGCCACAAAATCAACCCACCCTGGCTAGCTTGGCAGGGTCATCCTTGCAGTATACCAGCAGAGATACTGCCAGTTCTCCTCTCTGTCTCCTCAGATCTTCACATAAAAGAGGATGCTTTGCATCAGAAACATTGGCCTTCAGTTCTGTTTGAGCAGAGATCAATGGAAACTTAATAGCTTTATTATTCGAGATTTGATAATCAATTATGACCAATAAAACGTCCAAAATGCATTTGATTAGAAAAAGCGAAAAAACTGTTCAAAAATCAAAGAAGAGTTGTTTTCGTCTATAAAAATTCATCACATTCTAACGCCTTGTTACCTGCAACGATACTATTTATACAAGTTATAAAATATCACTCGTAGGTTGAGAAACATAATTTCAATGATATTCACAATTTTTCTTTTGTATTTCAGTCTATTGACATTCACATCTAACACTGAATAAAAAACACACAAATAGTTGTTTTAACAAATCTAATGTTCTAGCAACTTTAAGAATGTTTCGACAACATTAGGTTGTTCAGGCAATTTGTTTTGAAAACGTTAAAGTGGTTCAGGTAACATTAAATTTTTTTTTAGTAACATTAAAGATTTTTTCAACACACATTAATGTTCATCATTTCTAACTAGAAGACAAATAAAATAAAAATCAACAACTAATAACCACTGTTGAGACAGAGAGACTCAAAAATAAACATCGCCAAGGTCACTGGAAGCATGGCCTCTCCTCGAGATTTTATCCTTCCGTCCTTCAACTTTTCGGCACGGTCCCTGATTAATTTTATTCAGATTTAATCATAATTATTGCATTGCTGAGCTGTCGATAGAATAAGAAACTGTCACCTTGAGAGCCACAAATGTTTAATACTGATTACTAAATTCAAAGGCTACATTGACCAGCAAATAACGATGCAGAACACCTGAAAAGTTTTTGGAAGTAAATATTTGTTGAAGAGTGGAAAGTGAGCGCTTTGAAACTCAAACATTTTGTTGGATCCAAAATTTACCACTCGACTGGTAAACAAATCTGATCAAAGAATCAACTTTGTATGATGATGGAAAAAGCGAATCATCAACAATGTGTCATACTATTGGATGCTATCCAAATATTGAGTTAAGAAGTTCAAGCCAATTATAATCAAGCTAAAAACAGCTGATTACAAACAACCAAAAGTACAAAACATGGCCTAAAGATCTCTAAACTGATAGATATAAACGTTATTGCCGAGAAACTTTTTCTCATAAACAAACTATGCGAACTCCAGGGTAATAATTTGTTGTACATTCATGTCATACTCTAAACGCTGGAGTTTTAAAGCACCAAATCCTTGACAATAACCAACACCATCTCAATTTTGTACAGTCATGCTTGTCCATGCCAGTACCATGGAGGAGGGAAAAGTAAAAAGGATCAAATTATGATCCATGACAGGAAGTACTTAGGTGCTTCCTACATACCAAGCAAATGACAATCAGTCATGGCTGCCTTAAAAAAAACAAGTGTTTATTCTATAACTAAGCTTTTAAGCCAATCCCAAGCCCGAACAAAGAAGGAGAATTTATTTCTCTGATTGAGAAACTTTACAAAGTCAATATATGCATTATTTGTCTTTCAGACATAAAACACTGCTATTTGTGAGAATGCATCTAATTCAAGCACTTCAGTAGCCTTATAGTTTTGTATAAATATAACAACATCAATTGTTATATGAAGAAATTATAACATAATATGAAAAATACAGAGAAGACCACCACCAAGGTACCTCAAGGAACCACCTCATCCTCCCTCACCACTCCAGCTTTGTCTTGCCCATAGTGCAACAATATATTTGCCTCTACACATATACTCTCACTAGACATCGAAATGAAAGACATGCGAAGTTGATTATTTTATTATTTCTCAGTGTAGTTATTGGTAGAGCTTGACCGATTAATCGGTAGCATTCACAATCGGGCCGATTATTAGCACAATCGGAACAATCGACAATCGGCCGGAACAATCGGCTTCTATCAACCCTGAGCCAAATAATGTATGAAGGCCCGATTCTTAAAGAATTTGACAAAAAATGTTTGGTTTTACATTGCCAAAAATATTTAAAAAAAAGTAAGATTGATAAAATTGTCATTTCTCTCCCATATTCTTATCGATGTGCAACCAAATGCTGGTCAATAATATGGAAACAGTCAAAAAACTTTCTCTAAATTTGAAAGAAATAGATCTGGACATCAACTGTAACATATTAGCCCAATTTTATGGTCCATCGTTAGTCCTCAACGGACTTCCGAAAAGTAAAAAAAGCTATTACCCGCT
>OZ022243.1:36671850-36689350 GCA_963978895.1 Erpobdella octoculata | reverse complement strand
ATTGAACAGTGCAACAATGGACTCATGGAAGTCGTATATGAATGGGCCAAAGGAGTGCCATTCTCCAAACTTACAGAATTGACAGATGTGCAAGAGGGTGTCATTGTCAGGTGCATCCAGAGACTCAACGAACTTTTTCTAGATATCGGCAAAGCTGCCAAAATAGTCGGAAATCCTGTTTTGGAGAAAAAAATGGAGAAGGCAACTAAGCTGGTGAAGAGAGATGTTATATTTACTGGGAGTCTTTACCTTCAATAATGGATGTGATGAAGCAAAGATGAAATCAAGATTCATTATTAGGGTGATGTAAACAAGATCCAAAGACATTTTAATTGTGGCTGAAGCTTCATGGGTGCCTCATCCATAATTGTATTAGGAGTTTTTGTTTTAGGTGAAAAATAGGTATGTTTGGTAAGAGTGTTTTTAAAAAAAAGGTAAAAATTCAAATTTGTGTGTGTGTATATATATGTGTATTTTTATTATATATGTATATACGTATATATATATATGTATGTATATAATATATATATATATATATATATATATATACGCATAAATATATATATATATATATATATACATATATATATATATATATATATATATATATATATACATATATATATATATATATATATATATATATGTGTGTGTGTATATATATATATATAAATATACCCATATATACATACACACATATATATATACACGTATATACATATATATATATAAATATACACATATATACACACACATATATATATATATATACGTATATATAAATATATATGCGTATATATATATATAAGGTTATATATATACATATATATTTTGTAAATTTTTACTTTTTTACAATTTTATGTACAGGGTTACAGTCTCGAAGGAACATTTGTTTTTTTTCTGTTGCCCCTTATTTGTTTTTTGTCGAAATTGTGATTTTTTTAGAAATAAATTTGCAAAAAAAAAAAAAAATATATATATATATGTATATATATATATATACGTATATGCATATATACATATATTTGCGTATATATATACATATATGTATATATATGGATATACGTATATATATATATATATATATATATATATATATATATATATATATATATATATATATATATATATATATACATATATATATTTATATATATATATATATATATATATATATATATATATATATCCATTTCCTTTATCAGCAGTTCATTACATTTGTCTAAGTCTAGAAAAGAGTAGAGCTAAATTGCTTTCACACATTAGCACAGAGCAGAAACTTTCAATGATAATGAAAGGAATTTTGGCGGGAGGAGATGATCTTATTAAGGATGATTTTATCTACTTTTATGTTGACCAGCTTGTTGAGCATCTTTCCTCTAAAGTAAACTACTCAAAGGTCTTGGCATTAAGCGAAGAACAAATTGGAACTAAACTATATCGTTCTTACCTGGAAGGCCACAGAAATTCATTCGGAGCTCTTCCTTTCTGTGATGTTCTTTTGCTTTTGCCCCTGGTTTATTTTGACGATAGTAATAGAAACGGAGCCGCCGACACTCTTTGGCATTTGCTGTGGTTATCTAATGCAGATTTCGTACGAAATATTTTCATAAAATTCGATCAACTCCCATTCTCTATCGACAATCTTTTCAAGCCGCAAGACCAAAATAATAGTCTACTTCTGAAACGCTATTTTCAGCTCCTAGATTCTAAGTGCATTTCAGAATCCAGAACACCCGTTCCCTATTTGATTGCTGTGCATAACATCAATCGTTTTATATATTCGAATGCTCCAGCCACGTCACCTGAGATGGAAAAATGGAAGAAACTGTTTGCCGTAAAGATTCTAACCCGATGGCCAAATCCTCAAAAACAGCACGTTCTGATGTACAAACAGACAAACTTCAAAGCAGAGAATGGTTTCTGAAGAATTTTTTTCTGATGTTTTCAAAAACCCAGCTGGTGATAAAGATGAATGTTTAGTAAAAAATACTAACAGAACTACAATGATGCCTAATGTCATAACAGACCTCAGAAAAAATCTGGAAAACATGAAAGAGGCCTTTGTAGAGCAATTCTTCGAAGGTACAAGTGCTGAAAGGAGTTTAAGAAATGTTAAAGGAAAATGCTTTGAGGTAACTTGCTTAGTAATCGGACAATGTCATAAACCAATTCTTCCAATTGACTGGCTGTATAAACCGCTGACGAGACTAAACTACTCTATGTCTAAATCTTTGCAGAAATCTGAAGCTAAAAATCGTCAACTTTATAAGATGGTTGGTCGGCTTATTGATCACAGTACACAAGCCATCAGATTACTATTCTTGTTAGAAAAGAGTAGAGCTAAATTGCTTTCACACATTAGCACAGAGCAGAAACTTTCAATGATAATGAAAGGAATTTTGGCGGGAGGAGATGATCTTATTAAGGATGATTTTATCTACTTTTATGTTGACCAGCTTGTTGAGCATCTTTCCTCTAAAGTAAACTACTCAAAGGTCTTGGCATTAAGCGAAGAACAAATTGGAACTAAACTATATCGTTCTTACCTGGAAGGCCACAGAAATTCATTCGGAGCTCTTCCTTTCTGTGATGTTCTTTTGCTTTTGCCCCTGGTTTATTTTGACGATAGTAATAGAAACGGAGCCGCCGACACTCTTTGGCATTTGCTGTGGTTATCTAATGCAGATTTCGTACGAAATATTTTCATAAAATTCGATCAACTCCCATTCTCTATCGACAATCTTTTCAAGCCGCAAGACCAAAATAATAGTCTACTTCTGAAACGCTATTTTCAGCTCCTAGATTCTAAGTGCATTTCAGAATCCAGAACACCCGTTCCCTATTTGATTGCTGTGCATAACATCAATCGTTTTATATATTCGAATGCTCCAGCCACGTCACCTGAGATGGAAAAATGGAAGAAACTGTTTGCCGTAAAGATTCTAACCCGATGGCCAAATCCTCAAAAACAGCACGTTCTGATGTACAAACAGACAAACTTCAAAGCAGAGAATGGTTTCTGAAGAATTTTTTTCTGATGTTTTCAAAAACCCAGCTGGTGATAAAGATGAATGTTTAGTAAAAAATACTAACAGAACTACAATGATGCCTAATGTCATAACAGACCTCAGAAAAAATCTGGAAAACATGAAAGAGGCCTTTGTAGAGCAATTCTTCGAAGGTACAAGTGCTGAAAGGAGTTTAAGAAATGTTAAAGGAAAATGCTTTGAGGTAACTTGCTTAGTAATCGGACAATGTCATAAACCAATTCTTCCAATTGACTGGCTGTATAAACCGCTGACGAGACTAAACTACTCTATGTCTAAATCTTTGCAGAAATCTGAAGCTAAAAATCGTCAACTTTATAAGATGGTTGGTCGGCTTATTGATCACAGTACACAAGCCATCAGATTACTATTCTTGTTAGAAAAGAGTAGAGCTAAATTGCTTTCACACATTAGCACAGAGCAGAAACTTTCAATGATAATGAAAGGAATTTTGGCGGGAGGAGATGATCTTATTAAGGATGATTTTATCTACTTTTATGTTGACCAGCTTGTTGAGCATCTTTCCTCTAAAGTAAACTACTCAAAGGTCTTGGCATTAAGCGAAGAACAAATTGGAACTAAACTATATCGTTCTTACCTGGAAGGCCACAGAAATTCATTCGGAGCTCTTCCTTTCTGTGATGTTCTTTTGCTTTTGCCCCTGGTTTATTTTGACGATAGTAATAGAAACGGAGCCGCCGACACTCTTTGGCATTTGCTGTGGTTATCTAATGCAGATTTCGTACGAAATATTTTCATAAAATTCGATCAACTCCCATTCTCTATCGACAATCTTTTCAAGCCGCAAGACCAAAATAATAGTCTACTTCTGAAACGCTATTTTCAGCTCCTAGATTCTAAGTGCATTTCAGAATCCAGAACACCCGTTCCCTATTTGATTGCTGTGCATAACATCAATCGTTTTATATATTCGAATGCTCCAGCCACGTCACCTGAGATGGAAAAATGGAAGAAACTGTTTGCCGTAAAGATTCTAACCCGATGGCCAAATCCTCAAAAACAGCACGTTCTGATGTACAAACAGACAAACTTCAAAGCAGAGAATGGTTTTGAATCATACAGTGACTTACCACTTTCTCGCGTCAAACGATTGAGCTCGTTTATGGAGGTTCCAGATAATCAAGTTAGATCGATGTTGACAGAATAACCCTGTAGATATGTTTTAGGCCAAGCTAAGTTCAAACAGTATTTTTTTTTACAAATTTTATAAACTATCATAACAAAGAAAAGTCTTGAAACAAGGCTCTCGTTTTTGAGAGTCAGTCCCATGCCTGGATACATCTTCAAACTAAATGCAAAACACTGACAGCACTACGTCAAGAAATTGCTTTTCGTTAGAGGAAACGATGGTATTAGGCTAATACAAGTGCTATATTGCTAATTAAGACTCAAATCAGGTTACAATTAAAGTCAGAATTCAACCAAGAAATTGGTTGATAAAATGACGTACGGAGAAGATGGTCTTGCGGAAGAGTCGGTCGAGTTTCAGAAACTTCCAAACCTCAAGTCGTCTGATAGCAATTTTGATAAATATTTTAAAATGGATATTAACAACTCAGTAACAGCAACATAAATTAGTTAAAAATAAACAAAAATTCATTTTTTACAGCAATGTCTTAATAAATATCTTAATTATATATTTTTTATCATTTAATACCTACTTACCACTAAATTAGTCACAATGTATCACTTTATAAACTTAAAACTTTTCTACCCTAATTTCCAATTTTTGGGGTCACTGCGGAGGCTGAAGATCCTAATCAAATGAAATAAAAAATCCCACGTATTTTTACTTTAACATAAGGCACAAATCCCCCCTTCCATTAGAACTCTGAATCACGGAAATTTTTTTTCTTCATACATCCATGCTTCATTCACCCTACTGCATGCTGACCCAAGAAAAATTGAGCCACAACTTGGCAGAATTTACCAGCTGATTTTTTATTGGTTTATGACTCACGACGTAGCAGTATGTAGAAAATATTAAAGTATTTACTGTCGCGGATCTCAATCCGGCCCTTTTATAAAATTTCCCCTCCTTTATCCAGGCTTGGGACTGGCTCGCAAATAAGCGAGGCGGAGCATTCAACAGTAATTTCTAAACCTTTACCCGAACGGATATATTAGCGTTAGTTAATGAATTGCTTCATTATTCAGCAATCCTTGAATGGTTTTGTTAAGGACAGACAATGGTATTGTGCAATGCTAACTTCTTGAAAGTAATGAACACGACACATATAGATATAGAACGAACTAATAACGTACAAATCATTCTCTTTATAATGTGCTGCGGTAGCACGCATATTTTAGACATTTTTTCATCTCTCAAATTTCTTTGCGCATCGACTGACCGTTCTTACTTAACAATAAATTTACGTAAAAAAAAAACATAACGGAAAACAAACTCACAACACAGAAATACAAAAAACCCGACTACCTAAAACTACGTATTCGACGAAATGAACTATATAGACACAACTAACTTCACGTTCGCTTTCCGTGTGAAAAACGCTTCGTCCGCGAAAAAAGACGCCGAGGCGCACAAAAAGAATCTAAATACGCCGATATTTACGGCAACTAAATATAGGTACAAGGTAGTACCTACATTGCCGTTATTTGAGCCAAATGACATAAATAAATAAAAGCAAAATAGACAAAATGCAATCGTCTGCTAACCCGATAAAAAAATAATTTTTTTTTTTAAATATTTTCCGCCAGTTTGAATTGCGAGTCATCTGACTCCACTAAGCAACGGACTACACCCGATTTTTTTTTTTTGAGACGCAAGACAAACACTCAACGAGCGAACATCTATTAAATTACGGACAAAGACAATTAATAATATAAAAAAAGCATAAACATAAAGGTAATCCAAGAACTATTATGAAACACGATTTGATATGCACAGAGGATGTCCAAACGTGCTTGAACAGAGGCACACACAGATACACATATAAAAACTCAAACACACTTCCGATGCACACCTAATGGGAACGCATGTGCACACATCGAGGCAAACACACAACAAAACTTTCTCTATAATATATATTTGAAAAAAAAAAAATTGAACAAAACTCAGCACTTTTAACAACAACACTGAAACACCATTGACACACACAAAAAGAGAACCATTCAGCTATGCTTTTAAACAAAGAAACAAACGAACGAAAAGAACCCCCATTGAAGGTCAAATGTGATTGATCTTTGTGCCTTGACGTATCAATAAACCTAACCGGAGTCAATCACCATCTGTAGCACTCCTGCGGCAAAATATTGTAAAAACTACATAAACCCGGTGCCTGAGTTTTCATTTCAATAACATCCGAACTCCACACGCCCCCAAGACAGCACGACCTGCCACAACCACACCCGCTCTCCCACGGACCACGAGACCGGGGAGCGCAGCGCAACCGAAGCCTCGCCTCTCTAGCTCAACAGTCCGAAAATCTTCTGCCACAAGTCCTTTTTGCACGACTTGGTACGTTTCAGTCCGTTGATCAGCTCGTTGAACTGCGTCAGACCGTCCGGTATGAGAACGAAAACCTTCCGTGCGCTGTACAGAATGTTGATGAACTCGTCGTAGTCCTGGGCCACTATGTGGTGGATACGCGAGTGCGTGCACTGGACAAACCTGTTTGATATCACAAAATTGGTTACTAACAGTTTTTCTCGGTTAACAACATCCACACTTAATTTGATAGATTTACAAATTAATAGAATCAGTAATAAGTTAACTATTAATTAATTAATTAATCAGGTAATAAGTCACAGCATAGTAACATAAACTCTCTAGAAATCTTTAAAATTATTTTATTTTAATATTAAGTTTATTTCCTATGAAAATATAAAAAATATCAACTTGTCTCGTGTTTCAAGCTTCATCTCAGTGCTCAATGCAGCAACAAACCAATAAATACGTTAATGTTAAAATAATAACAAAAAGTCACATTTGTGAGCTCTTTTGAAGCAGCGATTGGACGATAGGGAGCCTGAGATTTTGGTTGACCTGGTTCATGTTGCCACTCGAGAAAGCCTTGGCCGTGTCTATGGCGATATCGTAGAGGATGAACGGGCTGAGGATGGCTGTGCAAGCACTGGCACAGAACTGTTGTATGTGGGTCATACCTGAAAGCCAGAGTTACCAAGAGGTTTCTATGGAGGTAATGTCAGGAAGCTTTATTTACCAAGAATAAAACAAAAAAAAATTAATTACCCAGCTTAATGGCCACCTCAAGAAGCCACTTGACATCCTCCCCATATGGGGGGTTTCGAGAGTACTTGATCTGCGGCCTGTCTTCGTGGACCTTTCTAGCCAGTGCTTCCATTGCCAGCATGCCCACTCTGTATGCTGCGTACAGGAAATATATTGTACTGGTGGCCTGAGAACCAGCGCCGCCATGGGTAGGCATGGCATTGACCCCGGAGTTCGACAGTGGGGTAACATACGGGGGCGGCTGCTGCTGCAAGGGTGGCTGGATTTGTTGGAGATGATGAACTTGATTGTTGGAAGCCTGCTTTTCGAAAGATCGTTGTTAACATTACGACAACACTTTCATAACAACAACAACAACAAAAACAACAATCACCATCATATCATTCACCATTTCAACTGATACAACATACCATAAGTCCAACAAATATTTGCAAGCAGCTAACCAAACTGGCCACCATAACACTAGGAGGAGGAGCCTGCATGGGATCAACTGGAAATTGCTGGAAGTGCTGGTAACCAAACATTGCCGGTTGCCAGTTTCCATGGCAGCCTCCTGGATTTCCCGCTCCGCTTGCTTGACCGACAAATGCGATTTGATACGGGGCAGGCGGCGGCGGCATTTGTATGGGGACAACATGGGGAGCCAAGTTGACTTGCATGATCTGTTGACCTCGATGTCTTATGACGGAGTGCTGGGGAAAGTAGGGGTGGCTCTGACTGCCCGGAGGAAGTGCAACGACCTGACCGTTCTGCTGGTGAGGGTGGTGGATGGATAGATAGCTGTAAGAGGGAGCAGGAAGGTAGGGGGGCTGTGAAGGCTGGGGAGGTAGAAAGTGTTGCTGCTGGTGAATAGCTGGTGGCGGCTGGGACTGTTGAAGTAGGGGCTGGTGGTAATAGAGCTGCTGCGCCTGCTGGTAAGTGAACTGCGGCATCGGGTAAGGAGCAACGGGGTAGACCTGGAGCCTTGAATCAACCTGAAGTCCCACATTCATGTCTTCTCTCTGATTTGCTGCACTGACCATCTGCTGGTTTACTGGTAGGATGTGGACCGCACCGGACTCACCGCTCGGATTTGCATTTTGCACTCGGTTTTCCCCTTGAACTGCGGACGGGCCATTGCTTCCCGTAGCAGCTACCGAGACGGGACCGGTGTAAAGCTCGTACCACCTGAGTGAGGAAAGGAATACAATCTCAATGTTGCAAGATATATATCAACATGCATAATTCCAGATGTATGTATGTATGTATGTATCTCTAGTATACACTAATATACAGGTATTTGTAAATGATTTTAAATAAGTTAGAAATTCCAAGAAAACATTTAATCTAAACAACAATTAAAATAATAACGTGAGAAACTAATAAAATAAACAGTAACCTCTTGGCCACTTCAAAAAGTATCTCTGGGTGAACTGTGCCCTCTTTGGCAGCCATTTCTACACTGAGACAAGCCCTCTGAAGCATCTCAGAACTTTGATCGTAACACTGATTGAGAGCGATGTGTATCTCGTTGGTGTTCAAGGAATGAGCATAAGACAGGCATGACAGGGCGAGTTCGGCAGCTGCCGATACCATGCTGGGGTCCCTGCAACGGGAGGCCCGATCCGCAAGACTTGCTGCCTCTTGCGGAGTCAGATGACGTTCCCAGGATTGAGTCAGTATCTTGATGGCTGCTGGTCCGATTTCTGTGGCCTGGCCTGGTGCGAGCGAAAAGAGTAACGAGTCATAGGTTAACTGATTAAAATAACTGTTGGCTTCACAAGTAATAAGAATGCAGAAGAAAAAGAGCAAAAATGAAATATTAGCATACTGCATCACTATATTCCATTTAGTTTAAAAGCAAAGAATAATGATAATAAAATAAGGAATGTACAGATAATAAAATATGAAAAAAAACTGACCAACAATCCAAGAAACAAGGGAGGAGTATGTTCTAGACAGCCAGTTCGGGGAGACCCGATTGTGCAGACCGAGGGCGTAGAGTCCGATCTGGAAGGCGCAGAGGTGCAGGGCCCTGTGCGGGCCGTTCGTACCTCCGTTCGAGTTTCCATTGTTGTTGCTGCTACTGCTGTTGTTGTTGTTGGCAGCAGCTGCGTTGTTGCTGCTGTTCTGGAAGCTGATGGAGTGCTGTGTGAAAAGGGACGTCGATATGTTACCGCCCGCCTTGATCAGGATCGTTTTGGCGAGTTCGAACATGAAGTGGGCCAGTGCTTCACTGGGCTGGTTGGGAATGGAGGGCATGACCCTATTCTTGCCCTTATACCTGTTTAAGTGAATATCAATAAGCTAAGTATTGAGTTATTGAGTAATGAATTCAATCGATGTACACAATTTCCAATGGCTGTATGTGCATATGTATTACTTTGTATGTATGCATGTTATAACTGTTATAGCTAAACATAATGCTGTTAGGTGATGCTGCAATGACAAAATGATATATAATGATATTAAAAAAGCTTCTTATTTCTTATGTTATTCATAAAATCACGTTTGTGTGAAGCATGAAAGAACATAAAAAAACCAAAAAAAACCAGCATCTCAACTACAGATGAGAATTCTTAGATTAAGTACGGTCAGATTTAATCGGGTAATGATTTAGAATTTGATATAAAATGGAATAATAGATAGCCTTACCTCGTCACTTTGGCATTGACCACCCCGAGAGGATGATGGGCCAGACTGGAGGGTTGAGGTGAATAGAAACTTTCAAACAGCTGGCTCAGTGCAGGACTGTTGGAACAATTTATGAAAAAAAAAGAATATAGCTCAGAAACTTCAAAAAAATTTTTTAATAAAAAACAATAAGACTACAACAAACAGTCATTGCAGACATGAACAGTACCAATTTTTTTTTATAAACAACGATCCGTCTTTTCGGACACGAAATGGTAATAAAAATCCAAGAATCCTCTCGAAATTCTTTACACAGCCGACCAACCTATCAGCGTCTCTCTGAGGGGCAGTGCCGCAGCCCTGCAGCGAATCAGAGTTGTTGAAATCGTAGCTCTCGTGCGAACTCCCGCTGTCGCTGTCCGGGCAGAGGTTGTTGACGTGGTGATGGTGATGATGCGGAGGACTGGTCGGTGGCTGTTTTGAAGCCCTTCTCAACAGGGTCGGAGAGTTGTCACTGGAGGTCGTCTCGGGAGCACTGCTGTCGATACTCGCCATGCCTGGAGAAATGTTAAAATTATTCCCACTTTTGAAAATAACACGAACAATTGGAATAAAACAGACAAACGGCCTGCGTTCAAACGTGTAATGAAAATTTTTTTTTTTTTTTTGGCTCATTAACTGCTTTCCATGGTCGAAACTATACAAAAAAGAGAAAAAGGAATAAAGGTTTCCCATTACATGTGAGACATTTTCATCAACCCAACTCTGATGATATGTCCACCCAATAAACAATTGTCCAGCATCCTATTATATTATTATTATTGACAATGACACTAACCCACAGACGGTTTTTTGGTTGTTTTGAGATTTGTGCACCTGAATCTCGTCTCCCACTCCTTGTACTTGCTCCTCCCGATCGCATCATCGTCGTCCCCGGTGAAATTGTCGTCCAGCGCGTCCATACCCGAAACGATCTTTTTCCTGAGATCGTATTTATTCACTCGGTCATTTTTTTTTAAATTTTAATAATAATGATAATGTTGACAAACATTTTTCATAACTTATTACGGTAGAACTGGCGACTTACGAAATAAAATAAAAACATGAAATTATTAAAAATTAAAATAGATGTATAATTAATTAAACTGGGAAAATGTGAAATTTCACTCCAGCTGTACAGAAACAATACAACCAAATCATAGACGTACTCTGTATTTAATTTCAAGATTATGTTATTAACTAAGGGGTACGTATAAAAAGAGGACATCAGAAAATGGTTATGCAGCATCCTAGATATCCTTACATTTCTCAAAAAATTGAGTTAATTTATTAAAATTAAAAAGAAATCAATTTAAAAAAATTAAAAAAATGAATTTAACAAAATTAAAAATAAGTTAATTCAAAAAAATTAAAAGTGTCTTAATTTAATAATAAAATTAAAATAATTTAATTTAAAAGAATGAAAAATAAGTTAATTTAATAAAATGAATTATAAGGTAATTTAATAAATTTAAAAAATTTAATTTGATAAAAATAAATACATAATTATATGTTTATGTAAAAAATAAAATAAAAACATTTCAAACAACATCTAACAATAAATAGTAACACAGCAAAATCATTTTACATCTGTTGACTCCCCGAGGCCGTAGCAGCACCTCCACCACCTTCCAGAAAACCCAGAGTGACCTCGGCCGCAGCTTCAAAAATCTCCTTCGACACGACCGCTTCTTTGGCGTCACTTTGTACGTCTGAATGTCCAGCAGTCGATGCTGCTGCTGCTGCAAGTGTCCCTGCTTTCCCTTCAATCAGGTCAGGTTTGCAATCTTTTGAAGAAGCATTTCCTAAGGATGCAGAAGACAGAGCGGAGGGGGTTTTGAGTCCAGTGAATTTAGTCTCGTTGTTCTCCTTCTTAGTACCACTCGGGTCAACGACCGGCTGGGACGAGGCAGAAGAAGAAGATGCAAGCAACGACAAGCCTACCGATGATTGCACGAGCGATGATGCAGATGACATCGGTGAAGCGGACGACGGCGCTGACGGCAGGAGCGTCGACGGTTGATACGACGGTTGTTGCAGCGCCACTGCCGACGGTGTTGCAAGCGGTAGAGTCGGATGAACTTTGCCGCCGTTTAGCTTTAAAAATGGCTTAGCTGAAGATGAGGACAGCATCAATGGTGCTTGTGCCCCGCTGGGAGAAGACTGAACTTCAGTTGTCGATGCCTGAGAAGATGAAGAAGAGGGCAAGAGCATTGATACTCCAATAGAAGATGAAGATGGTAAGGTCACAGAAGAAGACTCTGCCAAATAGGCATACCAGGGTGGAGGGGTTTTGTAGAGCTGGTGTACCTCTCTGTCCAAGATTTTGTTCATCACCTTAAAGCAAGAAATACGTAAATAGAGCATAAATGTAGTGGCATAAGTGCTGGTAGTTTACTAATCTTTAATCTTTAACAACAATCGTCTCTTTTAGATAAAAAAAAAATTTGGTTCATCTAACAAAGATGTTAATTTAAAACATTTTTCAGTCACTTTATGTGTTCAGTCATAGTTTTTGATGAAAAAAGTATCTTATTGAAAAAGCAGTGGTCAGGAATTCAAGATCAACATTACTTTACAAGCCATCAAAGGCAAAACAGCCACAAAATCAACCCACCCTGGCTAGCTTGGCAGGGTCATCCTTGCAGTATACCAGCAGAGATACTGCCAGTTCTCCTCTCTGTCTCCTCAGACCTTCGCATAGAAGAGGATGCTCTGCCTCAGAAACATTGGCCTTCAGCCCTGTTTGAGCAGAGATGAATGGAAACTTAATAGCTTTATTATTCGAAATTTGATATAATTAATTATGACCAATAAAACGTTCAAAATGCATTTGATTAGAAAAGGAAAAAAAACTGTTTAACAATCAAAGAAGAGTTGTTTTCGTCTATAAAAATCATCACATTCCAACCTCAGCACCACAAAGACAAAAAAGCTTGTTGAAAAATTAAACGAACCTAACGCCACGACGGCGGCTTCGAAACCAAGCTTATCATCGACAGACGAGGCGTGACTAACGGCCGCCTTGCTGCTCTGCGGTACGACCGAAGAGGCTGGTAGTGTAGAGGAAGGAGGAGAAGAAGAAAGAAACGCCTTGTTACCTGCAACGATATTATTTATACAAAAGTTATAAAATATCACTCGTAGGTTGAGAAACATAATTTCAATGATATTCACAATTTTTCTTTTGTATTTCGGTCTATTGACATTCACACCTAACACTGAATAAAAAACATACAAATAAACCTAGTTAGTTGTTTTAACAAATCTAATGTTCTAGCAACTTTAAGAATGTTTCGACAACATTAGGCTGTTCAGGCAATTTGTTTTGAAAACGTTAAAGTTGTTCAGGTAACATTAAATTTTTTTTGTAGTAACATTAAATTTTTTTTCAACACACGTTAATGTTCATCGTTTCTAACTAGAAGACAAATAAAATAAAAATCAACAACTAATAACCACTGTTGAGACAGAGAGAATCAAAAATAAACATCGCCAAGGTCACTGGCAGCATGGCCTCTCCTCGAGATTTTATCCTTCCGTCCTTCAACTTTTCGGCACGGTCCCTGATTATGTTAAGCTCCTCTGCGGTCAGAGGTATCTTCTTCAACTGGCTTGCCAGCTCAGACTCCTGATAAGCAAGTTTTACCTGAAAAATGACAAATCGAAAACATTAAAAAAAATACACCATTAAAATGCACTCTTAAACAAGCACATACAGTTCACTTCATTTATATCATTTAAATTAATCGCTTAAAGTAATTTCTAAAGATGAATTAAAACTAACTAGCAAACCAACGTGAAAAATAAAAAACCAAAAACATTAGAACCTCCAACTGTTTGGTAGGAGCCGGTGGCCTATTCATTTCGAGCCCGTAAATTCCGATCTTGAAAGCGATGAGGTTGTTCTCAGGATTTTCTAGGAGTACTGTACAAAGGAATGATGCATTCGCCAGCATCTGGAAAGCCGGATTGCTCGTTCTTTTCCGCTTCTCTGACAAAGTAATCAGATTATTATTATTATTTCTCAGTATTACAGGAGAGATAATAATAATTTTATTCAAATTTAATCATAATTATTGCATTGCTGAGCTGTCGATAGAATAAGAAACTGTCACCTCGAGAGCCACAAATGTTTAATACTGATTACTAAATTCAAAGGCTACATTAACCAGCAAATAACGATGCAGAACACCTGAAAAGTTCCTGGAAGTAAAAATTTGTCGAAGAGTGGAAAGCGAGCGCTTTGAAACTCAAACATTTTGTTGGATCCAAAATTTACCACTCGACTGGTAAACAAATCTGATCAAAGAATCAACTTTGTATGATGATGAAAAAAGCGAATCATCAACAATGTATGTTACTATTGGATGCTATCCAAATATTAAGTTAAGAAGTTCAAGCCAATTATATTCAAATTTACCACTCGACTGGTAAACAAATCTGATCAAAGAATCAACTTTGTATGATGATGGAAAATGCGAATCATCAACAATGTGTCATACTATTGGATGCTATCCAAATATTGAGTTAAGAAGTTCAAGCCAATTATATTCAAGCTAAAAACAGCTGATTACAAGCAACCAAAAGTACAAAACATGGCCTAAAGATCTCTAAACTGATAGATATAAACGTTATTGCAAGAGAAACACTTTCTCATAAACAAACTATTCAAACTCCAGGGTAATAATTTGTTGTACATTCACGTCATACTCCAAACGCTGGAGTTTTAAAGCACCAAATCATTGACATTAACCAACACCATCTCAATTTTGTACAGTCATGCTTGTGTCCAAGCCAGTACCATGGAGGAGGGAAAAGTAAAAAGGATCAAATTATGATCCACGACAGGAAGTACTTAGGTGCTTCCTACATACAGCCTACATACTAAGCAAGTGACAACCAGTCATGGCTGCCTTAAAAAAAAACAAGTGTTTATTCTATAACTAAGCTTTTAAGCCAATCCCAAGCACGAACAAAGAAGGATAATTTATTTCTCTGATTGAGAAACTTTACAAAGTCAATATATGCATTATTTGTCTTTCAGACATAAAACACTGCTATTTGTGAGAATGCATCTAATTCAAGCACTTCAGTAGCCTTATAGTTTTGTATAAATATAACAACATCAATTGTTATATGAAGAAATTATAACATAATATGAAAAATACAGAGAAGACCACCACCAAGGTACCTCAAGGAACCACCTCATCCTCCCTCACCACTCCAGCTTTGTCTTGCCCATAGTGCAACAATATATTTGCCTCTACATATACTCTCACTAGACATCGAAATGAAAGACATGCGAAGTTGATTATTTTATTATTTCTCAGTGTAGTTATTGGTAGAGCTTGACCGATTAATCGGTAGCATTCATAATCAGGCCGATTATTAACACAATCGACAATCGGTCGGAGCAATCGGCAATCGGTCGGGACAATCGGCAATCGGTCGGGACAATCGGCAATCGGTCGGAACAATCAGCAATCGGCTTCTATCAACCCTGAGCCAAATAATGTATGAAGGCCCGATTCTTAAAGAATTTGACAAAAAATTTTTGGTTTTACATTGCCAAAAATATTTAAAAAAAAGTAAGATTGATAAAATTGTCATTTCTTTCCCATATTCTTATCGATGTGCAACCAAATGCTGGTCAATAATATGGAAACAGCCAAAAAACTTTCTCTAAATTTGAAAGAAATAGATCTGGACATCAACTGTAACATATTAGCCCAATTTTATGGTCCATCGTTAGTCCTCAACGGACTTCCGAAAAGTAAAGAAAGCTATTACCCGCTTGTCCGAGTTCCGAGGCGATTTTCCCTGCACTGCACTTGCCCTTAAGTTCACAACAAACTAGACGTTCTCAGTCAATTGAAAGTCAATTTTCCGTCAGAAAATTTAAAGTCGTTAAAAATCGTTTGCTGCAAATTTACTCCAGAGTTGCTGGAAAAATTAAAAAACTCATAATTTAGAAAACTTAACTTTAAATGACTTGAATGATGGTTTTCTTGATGATTTAATTAATTCAATATCAAATCTCACAAAACTGACTTTTCTAGATGTTAGCAACTAGAACTTTGAACAAACTGATGACTCACAGTACATAATTTTCCAATCATAAATGAATATCTAAACAGAGGATCAGAGCACTATCGTAAGAATCTTAAAATGGGACATATAATCATGGATGCCTTTTGCAGTATGGCTAGAGTCGGTGCGGCTACAAAACAAGACATTCACTGATTCCTAGAGTTGATCATGTACCAAGTCAATAACACGGAGTTAAAAAGTACCAGGGTTAAACAGCTGGTCGCTTATAGTCTGCCAGATAATATATGGCAAGAGTTGTTTGTAAACAAAGATTAGATCACAACGGTTATGTTCCACCACGCAAGGTCGGGCGGTATAAATGCAATCGGACATTTAATTAGCTTGTAATCGAAGTATTACGAAGTTCACATCCATCTCATTCCTTGCGCGTGGGACATTTAAATAATCGTACATTCAAGTCTAGGACCCTACGGACAAAAATACCCGATGAAATGGTTGATTTTACAGGCAGGGCCGTTCGTGATCACCCGCTAATTTTAACTGAATGGCAATGGCTAAATGAAAACAGAGGAGGCCTATATGCTCTATGGAATGATCATTATCATAGTCTTAATGATTGTATTTTAACTGAGACTGATAGCGAAACTGATGATGAGGATTATTATTATTACTAGCGGGGTTACCCGGCGTTGCCCGGGGTTTTTAGAGGTTTTTCTAATGTTTGTCTCTCTCGCTCCCGTTCCCGTTCCCTTCTCCACTTTCCCGTTTTCGTAGCGTTCCCGGTCGCTTTTCCGCTCTCGGTCGTTTTCCAGCTCCCGGTCGCTTTCCCGCTCAGAAGTTCTGTTATCGATTTTCTCTCTTGCTCGCGTTTCCTTCCATGCTTGCTCTCCCGATTCCAGTCGCTTTCCGCGTTCCCGGTCGCTTTCCGCGTTCCCGGTCGCTTTCCGCGTTCCCGGTCGCTTTCCCGTTCCCGGTCGCTTTCCCGTTCCGGTCGCTTTCCCGTTCCCGGTCGCTTTCCCGTTCTCGGTCGCTTTCCCGTTCCCGGTCGCTTTCCCGTTCCCGGTCGCTTTCCCGTTCCCGCTCACGCTTGCTCTCCCGTTCCCGGTCATGCTTGCTCTCCCATTCCCGGTCACGGTTGCTCTCCCGTTCCAGCTCATTTTCTCTTTTACATTCTTTCATAACTTCTGTTAGCCTATAAAACGCAAAATAGATTTGCTAAGACTATATATATATATGAATGTTTGTGGGTTAGTTTGTCTATTATAGAAACGGGAAAGCGACCCGGAACGGACAGCGAGCGGGAACAGAAAAGCAAGTGTGAGCGGGAATGGGAGAGCAAACGTGAGCGGGAACGGGGCAGCGACCGGGACGGGAAAACGACCGGGAGCGGGAAAGCGACCGGGAGCGGGAATGCGACCGGGAGCGGGAAAGCGACCGGGAGCGGGAAAGCGACCGGCAGTGGGAAAACGACCGAAAACGGGAAAGCTAACAGGAGTGGGAAAGCAGGTGG